>CM072769.1:50932500-51620000 GCA_036936925.1 Cenchrus fungigraminus | reverse complement strand
CCACCCTCGGGTGACCAGAAAAAGCCGCAACGCAGAGGCGTCCAGATCCGGGGAAGGCTAGGTCCGGCAGTGATCTGCTCCATGTGCCCGGTGAACGAACCACACGAGTTGATCCGGCACGGTGGCAGGAGCTCGTTTCCTGATTCTAGATCCTCCCCAGCCATCGCCGTCGGCCCCGAGTACATCTAGGTGGAGGCGCAATGGTAGTTGGTGGACGGTTGGAGCTCCTTTTGGCATCAGCATGGGTTCAATCGATTCTGGTAAGGCTAGTTTATCTCATTATTCCTCGCACCAAATTGCTGATCCATTCGCCGCCCTCTGACTTTACTGCATATCCAATCTTCTCCTCTACGCCTAGGTCCGTACATCCCCTCGGTCAAGTCGTGCCATCCATCGACCTGTAGCTGCTTAAGTTCTTGGGCTAGTGTGAACCGATTGTCCCCATTCAGGCTGTTGGGCACGAATTTCCAAGGTGAGCAGCCCCAAAATTCCTCATACTCATGGTCTCATCCAACCTTAAGTAGATTCCATTAGATTAGGAGCGATTCCTTTTGGATTATTGTTCTACTGCATCCATTCTTTTTAGAACTTTGTCGTCTTCCTGTTTAGCAATAAGGAATTGGGAATTTTTTTAGTAGCCATATCATCTGAATTTTGATTTTAGATCAGGTTTAGTTTGATTCTGTCAATTTTAGGTATTGGTGGAAGAGGCATCATGGTAAATCTGATTACATAACTGAATTCGATGAAGCAATATGCTACCTTACTGAAATTGATGCTAGAATTCTTCGTTAGTTTGATAATCAGTCTTTTTCTACTATGACAGAAGCCTTTGTTTCTCTTTTACCTGCAATCTGACGTCCTTTTCTTGTATTTCACAATATTCACATGATGCTAGTTTACTAAATTGGTGGTTGAATTCGTGAATGAAAGTGTGGTGCAGCTGTTCTGATAGTGATACTGCCCATTCTAGTACTACATTCCTAGTTGCAAATTTATCTATCACGCATGGAAACATGTGTTGAATTGAACTTTAGGATTGATTGGCATGTAATGTGTACTTTGTACGAATGTCTACTTTTTTCCATGAAATGTGTTTGATTGCTGTTTGGACATTTTCTAGCACTCTGTTTGCCTGAACCTGCTTTACGTGGCAAAATAGCACCCATTGTCTGTGCATTTTCTACTGTGTAAATATCTGTAGCACTTTTCATAGCGTCCATGTGCACACATAGTTTTCTCCTTATAGAAACTGATGTTTAGTCGCTGAGAAGTAGATAAATTCATGTGCCACAGGCCTAGTGCTAGTTAATTTATATTGTCAATTTCAAATGCAAAAGCATCTTGGCAAGAACTTGCATCAGTTCTCTTCTTTAGTGCCATATAATTTTAACGTAGTATTAGTGGCATATCATTTCCATGTCACAAATATGGGTCAAAATTCCATATTGGCCTTCAAAAATTTATCTTTTGATTGTGGGCTTGTATAATTAATTTCATACACACTTCCCATTTTTATTTTTCTTTACTATAATTATGGTTCATCGCAGGTTTGATAAGAAGAGATTGAGGGTCAACAATTAGCCTACTGGCTCTTTGGTTCTTGCTGACGCACGTTTCTATCTTGCTGCTGTCCGCATGATTCACCTTCCCGTTGTCAAGAGCATTGCGGTTGCCGTAGGCACATCCATCCACTTGTTCAGCTCGTGCCATTCATCGACCCCTTGGCAAAGAGCATCACGGTTGTCGCAGTTCTTGGTGCTCGTGTGAGCGGAATGTCTCCTTTCAGGTCAACGGGCAGAGGCTTAAGAGGTGAGCAGTCGCAAAAAGAACCGGTACTCATTGAATTCCTATAGATTAGGAGCTCATTCCCTTTGGATTATTATTTTTGCTCTGCTGTGCATCCATTTTTGTTAGAAATTCTGCATTTTCAAGGAATACTGCAATCTCAATTTCGATTTTACCCCAGTTCCGAAGCTTTGTTTGATTCTAGCAAGTTTCAGTTCTGGGCAGATTTCATTAATGTGTTAATGTTTTTAACGTTTCTTCTACGTGTTTGAGGAATACAGAATTCTTGTAGTAGCTATATCATCTCAATTTCGATTTTACCCCAGTTCCGAAGCTTCGTTTGATTCTAGCAATTTTCAGTTCTAGGCAGTGTGTTACTGTTTTTATCTTTTTCTTTTAAATGCCTGAAACCAAAATCTCCAGTTACATGGCAACTTAGATTGCTCTTACAGTAAATTCTTATATTCAGGATATTCTTTTTGGAGAAGCAGTAAGTGATAATGCGTTACTTTAATTTACAATTGTTTTCATGTGCCACCTAGTTTCTACTAATTGCATGTCCCACCTAGGATTTTCTAGATTGGAGATCATGGAGCGTTGGGATATCCTCACTTCACCATGCACCTCCAAGCAGAACCTGGATGAACCCACACATCCTTGCAGCAAGGAGTAGTAGAAGGCCAACTATGCGAATATGTGTAATCCAGTGGACGGCAACCGGGTGACTGCTTCAAGAACCACCATTTCTTTCCTATTGTCTATATGTGTTTTTGACTGATGAATTATCATTGATGCTGATGCACACTATGTGTTTGAAAAAATGTGCCAATATTAATGTCCCCTGAACCTAGGAGTTTTATTTTTAAACAGTAGCAGATTGATTCTAAAAAATTAAATTGTGTGCATGGATGTATCCTCAAGTTGGCGACTAATCTAGTTATATGTAGTGCTAAACTAGGCAGCATTTTTCAGGATGCTTAGAGGTGGCAATTTTTTTATGAGGCACCTTTGTATCTTTGGGTTGCTGTGAGATGGAATTTGGTGGCTGTTCTGCTAATCTGCTGCACCAGGATCAGCAGCAGCTCGTCCAAGGGAAGTAGGGAACACATCTGCCATGCCTGTGATGTGTTTGAAGACAATGCACATGACTACAGGAGGCAACGCTGTGATATTTCGACAGAAGACTTTTTAGGTATCTTTCCTTTCAGGCACTGTCTTTCTTTCCCTCAGCGCACAGGAGGCAGTGCTTTCTTACTGCCTGTGACTGATATGATCAGATTTGCAAACCAAAATGTCTTGTTTTTTCACATATGTGACAATCAAGAAGGAGTGAATTCTTGCTGAAGAATCACTCACAAACATTAGCATGCTTGCCATTTTTCTAATTTTATTTTCTTCTGTATCCTGTGCATGGATACCAAACAATTTGCTTGGATCGTTGTGCAGGTCTAGATGAAGCCTCCTCCCGCAGCAGAAGAAGGAACGAGGGAGCAGCAGGTGTGATGAACAAAATTCCAACCACGTTAGGTTTTCAGGCAACCAAGAATTCAGTTCGAGTTGTGATAAGAACTTTGGCGTCAGAGGAAACTACGGTGACAGATCTTAATTGACTCTACATGACCTTGAATGCAGCAACAAAAATATATAGAGATATGTACCAATTGCAAAGTTACCTATCAGAATTGGAAACTTTGTACCTGAAAAGCAATGTTGTTATGCTGCTACAATGTAGTTAGGAATTTCAACAATATTGTATATTTCTGTCTCTTCCGGTTTGTAAAAGCTATATTTTAAATCGCAATAGCAGGATGGTTGTATTCAAACAAGCGCATCTGTATTCATGGTAATATTTGTGATCATATTATTATCCTTACAGGTGCTTATCTTTATAAGCACACTGACGTTGTCTTCCTCGTGAAAGAAGGAAAAAAACAGCGAAACCGGGCACAGGTGGAGCGTACGTGAAGATGGAAAAAAACCAGCGGAGAAAAACGAAAAAAAACAGGTGGTGTGTGGGCCACAGAAGGCAGCGAGTGAAAAAACCAGCGGAGACAAAAGAACAGGTGGTGCGTGGGCCTTGTGAAACACGGAAGGCTGGGTCGGGGGTCGGTCTCCGAGAAAAACGGAGGGAGCGCGCGGGGCTCGGACGGAGCGTGGGTTGCTCGCGCAGGAGGCTGGCTCGGGTATGGAATAGCGCTATATATATATATATATATATATATAAGTTTTATCTACACACGTGTGTAGCTACTCTCATCATCAAAATACCACCTAGGTATGTCTACATACCTATTTATCACTTTGAGTATGTTTACATACTAATTATAGGACAATCCAAATGGATATATACAAAAAAATTCAAAAACCTCTCTAGTTTTTAATATATTTATATTATAGCTTACTGTTAGTATATAAAAATTAGTATGTCCACATACTCTATGTATGATCACATACTCAACCTATATACCACCATAGATAGTCTAGTATCATCATATACTACGTGTACATACTTTTTGTTCGTTCGGATTCAATATGTATCATGAGATATGGAGGTAGGAGGTAGGAGTAGTTACATGCACGTGTAGAATGGATTTTCCATATATATATATATATATATATATATAAAGGTATATTATATAGTACCCTGAGTACTGAATAGTATTCGGTACCCGAGCTGGAACCCGCACACTACCGACCGAGTCAGACCACATCCCAACAGGTTTTTTTCACCCGGTCAGCTGCGGAACCGATTTAGATCGTGGTGAGTCACACGGTGCCGGTTCAGCTTTTGACCTCACGTCCACGGGCGGCTCCAGATCGTGGGATCCTATCTGCGCCTCTCCGCTGGCCGTCGCCGCCGCCCCTGCCCACGGTCCCCCGTCCTCCTGCGCCCCCGTTGACGCAAGGTGCCCCTCTTGCCCTCTGCTACTCCATTCGATGTGCCCTGACGCTGCCGGCGATGTCCTCCATCAGATTGAGTTGTCCCGTACCGGCACCACACGTGATCGTGGATCGCGCCCGGCTCCACCTCGATCCCGCGCAGCGCCGCCGGCCTCCTACACCCCCACCAGGCCAAGCCTGCCGTCCTGCATCCCCGTCCATGTTCCTGTTGTAGGTATGCCACCATCATTCCCCGAGCTGCCGACAAATGCAGGAGGGAGATCTGCCCCAGATCGATTTACCGTAATTTTGTCCCCATCTGCTGGTGAGGCCCCCTCAGATCTCGTAGGTTTCCTCCAAACGGTGTTGTGGAGAATATTGGCCTCCTGGTCATCCCTATTGTGATTCTGCTTTCAATTGTTTTTCCAATTATTTGTTTAGCACACACAAAAGTTGAATTTGCTGCTTCTGCTTCAAGCAGTGGTGAGATTGCTGAACTGCCTTTCCCCTTCTCTTGTTCCTCTCTGTTGCAGTCAGTCCCATTAACTGCTCATATCCTCTACAAATTACAGGCCCTGCGCTTGTGCCCCAAATTGCTCAGTTCTGTCGATTTCCCTCTCCATCCTCATAACCCCACAGCCACAAATACAGTCCTCCACTACAGTGGCGGACCTAGCCCAAAATTTTAGCTGGGGCGGACTTGTACGATGAACATAAGTGCAAACAAATTATCGACAACAGACCATAGAATTCCACACTCAATACGATCTAAGGGCATGACATAGATAATAGATTGTACAATCTATTCAGTTCATAGATAGACTCAATAAATCATGACGATCAAAGTATAAATCAAACTTTGTATATCATTTTGTTGTTTTTATGTGATCACATCTGTAAATCTGTTCAAACACACAAAAAAATTGACCGAGACAGTAACAGTGTGCAGACAAGGAATTTAAGATTCACCATTCTCAATCAGCAAGCATTTTTGCTTCTCCGTTCAACAAATAAATGCTTCTCCATTCAACAAGTAGAGCAGAGCAGTCACGAGTAGCAGTGGAGAGAGATCGAAGAGGAAACCTCGGCCAGCGGCAGCGACGACATATACGTTGCGGGCTTGCGGCCGGCAGCACCGCCTCTACCGCTCTCCTGATCTCTCATCCCCTCTTCTCTGGACCCCTCCTCCATAGCCCTCCGCCCATAAGTAGTTGCGTAATGCAGCGTGCAGGCCGCAGGGACGGCGGGCGGCGCGGCGGCGATAGGGAGCTAGGGTTCGGCCTTCGGCTTCGGCGGCCGGGGTCCAGGAGTGAGGGGGCGCGGCGCGAGGCAGAGGTCGCGGTGTGGGATTCGGTGGGGTGCGACGCCGTGGTGAGCTGGTGGATAATGTCCTGGGCGGTTGGGTTGGGCTGGTCCGGTAAATAGTTCGACCTCTCCACTTAAATTCGATCGCTGGCCCACGAAGCCCTTCTCCCCCTTACCCTTCTTCCTCCTTGGGACAGGAACGCAGGATGCCGCCGCCGCTCGCTGAAACCTCCGAACTGCTGCTCTGGTCACCTGAAAACTCCATGGGAGCTGAGGTCTTACTCCGGCGGTAGCTGGGGCAGCTGCCCCACCCTGCCGCATGGGTGGGTCCGCCTCTGCTCCGCTATCAATTTGCGCTGAATCAAATTAGTTTGCTTCTTTTTTCCTACACAAGACATCTAGTTATTTCAGCATCCATGTAACAATTGAGGGGTTCATGACTTAATTTTTTGTTTTGCATTTTTTAGTAAGGATGTAGGATTTGTCGAGATATTTTGGGAGAACTTTAGTTAGGCTGCAAAGAAAGTCCTGATCCATGTGTATGATAAGATTTAACACCTTATCACAGAGGCGGACCCACCCATGCGGCAGGGTGGGGCAGCTGCCCCAGCTACCGTCGGAGTAAGACCTCAGCTCCCATGGAGTTTTCAGGTGACCAGAGCAGCAGTTCGGAGGTTTCAGCGAGCGGCGGCGGCATCCTGCGTTCCTGTCCCAAGGAGGAAGAAGGGTAAGGGGGAGAAGGGCTTCGTGGGCCAGCGATCAAATTTAAGTGGAGAGGTCGAACTATTTACCGGACCAGCCCAACCCAACCGCCCAGGACATTATCCACCAGCTCACCACGGCGTCGCACCCCACCGAATCCCGCACCGCGACCTCTGCCTCGCGCCGCGCCCCCTCACTCCTGGACCCCGGCCGCCGAAGCCGAAGGCCGAACCCTAGCTCCCTATCACCGCCGCGCCGCCCGCCGTCCCTACGGCCTGCGCGCTGCATTGCGCAACTACTTATGTTAGTTAATTACCCTCTCTTGCTTGTAATCAGTAGTAGGCAGCCTGAGCACATGGGCTCACTGCCAGCAGCTGCTTGCCTGTAGGGGCAGGTCGGCAAGTAGTTGTTTACCTTGCTTGCTAAGCAATTGCAGCAGCTAGGCAGCTGTAAATAGCTAGCAGCAGTAGCAAAGTTGCAATAGGCAACATTAGGCATAGGTTGTAGAAGTAGTAAATTTGGGTTTGTACTCTTTCTTAGCTTAGGAACTAAGTCATCTATGTCTATATAAAGAAGAGAAGCTGCAGCTCTAGGATTTTGAAGCAGTCCCAATTCCATTCTCTCATCCTCCTCTGCTGCTTCCTTCCTCCCTACCCAAGTACTTGTTTGCTGCATAGTGCTACAGCTATTGTTGCCAACAAGTGGTATCAGAGCCAAGGTTGAGTGATCTTGTGAGCCAGCGATGGCTGAGCAGCAAAGAGGAAGGGACGGGCGTGGGCGCGGCAGAGGCCGCTTCCAATCCACCGGTCGCCGGGCTGGTTCGATTTCACCACGTCGCGGGGCGACGTATGTGGTAAAGAAGACCGTTCGGGACATTGGGAATGCCCAGTTCCCTGTCCTCACCCGCAACAACTACGCCGAATGGGAGGTTGTCGTCAAGGTGATGTTGAAGGCCCGCGGTCTTTGGAAGGCCGTGGACGTTGGCACTGAGGATGAGGAGGATGATCAGTTGGCCATGGAGGCCATACTGAAGGCCGTACCTGCGGAGTACCGTGTCGCGCTGGGCTCCAAGGACACGGCGAAGGACGCGTGGGACGCGTTGAAGGTTATGCGGCTCGGCAACAAGCGCACGCGGAAGGCGAAGGCGCAGCAGATGCGTCGCGAGTATAAGGCACTTGAGTTCCGCAACGGCGAGGCCGTCGAGGACTTCGCCCTCCGTCTCACTGGCATTGTCACCCAACTGGGCGCGCTGGGCGAGCCCATCTCGGAGGAAGCAGCCGTGCGCAAGTTCCTGCGCACAACGCCGGAGAAGTTCGATCAGCTGGTGATGTCGATCGAGACGTGCCTCGACATGGAGGCGCTCACGATCGAGGACGTCAACGGGCGATTGAAGGCGGCGGAGGAACGCTTTGCCAGCAGGGCGGCACGCACGACTACTTTGGCGGGTACGAGCACCAAGTTGCTTCTCACTCAGGAGGAGTGGGAGGCGCGCTCGAAGAAGATGGCAGCAGGGGCAGGGTCCTCTACTCCACCACAAGGTGGTGGCAGCGGCGGTGGCAAGCAGAAGGGGAAGTTCAAGAAGAAGGGCGGTAAAGCGGCCCTGAAGGACATCTGCCTCAACTGCAGCAAGGCCGGGCACTGGGCCCGCGATTGCAAGGAACCACACCAGCAAGTTCGAGCGCACCTGGTGCAAGAAGATGGTGATGAGCCGGTGCTGCTGATGGCGGAGGTGTGCACGCTCAGCAAAGGTGTACAGGAGGCGCCGAGTACTCGAGTAGTACTCGACGAGTCGCGTGCAGTCGTCAACCTCGGGCGCGACGACAACGAGGATGTTGAGTGGTGGTACCTCGACACAGGAGCGAGCAACCACATGACGGGGAATCGCGAGGCATTCTCCGAGCTCGACACCAACATCGTCGGCACCGTCAAGTTCAGCGACAACTCCGTCGTGCACATCGAGGGTCGTGGGACGATCCTCTTCGCCTGTAAGACAGGCGAACATCGCGCGCTCACGGACGTCACGACATCGTCAGCCTCGGCCAGTTGGACGAGCGAGGCTGTGAGGTGTTGATCAAGAGCAGAATCCTCCGCATCCGCGACCGCGAGCAGAAGCTGCTCGCCAAGGTGGAACGCGGGAAGAACCGGCTCTACATCTTGGAGCTGCACGTCGCTAGGCCGGTGTGCCTGGCGGCAAGGGAGGACGATATGGCGTGGAGGTGGCACGAACGATTCGGCCACCAGAGCTTCGACGCACTCGCAAGCATGGCGCACCACGACATGGTGCGAGGGCTGCCGCTGATCGAGAAGGTAGGCGAGCTGTGTGACAGCTGCCTAGCCGGCAAGCAGCGACGCACCTCGTTCCCGAAGAAGGCCAGCTACCGAGCAGAGGAGCTGCTGGAGCTGGTACATGGCGACTTGTGCGGGCCGATCACTCCGGCAACGCATGGAGGAAGGCATTTCTTCCTTCTCCTGGTGGATGACAGTAGTCGGTATATGTGGCTGACTCTAATGTCGTCCAAGGCGGAGGCGGCGGAAGCAATCAAGCGCTTCAAAGCGTGCGTCGAGAGCGAGTCGGGGAAGAAGCTCAAGGTGCTGCGGACGGACCGCGGTGGTGAGTTCACTTCGGTGGAATTCGCCCAGTACTGCGCGGACGAGGGCGTTGGACGCCATCTTACCGCGCCATACTCGCCACAGCAGAACGGCGTAGTCGAGCGTCGGAATCAGACCATCGTGGGGATGGCCAGGAGCATGCTGAAGGCGAAGGGAATGCCGGCGACGTTCTGGGGAGAGGCTGTCACGACGGCCGTCTACATCCTGAACCGATCGCCGACAAGAAGTCTCAAAGGGATCACACCCTATGAAGCTTGGCACGGGAAGAAGCCGGATGTCTCATTCTTAAGAACATTTGGATGTGTTGGGCACGTCAAGGTGACGAAGCCCAACTTGTCAAAGCTGGAGGACAGAAGCGTACCCATGGTGTTCCTGGGATACGAAGCCGGAAGCAAGGCGTACCGGCTCTTTGATCCACAGGCAGGGCGCGTGGTGATCTCAAGAGATGTTGTCTTCGACGAGAAGGCGAGCTGGAAGTGGGAGGAGTCCAGTGACGGCGAAGATGGAGGCCATGTGAACAACAGCTTTAGCGTGGAGTACTCTGAGTACTTTGTCACACAAGATGGCGCTCCAGAACTAGTCGAGGATGGATCCTCTGCTTCGAGAGAAGTCTCCTCTGCTTCAGAAGCAGGAGCGACTCCACCGGCGGCTACACCACCACTATCACCGGTGGCAACACCATCAGGATCCCCTGCAAGGCAGGGATCACCAGTATTGGCGACGCTGAGTACTAATTCGGCGACTCACGACGCCTCGAGTACTGATTACAGTACTCCTTCGACGATTCGCTTCGTCACGCCTCCACCAAACCCATCGCCGCACATCGACGCAGCACACGATGGCGAGCCACTCCGGTTCCGAGCAATCCGGGATCTCGTTGGGGACGAGAGCCCACCTGGACACGCAGAGCGAGTACTCGACGACCAAGAGCTTCATCTGGGCACGACTGAGGAGCCGGCCACATTCGCGGCGGCGGAGAAGGAAGATTGCTGGCGAGCAGCAATGTTGGAGGAGATGGGGGCGATCGTGGAGAACAACACCTCGGAGCTGGTGGATCCTCCGATGGGCTGCAGGCCGATCGGATTGAAGTGGGTGTACAAGGTGAAGAGGGACGACAAGGGCAATGTAGTGCGGTACAAGGCCCGACTAGTCGCAAAGGGGTATGTGCAGCGCGACGGCATCGACGTCGACGAGGTCTTCGCCCCTGTCGCGCGCATGGATTCAGTGCGAGTACTACTCGCGCTGGCAGCGACTAGAAGTTGGGACGTCCATCACCTTGAAGTGAAGTCTGCATTCCTCAACGGGGAGTTAGCGGAGGAGGTGTTTGTGCAGCAGCCACCAGGCTTCGCTGTTGCCGGACAGGAGCACAAGGTGTTCCGCCTCCGGAAGGCATTGTACGGGCTTCGACAAGCGCCAAGGGCGTGGAATGTGAAGCTCGACAACACATTGATCTCACTCAGCTTCTCCAAGTGCGACACCGAGCATGCTCTGTACACCCGGCGGTCAAGGCGGGGCCTTCTGATCGTCAGGGTGTACGTGGACGATTTGATCGTCACCGGGGAGAGCAAAGAAGACGTGACGGAGTTCAAGAGCAAGATGATGAAGAGGTTCAAGATGAGTGACCTCGGCTTGCTGACCTACTACCTGGGAGTAGAGGTGCAGCAGCAAAAGGACTTCATCACCTTAAAGCAGAGCTCCTATGCACGGAAGCTGGTGGAACGGGGAGGTTTGAGCGGCTGCAAGCCGTGTCAGACACCCATGGAGGAGAAGCTGAAGCTCTCAAAGGAGAGCACGGCGGCGAAGGTGGATGCGATCGAGTACCGGAGCATCATCGGGGGCCTGCGCTACCTCACGCACACGCGGCCGGACATCGGGTTCGCTGTCAGCTACTTGAGCCGATTCATGGCGGATCCCAGGGAGGATCACATCGTCGCCGTGAAGAGACTACTCCGCTACGTGGCAGGGACAATTGATCATGGGATCATCTACCCGAGGCGGAGGGGGAAGACGCTGGAGCTAATCGGGTTCAGCGACAGCGACATGGCTGGAGATGTGGACGGGCGGAAGAGCACAACAGGGGTGCTGTTCATGCTGAACTCATGCCCGATCACATGGCAGTCCCAGAAGCAGAGAGTTGTCGCCCTATCGACCTGCGAGGCAGAGTACATTGCGGCGGCAACTGCGTGCTGTCAGGGACTCTGGCTGAGGTGGCTGGTGGAAGAGCTGACCGGGGAGAAGCTCTCCACACCGACTTTGATGGTGGACAACAAATCCGCCATTGCCTTAGCAAAGAATCCAGTTCTTCATGATCGCAGCAAGCACATCGACGTGAGGTATCACTTCATCCGTGACTGCGTCGAGGAAGGACTGGTCAAGCTCGAGTACATCGAGACAGCTCGACAACTCGGGGACATCCTCACCAAGTCATTGGGTCGTCTTCGCCATCAGGAGTTGATGATCAAGATTGGAATTGAGGAGATCAAGCAAGAGTAGTGCAATTAGGAGAAGAATTGTTAGTTAATTACCCTCTCTTGCTTGTAATCAGTAGTAGGCAGCCTGAGCACATGGGCTCACTGCCAGCAGCTGCTTGCCTGTAGGGGTAGGTCGTCAAGTAGTTGTTTACCTTGCTTGCTAAGAAATTGCAGCAGCTAGGCAGCTGTAAATAGCTAGCAGCAGTAGCAAAGTTGCAATAGGCAACATTAGGCATAGGTTGTAGAAGTAGTAAATTTGGATTTGTACTCTTTCTTAGCTTAGGAACTAAGTCATCTATGTCTATATAAAGAAGAGCAGCTGCAGCTCTAGGATTTTGAAGCAGCCCCAATTCCATTCTCTCATCCTCCTCTGCTGCTTCCTTCCTCCCTACCCAAGTACTTGTTTGCTGCATAGTGCTGCAGCTATTGTTGCCAACAACTTGTGGGCGGAGGGCTATGGAGGAGGGGTCCAGAGAAGAGGGGATGAGAGATCAGGAGAGCGGTAGAGGCGGCGCTGCCGGCCGCAAGCCCGCAACGTATATGTCGTCGCTGCCGCTGGCCGAGGTTTCTTCTTCGATCTCTCTCCACTGCTACTCGTGACTGCTCTGCTCTACTTGTTGAATGGAGAAGCATTTATTTGTTGAACGGAGAAGCAAAAATGCTTGCTGATTGAGAATGGTGAATCTTAAATTCCTTGTCTGCACACTGTTACTGTCTCGGTCAATTTTTTTGTGTGTTTGAACAGATTTACAGATGTGATCACATAAAAACAACAAAATGATATACAAAGTTTGATTTATACTTTGATCGTCATGATTTATTGAGTCTATCTATGAACTGAATAGATTGTACAATCTATTATCTATGTCATGCCCTTAGATCGTATTGAGTGTGGAATTCTATGGTCTGTTGTCGATAATTTGTTTGCACTTATGTTCATCGTACAAGTCCGCCCCAGCTAAAATTTTGGGCTAGGTCCGCCACTGCCTTATCATCATTGTTTTCCTCAGTAACTATCATGGTGGTGAAATTTACTTCTCCACGGAGATGATTATGCAGTGCCTTTGTTGTGGCTATTTGATTATAATTGAATTGGCAGCTGCTCGATGCTTTCTCTTCCATTATACTATTTTTTTCATTTGATATGTGAATAATGTGATATGTCATGACCTGAAGGTGGGTAGTATATTTGATCCGTAGTTCAGTTGTTGGAGTGGTTTGGCTGCTGTTTTAATTCCTCACACTATGAGTTGCCTGTCTACGAAGGGGTAATGAATCGATCCTACTGCCAATGCTCGTTATGACCAAAGAGGTGAACGCAACAAGCAGCCAGCAACAATGTAATATAATAAAACATATGTTATATGATTGTTTTGTATATATATGTATAATGCAACTATTTATGCATATGATAAACAATTTAAAATGTACATAAAATCGAATATGGTGTTTTGAGATGTTATAGTTAGTTAGAATTAAAAATAATCATGAAATCCATATCATAAATGATGTAGTCTTGCTGCGCCATTATTTGGGCGTCCCAACCCCATCTTATATATTTAGGCACCCTTTGGATATTTCTGAAAAAACTAGATTTGAGATTTTTTTTCTTTCAAATTAAAAGTTGGTTTTTGGGTAGAATTTGATGTGGTTATTTTGAGAAGTAGATTTTACATACTCCCTTTGTCCCCTATTAAATGTCATCCTAGGGGTCTTTTTACATGTCTAAGTTCAGCTCATTGTCTACGCATCTGGATGTAATGCCTGTCCAGGTTCACTTCACCTTGCATGCATCTGGCAACGACATTTAAAGCGGGACAGAGGTAGTAATATTTATAGAATCCATATTAATCATAATCAAATGTAAAATCTGGTGTGTTTGGATCACACATTGCAAGCTAAATTATCAAAATGCTATAAGATCCAAATGGTCCCTAGTTAGCCACTTAGCTTGTTAGATGTTCTTGGCAAAATAAAATAAAAAGATCCAAATGGTCTCTAGTTAGCAAATTTGTATAAGAGCCTTTGTTGTCGCATGCCGATTGACCAGGACTCCTACCTTAGAGTGAGGTAGTTGGGAAAACTCCAGAGGAACCTGATCCCCTGGCTGGCACATGTTGTCACAGTCAGTGTAATAATTAAAAAAAGAGAGCAGAGAAGCAACCACCATGTGATCTTCTTGTAACTGTGAGATCATTGGAGTGACTCCAAGCGATTTGCAAAAAGACTGCGAGATTGTCACTAGAGTAACAACATGTGATTTGTCAAAAGGACACAACGTCACAATTACTGTATTAATTGTTATAGAATACTGAGTACTAGAAGAGAGAGAAAGACATCGAGCAAATGTGTTGTTGTGTCATTCCTCGAATCCTTCGCACTCGCCACCGCACCAACACCAACCACCGGCGCACCAGAGCGAACACATCTGCGGTCGTCGCCGTAGCATCGATCAACCAAGAAGGGAGGTGGGCGCGGGATGGAGGCGGCAGTAGAGAAGGCGCAACGTGCCAACGAGGTCGGCAATGACGCCTGCAACAAGTCCATCCTCAAAACGACCATTACGTACTACACCCGCGACACGCTCCTAGACCCCAGCGACAACTCCTTCCTCACCAACCGCACCACCGTCTACTTCAACATGGGAAAGGCATCTCTTGCTAGCTTCCCTGTGGCCCCCTCCATTATGTGCCCTCATTGGGCGCGGACAACAGACGCTATGAGGCAAATTCAGTACCAGGCGTGCGCGAGGGACTACAACGAGGAGACTTTCTTTCTTTGGTTAGAATCTAACGCTTTCTTTGTTTGTGGTGTTAAACTGATAGTATGTGTGACTTAATTAGAGAAAAGACGTGAGCATCTCTACTCTTCTTTGTTGGGTTCTCGTGTTTCTTTTGTTGGTAAAAGGGTCATTCTTTCATGCAAATGGAAATACATGCACACAAATCTAGAAAAATTTATTTTTGGATAAAAGAATAGTTCAATATCACAGCATCTACATCACGGTACAACATATCCAGCGTTTATTACATAAGAAACCACAAAAGTATGAAAGAGTGAAGATCAAGGTAACGAGCTTGTAGGCAAAGCATTACTAAACCACCACCCTTTTTTTGTGAAAATATGCATTGTGGTGGTCTCCAAAGTTCGACAAGGTCCTGGTATAGTGTACAAATCCTCTACCTTCTACAATAAGGCCTAAAATTTGATGTAGTGAGGAGCTCTGAAAAGGACGCGCAAACAAGTTTGTTTATTTACTTTATCAAAAATAATGACAATGTCATTTCTAGTGTGTCATATGGCCCATGCAACAAACAACACTTACTCCTATTAGAATTAGATTCTTTTCTTTCCACCTTACCCCTTGTAGCCATAACCCAAACATATAAATAACATTATTTGGGTTTTCTAAGCCAAAGGTGGTATGAAATATTCTCCAAGTCATCCTAGTCATGTGGCACTCAAAGAAGAGAAGTTGTATAGTCTCGTTATTATTACACCTCTGGATTTAGAAAATTGAAACAATAAGTTTACGTTTTGGTATGGAAACATCATCTTACATGTCTTTGCTGCAGTTTCATATATATATGGCCACTGTTTTATTTACTCTGAATTCAATTAGTGTATATTTTCCTATAGAATAAAGTAGTATTTGTTTTAGTGGGCATTGGAAATATAATTATCATATCAATTCAAAGTAAACATTCATATTGTTTTTTTATATCTTAACCTTCTCTACATGTCAAGGAACATAATCGTATATATTATATAATGAAGGTAATGAAATAGTAAAATGCTTAACATGTTTAATTAAATTTATCTTTGTAAGAAGCTTGGATCAGTATAAGTCTTGGCGAATCTAGGATTTTAGCTTAGGGTATGCCACCTAAAGAAATTCATATACAATTCGGTAAATCCATTTTACATTCCGATAATAATAGTAAAATTGTCAATATAATTCGGTATATTTGCATTAACCACCAAGTAACACAGCCCAGCTTCAAGTAATCAGTCATGCAGCAGCAGCACATTCGTATGTTTTTTTAAAAAAGTCTGAATACATACTTGCATTGGCCGGAATTGTAGGGTATGCCGGTGCATACCTGTCATACCCCCCAGCTCCGCCACTGGTCTCGACATGCCTGTGAGGAAAGTGTTTACCACAGATAATAGTGCAAACCAACACTATTGGACAAGATGGTCTGTGAGCCTAGGACTCTAAGGTAGGACAAAGCTAGACCAATAAATATTCACCATTGAATTATAAATTTTGTATATAAAATTTCTTAAAATGTTTATAAATTGGTGATTAAAATCAAATTAAAGTAGAGGTAGCTTGGAGATCAGTAGTTGGCAATCCACATTTAGAAATTCGGTTAAAATGACAGTGAGGAAAACTCTTTTTAAGGAATGTGCGAAATTATTATCAAATACAGTTACATAAATCACTAGGATTGGATATGACCTGATACCAATACATGTTACCTTTGGATATGACCTGATACCAATACGTGTTTCCTTTGGATATATTAGGGTATATTATACTAATGCAGAGGCCGGAATATTGAATTAATCATTTATCTTAAAAAAGAGAAAGAAAAAATGTGTTCTTTCCGATATCATAAAATCTAATTAACAAAATACTCTATCAATTCCAAATTATAAGTCGTTTTGACTTTTTTTAGGTTTGTAGATATTATTATGTATTTAGACAGATACTATATTTAAGTGCATAGTAAAAAATTATGCACCTAGAAAAGTCAAAACGACCTACAATTTGGAACAGAGTGAGTACATATTTCCATTATTAATACTTTTTTATATGTAGACATTCATAGACAGTTAAGTTAATTCAAACCTCCAAATTCTTATGTACACCAAAGCAATAAAATGTGGAAAAGCAGTAATGACAATTCACTTGAGCAAAACTACGAACAGGTCAGGACTCAAGTGTAATGGATTGTCACCTCCAAATTCTTATGTACACCAAAGCAATAAAATCCGGATTTGTAGCATCGACACCCATCCTCGGCTCGTCTTATTCCAAATCTAATCTAGTTTTTATACCAAAAAAATAGTAGAGGTAGTATATGTAGTGGCTAGTAATCCTGTCCATTGAATTGGTGGTTATTAGCTGCTTCGCTTGTTGTCAATGGTGGCTTCCACCTTGACCGCCGCGTCCTTCCTTCGGCGAACGGTTGGGCGGCGCCGGAGCTCGTGCCACTCTCTTCGCCGCCAACTTCGGCGCGGCATGAATCTTCCCGCCGCTGCCGCCATCTCCTTCCTTGCGCCCCTTGGGAGTCTGAGGAACACGGCCTGCGGCCCTCGCCACCCGCAGCTCGGTCGTCGCAGCCGCATCGTCCACTACTACCTGACGCAGCAGCAAAGTGCTCGCCTCTGCCTCGTCGTGGTGCGAAGCCGCCGCAACCGCGATGGGTCTGAGACCTGTCGTCGCCGGCGGCCGCAGACGGACGGACGACGGCGGAGAAGGGCGGTGGAGCGCGCGATTCGCAAGGTGGGAGGACGACGACGACGTCCCAACGGTCCCATACCGCAGGAGCTGGAGCGGGAGGGTGATGAGCGAGGAGGACGACGACGCCATGGCTTCCTGATGGCTCGAGCTCTCTGTGGTCTGTCGAGGTTGGGATGCCCTTGTTGTGGTGGTGTGGTTGCGTTGATGGATGGATGGATGCATGGAGTGGAGCTGCGCCTATTTGTAGTCGATGGATGGGAGCAGAGGACGACGATGCAGCGGGAGAGGGAGAGGGACAGCCTTTGACTTTCCAGCAGTTTTAACGGCTACACACGGAGACACGGAGGAGAAGTCGATGGGCACACAGACCGTACGGGGTCAATTCAAGATTTTGTTTCTTCTTTTCTTTTCCGAATGCGTCAATTCAAGATTCATATGTTGAATTTTCGCATGCATGCGTAGGTCTCGACCACCACCGCTTAGTCTGTACAAAAACATTGTTGGCTAGTGTTGGACTGCTGACTGGGTGATCAATACTGGTACTTCCTCCGTCGCATATCATAATCCATCTGCCGTACCGTTGTATCGTTGATGATGATCTGGTCAGCAACATGGGCGGACCCAAGTTTGGGCTGTAGGGGGTGCCCTTCTCTTCCTTCTCCACCCTCATCTCTATTTCCTCTCTTTCTTCTTCTTCCTCCTTCCCTTCCCTCACCTCTTGAATGGAGCTTCAAGGCTGGGGGGGGGCAGCCCCACGCTAGATTCGCCCCTGCTCAGCAACACGCGCGGATCGAAAGAAGAACACTAAAAAGGATGAGAAGAGTGGCAAGCCGTAAAAATGAGGTGCAAAGAACATAGGCCCAACAAAAAGTTGTCGGGAGATGAATGGGCTGCAAAAGCTCGTATCTAGAGGAATTTAAAAAAATGGTGCAGGGTGATTCTAACTGCTCTCTTTGTCTCAAATTATTTATCACTGTTAATTTTTTTACCACAATATTTGATCATACATCTTGTTCAAAATTAATGCAAATATGCAAAATGTTAAGTTATAATTAAAATACTTTGAGGATGAAGTAAGTTCCATACAAAATAAACGAAGTATACATAATTTTTTGAATAAGATGAATGATCAAATGCTATGATCAAAAGTTAACAGTGATAAGTACCCACGTGGGACCCACACCCTATTTTGGTGGACCCACATATTGTTTTGTGGGACCCATGGTATTTTTGAGTGGGTCATCGTTTTTTTCAAAAAAAATATGGGATGTGAAAAGTATAAAATGTACTTAAGTTTTCCGTATGTATGAAAACAATAACAAGCATGTGAGGTACTCCTACTACTTTTTCTACTTTGCTTTCAATTCATAAACTCGCAAAGTATGATTGAATTATTCATCCATTGCTAATTTTATGTTTTAACTCTATCAAAGTGAAGAGTTTGTTGTCAAAAAAAAAAGTTAAGAGTCAATGTGAGATTTATCTGTTAGTTATTTCTCCTAACACTCAAAAAGTCAATGGCTTCCTAAAAAATAATATTATGGGAAAATGAATTTAATATTGGATTGATGGATTTCACATTACGTATTATTTTTATTTGGTTCGATGCATTAATGTAATGCTACTTTGTTTGAGCATAGTAAGATAAAAAAATCACATTTCATCATGATTTCAGGTTAACATCTCTTGCACAGGCGAGCATAGCGCGCAACCTGAGTAGTATACACAATGCTTGCTGTGTTATTGTTTAATTTCCCTTGTTTGTTTCGGGTAAAAGTCGGCCATTTCAACATCCCGCCAGCGCACGACACCATAGCATAGAATCTGATTCTAATATGGTCCAGGTCGTAGTTTCACACACACGAGTCTCCAATTGGTAAGGCCACCTGACCTGAAGATTATTAATTAGTGTCGGTTAGAAATTATTAGTAGTATCGAAATGGGGACGCTTTGATGATGTAGCCTTTCTAAAATCTATCTACATAAATAATTTTCAACAAATTAAAACCAAATAACTCGTCAGATTTTGTAAAAAAAGTTAGGAAAACTTGCCCTCTTTTATTTACATTTTCTCAACTATCTCTTTTAATGCATATGCATTCAACATGGTATTCCCATCTTGCGCACGCAACTTAAGATCCCAACATATTATTATTTTTTTATCATTACGTAGGGTGTGTTTGATTGAGTTATGGTCGTGCAAAAATTGTTGTGGGCTGTAAGTTGTGAAAAACGTTGTTGTGAGGTGTGAGCTTTGAGAAAGTTAAAAGTCGTTTAGTGAAAAAGTTGTGGCTTTTTGGAAACTGATGAGCGGACCCTACATGTCATCCACAGTCGAACCTCTCCTTCTCTCACTAACAAGCGGACCCTGCTCGTCTATCTTCTCCTCTTGCCAGCACACAAATTGATTGGAGCACTGATGGGGGACAGAGGAGGGGAACCATCGGTGGCCACTACCGAGGTGGCGAGGCCTTCTCGCCCACTGGTGTGCCCTTCCTGTGCTAGCAGCCTAAGGCGCACGAGTCGGAAGAGGAGGGCCCCGACAAGGGCCGACAGTGGAGTTCCCACATGACCCGACTGCTGAGCTCTCGCGGGCCCTGACGAGGCCCTGTGGTAGAGCTCCCACGCGTCCTTGCGAGGCGGAGCTCCCGCGAGTGCCCTGGTGAGGCTCGGTGACAGAGCTCACCCGGACGACCGGGAGAGGAGCAGAAGCGCCTTCGCGATCGGGAGAGGAGGAAGAAGGAAGGGCATCGTGCCATCGGTGGTAGGGAGAGGAGGAGGTGGACGCCGCCAACGGGGAGGAGCTCTACTCCAGATGAGCTCCGGCAGTACCATGTCGGTGGACGGGAGAGTAGGCGTCGGAGAAGAGAAAAGAAAGAAAAATAAACGAACCGGTACAATATGTATAACCAATGGTAGTGAGTAATTTCTTCAAATGTGTGAAATCCAAAGCCCAAGATAGCACTGCTCATCTGCTTTCATAAATGAACTAGCCAAAAACTGCTTTTTGCCGTGGTTTTTATTGGGAGCCAACCTCTTTGGTTGACCTCTTGACTTTTTTGAAAATCCAAAAAAAGCCAAACCAAAAGGACCCTTCGTCATCTCAAAGCGCTCTCATGGGCACTGTTTTTAGAGACAAAATAGATGCACAATTGTATTTTATTGAAGCAAAATGATGATTCAGATTTTACTGAAAATCAAGCTTCTTTCGATCCCTCACTGAGGCTGTTACATACAAATAAATATACGTAACATATATATAGTAACTACACCGATTTGTTTAACAAACGGTTTGCTTCGATCCGATTGTCTAGCTCCTTTTGTCGGTTGACTTAATTTGGCTTCTTGGACGATCATCTTCAGAAAAATGTTCAAGGTTCAGTAAGAAGCGGCGCTACTAATTGTGCTTCCCACCCTTGCCACTGTTACCTTCCTTCGGCTTCTTCTTGGCAGGGTCGTCTTTTGGAGTAGGAGCCCCTCTCCGCGCCGCCCGCAGCTCCGCCGCCGCAGCCACTACTCCCGCCTCCCGCAGCATAGCCGTCGGAGCGGCCGCGCTGCCGTGGACATGCTGAACTCCTGCTTCTTCGTGCCGTGAAGCGGCACCTTTCGCCGATCATATGCATCGCTTCAGCGATGGTTAAACAAACCATCACGCCGCGGCCCCACATGTCAGATCCTTTTCCTTCATCCCATTTGCCTGCGACCTTAGAAGAAGCTGCCGGCCGAGGGGAGGCAGGGAGGCCAGGCGGCGGGGATGGTCGTGGGGCGGCTTCGGGTCCTGGCGGCGGAAGAGGCGGCCGGGCCAGGTCGGGGCGGGGGAGGGGACGGCGGCGCTCGAGGTTGACGACGGCGGCGCGGGAGGTGGACGACGGCGACGTTGGAGGTGGACGACGGCGGTGCGGAGACTGATGGGTTAGCGCGCGGGGGGTGCGGGGTCGCCAGATCCGGCGGCTCCCACCGCCGGAGACGGAGCAGGAGGGCGGAGGCGGGGTCGAGCGAGTGGAGGCGGCGCAGGGACCGACGGGTTAGCGCGCGGGGGGTCCGCGGTCGCCGGATCCGGCGGCGGGAGCCGCCGGAGACGGAGGTGGAGGGCGGAGGCGGGGGAGACGGCGGCGCACCGAGGAAGAAGAGACGGCGGCGCACCGAGGAAGAAGAGACGGCGGCGCGAGGTGGAAGAAATAAACGGCGGCGCGAGGTGGAAGAGTAGGGTTATTGGGGTTTGATGGGCTTGGTGGGCTCGGCCGTTATTGGGCCTTCGGTGATGGTGTGCAAACCATCACCGAGGCGATGGCCAGAAGCGCCCGACACCTTTCGGCTGCCAGAGGGCAGAAGGCGACAGGCGGCGGAACGCGCCCAGGCAGGAGGAGGACGCGTATCGTCGGAGTTGGAGCGGGAGGAACCTAATAAGCGCAGCCGCCGCCGCCTTGGCTGCCATATGTCGCGCACTTTTGCTTTATGCTTGTGGCCGGTAGCTGATACCGGAGATGGGATGGGATTGATGCAAATGAGCTGCTGTGACTGTGCTCACTTATTTATAGCCGTCGACGTTACGGACAGGGAGCGGTCGCGGTCGCCGGTCGCGTCAGCATCGATGGGAAGGGGGAACACAGCCTTTTTCGGCACCGTTTAGTTCGGTGAAATTTTGGTGAAAGTAGTGAATTTTTTGCATTGAGAAGCGTGTTCTGTGAGAGGTGGCACGGTCTGCGATGCAAAAATTTTGGGGACTTTTGAGGCATGTTTAGTTCCCGAAAATTTTGGGGTCAAAAATTTTGGGGTCTCTTTCGAGGTCTATTAGAGGTAATAAACATAGACTAATTATAAAACTAATTACACGAATGGACGGGAAATTTTGAGACGAATCTATTAAGTCTAATTAATCCATCATTAGAGATTGTTTACTGTAGCATGACATTGTCTACTCATAACATAATTAGGCTCGTTAGATTCGTCTCGAAAATTAAGGTAGAGATTGTGAAATGAGTTTTGTCATTAATCCACATTTAATACTTCTAATTAGTGTCCGGAGTTTAATGTGACGTGTGGTTGTTGAAATTTTCGTGAACTAAACACCCCTGACAGGTCGCGCTTGACTTGGAATCCTGACGCACGAGCGTTCAGACGCTGAGGAATAACGGAAATGGTGTTACCAAGTCAAGTCAAGCCTGTGTGTGTCTCACACGTACAGGAGTCATATGCACAGGCTGGTTTTTGATCGGGTCACTGACAGGATTTTGAGATTCGCTGTCGATCGCAATCGATTAGTTAGTACTGTCTTGTTATAAATTACTTGTCATTTTAACTTTTTTAAATACATATATTTTATTATGCACATAAATTTATATTTATGTCTAGATACATAATAAAAGTAATATATTTAGAAAAGTCAAAATGACAAATATTTTGAAACGCGTGAGTAAGATTCGTTCAAGACTCACTTTCACAGCCGTGGTCGCTTACAACGCTTTACAGGCCGTAGGAGGACGCGGAGAAGATTTCTTTCTTGCAAGACGTCGACGTTGTCCATGCCTTGGGTTTTGTGTGGGGATTTCAACTTGATCAGGATAAGAATAATGATTGTCTTTCTAGGAGGATGATAGGTCATTTTAGACGTTTCCTCAGTGATCTTCAGCTCGAGGAGATGCACCTCCATGGTCACTTGTTTACCTGGAGTAACAAGAAGGCACACCCCACTCTTGAGCGCATCGACAGGATCTTTATCTCCTCTTGTTGGGGAAGTGTGTTCCCCCGCGTGGCCTTGTAGGCCCTTTCTTCTAGCCGCTCAGATCATGCCTCCTCTTGCTCTCATTGGATGATGGCTTCCACCCAAAACATCAGTTTCGCTTTCAGGCTTTCTGGCCACAGTTTCAGGGTTACCTTCAGACGGTAGAATCTGCGTGGAATGGGCCAAGGCCAGACACGGATGCGTTACGCACGATCGATCACCTTTGGCGAGAGACTGCTAAAGCTTTGCATAAGAGGAGTGCGAAAGCAGTCCGGAACATTAAAACGCAGATCACGGTCGCTAATGAGATCATCTTTCGGTTGGAGGCCGCTCAGGACACGCAGTCACTTTGTGTGACCGAGGCCGCTCTGAGGAGGTTCCTCAAGATTCGATATCTTGGCCTCACCTCTCTCAAGCGTACGATGGCGCGACAACACTCAAGTATGCGGTGGATGCATGACAAGGATGCCAACACCCAATTTTTTCATTTGCATGCTAACCACAGCGTCGGAAGAACCACATTGTTGTGCTCCAGGTCGATGGGGCTACACTTGTGACGATGGACGATAAGGCGGAGGTTGCCTTTAACTATTTCTCCAACATATTTTAGGGACATCTCATGAGAGGGAGGGCCTCCTCGACTTCGAGGCCCTCGAGATCCCGCGTCAGGATCTTTCAGACCTTGGTCAGCCCTTCACCGAGGAGGAGATTTTGGCGGTCGTTAAAGAGATGCCTCTTGACAAAGCGCCGGGGTCGGATGGTTTCACTGGTCGCTTCTATCGTTCGGACTGGTCGATCATTAAGGGTGATATCATCCGAGCTTTCGATGTGCTCTCTTCTATGGATTGCCGGAGTTTCCACCACCTTAATGATGCTTTGATTATCCTCCTCCCGAAGAAACCTGACCCCTTGACTCTCGGTCACTATCGTCCCATTAGCCTCATACACAGTTTCGACAAGCTTTTCTCTAAAGCTCTAGCCAACCACTTTGCCCCATCTCTACCCTTCCTTGTGTCCCCAAATAAGAGTGCCTTCATTAAAGGTCGACGGATCCAGGATAATTTTCGCTACGTTCTTGGTACAGTGAAAACCCTGGCTTCTAAGAGGAACCCACGAGTAATGTTAAAGATTGATCTCGCGAAAGATTTTGACTCGGTCGGGTGGGTTTTCCTCTTGGATCTTCTCTCCACCATTGGTTGCCTGAGGACATGGACTAATTGGGTTTCTATAATCCTATCCACTGCCAGGACTAAGGTGCTGCTCAATGGCAGGCCGGGCAACAGGATCTGCCATGGTCGTGAGCTTAAGCAGGGAGACCCGCTCCCTCCTATGCTTTTTGTCTTGGTCGTGGAGTGTTTTAACGTGATATTCACTACTGCAGAGGGGCACGGGCTCTTTCTTCCTCTGGGAGCACTGACAATTAAGCATTGTATCTCGCTATATGCAGAAGATGTGGTCATTTTTGTCTCTCCAGTAGAGCAGGATCTCCACATGACCAAGGCCATCCTGAACACCTACAGGGCGACCGGACTTACTGCCAACTACTTTAAGAGTCAGGCGTTCCCTATTCATTGCGAGGAAGAGCACACCAACCTTATCTCAAAGGTTTTGGGATGTGCGGTAGCCTCCTTCCCTTGCACTTACATGGGTGTTCCTTTAACCCTAGGTAGGCTTCCTAGGGCGGCGATGCAGCTGTTGGTCGATAAGGTCACGAACCGCCTCCCGGCTTGGAAGGGAAGGCTCCTCAACAAGTCTGGTCGCTTGATCCTGGTACAATCCACACTCTGTGCCATTCTGGTGCACATTTCAGTGGCCTTGAGGCTCGCCTGTTGGGCGGTGAAGCCCATCGAGAAGCTCATCCGAGGTTTCCTCTGGTGCGGGATGAAGGTAGCCTCAGGTGGGAAATGTGCGGTAGCATGGGCAAACACTTGTCCTAAAGAGCTGGGTGGTCTCAGTATTCCCAACCTGCACCTATTGGGCATGGCCCTCTGTATGCGTTGGTTATGGTTCGCCAGAACTGACCCGCAACGCACCTAGTCCGGCTTCAAGTTCACCAATGGATCCGAGGCAGAGAGTTTTTTGCTGCATCCATCTCGGTTGTGGTGGGCGATGGCAGTAGGGCTCTGTTTTGGTCAGATTCTTGGCTTGACGGTTGCTCCATTCGGTCGTTGGCGCCTAATTTGTGGGAGATGGTCGCTCCTCGGGTCAGGCGCTCCCGTACAGTGAGGGATGGCATTGTTGATAGGGCATGGGTGCGTGATGTTTCCGGGGCCAGGACGATGCAACTTATCTTGCAATATATCAAGATTCAGGATCTTCTAGTCAATTTCACCCTTTCTGAAGTCCAGGATAGATTTATTTGGAAATGGAATGCTTCGGGTGAATTCTCCTCAGCCTCGGCATACTGGGCTCTATTCATCGGTTGCTCTTCACTGCTGGGTGCTTCTCACCTTTGGAAGGTGCAGGCACCGGGACGAGTTCGTTTCTTTGGTTGGCTGGTTTTGCACGGTCATTGCTGGACATCCAACCGTCTTCGACAGCATGGTTTGAGTGATAGGGATGATTATGCTCTTTGTGCTCAGGAGGTGTAGACGCTGGACCATCTCCTTACCAGGTGCGTAGCCGGGAAACTTGGTTCCTCGTGTGCTTCTTTGGTATTGGTTCGCTCTCACCCATGGAGGAGTCGCCTCTGGCAGTCTGGTGGCTCCAGGCCAGGAAGGCGGTAGCTAAGCCTCTTCATAATGGCTTTGATACCTTGGTCTAGTTGGTCGCGTGGTCGCTTTGGAAAGAGAGAAACCATTAGGTACACGAGCGGGCTGCCCTCCAGCCGGTCGCGCTTGCTCCTACCATTTTGGAGGACGTCAGATTATGGGCGACGAGGGCGAGAAGGGGGCTCCAGCCCCCAAGACCGGCCCAACGCTCCGTCCCTACTTGGAATCTTATCACAATCTAATCTAGTGTTTATAAAAAAATAGAGGTCCAAAAAGCATGTTGATTTAGGATTGTTCTAAGACATTTTTTTTAACTTTGACCATAATTATAGAAAAAACTACATACACATGAAGTAAGCACTATTAGATTTATCACGAAATCTATTTTTATAATATAACCATTTAATGACATAAACATTGATATTTTTCTGTAGAAACATGATCAAAGTTGAGAAAGTTTGACTTATAATAAATCTAAAACGACGTGCTTTTTGGGATGAGGGAGTAGTGGCTAGTAATTCTGTCTGCTGAATTGGTGGTTAGCTACTTCACTTGTCGTTAATCGATGCTTCCACCTTGACCTTGTCGTTAATCCTGTCCGTTGAATTAATAGTATGAACTCGTGTTATTTAGGCCAGTCTCAGTGGAGTGTCATGGGGGTTTTCACGGGCATTAAATTTTATGCCACATAAACAGTTTTGATGACTTGACACGCTAAATATGAAGAGAGAGGTGACGAGAGTTTCATCTTCATGAAACTCACATGACACAGTTACCAAGTCCCATGAAATCTAATGAAATTTACATTGAGGGTGTTATAGTTTCATCACATGCCACATAAGATCATTAACTTCACGCAAAAATTAAATGCTGCAAGCTGTCTATGAAATTGTGCCATGAAACTGTGCACTGATGGTGAGAGTTTCATTCACTTCAAAAGATGACATGACAGTCTTAATTGGTAATAGCGCGATGAAATCATGTACTGAGACTGACCTTACAGAACTTTTTTTTAATTCCATTCTTTGGAATGTCTCTTAATTTCAGGTCATGCATACATGTAACTACTAACTAATAACTAGGGCATAGTAATCATGTCCGTTCAATTGGTGACTAGGGTCTAGTATCTTATTCCAATCTAATCTAGCTTTTATACACGAAATAAGTACTGGTAGTCTTGGGGCTAGTAATCATGTCCGTTCAATTAGTTTCTTCGCTTGTCGTTAATTGTGGCTTCCACCTTGACCACCGTGTCCTTCCTTCGGCAAACGGCTAGGCTGCGTCGGGGCTCGTGGCACTCGATTCGCCGCCAACGTCGGCGCGGCACGAACCTTCCCGCCACGCCCGCCATCTCCTTCCTTCCGCCCCTTGGGAGGCGGAGGAGCACGGCCTGCCCTCGCCGCCCGCAGCTCGGTCGTCGCAGCCGCCTCGTCCACTACTACCTGACGCAGCAGCAAAGCGCTCGTGGAAGCCATGCCATCGTCGCCGTGCCCTGCTGCCACTGCCTCGTTGTGGTACGAAGCCGCCGTGACGGATCTCAGACGACGACCTCTCGTCGCCGGCTGCTGCTGCAGGCGGACGGACGGCGGCGGAGAAGGCTGCCGGTGGGGCACGCGAAGACCAAGGCGGGAGGACGACGACGACGTCCCGTACCGCAGGAGCTGGAGCGAGGAGGACGACGACGCCATGCCTGGAGATGGCTCGAGCTCTGGCCTCTGGGTGGCTTGTTGAGATCGAGGTCGGTCGTCGGGTCTCGGCCTCTTGGGTGTGTTGGAGTAGTTGTGTCTTGTGTTGTGTGTTGATGGATGGCGCCGCGCCTTTTTGTAGTCGATGGATGGGAGCGGGAGAGGGACAGGTGGGCCTTTGACTTTTCAGCTTTAACGGTTACACACACTGAAGTCATCACTTGCGCTGCAACGTGTGTTCAGACTTGAGACGCGGGAGAACTGGAGAAGGAGAACTCGATGTTCAACTGGCCGTACGAGGCCAGTTCAAGATTTTGTCTTTTTATGTTCTTTTCCGTTCCGAACGGGTCAAATTCAAGATTCAGGTTGAATTTCTGGCATGCGCGTCTTGTCTTGATCACCACCGGTTTGGTAAGAAACATTGGCCGCTAGTGTTGGGCTGACTGGGTAATTAATACTTTGATCTGGTCAGTGGTCAACTGATATGCCGGTCCTCGACGTCTCGCATCATAATCCATCTGCCGTTCCAGTTCAAATTCAAACCAAAAAAATCCATCCGCAGTATGATTTGAGATGATATCTACCCAGGATGACCAGAGTGGTGGGCCGTGAAACTGTGAGGCCCTGTTTAGTTCCAGATTTTTTCACCAACTACCCGTCACATCAATTTCCAGACACTAATTAGGAGTATTAAATGTGAATTAATGACAAAACCCATTTCACACCCCCTACCTTAATTTTCGAGACGAATCTAATGAGCCTAATTATGACATGATTAGACAACTTTGTGCCACAGTAACTAATCTCTAATGACGGATTGATTAGGCTTAATGGATTCATCTCGCGATTTTTAGTCCATTCGTGTAGTTAATTTTGTAAGTATTCTACATTTAATACTTTTAATAGACAACCTCAAAATTTTTCTTCAAAATCCTTTCACGAACTGAACAGGGCCTGAAAGGGGTGCAAGCAAGTGCAGGAAGCAGGCCGGCTAACTTTGAGTTGTCTGGAGATGAGTGGGCCTGGGCCAAGCCCGTGTCATGGATGTGATCCTCCCAGCAAACCAGCTCTGCTGGTCAGCGGTCAACCACTTAAAATAGTTTTCGTTCAACTGGAATCTGATTCTAATCCGGTCCCGTAGTTTCACACACACCAGTCTCCTCCATTCTGTCGTTTGTTTAATCCCCCCTTGACACTATCATATATTGCTATGTAGTGATAATCATATTTGACTTGTTTTCAGTCAGCACGGCATACTGAACTGTGCGCGGCAAAGCTTGCTAGCTGGTCACAGGGTTGTGACGTTCGGCCTGGACTGGATCGGAAGATACTCCTCGTGTGTTCAGACACATGGAGAATCTTTTGATCCCATCGGGTGTGTGTTGATTCGGTCGTCAGCACGCTTTGCCGCGCACAGTTTCGAGCTTCGTACGTTGCTTGTCCTATACTCGTCTGCATTGACAACGTACTGGAAAAAATAGTGGCAATGTGGCAGTCTTTTGTGAAATAAATTTGAATATTCTTTGCAAACACCAAACATGAGAAATTAAAAAGTTGGAAATCATCACTTACATAATATACATCATTTTAAAATCATATTTGACTTGTTTTCAGTCACATACAAAATATGAAGTCCCCTGATCAAAACATGCATGTTCCAAATTAAGAAAAAGCCATGCGGAATGCTACCTATAGCTCAGTTGAATTTGTAAGACAGACTAGAACCAGTCTCTATTTTTGTCAGCTAGAACTTATATTAGTGTGGGAACTTACACATAATATAAACCGTTTTGAACAAAAGAAAATGACTTGTATGGGACAGATGATGTACCGTGGGAGATGGAAGAGACTCCATTAGAGGCTTAGAGCAAGAGGTGGAGGAGGAGAAACTTAACGAATACCCCTACTAATGGAGTCTCCTTCTAAACTTTATTAGCTAGCTAGCTAGCTAAAAATAACATTTACTTTCATGCTAGAGGTAAACTTTAAGGGTGAATGTAAACAAGATCTTAGTAATAAGAAAGCTCGCATTAGCACAGTTCCTCGAGAGAGAAAAAAAAAAGATGCGTGATTGAACTAGCACAAATGGACGGAACAAACCGGAGCTTTAATTTAGATTTTGTAGATAACATCAAGATTTTTTTAATCACACAAAATAGATGTAGACGCTCACATACACGCGTGCACATTCGCCTCTATGAACATATAAATTTAGAAAGATGTGAGTACCAGTGATGGGTCGAGAACTCAAACTCTAACGGAAAGGTTTCATCACAAGGAATCTTTACAGCTCATAAGCTACCCTCAGTTCACATCAAACTTTGTGTAGTGTGGGAGAGTACATATATATAGGAGAGGTTTAACTACACCGAGTCCTTAATTAACAAACGTTTTTTATCCGATTATTAGCAAACTCTATCTGTCCGTTGCATGACTTGCTTTCTTCAATGATATTCTCTCTACTCTCCTAGCACGGGCCTGTTTGGTTTGGAGTGGTGCTTCCCACCGTTGTGGCCGACGATGCCTTCCTCCGGATGCTTGTTGGCCGGGTCCTCCTTAGGACCAGGAGCGCCTCTCAGCTCCGCCGCAGCCGCTTCCCACGGCACAGTCGTCGTTGTTGCATCAGCAGCGACGCCGCCGTAGTGGACGACATGGTGGCCGCCCGCTGCTTCTTCGCGCCGCGAATCAACGGCCGCGGCATCTTTCGGCTCCTCGTGGCCGCCGGCAGAAGCGCCAGAAGGCGGCGTGCGGTGGAGCCAGCCCAGACGGGAGGAGGATGCATATCGCCGGAGTTGGAACGAGAGTAACCTAAGCGCCGCTGCCGCCGCCATGGCCATGGCGTGCTTGTGCTCTCGGATGGATGCTGATTATCTCTTGAGTCTTGAGCTAGCTGATTGGCTGAGATGGATCGATGCAAATGAGCTGCTGTTGTCTCGCTTATTTATAGCATGTTAACGGGGCTAGCACTGCGGTCGCGTCCCGATCGATTGAGAGGAACACGGCCTTTGACTCTTCGAATTCTGAGGCACGAGCGTTCAGACAGACACTGAGGAAAATGTGGTATTGCCAAGTCAAGTCAAGCTTTGGCCTGTGCGTGTCTCACACGTACAGTTTCTCGTAGTACTCGTGTTTAGTTTTTCAAATTTACACAAATGAATAGTACATGTTTCTGCAGCTAGATTCGTTAATTTTTCACTACCACAGACACATCACTGTCACACTGCCTAGCTTGATCGGGTCAAGGTGATTCGGTGAGAGGCAGGAGAATGTTTCCTAGGGTCGATTCATGCAGTGTGTGCTAGCTTTATGTGTTTTCAGACTGCTTGGCTCATACAAAAAAATATATGGTTTCTTGCTCTAACTTTAATAATATTTCTTTTATACATGGCAAAAAAAATATGCAAGCTATAGTTGGTACATTTAAGACATATATAGTAATTGCTAATATCTTCTTTCCATATGTAGCTTTGTTTCTAATACACTGGAACATTTGAATAGGATGTGAGGAGAAAGACTCATAGCAACATCCATGCACAATGGCTTTTTTTTTACAGCAAACTTCCATTAATTAGCAGCAAGATGCTGCTAGAACCCTTGTGTGAATAAGGGGTACAGAGGACAGTGCATCCAAGAGTGGGCACTGTTGTTCATGGTGCTCATAAGAGCAGTTGGGTACATAAGCCTGATGTTGCACAACAGGAGAAGAAAACGCTAATCTAGCCAAATTGTCTGCAATGCAATTAAGATTTCTATCTGTTTTGAGTACTTGAGGCCTTCTATGTGTAGTGTAGTGCTAAAAGATCTGAGTACGGATCTTCATCCTCCAATCAGGGAGGTTTGAGTAATCGCGAGAGTTGAGGAGATGCACCAGTTGAGCACAATCAGAAAAAAGGAGACTTGGTGATAGTCCATCTTGTGTAGCACCACAGCAGCCAAGGCAATGGCCGCTGCCTCCGCAAAGATGACGCTATGGGTCTCCTGCAAGGAAGCTCTGATGTAGATGTAGTTAGCCGGCTGCACCTGCAAGTTGACAATAAAAATTCCCAGGCCTGCCCTTCTAGGTAAAGGATGGCCATTGTCTGGATCAGTGGAAGCATCAACACAACATGTTATTCCTGAAGGAGTAGATGACATATGCTCTGGATCCATGCGAATGACAGCATCCCTGCAAAACAAATTGGAAGCAGGAGAAGGGTTTGTGTTTTGAGGTGTTGAGTGATGTTGATGAGTCGCTGCAGTTTCTTGCATAGCCTCCAGGTGAGCTTGGCGATGAGCTTCTGCCGCCTTATGGACTTGAAAGGGAGTCCAAACTCTCCTATGGAAACTATTATCATTTCTTGCTCTCCAAATGTACCAAGCGGTAAAGAGAAACTGCAACAGAGTTGTTTTAGAAGGGGTAGATGAAATGAGCAATGGAAGAGCAAGCTTGTCAGTGTTTTAGACACCGAGCCTACGACGGGGTTCCCGAAGTAGTAGATTGTGCGGTGGGGCTCGCCGAGATCAGGAACACGATGGTGAGACACGGGGCACACAATTAGACAGGTTCGGGCCGCAATGTGCGTAATACCCTACGTCCTGTATGTTGCGTAGCTCTGTATTGATTGCGTATGTTTTGAGAGGGGTCCCTGCCTCGCCTTATATGCCACGGGAGGCAGGGTTACAAGTCGGATTGGTACAAGGGTACTATTCGAGTAGGACCCGGAGTAGGCTATACAAGGTATGGAAAGCTATCCTAGTCTTAGTACAAGTCCTTGTCCGCCTTGTCTTGCCTTGTGTTCCACGGTACCAGCACCGTGGCCCACTAGTCGAGTAGTCCAGGTGTACAGGAACTCATCTTCCGGGTATGGCCCACAATGTGTTGGTGGCCCCCGAGTACTTTGTAGTCGAGTGTAATGCTCCAAAAATGTCTTGAAGATCTCTACGAGTAGTTCCCAAGCGTCCCCGAGTTCTACAAGCTTCAATCTTCAATAGTACTTGAATCATCACGAGGCTGGAAGGTACTCCAGCTAACTCCACGAGTAGTCTTGAAGTCTTCTCGAGTTGTTCCCAAGCATCCCTGAGTACTTCCCTTGAAGGTCTTCAATAATACCCGCTTCGTTCTTGAAATCTTTGCATCGAAGATCCATATGGAAATGCGATTATTGAAATCGCATTCCATATGGAATGTAGCCCCCGAGCCTTAGGTCGAAACCAGGATTCAAGCTGAGGGTCAATCTTCTATTCTTTGATCTTGCTCCAGAAAATCCTCAGAAAATCTGAAGAAATAATATAGGAATGCGATTTGCAAAAAATCGCATCCTATATGGATGTAGCCCCCGAGCCTTAGTTCAAATTGACAATTCAAGCTGAGGGTCAATTAGTAGTCTTCGTCAAATAATCTCGTAAAATCCTGAGAAAAACTGAAGGACACGTGGCACGGAACCCCCGAGCCTTGAGTCGAGTACTTTCTCGAATTGAAGGATCCAATCTGACTGTAGAATAGTGGCCTGAATTCAGTGAACTGTAGCTGAGTGAAATCCAATTCCGTCGAGTAGTCGAGCCCTCGAGATAGAGCCGAGTAGGTCTTGGATTTGAGTCCTCTGACTTAGCCAAATATTTGCCTGTGTGAAACCAATCTGTTGAATACGAAGGGTCACCAGGTCAAACCGTTAGAGCTCCAGAATCTTGCAGACCTGAGGCACAACCAAAGGCACGGGTGCACTGTATGGTCACAGGCTAGCATACTCGTGAAGTACGAGTCATTGTCACCCGCAGAAACAGGTAAAGATCAGGTGCGCTGATGCCTTTTACAGGCGAACAGTAACCTCGTGCTTCACGAGGGTACAGTGCCATCGAGGATAAGGATGCCACACATGGTGGCTTTGCAAGTGAGACTCGATGCAGATGCCTGCCGGTATAAATAGGTGGCCAAGGCTTGAAGCAAGCCACACCAATCTTCAGAGGGATATCTAGGATGACCCAGTGTAGTAATATTGCCTCACTGTGGGCTTCCGTTCGCCCACCAGAGTGTAGAGGTAATGTAGTTCATGCTTGAAGCTAGAAGAATGCTTGCGAGGCTCGAAGAACTCTATCAGCTTCTTCTCCCGGCCTCACCGAGGAGCGCGGAAGGAATATGAAGCAGTAGTTGCATCGTCGACCCTGACACTTTGGGTTCTAAAGTGCTGCTGGTGAGCACCGCGCTCCACCCGGTGAGGTTGGTGTTAAAGCTCGGACCTTCTTTAAGATCTTTGTATCTTGTAATTTGGCCAAGGGTCAACTCCTTGTAGCTTAAGAAGCTATAAATATAGTTTTGCATGAGCGATGTCATGGCTTTAGTAGTTTGTAGATCTCACGATCATCATGAACGGCAGATCTGGAGACTGCACCGACGATCGTCTCAACAAGCTGATGCAATAGACTTCTCCGATTGCGGAAGCAGTTTCCAAGTTCATTGATCTCCGTTAGATGTACCTGTAGAATAGAAACACTAGGGAGAGAAACAAGTGTAATCTCGAACAAGTGTTTATATAATATAATTGAAAACTTTGAGGAAATCAATTATCTGGATCTCTTGTTTGCATCTGTGTTGGCCGAGTACTCGAGTTGGTACTGAATGTGTGGCTGCAAAAAAGAGATATGATACACAAGTAGGAGTACTCAAGTGTACATATGTTCCGAAGAACGTTAGTTTAAAACATGATGAGTTGAACACCTAAGCTGTAGCAGCGTAAAGAAGACTTTGTCATGAGTTAAGCTAACGGTAGTAACAAGTCGATATAGAGTAGCGGCTTGTACTAAACACATTGTACAGAGTTGACAATGTCTTGAGTACCTCTGAGGCTAACAAGCCTAGTGAGAGAGTACTCGAAAAGAACTTATTCATAACGAGTTAAACACCTTAGCTGTAGCAGCGTAATGAAGGCTTTGTTATGAATAAATAGAGAGCAGTAACAAGTCGATATAGAGTAGCGACTTGTACTAAGCACATTGTACAGTGTTGACAATGTCTTGAGTACCTCTAAGGTTGATCAGGCCTTGAGAGAGTACTCGAAAAGAACTTTATTCATAACGAGTTGAACACCTTAGCTGTAGTAGCGTAATGAAGGCTTTGTTATGAACAAGTAAAGAACAGTAACAAGTCGGTATAGAGTAGCGGCTTGTACTAAACACATTGTACAGAGTTGACAATGGCTTAAGTACTTCTGAGTTGAGTACTCGCAAGAATGTTCCGAAGAACGTTAGCTTAAAACATGACGAGTTGAACACCTAAGCTGTAACAGCGTAAAGAAGGCTTTGTCATGAGTTAAGCTAAGAGTAGTAACAAGTCGATATAGAGTAGCGGCTTGTACTAAACACATTGTACAGAGTTGACAATGTCTTGAGTACCTCTGAGGCTAACAAGCCTAGTGAGAGAGTACTCGAAAAGAACTTATTCATAACAAGTTGAATACCTTAGCTGTAGCAGCGTAATGAAGGCTTTGTTATGAACAAGTAGAGGACAGTAACAAGTCGGTATAGAGTAGCAACTTTATTACTGAATACATTGTACAGAGTTGACAATGTCTTAAGTACTTCTGAGTTGAGTACTCGCAAGAATGTTCCGAAGAACGAGTAAGACCGTAGGAGACAGTGTGATGAACTACTCCTTGCTGTAGCAGCAACTTGTATGAGAGTTCCACTGAGACCCTACAAGTAGGGTGTTACTCTAGGCCGCAGCCTCTTATGGAAAAATAGGAACATGGACAGCATGTGCCACTTACTGCCCTATACGATACAGGATCGCTGGAGAGAGTTATGAGTTGTCATGACTCCCTACGAGGTCGTAGAATGAGACTGCCTGGAGAGGGTTGACGAAGCCCCCTGCGGGTGCTCGCAGCTGGAAGCCGTGAAGAGATACAGCCGAAACTGTCTGGAGAGGATTAGATCCCCTACGAGTGGTGACAACCGTAGCTGTCTGTTGAGTGATTGCAACCAAAGTTGCCTGGAAAGGGTTGTTGAAACCCAATACGAGTCGTCATACAGCCGAAGCCGTCTGGAGAGGGTTGTTGAGACCCCTTACGGGTAGAAGCGACAAAGCTGGTCGATGTTCCAAGAATTGTCGACTTCCTCGCCTTCAAGAGTTTGGAGACGATATGAGCCTGGTCCGGTAACCTTTGCAACAGAGAAAGGACCTTCCCATGGCGAGTTGAGCTTGTGTAGTCCTGCCGTATTCTGGATGCGACGAAGGACTAAGTCACCAACGTTGAAGGAGCGTTCCTTAACGTTGCGGTCATGGTAGCGGCGAATCCTCTCAAGATATCGAGCGGATTGAACAAGTGCGTTGCAGCGAGCTTCCTCGAGACTGTCGACATCTGTCTGTCTTGTTTCTTCAGCTACGCCTTCTTCGTACTGGTCAACCGTCGGAGAGCGCCACATGACATCAGCAGGCAAGACGGCTTCAGAGCCGTAGACCAGGAAGTAAGGTGATTGCCCTGTGGGGGTAGTAGGCTGAGTACGCAGCCCCCAGAGTGCATTGGGTAGTTCCTTGATCCACTTGCCGCCCTTGGTATTTGCAGCATCGTACAGTCGCTTTTTGAGAGCATCAAGTATCATCCCATTGGCGCGTTCCACTTGGCCATTAGCACGTGGGTGAGCAACGGAGACGTACCGGACGTCGATTCCACTGTTCTCGCAGTACTCCCAGAACTGGTGATTGTTGAAATTCGAACCCAGGTCTGTGATGATGCGGTTAGGGAAACCATAGCGATGTACGATTTCATCCAAGAAGTCGAGGACTCTATCAGCCTTGGGGCATGTAACAGGCTTGACCTCAATCCACTTGGTAAATTTGTCGATAGCCACCAGAACTCTGTTGAATTCTCCTGGCACATTTGGGAGAGGACCAATCATATCCAGCCCCCAGCAAGCGAAAGGCCAAGTTGGTGGTATCGTGATGAGCTTGTAGGCAGGAACATGTTGTTGCTTGGCGAAGAATTGGCATCCTTGACATTTCTTGACTAGTTCCTCTGCATCAGCAAGAGCTGTAGGCCAGTAGAAAGCACGTCTAAAGACTTTTCCCACTAAGGTGTAGGAAGAAGCGTGATTGCCACAGATTCCTTTGTGTATCTACTCCAAGATTTCCTTACCTTCTTCGCGAGAAACGCACTTCATGAGTACATCAGAGCTTGCACCTCGCTTGTAGAGTTGATCTCCGACTAGAGCATAAGCCTTGACACGGTGTGTAATGCGCTCGGCTTCTGCTTTGTCTTCTGGAATCAACTGTTGTTTAATGTAGTCGATGAGGGGAGTTCACCAATCCACATCAATCATAAGCACTTCTCGATCAGGTTGAACTGAAGTAGTCGTGGGTGCAGATGATTACTCCGGAATTGATGGTTTGTAGAGTTCATGAATGAAGATCCCAGCTGGCACTTGAGCTCGTGTAGATCCCAACTTCGACAAGACATCCGCAGCAACATTGTTGTCGCGGACCACATGATGGAACTCGAGATCGTGAAATTTGTTCTCAAGTTTGCGCACCTCCTGACAGTACGCATCCATGTTCTCAGCATTGCGATCCCATGAATCGTTGACTTGATTGATGACCACCAAAGAATCACCATAAACAAGTAGTCGTGTAATGCCAAGAGAGACTGCAAGGCGAAGACCATGCAGTAAAGCTTCATATTCAGCCTCATTGTTTGAGACCTTCCAAAAGATCTGCAAAACATATTTGAGTTGGCCCTTGGGAGAAATCAGAAGTACCCCGGCACCAGCACCTTCCAACTTGAGGGAACCGTCAAAGTACATGACCCAATGTTCTGGACGCTCAATTGGAGTTGTGACTTGATTTTCCCGCCATTCAGCCATGAAATCAACCAAGGCTTGAGACTTGATAGCAGTGCGAGACTTGAACTCGAACGATAGAGCACCAAGCTCCACAGCCCATTTAGAAATCCTTCGTGTGGAATCCCGGTTGTGCAATATCTCACCAAGCAGGTAGCTAGTAACCACAGAAATCTTGTATTCGTCGAAGTAGTGGCGAAGCTTCCGTGAAGTAATCAGAACTGCATAGAGTAGCTTCTGTACCAGAGGGTAACGAGCCTTGGATTCTGAGAGTACTTCACTGACAAAGTAGACAGGCCTCTGGACAGGGTAGCCATGGCCTTCTTCCTGCCGCTCAACGACAATAGCAGTACTGACGACATTAGTAGTCGCAGCAATGTAGAGCAAGAGCTCTTCATTGGGCAGAGGAGCTGTGAGGACTGGAGGCTTGGATAAGAACTCCTTTAGCTGAGAAAGAGCTTGATCAGCTTCAGTTGTCCACGTAAACTTCTCTTGCCGCGTGAGTAACTTGAAGAAAGGTAGACCCCGTTCTCCAAGTCGTGAGATGAAGCGATTGAGTGACGCCATGCAACCAGTAAGCTTCTGGACATCCTTGATAGAAGTCGGAGCTTGCATGTTGGAGATGGCGGTAATCTTCTCGGGGTTTGCTTCAATGCCACGATGGCTGATGATGAACCCGAGTAGTTTTCCTGAAGATACGCCAAAGACGCACTTATTGGGGTTGAGCTTCCATTGGTACTCGCGTAGCGAGGCGAAAGTTTCCTCAAGATCTGTGATAAGCATGTCTGGATCCCTAGTCTTGACAACGACGTCATCCACGTATGCTTCCACGTTCTTGTGAAGCTGCCTCTTGAAGCACGCTTGGATAGCCCTTTGATAAGTCGCGCCAGCATTTTTCAACCCGAAGGATATTGTTGTGCAACAATAGGCACCAAACGGGGTGATAAACGCGGTCTTCTCTTGATCAGATTCCTTGATTGCTATTTGATGATAGCCAGAGTAGCAATCTAGGAAACAGAGTAGAGCACAGCCCGTCATAGAGTCAATGACTTGATCAATTCGCGGCAACCCAAAAGGATCCATGGGGCAATGCTTGTTGAGATCAGTGTAGTTGACACACATCCTCCAGTCATTAGAATTCTTCTTTCTGACGAGCACAGGGTTAGCGACCCACTGCGGGTGAAAAACTTCCTTGATGAAGCCAGCCGCGAGTAGTTTAGCGAGCGCTTTCTTGATAGCAGCCCTGCGGTCGTCAGCAAAGTGCCGAAGGTGTTGTCTCTTGGGGGTAGCATTAGGATCGACGTTGAGTGAGTGCTCGATCAACCTTCTGGGCACACCTGGCATGTCAGATGGTTTCCACGCAAAGATATCACGGTTAGCCCAAAGGAAGTTGATGAGCGCATCTTCCTATTTAGGATCAAGTTGTGCACTGATCATGGTCGTCTTGCTACTGTCACTAGTACCGAGGTCAATGGCTTTGAGCAGGACGTCACCAGATGGTGCAGACTTGTTGTTATTGTCAGTCTTCTCAGGAACCTCCAGCTCGCTCGGAGCAACCTTTTTAGCGGCAGTGAAGACCTCCATCATTGCATTGGGTACTTGAGTAGTCGAGGCGAGTTCTACGGCTTCTGTGTCGCAGTCGTAGGAACGCTTCAGATCCCCTTACAATGAGAGAACACCTTTGGGGCTCGGCATCTTGAGAACCAAGTAGACATAGTGAGGGATAGCCATGAACTTAGCAAGACCGGGCCTGCCAATGATGGCATGGTAAGAAGTCTCGAAGTCAGCGACCTCAAACTTAATGTACTCGGTGCGGTAGTGATCCTTAGTCCCAAAGGTAACGGGTAGTACAACTGAACCCAAAGGAACAGCTACGTTGCCCGGGATGATACCATAGAACGGTGAGTTGGTCTTGGTAAGCATATTGGTGATATCCAGGCCCATCTTCTTCAAAGTTTTGGCGAACAGGACATTGAGTCCGCTGCCACCATCAATAAGAACCTTGGTAAGTCTGGAGCCTACCACCACTGGATCCAGAACGAGAGGATATCGTCCTGGCTCAGAGAAACTAGTCCATTGATCCGCCCTTGAGAAGGTAATGGGGGTTTCAGACCACTTAAGATAAGTGGGAGCTGCTGGTTGTATGGACATAATCTCCCTGAGAGCTAGCTTTTGCATGCGCTTGGTTGGAATACCACCAAATATGACATTGACAGTATTGGAGGGGTTCTGAAACCCCATGTCTTTGTCTGTGTTAGCCTTCTTCCCCTTGTGTTTGCGATATCGCGAGTTTGGATGTGAAGGTTCAGGTGTGTTTTTCAAGTTGATAACACTGCTCTGTAGTATGATCGCCCTCCAGGTGCCATGGGCATTTCTGCTTGGTCAAAGTTGCCCAGTGAGAATCATCTTCAGGCTTGGCGATAGTTTCCATGGCTGCAACAGTGTTGTCAGGCTTGCGCTTGCGATTGGGATTACTCGAGTAGTTATTCCCTTGGCGGTTGCCCTGCTGTTGCTTGCCACTATTGCTTCCTCCAGCGTTGTTGTTGTTGTTGTGATTATTACGAAGATGCTTGAACTGATTCCGAGCTTTGTCTTCCTCGTCCGCCCAGTGAGTGATCATCTCCTTGAGTTTGGTGATGTTGGCTGGGCGAGCACGACCAAAGTCTTGGAAAAGCCTATCATCATAGAAACCATCTTGAAAGGTGTCTATGACTTCTTTTTCAGTGACATCAACAACAGTAGCCCGTTTCTCAAAGAAGCGGCGCATGTACTCGCGAAGAGTCTCGCCTTGTTTTTGCTTGATCAGGGCAAGGTCCATCCTAGTGCCATGACGGCACAAAGAACCCGCAAAGTTGCTGGTGAAGCGATGCTTGAGTTGTTCCCAGTTGTCGATGGAGCCACGTTTGAGGGACTCAAACCATGTGAGGGGCTCTTGCTCGAGAACAAAGGGGAAATAGATATACTTAGTATCATCATTGCCTCCGGCATTGGAGATGGACAGAGCATAACAGCGCAACCACTGTCTTGGATCTTGCTTGCCATCATACTTGGAGATGCCGTAGGGCTTGAACTTCTCCGGAAGAAACAGATCTTGAAGTCGAGCAGAGAAAGCAGGAAAAGAATCAGAGTCATTATCCTTTTGCTTCTCACACTCAGCACGTCTGGCGTTGATTGTTGTGCGAGCATCGTAGCGAGAGTCTCCTGACTTGCTGTTGACACTGCCATCATCGCCCTTGCCCTGTTGCTAGCTTCCGGACGTGTGCGATTAGGAGTAGGAGTAGTACGATGAGCACCCCCACTGCTGCCATGGTGACTAGGAGCACTGGTGTTCTGTCGTAGCATAGTATAGGCTAGTTCAGCCAGCTTCGCGACTTCAGCAGCCGCCCTGTCACGAGGCATAGAGTGACCGAGTAGATTGATCGCGTTGATAGCTTCCTCTGGAGTGCGATATTCACGAGTAGAAACCGCCTCCAGAGCCTCATGAAGATTACGGGTAGGTAAAGCTTCCGCGAGTTCCCGACGAAGAGTTGCACGATCAGCATTGTGTTGGCGACGTGCAGCCTTGACCTCCGCGGTTTCATCAGCAGGAGCATTAGCAGAGAGTTCATCATCAGACACATCATCCGGGTAACGATAATTGGAGCGGTGCCCTTGTGGAGTAGATGCATCAACGACGAACACTTCTCGATGCGATGAATAAGTACCCGTACTCTGGATGAGCTCAGTATCAGTATCGTAATCAACAAGCTTGACGCCTGCCTGGAAGGGCAAGTTGTCGAGACAAGCAATAAAGCGCTCCTGATCATCCAGAGTGAGATCAGCAGGCACATGCTCAGGCCAGAAGACGAATCTACCCTCAGGTGTCGATGTGATTACCAGTCCATGAGCAGGGCCAGATAATTGTTGTACTTCAACAGAATCCGAACTGTAGTCGAACTCGAACTCAGAAGAATCCGAAGAGTAGTCGAAGTTGCCGTCTGAATCTGAAGAGTACTCGAGCACAATCTTCGGGACAGGGCACATGAGGCGCTTCAATGCGGCTTGGTAAGCAGGACTGACGTGGCGATGACCGAAGAGAGCTGGTGCTTGAATGTTATCCAGGCCGAGTGCAAGCTGTGAAGCTAATGGAAGCAACTCAGGCTGGATGGGAGGCAAAGTCGAGTTGTACTCGGACTCCGACTCGAGGTCTCTGAACGGGTCAGAGATCGAAATTTCGCCGAAATTTTCGACGAGATTCTCTATCGAAGCTTGCGTAAGCGCCGAGGGCTTGAGCTTTGACTCCGGAGTTGGCGCTAGGAAGCGCAGGAACGATCCGGCGCCATCAGCAACGCAAACCCAGGAGCCGAAAACGAAGGTGTCGCCTTGCTGGAAAGCGACGATCGGCTTGATGGTGACGAGAGCCATCGAGTTCACCAGTGGATCAACGACGAGATCCCCTACCTGGCGCGCCATCTGTCAGTGTTTTAGACACCGAGCCTACGACGGGGTTCCCGAAGTAGTAGATTGTGCGGTGGGGCTCGCCGAGATCAGGAACACGATGGTGAGACACGAGGCACACAATTAGACAGGTTCGCGCCGCAATGTGCGTAATACCCTACGTCCTGTATGCTGCGTGGCTCTGTATTGATTGCGTATGTTTTGAGAGGGGTCCCTGCCTCGCCTTATATGCCACGGGAGGTAGGGTTACAAGTCGGATTGGTACAAGGGTACTATTCGAGTAGGACCCGGAGTAGCCTATACAAGGTATAGAAAGCTATCCTAGTCTTAGTACAAGTCCTTGTCCGCCTTGTCTTGCCTTGTGTTCCACGGTACCAGCACCGTGGCCCACTAGTCGAGTAGTCCAGGTGTACAGGAACTCATCTTCCGGGTATGACCCACAATGTGTTGGTGGGCCCAGGGATGCCCGGTCGACAAAGCTGAACACCATCTTCATGAGGATCAAGTAAATGAATGGGAAGAGAGAAAATGGAGGAAGTCCACACTTCTGCAGGTAAATCACAGAGAGAGCAAAGGGGGACATTATTTTCAATAGCCCCACAATGTATGCAATGTTGATCTATATGATTAGAGAAGCGGCCAGCTCTTTCAGCAGTAGCAAGAGCCCTTCTTATAAGGCGCTAGGCAAAGGTTTTGAGAAATGGGGGATGGTTAGATTTCCATACCTTTTGCAGAATTGAATTGGCTTGAGGAGATATTGCCCTCGTACCTAGTGTTGGCAGACTATGTGTTTGGAGATGCGCTAAGTATGAATATGCCGCCTTCGAAGAACACTTGCCATTTTTTGTTGGAGTCCATCTGAGAGTGTCATTCTGTTGAGATTGAATCACTGGTAATAATGTGATTGCCTGGACCTGCTGTGGATCAAAAGTGGTGGAGAGAAGTTGATCATTCCATGCTGTGGTACCCTGCAACCATAGATCAGAAACAGTTCCATGCACAGTGGCTTTGGTGCTAGCTTTTACAAAAGCAAAGATATATACAGTCCACACGGAAGTAAAATATATAATATATTTAAAAATAACATAAAGTACGTTGGTACTCCATCCGTTCAAAATTGTAGTTTACTAGTCCATCAACTCGTGCATCCACACGGGCTAGTACATTATTTTAATTATTAGAAGTTGTTATTTACTTTTATTAGGAGAATATTAATAAGTTTCAGTAAATATATAATATACTAATTAGCATTTGGTCAGCATAGTTGGGGAGGAAGATAATTATAATTTTAAGATTGTATTACATACTATGCTTGAAAAAGATAATACAATTAACTTTATTTTTGCTGAAAGATCAACCACAATAAGACGCACATCTCATTGTTTCTTGTCTTCTTCTTGTTATAGTTTACGTCCCAAAGTAGTAGTTATCATGACATTGAGTATATGGGTGCGCTCGAGGTCTATCTTTTGGAATTCAACTGTGTAAATATTTGCATCTAAAGTGGCATCTATTAGTTCATCATTTGTAAATGAATAATTATTAATTAAGAGATGTTCAAATCATTACCTGTAACAGTTCCACCATAGTGTATTATTTGTCTTATGTGTTTCATGATTTGCATCATTTTTGTTGAACCAAGTTACGGTTGATGCACATATCTCTGGTGAATTATTTTGACGGGCACTACATAAAAAAGATAGTTTTTGGTCCAACAAAAATTTTGTAGCATGCATGCAAACTTTGAAAGTTTTGTAGTTATTTTTTATGAAAGAAAAGAGAATTACTCGATCAGGAGCACAATATCACAGATTTTGGTAATCTGATGAATTATTTTGAGTGGCACTATAGAAGAAAGATAGTTTTTAATCCAACAAAAGTTCTGTAGCATGCATGGAACCTTTAAAAGTTTTGTAGTTGTTTTCTACGAAAGAAAATATAATTACTCGATCAGGAGCACAATATCACAGATTTTGGTAAATCTGTAGTTGTTTCTTCTACTGGTCTAATGTGTGCTGCAGTACCTATAACATCTATGAAACATTAATATAAATTATTATTAGATGGTCGTAGAATGAGTGAAAGTGTAAAAACTATAAAGTTAGTAATGTTATACCCGATATATATGTGTCCATATTTATTATTGCTGAATGCATATCTGTGTTCATGAACGTGAAACTATACTTTGCAATGTCTTCAGTATATTTGAACTTTTTTGGAGTAGTTGTAGGTAGGAAGTTGACTATCTTATCATTTTTCATTAGCTGATACTTCTGTTCTGTTGCATGACTCTGTCATTTGCAATTATGCACACATTACCTTTTTCAATCAGTGGTTTGAACTTTTCCATATTGGTCTTATTGATATGCATCATGGTTCCCTAAATTTATCAACACTAATAATTTGTAAACCGGAATAATAAAAAAATACAATCAAACTGAACATCTATAATCTTATATAACTGTTGATCAATAAAGATCATGTCAAGCCTTAATTGTTCGCAAGTGCTGAGTAAGGTTGCATCCCGCAATCTGGTTACTCTTGCCTTGATGTTCTACAATTATTTTCCTGGTCTAATTTCACTTTAAGTTTTTTTTCACCATTGCAACTTGTTCAACTGCATTAGCAAAATATTGTGATGGATCTAATTGATCTATTTTCTATACAAAAGACATGACATAAAAATATGAATTATTCTATACACAAGTTATGGTACCCAAACAACAATCAAGTAAAATATATTTTGATAGGAAGATTCATGACAATCGTGAGAAGCAAGTCATCTATATGTACTTAGCACGCAACACTCTAAACAATAAACAAATAATTTAATAGTCGTAACATATGACATGAAAAATAAATCTAATTGTAGAATGGAAATCAAACAAATTCCAAACAATGTCTCGACATTGATTGATCTTTATTCTAACAAATGGGTCTAAAAGGTTTCGTACAGCCATAGAAGAATGTTCAGAGGCAAGTTATCACACCTTTCTGGTGAATAGTAGCAGGGGGCTAGTTTCGTTGATGAAAGGAGCAGCAACCCCTAGTTGATGAAAACGTTACACAGGAGGCCCTCTCTTTTTATATACGCACATACTCCGTATAGTACAGAGTATATAAGGATAGATTGTTTTCTTAATTTAATTATAGAAGAAAGATTCAATGCAAGAGATTAAGTCCGTTATATGTGATCGGCAGGCATCTCTACATGCACGTACGGATCTAGCTAGTTTGTTAATTGTATTAGCTAAATATCCTTTTAGATTATTTTTTATGATTTAAATATGGGAAAGAGATAAATGGCAATAGACTATTACGTTGCATGTGGCAGGCACGATATGATAGTTAGACGATTTTTTTATTTGAAGTAAAGAGATTTACTATGTTATATGTGACCGGTAGATGGTGTATGTTTAAATTCTATACAATGGTACATGTGGGTAATTGAGACATAGATATATTGGGGTTATTTTTGTTAATTTTTCATAATGGTATAGGTGGGTAATTTTAGAAACAAAGTACATCCAACGGCTATTAAAAGTAATGAAATTTTTTAGGGTGTCCACCTAGGATTCCTAGGTGGCTTCATGTGGAGACTTCTCTTTTTTTAGAGTGTCCACCTAGTATTCCTAGGTAGCCTCATGTGGAGGCTTGAAAAGGAGCCTCTAATTAGCAATAGTAAGATTTGACTTTTTTTAATCCCAAAATTGACCACTCGTCTTATTAAAATAAACATGCAAAGTATCATATTTTTTGTTGTAGCTTATTAATCAAAATTCTTCAAAATAAAGTTGATTATGTTTGGACAATTTTTTAATAAGACGAATGGTAAAATTTGAGATTAAAAAAATCAAACGACTTATAATTTAAAAAGGAAGGAGTACTGTCTTACAGATAATAAACTTATATAATGACATGTAAAGTTTGAAATTCATGGCAAAGGAGAACGTGTATGATGGTGAGTGTGAGTAGTCTGATTTCAATCCTAAATTTTAATTAGCCATTGAGACCGTTTGGGGGCGGGCCAGGCAGCCTAGCGCGGTCAAGCAAGTTGAGAGAGATAATGATTTGGATTATCCTATTTATTAGCCATATTTGGTATTAATTGATTGTTGCGAAGTCACATGCACACATGCCTAGTTGAGTATAATCACTACTGGAGGATGTATGTTTGCCATGCGCCGGAAACGCACGGCAAAGGCGAGAAAAACGCACGACAAAATCTTTGCCGTGCGTTTTCCACCATGGCGCCCGACAAACACGGCTCGGCAACATTTTGCACGGCAAAGCTACCTTTGCCGTGCACTGTTTATCCGGGCGCACGGTAAAAAAAGGTGACGAAGACTGAGAGGGGAGACGACCGGAGCTGGCATGCGGGGAATTGTTCGCTGTGCGTTGGCGCTCGACAAAAGTAAAAAAGTAAAAAAACATCCCGCCACCACAGGTTGCCACCGCAGGCCACCACCGTCGTCGTCAGGATGCCACCGCCGTCGTCAGGCTGCCGTCAGGCTGACACCGGCACCGTCCACCGCCGCCACCGCAGGCCACCACCATTGTGGCGAGGTCAGGCCGTCGGATCTTGGAGAAGAGGGACCGTCAGAGGAGAAGCAGGCCACGCCAACCGAACGAGAAGAAGGAGTAGATGAGGGAGCCGCAACCGGATCCGCGCCCGGGGGAGTTGGCCATCACGCCATGAGGGTGGAGGAAGCCGCCGCACCGTGTTGGAGGCCGCCGCCGCAACCCTATGCCACCACGACCACCGCTCGTTGCCGTAGGTTGGGCTCGCCATGCGTGGGGATGACGAGGAGGCTAGGCTACGGAGGAAGTGGATATGACCGCGGTGGATCCTCTCTGTGCTCTTCCTCCATGCCGGCGGGCCGCCGCGCCGCCGTCCCCAGGTGAGGCTTCCCACAAGGGAAGGAGGGGAGGGGGCGGCTGAAGACGGAGCGGAGAGCGCGGATCCTGCGAGACGGAGGAGATGGCCGGATCAGACCAGAGACGGAGGAGAGGGGGCGAAGAAAGACACGGCCACGCACGACAACTCCTCTATGCGTCGCCGCGCCACCTCGTCCCACCGCTGCTCCTCACTATCGTGAGGGCGAGTGGCGGGGGAGAGGAGGGGCCGGTCGGATCTTGCGTTGCCGTCCTTCCCGAGGTCGCACGCCGCCATCCTTCCTGAGGTCGCGCGCCGCCATCGGAGGAGGGCACACCGTGGGAGGATGAGGGGAGAAGAGTGGGCGGCGGTGATCTTCTAGAGCAGGAGAAAGAGGGGGTTGCGTTGGTGGGCTGGAGGAGGGCGCGGGGAGGGAGTGGATGGATTAAGGTTAGGGGGAGGAAGAGCAGTATATATATAAAGTTCTCATCGAATGTCGACCGTCAGATCGTAAGATCAACGACTCCCAGCAGCTGGGTTGCTGGTGGACTGGGGTGTTGATGGGCCGTGGTGCTAGTGGGCCGGATTGCTGGTGGGCCGAGGTTTAGTTCGCCGTGTGTGCTGATATGGCGGGAATCCTATATACCTCCCGGAAGATTTTTTTCCAAATGAACTTCCAATGTTTGAGATTAGTGCAACCAACCACAACCCTTGGATCCCACTAACAACCCTAGCCTCACCCCTTTCGTGAGCCCGCGCCGCCACCCCGACCCTGAGCGGGCTCCGCCGTCGAGGTTCACTGTCGCGCCCGCGCGGCCACGCTTGCCGCTCACCGCCGCGCCCGCCACGCACCGGAGCGGGGCGCGCCGCCTCGACTGGCCGGCGTGCCCCTCCGCGGTCGGCCCCGCGCCTCCTCCGCCGCCCACTGCGGCCAGCCCCGCGCGGCACCGCGGCCGGCCGGTGCGCCGCCGCCGCCGTAGGTGCCGGAGAGGAAGGAGGAGGCTCCAAAAATGTTGAAATTTTTTTTCAACATTTTCAAAAAATATTGCAACATTTTGTAAAATGTTGTCCAAAAATGAGTAAAAATGTTGAAGAAAAAATGTTGTAACATTTTTGAAAAATGTTACAACATTTTTTATTTGATAGTTATGAGCTGGAATGATTGGAAAATAAAAAACATACATTTAGATGAGTTTTGGTGGGCTGGAAGTTCATACCCTTATCCACCTTCCGGTAGCCATCTAGGAGCCCCCGCTGATATGGACGCACAACAAAGTTTTTATTTGTCATGCGTCCCAATTTGACGCATGGCAAATTATCTTTTTCATAATTGTACTATATATGTTAAAATTATCAAATGAATTCAAAGAAATATAAAAAATTAACACAAAATAATTTATGTTGTCTATTGATTATAGAAAAAGTTTTGAAATCAAACTCAAATTTGAATTTCGCTTCGCTTACAAACCTAACCACTCACTGTTAAACTCTCTAAAACTTTTCCGGAGATGTTTCGATTTGTAAGCATCGTACATGACAAAATGTTCAAAACTCATTGAAATTTATACTACAGCCTTTACATATGGTATCATGAGATATTGACAAATCAAATAATTTACAAACTTCATTTGCATTTTTTAGAATTTTTAAATCATTTGGACACATGATCATAGTTGCTTCCTAATCAAGATGTTCAAAGTTTCATTTGATTTCATGGAAAAGGTCTTAGATTGGGCTAAATAACATGAATATCATTTTCCACCTATTTTATTCTATTATTTGAATCACTTGTAGTTCAAATTTGACTTATTATAAAAAAATTGCTTAAAATGCAATTAATTAGTTAAATATAGCAAATGAATACAAAAATCTACCAAATTTTACCATGAAGTATCACATATTATATTCATAGAATAGAAAAAATTTCAAGGTGAGTAAATTTTTTTTAAGAAGTAATTAGATTTGGGAATTAGGAGGATAAATCCATGAGCAAAAACTTTGCCGCGCGCTGAGAGAAAGGCGCACGGCAAAGTAAATGTTTGCCATGCTTCAAAAGGACATGCATGACAAACTAAAATCTTTGCCGCGCGTCTAGTGTAGGCGCACGGTAAAAGGGACAAAAAAATCATCTCCACATCCCCGTTACTAACAGTTGCAGCTGGGGACTAACGGATGGTGGGAAAAAATAGTTTGTCGTGTGAAAAAAATGCACGACAAACTCATGTATTTGCCGTGTGTAAAAAAACACACGACAAACAACTAATTTGCCATGAGTTTTTTCTTTGCTGTGCGACCAATAAAAAACGTAAGGCAAGAAGGTCTTTGTCGTGCGCCTGAAATAAAGCGCACGGCAAAGAAAAAATGCATGGCAAAATTGAGTTTTCCGGTAGTGAATGACTTTTTTTTGACAAAATTTGTATCACATAATGACTTTCTTTTTCGAGGACGAACTATACATTTGTACTATATATTTTGGAGAAAGAGAATATTTCACGCAGTATGATATTTTGTGTACCAACTACAAATTATGATGTCCACTGCTGACAACTGAAATTCAGATACTTTTCATCTGAACATGGAATTAGGTAAACAACCGGTTTGTCTAACAAGGTTTGCATCGATCAATCTTCAGAAAATGTTCAAGGTTCAGTTAGAAGCGCCACTATATATTAATTGTGCTTCCCACCCCCGCCACCCTTGCCTTCCTTGGGCTTCTTCTTGGCAGGATCGTCCTTTGGAGTAGGAGCGCCTCTCCGCGCTGCCGCAGCCACTACTCCCGCCTCCCGCAGCATAGTCGCCGTCGGAGTGGCGGCGCCACCGCGGACATGCTGATGACCTCCTGCTTCTTCGTGCAGCGAAGCAGCGCCTTTCGGCTGCAAGAGGGCAGAAGGCGACGGGCCGTGGAGCACACCCAAGCGAGAGGAGGACGCGTATCGCCGGAGTTGGAACGGGAGGAAGAACCTAAGCGCCGGCGCCGCCGCCGCCGCCATTGCCATGGCGTGCTTGTGGGCTCGGATATGATGGATGGTGTTGTTTCTTGTGTGGTATAGTAGCTGATGCCTGGGATGGATCGATGCCAATGACCTGCTGATGTCTCGCTTATTTATACCCATCGTTAAGGGAGCTGATGTCGCTGTCGCATCTCTATCGATCAAGAGGAATACGGCCGTTTTTAGATAAAGAACAGGTCGCCCTTGACTTCGAATACTGACGCACGAGCGTTCAGACATTGATCGAGAAAGAATATGGTAGTGCCAAGTCAAGTCAAGCTTGTGCGTGTCACACACACGGTTCTACTAGCTTAAAACAACGAAATCACAGGCTGGATTTGATCGGGTCGTCACTGACGGAATTAAGATTCGCTTCTCACAGTCATGTCGATCACAATCGATATCGTGTTCGCCGTTGATCGGATCGATCCAGTCACTCGATCGATCAGTCGGCATAGGTTCGTTGTTTCTCACGACTACAAACACTTATATACTCCTATAGTTTAGTACTAGCCAGTACTATCTCCGTTCTTGATTACATGACCTTTAGAACAAGTAAATTAATTTATTTTTAAACTAACTAACTTGTCCTAAACGACATATATTTAAGAAATGAAGGAGTAGTTGTGTAGTCATTTATGGTCCGTGCCTCACCAGTAGTTGTGCCTAGTGGGCAGCGGCGTACCTAGGATTTTTGATTTAGGTATGCCGCGCTAATTTTTCCTATATAATTCTGTAAATAATTATAAAACTAGGCAAATCTTCACGGTAAACAACTATTAAATAACTAATGACTGAGCTTCAAGTGTTGGAGTCAACAGAGAGACGACTTCTGCTACGGTTGATGACACAGAATTACCGAGTTAAAAGGCAAGAAGGAAACTCTTTTAGTTGATGGCACAAAATTATCGAGTAAAAAGGCAAGAAAGAAACTTTTTTAACCTACATTACATTAGATGGGTCAAATCTTAGGTATGTCATGATCAACCTGGACCACCCTCTCTAGTGCGTAATATTTTGATCGGGTCAAGGTGATTCGGTGAGAGCCGTTAGTGCTTCTATGTCTACACCAGCATGGCAGCATGCGTGGGATGCCGGGAGAATGATTCCTGTGATAGATTCATACAGTGTGCTAGCTCTCGTGGAGATGTCAGACTCAGACTTAGTAGGTCATCATAGGAGAATAAATTCGCCATTTTCAGACTACTTTGCCCAAACAAAAAATATAGGAATCTCAGACTACCTCCAGGCAGCGGTTTTTCTCAAACCTCCAACCAAATTAAACATACCTCTGTATAAATTTGGGACGTTTGACAGATTTGGCTTCCTTTTAGTTTGTAAGAGCCTCTCTAAAATGTATTGGTTAGCCAAAATTTACAAAATTGAAGTAAAAATTGAATCCAACAGTCCCTCCAAAATACTCCACTCGCTATCCACGCGCCGCCCCTGCCGCTGTCGACTGCGCCCGCCGGTGGCTGTGTTAGGGTACACAGCAGGAATTCGTGGGGAAGGAAGTAGAAGGGGAGGAAGAACAGCGAGCAGGATGGGGACGGCAATGGAATGCTTAGCTGTTCGAGTTTGTTACATAATTGTTCATAGCCTTTTCCTTTACTCCTCTCACATACTTATACTTCATAGCTACTAATTACACCCACTCTGGGCCAGCGACACGCGGGTTGGGCTTCCTGCTCCGGGCCCTTGGCGCAGCATCCTCTCTTGGGCCTTCTGGGCTTATATCAGTATATGGGCCTGTAACACTCCCCCGTTCTTGAGAACCAGCTTGACCCCAAGCTGGTGCTAAGGGAAAGCGTTGCTTGAGAGCTTCAGCATCCTCCCACGTAGCCAGAGAAGGCGGTAAACCCGACCACTGAATCAATACTTGAAGCACGTCAGCTGCTCCTCTTGTCACCATTCGATGATTCAGAACCTGCATAGGGATTTGCAGAGTGTCTTCTGTTGAAGGTAGTTCAGTGTTTACCTGATGACCAATGCCTGGTGCTTTCTTTAGTTGCGAAATATGGAACACTGGGTGTATAACACTTGAGTCTGGCAACTTCAGTTTGTAAGCCACATTTCCAATTTTCTCCAGAATTTCATAGGGCCCAAAGAACTTGAAGGATAGCTTGTGACTGGATCGAGTGCTCACCGAGGTTTGGACATATGGTTGCAGTTTGAGATACACAGATTCCCCAATTGCAAAGGACCTTTCACTTCTGTTCTTATCAGCTTGCTTCTTCATTCTAGCTTGGGCTCGCAAAAGATGCTGATGGAGCAGCTCATTCATCACATTCCTTTGTTGTATCCATGAAGCCAAGTCAGGGATGGAGACAGCTGAACTTGGAGTAATCCCAAAATGATTGGGTTCATGACCATAAAGAGCACAGAATGGTGTTGTCTGCAGAGTTGTATGGAAGCAGGTATTATACCAATACTCAGCCAAAGACAACCACGAACTCCATTGCTTAGGACAAGCATGGACAAAGCAGTGCAAATAAGTCTCAAGGCACTGATTCACCCGTTCTGTCTGGCCATCCGTTTGAGGATGATAAGCACTACTCATCCTCAGTGTTGTTCCTGACAATTTGAAAAGTTCTTGCCACAAGTTACTAGTGAAGATTCTATCTCTGTCAGAAACAATAGATAAAGGCATTCCATGCAACTTGTAAATGTTATCCATGAAAGTATGGGCCACTATCAAGGCTGTAAAAGGATGTGTTAAGGGAATAAAGTGGGCATACTTTGAGAATTTGTCTACTATGACCAGAATACAGTTATGATTCTTAGATCTTGGCAGATCCTCCACAAAATCCATTGTAATCATTTGCCAAGCATGCTCTGGTATTGGTAAGGGTTGAAGAAGGCTTGGATACTTGTTCCTGTTAGGTTTAGCCTGGTGACAGATTGCACAGTTGTGCACCCACTCTTTGATATTGGACTTCATATTGTGCCAAAAGAAGAGTTGCTTAATTCTTGCATAAGTGACAGGGAATCCAGAATAACCACCTATTGCACTTGCATGTAATGCCAAAAATATTTGTTTCTGGATAGGGTGGTCAGTGGTAATCCATATTTTGCCCTTGTATTTGATTACTCCTTGCTGCAAGGTGTAATGCCCAACTGGACCATTTGTAATTGTCAATTGTTGGAGTAATTCTTTGGCTTTAGGATTAGTATCATAAGAATCAGTGATACAGAGTAACCACTGGGGAACCACTGTTGATATAGCCATAATCTGAGAGGGTGGAGCTGGATGCCTAGATAGAGCATCAGCAGCATTGTTTGTGATCCCCTTCTTGTACACCACCTTATAAGTGAATCCCAACAATTTAGTGAACACCTTCTGTTGCCAAGCTGTGTGAAGTCTTTGAGTCTTTATCTGGGCTAAGCTTTGCTGATCAGTGTAGATGATAAATTCTGAATGTTGAAGGTAAGATCTCCATTGCTCTTGGGCAAGAATAATAGCCATATACTCCATCTCATATGTTGACAAGCCTCTGGTCTTAGGTCCCGATGCCTTACTGACATAAGCTAGAGGATGGCCTTTCTGAGACAAAACAGCCCCAATCCCAACTGCACAGGCATCAGTCTCAATACAGAATGGTAGCTTGAAGTCAGGCAAAGCCAACACTGGTGCTGTCACCAAAGCATGTTTCAGTGTTTGAAAGGCTGTTTCAGTTTCAGTTGTCCAAACAAACAATTCATTCTTTCTGAGAAGATTTGTAAGAGGTTTGCTGATAATACCATAATGTTGGACAAACTTCCTGTAATACCCAGATAGTCCCAAGAAACTTCTTAATTCCTTGACAGAAGTTGGGGTTGGCCAAGCTTGGACATCTTTGATCTTGGATGGGTCAGTGGAAACACCCTCAGCTGAAATGATATGCCCCAGATAAGCAATACTTCGCTGAGCAAAAGTACATTTGCTTGGCTTAACTTTCCAGCCATCCCTCAAGAGTAATTTCAGGACAGCTTCAATGTGCAGTAAGTGATCTTCCCAAGATGAACTATAGATGAGTATGTCATCTAAGAAGACCAAAACACAGACTCTCAACAAGGGTGCTAATGTAGTATTCATTGCATATTGGAATGTCCCAGGGCCACCACTAACTCCAAAAGGCATCACCAAGAACTCATATTGCCCAGAGTGAGTAGCAAAAGCAGTTTTAAATTCTTCCCCAGCTTTTAATAAGATCTGATGAAAACCAGACCTTAAGTCCAATTTAGTGAACCAGCTTGCCTTAGATAACTCATCCAAGAACTCATCAATAATTGGCAGTGGATACTTGCTTTTGATAGTTAAGGCATTCAAAAACCTATAGTCAACACAAAACCTCCATGTGCCATCCTTCTTCTTTGTCATAACCACTGAAGAGGAAAAAGGGCTAGAGCTAGGTCTGATAATACCTTCTGCCAACATTTTTGCAATCTGCATTTCAATTTCTGTTTTAAGAGCTGGGGAATACCTATAAGGTCTTATCACAAATGGTTGAGCTCCTGTAGTCAGGGGAATAGCATGATCACAAGATCTTGAAGGAGGTAGACCTACTGGAGGCTCAAAGACAGACCCATATTTATCCAACAGAAGCTTGATAGATTGTGGAATATCATCTCTGTCCAATTCCTCAATTAACACAGTGACTTCCAACATTGTTTCTTCATAGTCCAATGGTAATTCACCCTGTAACTTGACCCAATGGCTTTCATATGGAATAATCATCCATTCTTGTTTCCAATGAACTTGCATGGGAGAGAATTGCTCCAACCAATCCATGCCCACAATCATATAGTAATGCTGCAAGGGGAGGACCTTCAAAGTGGACTGGAATCTGCAATGTTGGACAGACCACCAACTATCCCTAAGTTCAGTCTGACAAGACAATCTGTCACCATTAGCTACTTGAACAGATATTGGTGTAGAAATGGGAGTACCCCCACTCAACTGAGAAGCCAAAATTTGACTGATAAAAGTATGAGAACTACCAGAGTCAATAAGAATGGTAATAGTATGTCCTTGAATCACCCCCATCAGCTTTAGTGTCTTGACAGATTGTTGTCCAGTTACAGCTTCTTTGGAGATAGCCACATATAACTCAGCTGCAGGAGATTCTTCCTGATCCTCCATACTTAACTGGAATAATTCCCACATCTCTTGGACCACATGCAACTGAACAATAGGTGAGCAAGTGTGTGTGTGAGACCATTTCTCCCCACATTTGAAACACTGCCCCAAAGCCTTTCTATAAGCTTTGAGTGCTGCCAGTTTGTCTTGTGGTGACTGTGTCTTGTTAGCTGGTGGTTGCTTTACATCCAGAAGAGGAACAGGAGCTTTAGCCTTGTCTTGTGAAGGTGGAGCAGGCAAAGGATAAAATGCCTTAGAGGATGAAAACCCAGTCCTCTTAGTTTCCTTAGGACCAGCAGCTTGAAACAATTCCTCCTGCAAAGCAGCCAAAGTACAGGCAGTATCCAAATCTTTGGGGCGCTGAATAAAGACACTAGATCTAATTTCAGGTTGTAAACCATCAATAAACTTCATAGTGTAGTGTCGAGGATCAGATGGTGATTCATACGCTGTTAACTGATCAATCAGTTCAGCAAATTGGGAGATGTACTCAGTAACAGAACCTGTCTGTTTGATGTGTAGCATTTTCCTAATCAAGAGGTCATGCTCATCACGCCCAAACCGATCTAAAAACAAAACACAAAACTCATGCCAACTACTCTTATACACTTTTTTCTCCACGGATTGGAGCCAACGAGCAGCAGGGCCATCAAAGTAATTTACTGCTACCTGAACCCACATATCTAAAGGAACTGAATACATGTCAAGGTAGTTTTCACAACGAGAGATCCATAAATTGGGATTCTCACTTTCAAATTTGGGGAAATTCAGCTTAGGTAGACGCCCATACTGTGTGAAATCAGAGGAGCTACTCTTGTGGTCAGAACTACCGGCAAAAGTGGATGGCATATGAGGAGGAACCAAGAAGGATTTAGGCTGGTACGTACCCTTGACCGGGACATGGGTCTAGACGAAAACCGTCCCAAACTCATGGTCTCGGTGGTGTGAGTCTTGGCAGTGCCCACTTGGGCCATCGGCGGTGAATCCGGCAGATGGGCGCGCGGTCGCCGACTGAGACGGATGGGGCGGATTAAGGATGCCCGCATCCGACGAACGCTCCAGGAGCGCTCGATCCAGTTGCTTATTCAACTTGAAGACTTCCAGCTTCAGATCCTTCACAGCAGAATCAACTTGAGGACGCCAGCCATCGAACTCCGTGGTAGCCTTCTCCACGGAATTCTCGAGAGCGAGTACCCGATCCTCGCGCTGAGCTTTGTCCTCGGTGAAGCGCTTCTCCCACTTGGAATCCAGATCGGTGAATTGCTTCTGCATCTCCTCTATGAGCTTCTGCTGCACCTCCGCCAACGCGATCTTCAACGCAAGGTCCATTGCGCCGTGGCATCGCTGGAGTCGTGTGTAGTGGTGGTGAGGGAAATCCAGAATCGAAGTGAATCTGATACCAAATGTTAGGGTACACAGCAGGAATTCGTGGGGAAGGAAGTAGAAGGGGAGGAAGAACAGCGAGCAGGATGGGGACGGCAACGGAATGCTTAGCTGTTCGAGTTTGTTACATAATTGTTCATAACCTTTTCCTCTACTCCTCTCACATACTTATACTTTATAGCTACTAATTACACCAACTCTGGGCCAGCGACACGCGGGTTGGGCTTCCTGCTTCGGTCCCTTGGCGCAGCATCCTCTCTTGGGCCTTCTGGGCTTGTATCAGTATATGGGCCTGTAACAGGCTGCTCCTGCCAGGCCCTGTTGGATGCGTGTTGGAACCTTGCAGCAGGTGGTGGCATGCTCGCGCCGCCGGCCGGAGCTCCCCGTGGCGCCACGCTCGTGCCACCGGCCGGAGCTCCCAGACAACTGCCGAGAAGAACAGAGCAGAGCAATCAAGATTCTGCGGTCAGGCGAGGAGTGAGACGAGCCATCGTTGGGTGGCCCTTGGGGACGCGTCGGGGAGCAGCTGCAGCGGCGGGTCGCGGGCATAGGCCGACCACCGCGCCGCCCTCCTAGTGGGGACAGGAAGGGGGCAGAGCGGGGAGAGGGAGATGGAGGACACTACGGTGAGCTCCATTGGCCCGGAGGGAAGGACTGACACCGTCGTGGAGGGAGGGGACAACGCCACCATGGAGGGAGGGGACAGCGCCACCGGGTCGGGAACTGAGGGAGGCCGGCGTCGCTGGAGGAGCAGAGTGGAGAGGAAAGAGGGAGAGAGGAGAAGGTGAGGCTGCTGCCCGAGTGTGGGAAGGATGAGAGGATAAGGTGAGAGAGGGGAAGGAGATGACGTGTGGATCCCGCGCGTCAGTGTGTGATTATTGGGATTTGAAGAGAGAGAAATAATAGAGAGTCTCTTGGAATTCACAGCTCGATATATGAAGAAAAATATTTTTTCAAACTTGAATAGTGAGTCAAATATAGAGTTAAAAATAGAGTGACTGTCGGAAATGCTCTAAGTGCAGCGGTTGAGGTCTAAAAGGAATCATTTCCCGTAACCAGCAAGGAAATGAGTAATTTCTGTGCATTTTGTGAATTTCCCTATGCGTTATCGGAAAACCGACAAGAAAAATCATATTTATTACCTGTGAGTTTGGTCATTTTCCTGACAAGAAAATTACAATTTCCAATAGTGTATGATGGTGAGTAAGTAAAGTCTGATTCGAATTCTAAATTTTAGCCATTGCGACCGTTTCTTCGTGACTTATTCATACCATCGAAATTCGAAAGTCCTGTATAGCATTGGATGAGATGAGACGAGACATGTACCAACTAGCAATGTACTTGTTACATGAGAAAAATGAATTGATACTTAATTATTCGGCTATGTCATATGTTTTTGGAGAGATGATATATATGATGCTACAAGTAGAAGTGTAGAACACGCATGGAGAGAGAGCATGTGGATTTTTGTACGTTAGTTTTCATTCTTGTCCTCATATGTGAGCGTAATCAGTACTGATAAGTTAGTGGAACCAATCTGAGTCTGAGTAGGTGTTTTGTTCGTAGGGATTTATAATAAATCATGTCCATGGAATAAGACTGAGTTATTTAGTAGGACTCAACATGATTTAATTATAAAATTAATTACATAAGTATTAAGCTTTTTCACAAGACGAATGTTATGATCATAATTAATTCATGATTAGTACATATTTACTATAGCATCATATTGTCTAATCATGATCTAATTAGGTCTAATAGATTCGTCTTGCGAGAAAGCCTAGAATTACCAAAATTATTTTTATTATTGGTTTATATTTAATACTCCTAATTAGCTTCCTAATATTCAATGGGACCGAACTTATCTATACTATAAGGAGCGAAGACAATTGAAAACTTTTCTCACTCAATTCGGACCCGTCTTACCCCTCACGTCGGACCCACCCGTAAGATTGTGTGATGACCAAAAAGGTGGAACGACCATAAAAATCGCAATTTGGGGAGCGTTTCTGCCAAAAACATAATTTTTTTATCACCCACCCCGTGTCTACCCACCCCTGTACCCACATCGGGCCCACCTACGCTCACCCACGTCGCACCCGCGTCCAAATATACCGAGGCGTATCCCCGGACGGGGCACGTACATCACGTCGCCTCATCCCGTCTGGGTACATACAATTTTGCAATTACGCCCCCACCTCAGTTTACAGACGAGGCCACTGTCGCCTCGCGAAAGGACCGGGTTGTCCCGTTGTCCTAGCCTCCCAGGCGGAGACGACGCTGGCAGGCGGGCTGTACACCGCCGTCTCCTCTAGGAGACGCCCAGCTCGGATCCTCTCCGCCTCTGCGCATGCGCGCTCACTTCAATCCCTCCGCCAGCCACGCGCGCAGAAGTTTCTCCCGCCGAAACCACCTCCGCCCGTGCGTCGCCGCTCGCCGCACCGAGACCAGCGGCGCGGCTGGCCACCGAGTGCCACCGTGCGCCTCCACATCAAGCACCTGCCAACACAGCGAGATTGCGGAGGGGCGTCGGGCTCTACCGGCACGCGCATCGGGGAGTAGGGGGACCGGCTTCAGCAGCAACGCGAGGTCTTGAAGGGAGGGAGGGGAGAGAGCGCATCACCGGCCGACGGGATCCACCCGCGGAGCTCGACGGGGACGCCCCACCGCGAGTGGCGGGCGAAGCGACGGGAGAGTCTGCCGGCGGCGGGCGCGCGCAGGTGGCTTGGTAACTGATTCGCTCGATCGATAGCGCCGGTGGAGTTGGACGGAAATCTGAGAAATACCGGCAGCGTGGGGCTCGTCTGGGGCTAAAGTTTGCTCTGAGGTGTAGATGGGGTGGTGGAGGTGTGAGGAGCGGCGGGGATTTGGAAACGACGGTGTGTGGCCGCCAAATCTGCCGGGCGGAGAAAGTTTACCGTTGAACACAGCAGCAGTAGGGACCAGGGAAGAAGAAGACGTACAGGAGCTTGCCACGGCTTAGCAGGAATAAAAAAATCTGCCGCTGGAGCCGGCGACGACTGGCTGGGAGGAGTAAAAGAAAAACCGAAAAAGCTAATTGGGATCAAATTTGGATTTTTAGAAGTCAAAATATTAGGTACTACTATCGGAAATGATTTTTTTTCTCCCAGTAATTTTTTAAGAAGTTGAAAACATGGAGTTTCTAGAGGAAAAATTTAGAAAACTTTTCAAGACGATCTTAGATCAGTCACTTTCACTGAAAGTTGTAAAAGGATATATGTTCTACAACTTTGTTATGCACGATATAGAGGATAAATCTTCAGTAAAGTTTGCCGGTTCAAGTATCTTCACAAAAGTGTTGTAACTATATATATGATATAATTATTATATTCATAATTTCTTTTATTTGTGCTTGATAATATTCATCAAATAGCCACATAATGGTATACGCAAATATGGTTGTAGGTGATCTTAAGTTACATGCAAACCATTAAACAACTTATAGACAACCTCTTTGTCTATGGGTTGTACGAGTTGTCTGTTAATCTGTCTGTACCTTAAATTCGAGGTTCTACAGACGACCCGCCGTCTGTGGGTTGCACATGCCCTTACCTGCGCGGATACCCGCATCGTGCCAATTTGTTGTCTGCCCGCCACTTCCCCCGCCACATTCGAAATTCTCATCGTTCACGCAATCCCTTCCACCGCCGCGGCGCATCGCAACGCTAGCACCCCTCTCCACTGTGCCGTCACAACTCCGTCTCCTGCTCCCCAATAGCCATGGCTGAGCGTCGCTCCTCCTCTCGAATGCCCCTCGCAACTCTCCTGCTCCCCTGCGCATTGACATGAAGCTGCCCCAGCCCGTTGGACGCTACCAGCAAGCGGTGCCCGGAATCAGGCGGAGGAGGAACTGAGCTCGTGAATCGCTCGGCGGGGGTGGAACTTTGTTTTTGCAGGCAAGGTCGAGCTCTTTGGGCCGGAGACGCACCCATCGAGGCTGGAGAGTTGGGTGGGCTCCGCTTCTCCATCGAGGTAGGGAGAGGGGGGCGCGCGCATGGCCGTCACGGTGGCAGAAAGGCCGGGACGGGCGGAGCGTGGTCAGATAATGCGTCGCTGGTTAGGTGGAGTGCGTGGGACAAAGGGGTAAAATGGACATTGTGAAGCTAAAAATGTGACAGAATGACGTAAAGTACATGAAAGTTAAGATGGATGGCACATACGTGGGAACAAAAATTTTTAGTGACCATCTTTGTCCCTCCGTCGCCGCCGCCACGCTTGGCCCCCAGGCCGTCGATCAGCCGGCCACGACGGCGAGGAAAACGAGGAGGCGACCTCCGCCACGGAGGGTGGCCGGCCGGTGGTCGCCTTAGGGTGAGATGCCTCGCGCGCGTTGCTCACCAGCAGATGAAGGGGCCGTCGCGGCCCAAGCCCCACCCACCCTGTGACGTCCTCCTCGAGGACCTCACTACGCCCGTGCTCCTCCGCTCAGATCGAGGGGACGTTGGCGTGCGGCGGAGGAGGAGGAGGAGGAGAAAAGCGAAGGAGGTCGGGTCGTCAACGGCGTGCAGAGGAGGAGAAGTGGAGAAGAACGGGAAGCAAAGAGAGAGATCGGGGGAGGGAGGGATGCCACTAGGAGTAAAAAAATGGGAGGGGAGGCTGACGCGTGGGCTCCACAGTGGGGTGGTTGGTGTAGAGGATAAAATATAAAAGAAGATGGGTGCGAGAAAACTAGAGATAGAGGGAAGAATTTCGATGATCAGAACAAATAATTCCTTTAAAGGAAAGATATAGAGTTGGACGAGTGCAGACAGTCTAATCTGTTACAGTCTCTTGAGAAGCTGGCCGGCTCAGTATTAGAGGTAGACAGTTCAAGAGTGCATACTACTGAAATTGAAAAGCATATTATATTGTAATGCAGAGTGATCAAACACGACAAACAGCCATGGTCGGCGGCGCTCTACTCGGCCGATGGGCGGCGCAAGTTGTTACATACACGTACGTGTCGCACGTGCACTTTACTAGTACTTATAAATAGTGTAGTAATAACCAAACTGGGCCGCCCGCTTAGTACGGTTGCCCCTAAAACAATTGTTATGAATTTGTTGGTGGAATTGTTTTGGCTCTTCCCATGGTCAGCGAGTCGGTCCGTTGACCTAATATTTGGTAGACTTTCATAGAAGTATGCCCATATATAAACGTATGCATTTGTACTACATTTTGAAAAAAATTACACCTACTGCTATGGTATTTTCTGTACCCACTGCAAATTATGATTTCCACCTATATGTTCTCTGCTGAGTGGTGACAACTGAAATTCAGATCGTTTTCATCTGAACATGGAGTTAGGTAATTAAGAGTAAAATTAATCAACGGTACACGAATTCGGCATAGGGTGTCATCCAGGTCTCCGAACTCTCAAAATACGCATTCAACTCCGTAAACTTGCTAATCAGTTCATGTGACATCCAAATCTCCACAAACCTAGTTAAATGTGTTGTGACATGTGGGACCTGTGTGTAAGCCCCCTCTCTTCTCCAATATAATGCACCTTTGCTAATAACAAAATCCACCGACACCGTTCGCTCATCCAAATGACCGGCCAGCCGCCGGAGTCGTCCTCGACGGGCAAGTCGTCGTCGGTGCCTTGACGCTTGCCCCGCTTCTCTTTCAATGCGCTGACAGGCTCGAAGACCAGCACTGCTAGCCAGGCCTAATGGTCAGTGCCGCTGGCCATCCGCCCGTGCCGACCTCCCATGCCTGAATGTGTATGCGATGGAGGAGAGAGAGGGGCTTACACGTGAGTCCCACATGTCACGACATGTCAGCGTCGCAATCACCTTCCTGCGCAAGTAATTTAACTAGGTTTGTGAAGATTTAGACGTCACATAAACCGATTAGCAAGTTTAGAGACTTAGGTGACCATTTTGAGAGTTTGAGGATATGGATAACACCCCATGTCAAGTTCGTGTACCGCTGGTGAATTTTACTCGGTAATTAAAGTACTACAAGAGGAACAACAGTTTACATCGTCAAAAGTAACCAGCGAGCAACGCCATATACAGTCACCCTCCTCGTCATTTTGTCTTCGCTGCAAAAAGCAGCCGGGGAACAGCATGGATTTTCCCTCCTTCACCGCCACCGCCGGTTTCATTCTGTCGGCGGCTGATCAGATGACGTTGGTCGTCCTCCCACTGCCATGAGCGCCGCCCGCGGTGCAGCATTAACTTTCCCGCCATTGCCACCAATGCCTTCCACCAGCGGTTGGCGAGGTGTCGTCGGTCCTCCCACTTCCATGAGCGCCGCCCATGGTGCAGCATTAATTTTCCCGCCGCCACCACCAATGCCTTCCGCCGGCGGTTGTTGAGGCGGCGTCGGTCCTCCCACTGCCATGAGCACCGCCCACGGTGCAACATTAACTTTCCCGCCACCGCCACCAATGCCCTCCGCCGGCGGTTGGCGAGGCAGCGTCGGTCCTCCCACTGTCATGAACGCCACCCTCGGCGCGGCATGAACTTTCCCGCCGCTGCCACCGGTGCCTTCCACAGGCAGCTGATAAGGCGTCGTCGGTCCTCCCACTGCCATGAGCGCCGCCCTCGGTGTCGCATGAACTTTCCCGCCACCGCCGCCGGAGACCGGAGAGCGCTGGTCCTGCCACCGCCACGGAGACCGGAGAGCGCTGGCATGTGCCACCACCCAGGCCGCCCATGCGGGGCGACGGCACCTGCAGCAGGAGCTGGCCCGAGAGGGAAGGCGATGTAGACGCCAACGCCATGGCCGTGGCTGAAAAGGGCTTTGCTTTCGATCGGATCGAGCTAGTTAATAAGCTCGATCCACTCAATCAAGATATTTGGGTGATTTCTTGATCTCTTTCAGTTGCTGATCGATCGCAGTGGTCGGTCGATCAAGCACTCGGTATATGTATCTCTTGCTTGATGGGTCTGGGAATGTTTGCAGCTGGTGAATGGTGATCGAGCTCTACTTATAATCAATATACAACAGGAGGCCTGGGGGAGAGGCGGAGAGCACACGTATGCAGTTGTATAGGTGGAGTTTGACTTGGACCTCTTCAGAGCACAGAAATTAGAAAATGCTAGCTCTTTTGGTTGGTTACTACTAGGTCAGGTGGTCAAGCTAGCTTCTGCACGCGTGTATTTCGTTCAAAACTAGAGGCTAGCGTTGAACAACAGAAAGTACTTTTTTTTCTCAGCTGCAAACCGGGTCTCTTGTCCCGCAAAACTCTTAGGCTTCGTTTAGATGTAGACATTGGAGGGCTTGACTTTGAATTGAGTTGAATGCCGAATCAATCATGGTATTGAAATGACATACAATTTCAATTCTATTGTTTGGGTGTCATTGTATTGGAGTTTGGAATCTTAGGAAATAAATCAATTTCGTTTTCCGTTTGGATGTTGTCGGGGTTTGCCACCGTCGGTTAGTAAATTTTTCGGATTGCGTGCCGGGTCTCGGATGGTGTGCAAAAGGGACACAAGGATTTATACTGGTTCGGGCCTCCGGAGAGTAACACCCTACGTCTAGTTCGAGCTGCTCGTGTTATTTGCACTGATTTGTAGTAGGGAGATACAAATGAGCGAGAGAGGGAGCGCAGTCCCAAGTCTCTGTGGTGTGCGTAAGTGGTTCTTGTACCAGAAGTCTGCGTACGTGTGTTGGAGCTATGTCTGGCGGGAGGAAGAAGAAGAACAATAAGAGAGAGAGCGCTCCTTTGGAGAGGAGAAAGAAGAAGTCAGAAAAAGTCCCCCCGTGGGAGGCCCCTGCTCTCCCTTTTATATGACAAGGGGAGCAGGTTACATGAGTAAGAATGTAAAAGTAAGAAGTAAAAATGGAGAGAGAAAGGGTGGGAGCTGGAGCACACGGTCAAAAAAAAAATACAGGGAGGAGCTTTTGCCCATGTAGAAGGCCCACCGTCCTTGGTTCCTATTTGCCACTATTGTTGTGTGTGGCTAATTGTAGCTGGTCCTGGTGCCATGCTCTTCCACGCAAGCGGCCCGGGCAATGAATGCCCCTGACATCTAGTTGTGCAATCCTGGTGCATGCATGGGTGGTGTGGGGGCACAGGACGTCTCGGAGGTTGCTTAGCCGTGAAGGATCCACTAGTCGGGGACGGAGGTCTGGTCGGACGTTCCGTGAACTGCTCTTGTTAGCTTGTAAGTCGGAAGGCCAAAAACTACTCGTGGCTTGGCTTGACGTCACGTGCCATCATGGCCCTGTTTTTGGCCATTTTCCTTCACAAAGATAAATCCTGGAATACCACTTGGTTTATAGTTGTTTTTCTTCATAAGAATAAATCCATAAAGCCATCAAGAATACTCCAGGGGCCATCGTGGCTGTCAGGTCTGCTCGTATTTACTGTTTTTTGGTACCCATGATACTAGATCTCGTCAGCGTGGGTCCCGCTCATTGTGGGGCCCGCTTGGTCTGAGTCGGGGGATTAAGGATGGTGATGGTCACCCCTAATCTAGCTCCTCGTCAGTAGCCCCCAAGCCTGGTGAGGGAGTTAAGGATAGTTGTCGTAGTGGAGAGGTAGATTGTGGTTCTTCCGGTGGGGGCGCGCGAGCGCACCTGCCGGGTGTAGCCCCCGAGCCCGCGGGGTTAGTAATTTAGGAGTTGAACATCGCTTCGTCGGGGACGTCGTCGCCCCCGAGCTTGCGAGAGAAAGGTGAATTTTCGGTGACCCCGCACGGCGCGGGGTGCCAGCCGAGGAGCCGGTTTCCCCTTTTGCCGCGTCTCCCTCGCGCGTCCTTTTCACTAGGTGTTGACGTTTCTTAACGACACTACTAACGGCGCCTGTTAGCATGAGCGTCAAGAGGTGTCTGGGTACACCGACGAGTACGAATGAATCCGCAAACGCACAGAAATACCGTTGTAGCACTTCACCTAGGAAGGAGTATTCCAAAGATATCGAATCCACGGGACGGATGAGCTCCGGCTCGAACCCAGCTAATAGTCTAAGGACACAACACTAGTTGATAGGATAGGTAGAAAGGATCTGCATGACAGAGCGCAGAGTCTAGCACGGTCTCTCAGGTAAATCACTCGCCTTGGGCGCCAACCCACCCTAGCTGTTTAAGGCTAGGCAATATGTTCTGGCAACGGGGTCCTACTCGGTACACAGGCGCGGAGGGTTCCAAAGGGTCCAACAGGCTGTCACCACTGCGGCCTACCTCTATCATTACGCGAATGTACTTGGTATTCGAAGGATAACCTATGGTCCAGACACCACGTCTACACCACTGACTACTACTATAGCCGGACACCGTCTGACGTCCAAATAGCCCGACTATAGCACTCCGTATAAATACGGAACTACGAATCCACGAGGGAGATATTAGCACTAGCTCAAGGTATACTCTATCACTCATGCAAGATCACGAATGCACTTTGATCTAATCAGATATATGCATGAGCATCAACTTTATTCTAATAGACAAACTAGCAAACAAGATGCAAACTTATGATCCAGCTCTACTAGATCGAAAGGGTTGTGTTCGAAGAACACAAGCCTCTAAATCAAGAACAAAGCACCTAAGCATGCACAGAACTTTATTCTAAATAGAAAATGTCGAAATACTCACTTTAGTCTAAATGAAGAACAAAGGCACCGCTGAGGATCGTTCTTGAGGAAGATGTCATGAACATGACATGCCCCCAAGCCTCCCACCTCACTTCCTAACACTAATCCTATACAAAGAGCTCTCCTCTCCTAAAGAGAGAGGCTCCAAGACCAAAATGAAGAGGAGGAGGAGAAGTGTGTGTCCAAGAATGAGGCCCCTCCCCTTCTATTTATAGGCAAGGGGAAGGCTTGCTCCGGGGCTCAAAGTGCTCCAAAACGCCCGGGATCGTAGCAAGTGGCCGATGGGAGACGTCCACGTGCAAGGCCAGGATGAACTGACCCTAGGTCGGTTCGGCCGATCCTAGGGTCGGCCGAACCCCTAGGGCAGCCTCCTGGCCTGTGTTTTCTCCAGGTGGCTGATTAGTGGGCCCTTTGATCCTTCCCCCGTGCATGCCTCGTTTTGGAATACAAGGTGGGCCCATGGATCCAAGTGAAGTCTATGTGTCGCTCTCTGATTCGTCGGTCTTGCCTCTCTTGGATTGATGACGTCAGTGATCCAGGGGAATCCTATGTGGCACCCTCTTATTGGCTGAGCTTGAAGTACTTGGATCAAAGACTTGTGCTTTTACTCCTATTTCTAGAGCTAATTGCCTGTATTTGCATAATCACTAACACTTGTGGAAATGATTAGTTTAAGCCTTATTCTAGTGTTGATGATCATTTCTCATGCCGAAAGGTACATGTTGACGGGTATAAAATGAGTGGATAACAGCCGTCAATAAATACCCCCACACTCGACCTTTGCTCGTCCCGAGTGAAGGGAAGAACAAGATCAAGGTGAGACATGATATCCACAGGTATGAAGCGAGCATAAGAGATATTCCAAACCATACCTTGTAATTGTGAACTCGGTGAAGTGTCTATGATGCCATCTTGGGTAGTTGAGGAATGGAACAGTCATGAATCAAATCACTACTACTCATCATGTTAAGCAACTTGGGGTTTTGCAATGAGTTTTCAAAACAAACTTTGCTTAGCTCCTCATTTGATTCTCTCAAATCACTCAAAAGTGTGTATGTCCTCACCAAGGCATTAGAGTGCCTTTCTTCATTCTACTTCTAATGATGGCTATATGTGGAGCTCAGGGTAGGATAAAGGATAAAGCATACTTATATCACATATTTTGCAAAGTCAAAGACTGGATCCAAAGAGAAATTCAAATCACACAATCAGATCAAGATGTGCACGTTCATGGGTATGGAGAGTATGGTAAGGTGGATACTAGGCCCGGAATGGGTGCTAGATAATACCATACATGTATGATGAATATTGGTTGATGGTGAGGTGGACACTAGCCCCGGAATGGATACTAGTTATCACCATCTAAGTTATGGAACTCCTTTTAGCATGATTTACTCCTCTCTCTCCTTTTTGAATTATCGAGACGTGGGCTATCTCTCTTTCTTTCTTCTCTCTCTTTTTTTTCATCATGCTTTTTGAGCATGTCTCTTTTTTTATAGCCCAGTCTCTTTCGGAGATATTTGGAGAGGGATAAATCATGGAACAATGCATGGAGCTTTATTTGGTAAAATGGATGAATGGTACAATGCTAGCTTCCAATGTAGTAATGAGAGTAATGGTGGTGTGCACATGAATCTTGATCATGAGAGTAATGAAAAGAATTCTCACAAGGATCACAGAATTTGACAAAGCTCAATGCAATAACAAGCAGCATATGAGTATAAGGTTTTCAACTAAAAACATCATATGGCTTTGGTAGGACGGTGGCATATCAAAGAGGATCTTTGCAAAGGGTTTTCAGGTTTTCAAATAAAATTCCCAAGCACTCAAACATTTAGAGCGGAGATCATATCATCAAACCATATCTCAAATGCCAACTACTTAGATAAGCATGAGTTCCCTAATGATATTGGTTCACAAGCATCAAGATGATAGGTAAGGAATAAAACATATGCAAGCCAACCACAAGAACCATGTAGAGCAAGCATAGCACGAATTGCTGAGTTTGATGTAAAGGATATGAATTGAAATTCATTCAAACTCATGGATAAAGGAGAGTGAGATAGAGGGTGCACATACCATCGCTTCTGAAGGATAAGAGATCAAGGGAGACTAGTGGTGATTCAGCTGACCATAAGGCGGCCGATTCACTCTAGTTTACCTTGCTCTTATCATGAAGGCATAGTCGATATTGTGCAGCGCCCGTGTGGGAGTTCTCGAGTGGATATGTCGATGATGAGCTTGAGAAAACTCCCCCACACTGGTGGTTAATCCTGGTGATGTTGTTCAAATGACAAATGAAAACAAAAGATGGACTCTACTGGTTCGAGAACCATAGAGCCTTTATTCAAATTGAAATATTTTTGTTGTTTTTATTTTGTTTTATTGTCACCATGTCATTTGCTCGAACAAGGTTAGATCAAGATTACACTTTATACACAAAGGGGAATATACTTACCTTGGACCTTTGAGAGGTCATATGTACCACCTTTGCATGTTGTGCAACATGAATCTGACACCTCAACTTACCTTCCCAATTGAGTTTAGCTCAATAACTTACCCATTTAGAAATGATAATTTTCCTACAGGGGTTAGTTCACATACATGCAGCCAAAATCTATGAAAAATATAACTCTGAGGTTCATCAATCAAAACTCGACACCATGCCTTATTTTGACTGAAGAAGACAATTTTAATCTAAGCACCATGCTTAATTTAAAACAGCCTATGAAGGTATGTCATGCATATACATTCAAACCACAGCATATGAACAAAGATAAAGGAAATATGAAAGCATGATCATGCTATTACCAAAAAGGGACATAAGCATGAGCATAAGATGGTAAACCTCGGGCAACCTCCCGGAAGGGCTTTGTTTAATGTCAAAAGAAGGACTTACCTAGCTAATGGGCAAGATACAAGAGCTAACATCATCCACACCAGGATAAAATTTGGTAGAGAAGGAACTTTACTCAGAATGCTCACATAGCTCCCTCACACTTGAAGTTTGCATTGCTAGGCAACAAAACTCAAGTGTGTGGAGATCAAGCTTGCTTTTGTAAATGTTCCCTCACCAAGGCTTATCTAGGTGTTGCAGCTAATGTGGCTCACATGTTCATAGGCATCACCTGTCCATTTTTCTTTTCAATCTCCACCTGAAAGGTTAGTGACCAAAAATACCCGAAGGACAACTTATCCTAAAAACATGTTCTTACTTTTATTCGAAAAGGGAAATAAAACCTATGCTAATCCAGGCTATCTCCTAGTAGTGCTTTGTTTATTTAAGGTCATAAGCTCGACCATGGGAACTTCATCTTGCAGCTATCTTTGGTGGTGTCTGTTGACATTTCTTAGCGCGATCACTTTAAGAACAGATTTAGAATCCATCCTTAGCGACCTCGCCAGAAATGCTTGTTGGCATTTCTTAACGTCACTACTAATGACACCGAGTTAGCGTGAACATCAAGACTTGCCAAAGGTAAATCTAAATGATCATGAACGAATCCGCAAGCACGCAGATAAACCATTGTAGCATTTCCCCAAGGAAGGAGAATATTCCAAGGGTATCATATCCGTGGAAGGCAATGGCGGATATCATAGACTTATGCTTTTGCACTGAATGTAAACCAAGAGATAGATAAAGGAAACAACAACTCAAAGGCAGGGGTGAGATAAAAGATATGATAGGGTAGTGTGACACACACTCAGATCTACCTCTACTCTAGTACTCTACGGCATAGGGGGAACAAACGAGTTAGCTCTAGGTTCTAATGTACTAAACATACAAAGCTAGAAGATACAAGAGATAGGCATGAACCATTGCATGAGAGGGTAAGGTTCAGCACCCAGGTACAAACGGGGAGATAGTCCGCGACGACCAGCACTCTGCGAAACTATACTTTAGACTCCTACAGCAATACCCCAGCGCAGAGGTTCCAAAGGGTCCAACAGCTGTCACCACTGCGGCCTACCTCTATCGTTATGGGGGGTATGCTCATAACTAACGTAGCCACACAACCCAGGCACCATGCCTGCGTTGCTGCTAGACTTCACTCGGCCCGGGCTATTGTGACTCAGGGTGAGAGCCACCAGAAGACTGGTCAACTTAGACCGAATACCGTAGCTTGAACACAAACCTCATGCAACACTTTCATGCCATCAAACGAGATCAACTAAGGCTAGACATATGAACGGATATGAACTCTCTTATGTCTAGTCAACAAGATCAAAGGGTCGTGTTCGTGAAGAACACGAGCCTCTAACTTATGAACAAACACATAAGGAATGAGTTTATCATCCTTCAAGTGGATCAAAAGGGTAGTGTTCATGAAGAACACAAGCCTCTAAATGATGAACAAGAGATGAACTCAAGAACATATCAAGCATATGATCTACCATGACTTTATATGAAATAGCTGAATAACTGAAGTAGATCAAAGTCATACAATGAAATAAAGATAAAAGAGAACTCATACCTAAACTCCAAAGAAGACTTGGAACCTGAAGAAGAGCTACTCTAGCCTACCCCCTAGCCTTAGAGACTAAAAGTGAGAGGAGAATGAGAGAGTGGTGTGTGTGAAATGGGAGCCCCTCCCCTTCTATTTATAGGCAAGGAGGAGGCTTGCCTCGAGCACCAAATGGCCTCAAAACACCCGGGAGTGAGGCAATGGACCAATGAGCAAGAGACACGTGGAGGGCCGAGATGAACCGACCCTAGGTCGGTTCGGTCGATCCTAGGGTTGACCGAACCTCTAGAGCGGCCATCTCGGCTATGCTTTCTCCAGGTGGCTTGCTGGTGGGCCCTTTGATCCTCTACCGGTGCGTGGCTTGATTTGGTATCTGAGGTAGGCCCTTTGATCCATGTGAAGTCCATGTGCTGCCCTCTGATTCGTCGGTGAGTGCCTCCCTTGGATCAGTGACGTGGAATGCCAAGTGTTTCCTTGGTGGCAGCCACCTCCTCAGCTGAGTTGGCATGGTTCCTCCATAGAAGGTGGGTTTCATCTCTTTTAATGGGTATTTGTCACACCCTGAAATTTCCAATTTCAGGATGCGAATAGGAAGAATAATTAAAACAATGATTTCTCTCAATTTTAAAATTTTCCAACATTTATTTTCTTTACAGGAAATATAGTATAGGAAAAAGCTTTTGTTTGTTTTTCTAAATTAAATAAAATGATTATGTGAGTGTAGCATTCATGCCGATGCATCTAGTGTTCCATGAGTGCAAAATCTTTTCAAAAGGCGCTTAGGTGCTGACCAAACCCTTCTGAGAATTTTCCGGAATTTTCTGGAGTTTATTCTCATTTTCTCTGAGCATTTTCTATTTATTAGAACGCTCTAAAATATTTTTCATGAGCTCCAAATATTTTATTTGGGTTGTTCGTGTTCCAATCTAGCTCTGGAAATTTTTCCAGAATTTTTGGGATTTTTAGAATATTTTTCGTGATTTTAATGAATTGTCTAGCTTATTCTAGATTATTCCTTTCACGGAAATGTTTTCTGAAAATAAAACGAAATTATTTTCTTTTTCCTTAACCTCCTTCACTTTTGGCCCATCCAGCCTTGCAGCCCAGCATCCGGAAGTCTGAAGAAGCCCCCTTAACTCCTTTTCCGGTTCGCTCGTCACCCCTCTGCTTCACAGCACAGTTACCGCCTCGGCCCATCTGCAAGGTCCGCTACTGCCCCCTGAGCTCTTCTTTTCTCCGCGCGTGTTGCCACCTTCGCTCCACAGCCCAACCGGCCTTATGGCCCAGCGCTGGCCCGCTTCGCCTTTCCTCTCCTGCAGTCGCTGACGAGTGGCCCCCCCTTGTCATCCCCTTCCTTGAGTCCGGGTCAATCCCGCGCCGGCGTGCCCTGTGTCCCTGCCGTACCCGCCGTCCCTTCCTTGGCGTAAGCACCGCGGCCACGATTCCTGTGCCCTATAAGTCGCGCGCCCTGCCCCTCTTTTGCTTCACACCGAGCTACGCCTCCTACGCAACGTCGTCACCAGGAGCTGCGCCGCCGTCCGCCGATTCACCGCCTTCACCCTCTCCCGGATCAAGACGGTGCCCCGTCGAGCTTGGCGATGTTGGAGTTCCGACGAGCTCTGTCACCGGCGAGCCCCAGATACCTGCACACACACACGAGGAACACTAGGAACACACGATGGTTTGTGCTGCGAACTGAACTAGCAGCTTTTCTGGAATGTATTCGACTTCCCTAAATAGAAGCTACAAGGTAACAGACTCTCCTAATCGTGCGGCATGCCGATCAACGGAACGTGCCATCCCACGTTCCCACGGACGCGACGTGTGCTACTCCTACAGACGCGCTCCACACAAACGGGTCGTGCGTCGAGCTCCCTAAGGACTCGCTCAGCCTGACAAGGTGAGCTTATTCAGAAAAAGAAACAACAGACACTGGTTTACAGTCAACACTCTCCTCCTAAACCTGTGTCTGAGTCTTGATGTTGACGATCCCAATGTAGTCGCGCAGCTCCTGGAATAGCACCCGACCCAGTGATTTCGTCATGATGTCCACTAGTTGATCTCTTGTGGAAATCTGCTCGAGAACGATCTTCCCCTTCTCCACACATTCTCTGACATAGTGATATTTCACTTCAATGTGCTTGCTTCTATCATGGTGGACAGGGTTTTTGCTTAGATCAATAGCAGACTTGTTGTCTACCCTCAATACTGGCGCTCCAGATCCTGAATCAACTAGTTCCTTCAGCAATCGAGCCAGCCAGACACCTTGGCATGTTCCACTCCCTGCAGTAATATACTCAGCTTCACATGATGAGAGTGCCACCACCTTCTGCTTGCTTGAGTGCCATGTGATGGGGCTGTCTCCAAGGCAATACAGCACCCCTGTGGTGCTCTTCTGGTCATCAATATCCCCGGCAAAGTCACTGTCACTAAACCCAATCAGCTGTGCTTGACCTCCTCCCTTTTCTCTACTTCTGTAGAACAAACCATAGTCAACTGTCCCTGCAACATAGCGCATAATATGCTTTACTGCAGTCCAGTGTTCTTAATGTGGTTCTTCCAGGAACCTGCTCACAAGCCCAACAGCATAAGCTAAGTCTGGGCATGTGTTCACCAAATACCTGAGGCTCCCAACCACGCTCCTGTACTCAGTTGCATTCACAAGAGAGGATTCACTTGTCTTGCTCAGTTTCAGTCTGGGCTCCAAAGGAGCTGTACAAGCATTGCACCCTGACAAACCAACTCTATCAACAAGCTTTTGTGCATATGCTGATTGGCCCACTGAGATCCCTTCCTTCATTTGCTTCACCTCAAGTCCAAGATAATAAGACAGCAAGCCCAAATCACTCATCTTGAACAGCTTCTTCATCTGATCCTTGAACTTGTGGATGCCATGGTGCCCAGTGATGATCAAATCATCCACATAAACACCAACAATGAGTTTTTCTTCTCCTGTGCCCCTCACATACACACCATGTTCTGCAGTACTCTTTCTGAAGCCAAGTGACAGCAGGCTTCCATCCAATTTTGCATTCCAAGCCCTGGGTGCCTGTCGGAGTCCATACAGCGCCTTCTTAAGCTTCAACACCTTGTGCTCAGCTCCCTTTACTACAAACCCAGCTGGTTGTGCCACATGCACCTCCTCAACCAGGTCACCATTCAGAAATGCGCTCTTTACGTCCATGTGATGAACTTCCCACCCTTCTTGTGCTGCAACAGCCAACAGCAGCCTCACTGACTCCAATCGGGCAACTGGGGCATACACCTCGTCAAAATCGATTCTAGGCCTTTGCAATGGCACCATGCTCATCCCTCATGAGTTTGTACACCCACTTTCAACCAATTGGCTTGAAACCTGCAGGTAAGTCAGCAAGAGTCCAGGTTCCATTTTCCTCAATGGAGTTCATCTCCTCCTGTATCGCCTTCTGCCAACACTCCTGATCTTCAGCTTCTCTGAAAGTTGTTGGCTCTTCTGCACTGGTGAACAGCAGCCGCCCACCCTGAACTTCTCTATCAGCAAGACCGGGTGGCGTACCTGTGGCCCCCACGTCTGTGAGCGTGCGGAAGCGGGCCGGCGCGTCTTCATCATGGTCTGCATCCACCAGGTCGAAGGCGTTGGCCGGTGGCGTCACGTACTCGACTTGAATAGGCGTCGTGGGTACGGGCGACGTCGTGGACAGGAGCGGTGTCGTGGGCACAGCTGTAGTGCCCGGCGTCGAGTGCACAGCGTCGACAGGCGGCGTCGAGGTGGGTGAAGACGTGCTAGGGCTCCCCCCGGCTGGTTCGTGCTCGTCCATCACATATTGCTTGATGAAGAACTCCTCCGCCTCGTCGTTTCCATCGCCGTCTGCACCAGTTCCCCAATCCCAGTGTGCTGCTTCATCAAACATGACGTCACGTGCAGCATGAACACGCCGTGTCACCGGGTCGAACACCCTGTACACCTTGGTCCCTTGCTCGTAGCCGAGCAGCACCATCTTCTTGCTCTTGTCCTCGAGCTTCTTCAGGTGAGGCTTCACCGTCTTGACATGCACCACGCACCCGAATGTGCATAGATGCTCCACCGTCGGCTTGACACCATGCCAGGCTTCGTATGGTGTTCTCCCGGCAAGGCTTCTCGTGGGCGCGCGGTTCAGCAGGTACACTGCCGTCACTACCGCCTCGCCCCAGAATTTAGATGGCACCTGCCTCCCCTTCAGCAAGCTCCTCGCCATTGCCACCACTGTTTGATTCCTCCGCTCCACAACACCATTTTGCTGTGGTGAGTATGAAGCAGAGAAATGTCGACGAACGCCTCGACCTGCACACCATTCACCGAACTCCACAGAAGTGAACTCGCCTCCATTATCAGTGCGCAGGACCCGGAGTACGCGCCCGGTTTCAGCTTCCACGAGCGCTTGCCACTGCTTGATTGCCGATGCAGCCTCATCCTTGGTGTTCAGCAACCTCACCCGCATGTACCTCGAGTGGTCGTCGACGAGCAGCAGGAAATGTCGGCGTCCTCCCGGTGTCACCGGCGTGATGGGCCCACAGAGGTCGCCATGGACCAGGTTCAGCAGCCCCTGTGCCCTGTACTTCACCACCGCCGGGAACGAGGTTCTTCTCTGCTTCGCCGCTACGCAGCAGTCACACAGCTGCTCGACGTGCTCGATGTCAGGCAGCCCGCGCACCATCTCGTCCTTGGCGAGCTTCCGCAACACGTCGAAGTGGAGGTGGTCGAATCTCTCATGCCAGCGCCATGCCTCGTCGCTGCGCCGGGCAACGAGGCAGACCGGCTTGGCAAGCTTCAGCCGGAGCAGGTACAGGCGCGCCGCGGACCGCTTCACCCGGACGATCAGGCGTCGCTTGTCGTCCCAAATCCGCTGCACCCCGTGGTCGATGTGCACGGGACATCCCCCTTCGTCGAGTTGCCCAAGGCTCACGATGTTCGCCGTGAGCCGCGGGATGTAGTACACGTCGGAGAGCCGCTGGTGCTCCCCGGTCCTTGCTTCGAAGAGGATCGATCCGCGCCCTTCAATGGCGACGACGGATCCATCCCCAAACCGCACCGTCCCCCGCACGCTGGTGTTGAGCTCGGTGAAGGCCTCCCGCGCCCCTGTCATGTGGTTGGTGGCCACGGTATCCAAATACCAGAGCTCCGCGTCGTGCTCGCCGCCGCCATTGCCATCGAGCTAGGCGAATACTTTCACCTCCACCAGATCCACAGCGTCGGGGCGCACCGCCGGCTCGGTGTTGACCGATGCGGCCATGAAGAAGAGGGCTGGACCCTCCTCCTCCTCTGTCTGGGCCACATGGGCCTCAGACTTCTTGGGCTTCGTGGGGCACTCGCGGGCCCAATGGCCGGTCTTCAAGCACCGCCGGCACTGGTTTATGCCTAGTTTCCTCTCTGGCCCAGTCCGCGCATCACCGCCAGGATGTTCCCGCCGCGCCTTCCCTCGCCGGACGCCAGACTTGTGCATGGACCCACCTGCGTCGGAGTGGCGGCGCTTCTCCTTCTCTGCCTGTGCCTCCCACTGCCCTCGTGTGAGGTACAGTTTGTCGTCTGCTCGTGGCGGCGGTGCGTCATCTTCCTCCTCTGCTTCCTGCGCCGCACGTAGCCGGCCGCTCGCATCTTCCAGGGTCAGTTTGGAGAGGTCAGCAGACACCTGGATCGCGACGGCCACCTGCCGGAGTGATTTGGGGATGGTGCGCAGCAGCTTCTCCACCACCCTCCGTGGCGGGATCGTTTCCCCCACGATTTCGAGTGCGGCGACGATGTTCTGGAGTCAAAGTGTGAAGTCGTCGACCCCCTCGCCGGAGTTGAAGCGGATGTTCTCGAATTCCTGGAGGAGACACTGTGCCTCTGTCTTCTGTACCTGGTCGCTCCTGATCTGGTGCTCCTTCACCACGTTCTAGGCCTCTAACGTAGTGTCCTTCGCCGCCAAGGACGCCACCATCTCCGGCGGCACGGCACTCGTAATCGCGTCGAGCGCCATCCTGTCCTCCTTCAGCGGCACACCTCCGGGCTCGATGGCTTCCCAGAGGTCTCTCGCCTGCATCTTGATCTTCATGACCAGCGACCAAGATGTGTAGTTCATTTTGGTCAGCATCGGCCAGTTCGGCGCGCCGACGGTGATCTCCCGGACGACCCGCACGGTCTCACCGCTCCCGCCGGCGCCGTCACCCCGGTAGGGTTTCTTCGGCGGCGACCCGGGAGGGGTCTTGACCTTCTTGTCGTCGTTGCCGGACATCAGCGCCCACCGGATCGCCGGGTCTCGATTCCAACGGCGGTACCGCGCCGCGATCGACTCCCAGCCTTTCACCGGCTCTGATGCCAAGTGTTGGAGTTCCTGCGAGCTCTATCACCGGCGAGCCCAGATACCTGCACACACACACACGAGGAACACTAGGAACACACGATGGTTTGTGCTGCGAACTGAACTAGCAGCTTTTCTGGAATGTATTCGACTTTCCTAAATACAAGCTACAAGGTAACAGACTCTCCTAATCGTGCGGCATGCCGATCAACGGAACGTGCCATCCCACGTTCCCACGGATGCGACGTGCGCTACTCCTACAGACGCGCTCCACACGAACGGGTCGTGCGTCGAGCTCCCTAAGGACTCGCTCAGCCTGACAAGGTGAATTTATTCAGAAAAAGAAACAACAGACACTGGTTTACAGTCAACAGGCGATGACCGGACGTGCACCTACCGCCGCTCTCCATCCCTGTTCTGTCACCGGAGGATCTCCACTACGCGAACCCGTGCCGGCCGTTGCTTAGCGCTGCCGCTGCCATGGGGCCAAGCTCCACCGTCGCTGTTGAGACGCGCAGGGATGCCGCCGGAGGAAACCGAGGTCACCAGGGGTTCCGCCGAGGCAAGCCGCACCCCCTCCGCCGCATTCCGTCGCCCGGAGCTGCACCGGAGCATCACCGCCGTTTGGAGCTCCACTGGCCGCCGGACAACCCTTCGCCGCCGGCCGGATTTCCGCCGACTCCGTCCATCCTCGAGTGTGGTGAGCGCCCCCTGTACTCCCCTGCTTCTCCTCCACCCCATGCACGAGTCACCCGAGCCCCTAGGCTGCCGGAGCGCCGGCGACGCCGATCACCAGAGCCGCCGAGAGCTTCCCTGTCCACCCGTGGACAAAGGTTGAAGATGAGGCCCCCTGTTTTACAGTTAAGCCCTTTATAGATCTGAAAATTAGTAGGTTAGTTTATGAGTCTTAATCTTTTAGCCTTGAACCCCCTGGAATCCTTAGATTCTTTCATCCAGATCCAACCAGTGACTTTTTGAAGATGTAACCCTGAAGATCCATCTATTCGCGGTGGCTATTCACTGAGTCTAGTGAATCTTATCTTTTAGCCCCTGAAACTTGCAGTTATCACACATAGGTCCTTCCAACCTTGTTTTCTCCACAGTTTTCATGTTTTAGCTCTATTTTCACCCGTTCAAGTTGTGTTAGGTTCATAATGATGTGAAGTACACATTAGTGGTGACTTTTGATCATGTTTGTTTTCTAAAAATAAATTTATTATTAATTTTAATTAATGTTTATTAAACATGCCTTTTCTAAATAAAATCTATATAGAGCTATACACCGTTTTTCATAATCAATATTAATTTGATTAATGATTATTCCACATGCTTTTATACATAAAATCTAATTAGATCTTTTACCCGGTTTTCCATAAACCAAATGTTAACTTGATTAATATTTAATTAAACTTTTATAATTAAAAGTTGATAGGCTTTTACACCGGCTTTTATAATAAACATTAATTTGATTAATGCCAATGCCATAATGTTTTTTATAATAATATGATCTACTCGAAACATAAACTTACGTTTAGATGATTCATATAGTTTATCTTTTCTAAATTAAATGTTTAATTGGTATAATCAATATATGAACCTTTATAAATAAAACTTGATTAGATCTTTACTCCGGTCTTTTGCAAATAAAATATAATGCTGCATTAATTCCAATTTAGGGTATTTTCTTATGAAATATCCTTTACATATCTTTTACTAATTAAAATAAACCTAGCTTATAGTTTGTTCTCTCACATATGTAAATCGATCGTTAGTCGTTCTTTATCAAGCTCTGTCCCAGTGTGCCTCTGTTGTAGAGCTAGTCTTCTTTCAAGCTCTAGATCTTTTTGATCCATAGAATCGAGCCTATCCTTTAGCACGCTCTTTTAAAGTTTTCCTTTTGATTGGTGCTTTGTTCTTAGTATGCTTGTTTGTTTGCTTTGTATGCTTGTGCTCGATGATTGATGCGAGTAGAATGAACGTGGTTCGAGAACTTCGAAGAGCAAGAAGTGAAGACATTCTGAGCAACATCACTACTCTGGTTAAAGGCAAGTGTGTCCTTGTTCTTTTGTCCTAATAACTGTGTTTAATCACATTGCATATGCTTGCATTTAATTTGATGGGTCCTATTAAGGCTTGCCTAGTTTTTATTATCATTCCTTGTCAACCTGGGTTTACCTTTCTGTTGGGTAGCACTGCTTAGTTACTCTACTCTGGGTTATGGTGGTTCTAATGAACAACAACGATGATGAACATGCTTTACTTTTATGCTATATATCTCTGGTTAATACAAGATCCCAATGTTTAATCGGAACATGGAGCGACCACCCAGGAAAACAGTGCAACCACAAGACATATGGCTCTGTCTTGGCTGAATAATTAGAAACCTTGATGTTGGGGTGGCCTTACCTGATAAGGGCAAGGGGGAGCGCCAGTGGGGTATAGACTTGCTCAAGTAGGGAGTTGGGCTTGGCTAAGACACGGTACCTACTAGGGGACTTTATACTCTGCAACGACTCGGAACCTTCGCGGGTTGCTTCACATTCGGGAATCTTTGTAAAAGCCTCGTAGCGTCCCTATGCAATCACACCTCGGTAGTGTGGTATGATGCCTAGCTAGCATCGCATGGTTGGGTTCAAAGTTCTTCTGAACTTTTACGCGACTTGTGGTGAAAGTGTACAACCTCTGCAGAGTGTAAAACTAATCGATCAGCCGTGCTCACAGTCAAGAGCGTCCTGGACCCTCACATGATAATTGAACTTGAAGATGGACTTAAATCGTGGTTTCTGGTTATGTTAACCATATGCTTATGTCGTATCTCTTTATGGTAATGTGGGTTGGTATATACTTATATCATAGTAGTCAGGTGCTAATAAAATTTGATCAACTAAAAGTGCTTAATGCAGTCAACCTGTCAGCCTTTCCTTGATAAGCCTTTGCATTCATACTTTTCCCATACTTGCTGAGTACGACATGTGCTCACCCTTGCTATAAACAATGTTGCTCAAAAAGAGGAAGCTGCTATGAAGATGTTGCTGGTGCTAGGCGTACGCAACCCCCAGTCGACTGCCTGTGATGTTTGGAGCCTTCGTTTCCAGGATAAAGCGTAAATCTCTGATAATCTTTCTCTTTCTTTACGTGATATTGTTTCTGTTATTCACTTATGTCAACTATATGCATGAAACTTGATCCTGGCATGCATATAGGTTTGCACTTGGTTTTCTTTGAAAAACAGGTGTGACAGTATTTCACCTACATAACAATAATCTCCAAGGACAAGTGGAACTACATTATTCAAACCAAAATGCAAGTAAATAATCCATATGCCTCCATTTATGTGAGAATATTGATGGCTGAAAGTAGTACTTAACAACCGTTAACAGTGCCATTCCCGTCTCACCACCAATCCTTGATGTATCAGTGAAGCTTTAGCTGCAAGGTTAGTGCCACGGTGCACACACGAAATCTGCAATGCTTATGGTAAACATATGCATCTACAATCAACCTTCCAAATGTTTTGCAAAAGAGCACCAGAAGGTGGTTGTAGCCCTCGTATGTGCTCAGCGCACTAAGCATGGCCAACTCTAGAGAGGCATGATGCGAGCATGGTTTATGTGGTAGATCAAGGATGAAGCTACCATGCTTGTCAACGAAGTCTTTTCCTCCAAACTCTGGAGTCAGTGCCTCACAAAGTTCCATGGCCCATGAATTCTCCATCTCAAGAGAGTCATCATGGAAGCTCGGTGTTGACTCTCGATCATAATCGAAAGCAACATGATACAGGCCAACGGGAAGAGGCTGAAACTCGGTCGAGAGTGGTGATGGTCGTTCGTCTTCACAAAGGTGAAGAGGGCCTTCCGAGTCGTACTCATGAGGAGTAGAAAATTTTACACCCTCAATGAGAATGGGATTGGATGACGTGAACGGAGATGAACGTGTTGTTTTCTCGAGCGGGTTTTGCTGGACAAGAGGCTTCGCCATAGGATATCCCAGACAAGGGGTAGTAGTGGCGGAAACAGCTTCCCCAAGATTACCATCTAGGCTCCCTATGGATTCCTCAAAGAATTTATCTAGCGGGGAGCCTAGGAGTAGATCAGGATCGAGGACATCAAAGATGTGAAAGTCTAAACCAGCCTCAATCCCGTCTATGGTGAGTGGCACGACGCTTGCAATCCCCCGACATTCAAGAACGTGCCCAAAGGGACAAGTCTCGAGGAGCATGCCGGATGGTGCTAGCGGAACTTTGCCTAAAAGAGTTTCCACTAAGTGCCATGGCATGATGTTAACCTCCATGATGGGGTTACAATGGGCCTCTACGACAATCTCTCCCACAGAACAAGGAATAACCAGAGAGGGTATACTATCCCAAAATGCTTCGGAAAAGCATATCACTCCATCTGGTCATTCCTCCTTCATGGCCTCCTCAGGAAATCCTTCGTCAGGAGGATCGGGAGGCGAAGGAGATACCGTAGGTCTAGGGAAAGGCTCTGTCAGAGGATGTCTAGATGGTTCAGCATGGACAGGAACGGTTTCCCTAAGCTCTTCTTCTGGGTTTCCTTGGGATTTATCAAGAAGTTTTTCTAATGGGAAACCTAGGAGAAGATCGAAATCCATAATGTCATAGATGTGGAAATCTAATCGCACATTTATGTTATCAATGGTGATTGGCACGTCCCTAGCAACCCCCCGACATGGAAAAACACAGCGCCACCTGGGACTATGGAGTCTATCAGTCGGGGTCAGCGGTAGGTCACCCACCAGAGTATCCAAAAGGTACTCTGATATGATGCAAGCCCCAGCAGTAGGGTCATGGACAGCATCTACGGTGTTTCCTCTCATGGAACAATGGATGATCGTGGAAGTCGAGCTAACCCGAATTGTTTCGGATGTATGCTTTAATGTCTGAGGTGACCAATCCACTATCATCCCATGATTCCAAACTTTATCGAGGACCTCATAATGGTCCAACGATGTCGTAGGCTTCTCGTGCCAAGAGTGATCTGAGGTATTTCTGATGTTTCTAGAAGGATCATCCTCAAATCGGGAAGAGAACTCCGAAGGTTGAATTTCTTCTTCCTTCGATGTTCGTGGTTCGGGAGAGGGCTCAACAGAGGAATTAAGGAATTCAGAGAATGAAAGCTCAGATTCGGCTATTAAGAGACTCGCATGGACCAACTCAGACTCCAGATGGGGTTCGTTGTAAACGATATGGGAAGAAGAGGTTTCTAAGAAGAATTCTAGGATCTCTCTTCTTTCCACTAGAGTTTGGTTTTTGAACGAACCTCCAGCTAAAAGGTTGAGCTCTTGTGCAGATTCCACGTCTATACGAGTATAAAAGGTATACATCGCTATATCATAGGGTATAGAGTATAGACATGTCTGGGCTAGATGTCATAAGACGTAGGAACCTAGCCCAAGCTGCACCTATGAACTCACCCTCTAATTGCTCAAAGTCAAGGAGTTCACACGGCAAGAGCTCTATGCGTTCATAAAGGGAGAACGAGTCACAAAAGTTTTCTCGTAGTTCTCCCCATTTATCCACATGCTCTGCTTTGTGGGTGTACCATTGCTCCGCTCTATCTACGAGAGAGAAAGGGAACAATTTCCACCTCAAAGTTTCCTGTGTCATGCCTGGCATTACCAAGCACGAACACAAGTCCTCGAACTCCTCTAAATGAACATTATGATCATCACTGATCGCTCCAGAGAAAGGTCGATTCCGAACCATGGCTATAAAGCCGGGACGAAGCTCGCAGCAAGATGAGGAAGTTGATGGTTGCTCTAAGACGAACTCGCCCCTAGGGGTAGAGAGGCTTTGAAAGGAAGGCATCTCAAAGGGTAGCAGGGGTAAAGGTAGAACAAAAGAAAAGATAAAAAGATACGAAGACCACTAGGCTCGAAGATAGAAACAACAACCATCCCCGGCAACGGCACCAGAAATGCTTGTTGACGTTTCTTAACGACACTACTAACGGTGCCTATTAGTGTGAGCGTCAAGAGGTGTCTGGGTACACCGACGAGTATGAATGAATCTGCAAGCACACGGAAATACCGTTGTAGCACTTCACCTAGGAAGGAGTATTCCAAGGGTATCGAATCCACGGGACGGATGAGCTCCGGCTCGAACCCAGCTAATGGTCTAAGGACACAACACTAGTTGATAGGATAGGTAGAAAGGATCTGCTTGACATAGCGCAGAGTCAAGCACGGTCTCTCAGGTAAATCACTCGCCTTGGGCGCCAACCCACCCTAGCTATTTAAGGCTAGGCAATATGTTCTAGCAACATGTCCCTACTCGGTACACAGGTGCGGAGGGTTCCAAAGGGTCCAACAGGCTGTCACCACTGCGGCCTACCTCTATCGTTACGCAAATGTACTTGGTATTCGAAGGATAACCTATGGTCCAGACACCATGTCTACACCACTGACTACTACTATAGCCGGACACCGTCTGACGTCCTGATAGCCTGACTATAGCACTTCGTATAAATACAGAACTACGAATCCGCGAGGGAGATATTGGCACTAGCTCAAGGTATACTCTATCACTCATGCAAGATCACGAATGCACTTTGATCTAATCAGATATATGCAGGAGCATCAACTTTACTCTAATAGACAAGCTAGCAAACAAGATGCAAACTTATGATCCAGCTCTACTAGATCGAAAGGGTTGTGTTCGAAGAACACAAGCCTCTAAATCAAGAACAAACGAAGAACACAAGAATAAAGCACCTAAGCATGTAGAGAACTTTAGTCTAAATAGAAAATGTCGAAATACTCACTTTAGTCTAAATGAAGAACAAAGGCACCGCTGAGGATCGTTCTTGAGGAAGATGTCATGAACATGACATGGCCCCAAGCCTCCCACCTTACTTCCTAACACTAATCCTATACAAAGAGCTCTCATCTCCTAAAGAGAGAGGCTCCAAGACCAAAATGAAGAGGAGGAGGAGAAGTGTGTGTCCAATAATGAGGCCCATCCCCTTCTATTTATAGGCAAGGGGGAGGCTTACTTCGGGGCTCAAAGTGCTCCAAAACGCCCGGGATCGTAGCAAGTGGCCAATGGGAGACCTCCACGTGCAAGGCCAGGATGAACCGACCCTAGGTCGGTTCGGCCGATCCTAGGGTCGGTCGAACCCCTAGGGCGGCCTCCTAGCCTGTGTTCTCTCCAGGTGGCTGACTAGTGGGCCCTTTGATCCTTCCCCCGTGCATGCCTCATTTTGGAATCCAAGGTGGGCCCATGGATCCAAGTGAAGTCCATGTGTCGCTCTCTGATTCATCAGTCTTGCCTCTCTTGGATTGATGACGTCAGTGATCTAGGGGAATCCTATGTGGCACCCCCTTATTTGCGGAGCTTGAAGTACTTGGATCAAAGACTTGTGCTTTTACTCCTCTTTCTAGTGCTAATTGCCTGTATTTGCATAATCACCAACACTTGTGGAAATGATTAGTTTAAGCCCTATTCTAGTGTTGATGATCATTTCACATGCCGAAAGGTACATGTTGACGAATATAAAATGAGTGGATAACAGCCGTCAACACTAGGAAGGAGGGTCGGGTGACGTCAAGGCTTGCCTCGCTGGCCGAGCCCTATCACCCAGTGAGCTGCATGCGGGTGAGTTCGAGCGAAGCCCCGACATCCCGATCGCCGGGTTCCGGATGAATCATCTGGTGATCGACTTTAGGCTCTTGGTGGTGAAACCATCTAGTTACCGAGCCCGTTCGACCAGACCCACCGGCTCTTTGGCTTTCCGTCGGAGGAAAACCATGATCTCTCTTCCCACTAGGACTCGAATGCAGCTCGGGACGCTCGTGACGCTCGTGCGCCCGAGTACTGGCCACTGGGGCCCATCCTTCGTCGCCCCTCGCTCGGGTGCCCGGGAGCTGCTGTCGAACCCTGCGATGGGCCAGCCTTCGAACTCCTGGTCATCTGTGTGCGGTGCCAGCCCCCAAGCGCAGAGCCGCAAGGGGCCGTTAGGGCCCTTGGAAGCGTGTTGCGTGGTCATTGTGACGGTCGAGTAGTCGTCGCCCAGCCCCCGAGCGTGAGGGTTGAGTAGTTGTCGTCCAGCCCTCGAGGGTGAGGGCGGAGCCGTCATTATCGTTCCGGCGGAGCAAAGCGCCAGTCCGAGTACGGAAAAGTACTCGGCTCATGATCTTTGTGGAGCGTCGTGCCAGCCCGAGTACTATGAAATACTCGGCCGGTGGTGAGGGCAACCTCCGAGCGTAGGCGGCAAGCTTGGCGATCCAGGACCCGTTCCTGAAAAAGAAAATCGGGGGAGAGCAGTATGTGTTGCGACAGATGCAAACTCTGAAGAAAAAGCATTTGACAACGTGTGATAGATATTATAATTCCAACTCCCTTAAGTCTATTAATTTCCTCATGTAGTTATCCTATTACGTTTACGTACCTGACCCCTGACAGTCGCATCCGTAGCATAAGGAGCTAGTCGCGTGCACGCGTAGGAAGTGTAGACATAGGGTCGTGGTTTCACGGTTTAAGGTGTGTGCTACCCGAGTACTTTAGCGACTTGTGCAAGAGAGGGACAAGAAAGTAAGCTGGCGAAGAGAGAGTGCGCGTGCACGCGATATGCCTCTTTGGTCGTAGCCTGACTGTTCGTGAAACGAACCAGATTTCCTGAGAAAGGAAACCTGATCTCTGCACCTCAGTGATAGTCCCAGGAGGCTATCACGTGCAAATCCCTGTCTCAGATAGTAACAATTCCATACAAAACAGAAGGAAATATAAAAGATCCACATAATTAATATTATTATAATTAATCATCTGAGTACATCATTTCGGCACAAGCCGGGTACAAGTCCAACAGGACTAAATCAAATAGAGTAAACATCTACGCAGCGGAACTCATGTAGCGAAGTAGACACCATCTCCCATAGGCATCTCGAGTGCAGAACAAGCCTCAGTCCTCCCATCCGTCGTTCTCGAAGTCGTAGTCGGGCTCCTGGTCTGAAAGTCCGTCATCTACTCGATAAGCGAGTAGGTCATGTTAGCTTCCCAACAAAGAGCATATGCAAAGGAATAATTCTAATATGCATAGACATTCCTATATATGGTTGTAGAAGGTTATGCAAGTAGCGGTAGCAACATCAAGGTAAGCAGAAATGCAAAGCGGTCACCATATCCGAGGCCAACGCCTCCGGGATCAACACCCCAACCAAGGAAAGAACACCAAAGCACTGGATCTCAACCGAGACACAGCATCCCACTCTCATCTGCGATGTGGAGTCACCAACTCCTATCCCCACATCTCAACAGCATCAAGCTGGGCTCACACACTCGGGGAAGAGAAGCAGCACAAGAGGAGACTAGCCAGAGTAACAGATCAAAGGGCTGTCCATACCAGTGGACACGGACTATAGCTATAGGTTTAACACTCTGCAGAGGTTGTACAACTGGACCCGCCGGATAGGGTAGAAACAGATGCCTCCGTTCCACATTCCTACCTAACGACCGAAGACCTAGCAGTGGCTAGCACTCTCCTGCCTCTCCGAGCCTGACTCATCCTGAACTGGGGCGCGAAACTTGCCAGCAGGGCCTCGAAGCTGTGAAACAATCCCCAGAGGAGCCGGGGTGACGTCTACTCGGGGGGTAAACCCGTCCCCCACACACGATCACACTGATCCTCCTACAGGCTGGATGCTATCCACCAACTAGTTCTCGGACAAAACCCTGCCCATAACAAGGCGAACGGTTTGTACGAAAATAGCCCAAAGATACACGGTTAAACTGTTTATCGGTCCTTAATTGCAAGAGTGAGCACTCGTCAACTCTATCCGAACGACACGCCGCTAGGGCGGGAGGCCAGGTCGCATCTCCCCTAGACAGGCATTCACAAGTAACCAAAACAGCTCGCTCCCACGGTAACACGTCAAGGATACACTCACCCAAAACACACGCTAGAATACCGAGATATCCCAATCTTAGTCCAAACCAGAGATCCAACCATAACTAAGGGGTAAAATATATGGATAGAAAGTATCGGGAACTAGCTAGGGGTCTGTAGCTAGTTCCAAAGGTAGGAAGCTCAAGGTATAGGATAAATCAATCAAGGCATGGCTAAAAAGATTGTCTATGCATTTCAAAAGCATCCATAAATAATAATTAAGCACTAGCATCTAAAGCATGCATAGGATCTAAAAGATCGGGAGTGACATGACACCTGGTTGGCGTCCGTAGTCCTGGTCTTGGTTGTAGTCGAGGTCGTACTCCTCCTCCGGCTCGTAGCTCGGGTCTGCTCAGCACGAGATACGAGACACTAAATTACTAACAAGCATCTAGGCATAAAACTAATGAAACCCAATTTTAAAAGATCCAAAAAGACTCAAACTATCTACAAACAACACCGTCTCGATTTTAGAAAAATAATGAAACTGGTTTCATATTTTTCGGAGTTATAAATAATTAGTTATGAATTTTCAAAGGTTAAAGGATTTATAAAATAATTATCAAATTCATTTATAAAATAGAAAAGGGTTTTTATTTTAAAATAACATGATGATGTCAGCACGAGGTCGGCATCATGTCACATCTCAGGTTAGTGGGCCGTTATTGGCCCAAAAGTGTTATTGGGCCGAATCTGGCCCAATGGACTTAGCCCAATAGGGCCCAATAAGCTAAGTCCGATGATGCACCCTGAAAACATAAAAACGCGTGGAAAAAGAAAAAGTGTCGGCAGCTGGGCCTTAATGGGCTAAGGCCCAAGTGTCGGCCTGGCAAACGTTTATCACGCGGAAAGTCTGGGAAAGCTCCACGGACTCGACAGGTGGTGCGCCAGCATTCCCAGAACTACGCTGGGGTTCGCTGGTGCCCCCTGGGCACGCGCGCGTGCTTCGGCGCACGCCGGTGCGGAGCGCGGCGGCCACGGCGAGCAGCGCCCGGTGGTTGGGGTGCCTCCGGTGACAAAACAAGCGCACAGGGTGAAGCTCTAGGGTCCTGCGACGAGTTCGGTGCGGCCACTGCCCTGGGGTCGGGCACGAGTGGACGGCGCACAGTGCGACACGATGACGAACTCGGCGCGGCGCGGCGTGCGGTGGTGACAGCGTGGCGCACGGCGGTGACGGCGACTCGTGAGGCACCCTGGAGTCTGCGCTGGGGTGCACAAGTTCCAGGAGCGCGCGCGGACGCATGACTTGCGCAGAGCGGCAGTGGTTAGTGCACACACACGTGCGCGCGCACGGCACAGAGATGACCGGTGGCAACATGGAGGCGGAGGTGGTGTGTGAAGCGACGGCAAGCACCTGCACAGCAGCAAACGACACAAAGGTCGGGCACAAGGATGCGTCGATTCAGCGATCAAGACGGCGAGATCCGGTGCGGCGTTGAGGTGCGCCACGGCTACGAACCCGCGGACGGGCACGACACGAAGGTCGGTCGACGCAACACTGGGGCACGCTACCTTCACACAGGCAGACCAAGGGGGGAAGGTGAGAGAGGAACGGCTGGGTTAGCTCACGTTGGGTCGGCGGTGTAGGCGTGGCCGGGTCGACGGAGACGGCGGCGCGGCGGAGATGTTCGTGGTGCGGCGGCTCCTATGCTTCCTCTTCCGCGACGGTGTCCCGGCGCGGCACGGCTTCACACGAGCGGCAATGTAATCTGGCCTCCAGCACGAGCAGCTCCGGCTCCCGGCGGCGACGGCCGCCTCTGCTTGTCCTCTCCTCCTCCTCCTCCTCGGTTCCCTCCTCTTCTCCTCTCACAGCGCGGAACAGGGGATGGAAAGGGGAGAAATCCCCAAGTGGCGAACGAAAGCCAATTGAGGCTTGGCTGCTGGGGTATAAGCGCGTGGGACAAGGGGGACCAGGGACCGGCGCGAGATGCGGCTGTCCCCTCCTTGCCTTAGCGGCGAAGGCGCAGCACGGCGGGAAGAAAAGGTTGGCTTGGCGCACGGGCAAAAGGCGATGGCAAAGAAGTGATTCAGGGGCAGTGCGCGCGTGGGGTCCTCCTGGGAGTGCGTGCGGGCCCTCGGTGTGCGTGCTGTCTCGTCAGGCGCGCGCGCACGACCGCGGCACGGCGACACTGGTGCGGCGGCACCGGGTCAAACATGCAGGGGAAGAAGACAACCGGGGCGGGGCCCACTAGTCAGCGAAAGAAGGGGAGAGGACGGCGCGGAGGTGCAGCTGGGCTTCGCTCATGGGCCGGCCTGCTGGGCTCGGCTAGCGGTTGAGAAAGGTGAGGGAGGTTCGGTGCTCTTGGGCCAGTATTAGAAGGAGCTCCGTTAGACTAGAGCGAAGTTAGCAGGCCAATGTTAGTTAGGGGTTTTGGGAAAATAGGTTTGAATTTATATTTACTTTAGATTTTGAATTTGAACTATTTCAAATTCAAGCACACTCAAATAAACCCAAATAAAATCCATAAAAATCCAACTCACATAATTATACCATAATTTTAATTTATAATTTTATAATTGGGTTTTATTTATATAGAGTTTGAGAGGCAAGCTAGCATTTGGTTCCAAAATTTGGGAGCACTCAACAATAAATAAAAAGTTTTAAATTTTTCAAAAAATCACACCATTCAAATTTACAGGATGTTACATTCTCCCACACAACCGGGAATCTCGTCCTCGAGATTTAAGCTTCATCCACCCCCTCGAACAGGTGAGGGAACTCTCTCTTGAGGTCGGCTTCTTTCTCCCACGTTGCTTCTCGCTCTGTATGGTGGCTCCACAACACTTTATAGTAGGGAATGGTGGTCCTTCTGGTTTCCTTTGTTGCCCTGTCTAAGATCTTCTCAGGGTACTCTGCATACTCCAAGGTGTTCTGTAGGTCTAGTATCTCAATTGGAACTTGCTTTGCTTCCACTTCCTTCTCACTCTTCTTCAATTGCGACACGTGGAACACGGGGGTGCACAGCTGATAACTCCTCTGGTAGGGCTAGTCGGTAAGCGAGCTTCCCAACTCTTCCAGTGATCTGGTAAGGTCCCACATACCTCGAGGCAAGCTTCCCTTTCACTGCAAACCTCTTGCTTCCCAACTCTTCTAGTGATCTGGTAAGGTCCCACGTACCTCGGCGAACGATTGAGATCGTCGTTGCGTCGATGGTCCGGAGTCCGTAGATACCCGGATGGTGGTGTTCGGCTCGATCGAGGCAGTTGTCGAGTGGCTGTTGCGGTAGTCGGAGGCGGCGGAGTAGAGGGGCCGACGGGTCGTCGCGCGTTGAGGAAGCGGAGTTGGGAGCCGACGGGTCGTCGCGCGTTGAGGAAGCGGAGCTGGGAGCCGAGCCGTCACGCGTCGAGGAGGCAGAGCTGGGCGCCGAGCCGTCGCGCGTCGAGGAAGAGGAGCTGGGCGCCGAGGCGTCGCGCGTCGAGGATGAGGAGCTGGGCGCCGGGCCGCCGTGTGTCGAGGAAGCGGAGCTGGGCGCCGCCGGGCCGTCATGCGTCGAGGAAGCGGAGCTGGGTGCCGGGCCGCCGTGCGTCGAGGAGGCGGAGCTGGGCGCCGGGCCGTCGTGCGTCGAGGAGGCGGAGTTGGGCGCGGCCGGGCCGCCGTGCGTCGAGGAAGCGGTGCTGGGCGCGGCCGGGCCGCCGTGCGTCGAGGAGGCAGAGCTAGGCACCGGGCCGCCGTGCGTCGAGGAGGCGGAGCTGGGTGTTGCCGGGCCGTCGTGCGTCGAGGAGGCGGAGCTGGGCGCCAGGCCACCGTGCGTCGAGAGGGCGGAGCTGGGCGTCGCTGGGCCGCCGTGCGTCGAGGAGGCGGAGTTGGGTGCCGACGGGCGTCGAGGAGGCGGAGCTGGGTGTCGCGAGGACACTGTGCGTCGAGGAGGCGGAGTTGGGTGCCGCCGGTCCGCCGTGCGTCGAGGAAGCGGAGTTGGGCGCCGCCAGGCTGCCGTGCGTCTAGGAGGCGGAGCTGGGCGCCGGGCCGCCGTGCGTCGTGGGGGCGGAGTTGGGTGCCGTTGGGCTGCCGCCGTCAGTGTCGTCGCGCCGTCGTTGCCGTCGCCGTGGGTGCCGTCGGAGGTACCGCGGGTGCCGTCGGTGCCGCCGCCGTCGGCACAGTCGGAGGTGCCACGGGTGCCATCGGCGCCGTTATCGCCGTCAGTGGTCGTTGTTGCCGGTGACGCCGGGATCCATGGTGGAGTAGAGGGTGCCCCCGTGCCGTGGAAGTCGGAGCGCATCCGAGTAGTTTCGTCCGAGTCCTTTTCCGTCCGTCCGAGAAGTAGCTCCGTCTGAGGAGTTCACGATTCGCACGAGTAATAGTTGTGCCCGACTAGTTTGCTGCACGCATGAGGAGCTAGTTAGTTTTTTTTTGTTTTTTTATCTCCACGAGTAGTTCTTGGTCTCCACGAGTAGTTTTCTTCTGTCCTCGAGTAGATAGCTTCCGTCCCCGAGTAGTTAGCTCGTACGAGTTGTTCACGACTCGCACGAGTAGTTGTGCCTCCGACTAGTTGTGACTGCTGCATGCATGCAAGCCTTATTCTTTTGTGCCTCCGACTAGTTGCATGCGGCATGCAATCATTTTTTTTGTGTGCTCCGACTAGTTTTGTCCCTGCTGCAAGCAAGCAAACTTGTGGGAGAGAAAAAGTTTCACGAGTAGCTAGCTAGCACGAGTAGCTTTTGGCCTCCGAGTAGCTAGCTAGCATGAGTTGTTCTTTGGCCTTCGAGTAGCTAGCTCGCACGAGTTGTTTTCCGTCGCCGAGTAGTTTTCCATGGCTTGATTCGCACGAGTACTCTTCCGTCCCTGAGTAGTGGTCCCGAGTAGGTCCTCCGACTAGTTTTTTTCGATGTTTGATTCGCACGAGTAGCTACCCGTCTCCGAGTAGCTCTCCCGACCAGCCCCGCACGAGTGCATATGCGACTGACGGGGAAAGCTCGCCGCTGTGCTCCTGAGTATTCGTCGACGTCTGTGCGGCTGTCGTCGGCATCGTCGGAGGTGCCGCGGGTGCTGTTGTCGCCGTTGCCGTCGGCGCCGTCGGAGGTGCCGCGAGTGTCGTCGGTGCCATCGCCGTCGATGGCGATGTCGTGGCCGTCAGCGCTGCTGACGTTGTCATTGTCGTTGTCATAAGTGTCGCTGCGGACGGCGGCGGTGCCACAGTCGTCATCGTTGTGAGCGGCGCCGTGGTCGAAGGACGCCGCGACCCGCTGGTGTGCCAAGGCAACGAGCTTTTGCTCCGAGTAGCTTCTCGGGAGTCAGGATTCGCACGAGTACTTTTCATCTCCGACAAGTTGGTTCGTACGAGTTGATTTTCCGTCTCCGAGTAGTTGCTGGAGTCGCGGTAGTCGTTGTCGTCGCTGCCGCAGTCAACGTCGCGGCCGCCGTCATCGTTGCCAGTGGAGTCGCGGTTGTCGTTGGCGTCGCTGCAGCCGTCGGTGCCGCAGCCGCCGCCGTCGTTACCGGCGGAGTCGCGGTTGCCGTTGGCGTCGCTGCAGCCGTCGGCGCCGCGGCCGCCGTCGTGGTGCCGCAAAGGGGCGGTACCGCCCACCGGGGAGCCTTGGTGGTGTCGTGGTCGCTGTTGCCATGGCCTTCTCGTCGTCCCGCGGTGTGTCGCCGCTCGGGGGTGAGGCCGAGCTGCTGGTCGGTGGCGCGTGTAGCTCGGAACCAAGTCGAGCGGTAGCATGCCGCTTCAGGCGAGGGTGAGCTGCTAAGTGATAAAGCGTAGCTCGGAGGAGAAATTGGGTGGCGGAGAGCCGCAACGATGATGAAGTTCGGACTGCCGGAGCGCGCGTGCACCGCCGGCGTCCAGCGTCAAGGCCGGCCATCCGAGACCTGCAAAAAATGACGTGACACGCAAAAGTCTTCTCCCTAGCGCGTCAACTGTCGGGGTTTGTCACCGCCGGCTAGTAAATTTCTCAGATTGCATGCGGGGGCTCGGATGGTGTACAAAGGGATACAAGGATTTATACTGGTTCAGGCATTCGGAGAGTCACACCCTACGTCCAGTTCGAGCTGCTCGTAGTATTTGCACTGATTTATAGTAGGGGGACACAAATGAGCGAGAGAGGGAGCGCGGTCCCAAGTCTCTGTGGTGTGTGTATGTGGTTCTTGTAGCAGAAGTCTCCGTACGTGTGTTGGAGCCATGTCTGGCAGGAGGAAGAAGAAGAACAGTAAGATAGAGAGCGCTCCTCCGGAGATTAGAAAGAAGAAGTCAGAAAAAGTCCCCCCGTGGGGGGGCTGCTCTCCCTTTTATATGACAAGAGGAGCAGGTTACATGAGTAAGAATGTAAAAGTAAGAAGTAAAAATGGAGAGAGAAAGGGTGGGAGCTCGAGCACACGGTCAAAAGGAATACAGGGAGGAGCTTTTGCCCATGCTGCAGGCCCACCGTCTTTGGTTCCTGTTTGCCACTGTTGTTGTGTGTGGCTGCTTGTAGCTGGTCCTGGTGCCATGCTCTTCCACGCAAGCGGCCTGGGCAATGAATGCCCCTGACATCTAGTTGTGCAATCCTGATGCGTGCATGGGTGGTGTGGGGCACAGGACGTCTCGGAGGTTGCTTAGCTGTGAAGGATCCACTAGTCGGGGACGGAGGTCTGGTCGGACGTTCCGTGAACTGTTGTTGTTAGCTTGTAAGTCGGAAGGCCAAAAACTACTTGTGGCTTGGCTTACGTCACGTGCCATCATGGCCTTGTTTTTTGTTGTTTTCCTTCCCAAAGATAAATCATGGAATACCACTTGGTTTATAGTTGTTTTTCTTCATAAGAATAAATCCATAAAGCCATCAAAAATACTCCAGGGGCCATCGTGGCTGTCAGGTGCTCGTATTTACTGTTTTTTGGTACCTATGATACCGGATCTCGTCGGTGTGGGTCCCGCTCATTGTGGGGCCCGGTTGGTCTAAGTCGGGGGATTAAGTACGGTGATGGTCACCCCTAATCTAGCCCCTCGTCAGATGTACACAAGCATAGAATTGCTATTTGACCCTGGTCACACACAGAATGCTCCACCAAAGGCTCACCGGCGGAGGGTTACGAGCTCGCCGTGGAAGGAGGGGCACTCGACGTGGAGGGAGGCGGGGCGGCCTTCTTCTCTGGCTCCGTCGCGGCCGGCGGAAGGAGCTAGAGGGGCACAACACGGCCTTCTTCTCTGCCTCCGGCGTGGCCTTCTTCTCTGCCTCCGGCACGGCCGGCGAAGGGAGCTAGAGTTGCGGCACGGCTCCTCTTCGCCCCGCGACCTTCTCCTCCCACTCCGACGCGTCGATGTAGGGACCTCGAGGGGTAGCAGACGGAAATCGAGGGCAGACCGGCGGATGTGCACTGCTTTGACGCCCGCCTCGTCCGGGGCAAGTTCTCCTCCTCCATCTGCCGCGTCTTCGCCAACCGGACGCGCGTCCCCTGCTACTTCAACAGGGGGGTCATGGTCATCGACCTGGACCGGTGGCGCGCCTGTGCAGAAGCAGGAGGCCAGGATATACGAGTTGGGCTCCCTCCCGCCGTTCCTCCTGGTGTTCGCCGGCGAGGTGAAGGCCGTGGAGCACCGGTGTAACTGGAACCAGCACGGGCTCAGCGGCGCAGCGCCGGCAGAGGGAGCTCGAGGGGCCGGCGGAGGGACCTCGAGGGGCGGCCCATGCAGGGAGCTCCATGGGCATCGGGGGTGGCCGGCGGAGGGAGCTCGAGGGGCGGACGAAGGGGCTGCGTGTTGCATTACGGAGCGAACGCCGCGGAAAACCGAGGGTGTGGGCTCTGCCGCTCTGGTATCCTCGAGAGCTCACAAAGGTGAAAGGAATACCACACGGTATTCGTCGGCGTTTCTGCGGTCTAATTCCTGTGGTGTCCAAACAGCGGTGCAGCGGTATTGGAGTTTGCGAATGCCAATTCGACGGCCCAATGCTGACTTCCAAACGGGGCCTTAACATTCTGATCCGGTCATGCCTGTACATGTCATTGCACCATGAGAGTGCCTAGTGTTGAATAATAATTCCACATATGAATTGTGAAAGCTTAAGTGACCTAACAATTTGAATTTGTTGGAGCTCTCAAGGAGCTAGTCTTTGGAGTTCATTTAGAAATCAATTTACTGTACACTACATAAAGTATATATTACTCGCTCCGTCCCAAAATATAAGGACTTGTTGACTTCTGTTGATCACATTTGACCGCTCGTTTTAATCAAAAAAAATTTGTGAAAATATTATTTATTTTGTTATGATATGTTTTTCATCATATATATTTTAAGTATATCATAATTATTTTTACATTTTCATAAATTCTTTGAATAAAACAAACGGTCAAACGTGACCAGTAAAAGTCAAAAGTCCTTATATTTTGAGACGGAGGGAGTATGCTACTTCCTCATTTCAAATTATGCATGGAACGTTTTGACTTTTCTAAATTCATAGATTTTAATTTACTGTAAGTTTAAATAGATATATATATCTAGATGCATAGTAAAAATTATGAATTTAAAAAAGCTAAAAGGTCTAATAATTTAGGATGAAGAGAGTACATCACAAGTAGCTTTGTGAACCCCTGCACTTTGCAGCTAATACATATTTCATTAGCTGCAAAGTGAAAAGCACTATTTATTCATCATATTCATCATCCATCCATCACATTTTCTCTTATAAAAAAATACTATTTCAGTACTATTCATTTGTAATTTTACTAATTTTTTCATCTAAAAGAACGGACCCTAATGTCCATACATATTGATGTACTCCCTCCGTCCTGATTTGATCTGTGTATAACAAAATAAAAGATGTCCATGAATGATATGTGTATTCCCAAGTGGAGCCAATCGTGTCATGTGTTGCTTAGCTGGCTGGCACGTTTGTTGATGCATCATAGAGAGAATTAAAGTTCTCCTTAGTCTTTACGTTACACAGTTAGGCGCATATCAAACCTGGACAGAGGGAGTACGATGTAGCTTGAGGACCAGTATTCAAACTCTTCAGACGTCCAAGTCCAATCATGTGCAACAACTCCCAGATGTGACACAAACTGTATGACGTATATTCATCAAGGGATGGAATAGTGTACGAATTTTTCTTTCGGGGAAACAAAATGACAAATAGCATCATTAACTACATACTAAATCAACGAATCAACTTGCAGCGATGTGGATAGGAATGTTTCTCGTTTTTTGTGCTAGAGAAATTAATGTCATGATTTTTGCGTAGTATTTCTGACGTTATGTGCTTCCAATATATACTTAATAAAGGAGCCATGTTATGTTATTATAAATCCTTAAATAAGGGGAACCTAATTTCAATGGAACAACCTGTGCAACTTAATTACTTGAGAGATAAAACAAAAAAAAAGATCTATATCGCTTATTTTGGTGAGGCTAGAATTTATAGAATTGTTTTTGTTTATCAACTTACTAGTAGCATTAGTTAATTAATTAGTACTCAACAGAAATAATTTTTTCAGAACTCATCATTATATTTGTTCTTGTATTGTGTTAGTTACCACTACTGGAGAAGTGGTCATTTGTCGATAACACCAGCTGGATGTTGGGCCGATAGACTAATGTCTAGTTTGTGGAATTAGTACCGGTTCCAAATTTGGGATTAAATTAGTATCAGGTGTTGTGACCTGATACTAAAGTTACATAAACTTTTAGCTGTGAACTGGTACTAAAGTTACATAAACTTTTAGTACCGATCGAGTCGTAACTTGATATCTTTATATTTTTACATTTGACCGTGTTCGGGAAAAATCTTTATATTTTTAGGCGCAAATCTTTGAAGTGATATCGGTTGGGCAACCGGCAGTAAGGGGGCTTCCCAACAGGTACTCATAGTCAAAAATCATCCAACAACGCACTAAATCTGTCAATGAATATAAGTTGTTTCTGTAGTGCTCACAACCAAACATTTCAACTTTGGTCATAACTCATAAGTATGTTGACATATTAGCATTTAATGTATAACAGTGATTCATAACATATTTATCATGAAAACTACTTTCACAATACATAATCTTAAGATACAATCAAATTAAACTGCATCAGCACCACGACGTCCGGCTGAGCATTTCGCCGCCGATGGACCACGGCGCCAGGCGGTGGCCGGCGGGTTCCTCTCTTCGCCAGCCATATCTCCCGAAAAAAAGATCAAGAAGATTCATAATGGATGTCACCACCGATGCCGCCTTTGTCTTCATTCTGCGTGTTAGTAGGCGTCGTGGGCTTTACCATTGCAATGCTCGCAAACTCTCTGGTCCCTGGTAGAAACCTGCGGCGGCGGTGATGGTGCCTGCGGCGACGGGCTTCGCGTTCGCCAGCATGCATGCCTGACATGTACCGCAGCAGCTGGCTCAACGCGCCCGACATGTACCGCAGCAGTTGGCTCAGCGCGCCCGACATGTACCGCAGAGCTGGCGCGGGAGAGAGGGCCGGGTGAAGGCGGTGATGATGACGCCATGGTCGTGGCTAAGAGCTTGCCTGGACGGACGAGCTGGCTTCTGTGATTGATCTGTTAATTGGTGAACTTGCAGCTACTGATCGAGCTCTAATTATAATCGACGATTGATGCAGGTCTTAGCCGGTTAGGTTTAGGTACAATATAGTGTTTAACTTGACCGCTCAGCTGGTCTCGTGTTCATACTCTTCATACAGACAGACAAATTAATTAACTCTATGTACTGGGCCGGGTCACTGTACAAGGTCAAGTCAGCTTGTCCCGTGTAGTGTTAGCTGAAAGCTACTACTACTCCAGACTAGCATTTACGAGGATTAGCATTTTGCTTTCGGAATTTATTCCTCATCACATTCATTTTGAATTTTTTATCCCATCGAGGACACACAGCATGACGGCATGAGTATGTCGTATGGTATACTCCCTCCGTCCCGCAAAGACTGTTCATATAGCTTTCAAATTTTGTCTCACAAAAAGTGTTTTTTTAGCTCGTATTAAATACTCTTCTCATTAAATTAACACCAAGTACCAAGGAAATATTGCATTGAGAAACACATAGAGCCAATAAAATGCTTAATTGATGTCTCTTTTCAAGTTCCAATGCATGATTAATTAGGGGCAATAAGGTCATTTGTCACAACTACTAGCATGTCCTAAATTTTCTAAACGAACGGTCTTTGTGGGACGGAGGGAGTATATGGTTCAATCAAGTTCATTGTATACCACAGAGTTCACCCCTCTGAGTAGAAAATTATACCAAATTTAGATAACTTCATCCTAGATGAGTTAGCACGGTTCGATCACCCATCCAAATTAACAAAATGACACCACCTTGAAAGCAATCGAGAGCACGAGCGGTACGAACGACAGCCTTTAGCTCGGTGTCGGTTGCGTGTTAATTGATGCAAAGATTACATGGAGATGTTTACAATATATAACCTTGAGGAGTATAGCTCGGCCAAGATTTTCTAGTTATAAACTTGTTTACAAAGATAACAACAACTCTATCTACAAGGCTTGGCCGAGCTTATCTCTTCTAGGTTTGTTACACAAATATTAACAAACTCTAACACTCCCCCTCAATCTGAACGCACCAAATTTAGATTGTGCTTGAATCCCTCTAGTTGGTGAACTGGAAGTGGCTTTGTAAACCCATCAGCAACTTGATCTTTAGTAGACACATATTCAATATCAAGAAGTTTTCTAACTACCCTTTCTCTAACAAAATTATAATCAACTTTAATATGCTTGGTTCTAGCATGAAAAACAGGATTAGCCGAAAGATACTTAGCTCCAATATTATCACATCATAGCTTCGCTGCTCTTGGCGCACGAATTCCAAGCTCCACAAGCAAGGTTTGTATCCACATAACCTTAGCTGTAGCATTTGCCACTGCTTTCTATTCAGCCTTAGTACTGGATCGTGACACCGTCGCATGTTTACGAGCACTCCACGATACAAGATTTGTTCCCAAAAATATAGCGAACCCTCCTGTGGAACGCCTATCGTCCAAGCAGCCTGCCCAGTCTGCATATGAAAAGACACTAACAAGCAGTGAAGAGGATCGACCAATCTTTAGACCAATATTAGTAGATTGTTCCAGATATCCAAGATCCATTTCACTGCTGCCCAATGGACCGTTGTAGGTGCATGTAAAAATTGACAAACCTTGTTAACTGCAAAGGAAATATCAGGTCTTGTCAAAGTTAAGTACTGAAGTGCTCCTACTACACTTCGATAATTTGTTGCATCCTTTGGTCCAAGAACAGATCCCTCATAGTGTGAAAGCTTCTCTGAGGTGGATAACAGTGAACTGACAGGCTTGCATTGTGTCATACCAACCCGTTCCATAACATTATTAGCATATTTTTCTTGTGTAAGTATTATTCCATCACGTACCTTGGACACTTCTATGCCAAGAAAATAATGGAAGTCCCCTAGATCCTTTAATGCAAAGTCTTCATTCAGCTTCTTTAGCAATGCTGTGGTAGCACTAGGAATCGAGCTGGCAACAATGATGGCATCATCATAAACAAGAACAAACATAATTAGAGATCCTTTCCTTAAGAAGAACAACGATGTGTCTACTTTTGACGCTTTAAAGCCAAGAATCTGTAATTTAGTGCTGAGTCTCGAGTACCAGGCCCTAGGCGCTTGTTTAAGACCATATAGAGCTTTATCCAACTTACACACATATCCCGGAAAATTTTTATCTTCATAGCCAGGAGGTTGTTTCATATAGACGTCTTCCTCAAGGTGGCCATGCAAGAAGGCATTGCTTACATCAAGCTGCCGCAAGCTCCATCCTTGAGATACAGCCAAAGATAAAACAACTCTGATAGTAGCAGGCTTAACAACTGGACTAAAGGTATCTCCATAGTCTATCCCATATCGTTGTTTGAACCCCTTGGCTACCAAACGACCTTCATATTTATCTAGACTTCCATCAGACTTATATTTCTTCTTCCAAACCCATTTACAATCTACCACATTTATACCTTTGCATGGTGGAACTAGGTGCCAAGTCTTATTTTTCATGAGTGCCATGTACTCAGAATCCATTGCCTCTTTCCAATTTTTATCATTCAAAGCCTCTTCTAAGTTGCGTGGTTCATCAGAAGAAGTAAAGAAGTCATATTTAACAGTGCCATCAGTATATACCTTCTCCTTGCGAATTCCACTTTGCAACCGTGTACGAGGCCTTGCTTGTTGTTCTGCAGCTCCGGTAACCACAGAAGATCCTGTTGCTGGATCCACCTGCGGAGGCTCGGCATGATCTGCATGCGCGCCAGACGACGTGGCCGCTCCGGGTTCGTCAGAGGCCGGCGTTGTCTCCCCCTCGCGTGCAGTCGCGGTCCGCGGGGGCGACGTGGCAGCCTCGGCCTAGCTTGCCGGTCGTGCTGTCGGGGACGCAGCGGACCGAGGCGGCGACCAAGGTGGATCCGGTGGTGATCCCGAGGCTGACGCCTGACCTGCTGCTAGATTCTCACCTGAATCAGCTCTGAACTCCGTGTTTTCTTGTCCTGTAGCTCCAATGCTCATATTAGATGGATTAGTAGCCATGTTTTCACTAGAATTTTCACCAGAATCATTAGAATCAGCAGGTAAATTAGTCACATGACCACCCAATTGTTCCGACTCAGGAATATTTAGAAGGTTTGGTGAAAGAAGGGAGATTTCTTCTCTAAGACGAGCTCCCGCATTGGAATGAAGCTTGGAAAAAGGAAATTCGGTCTCATCAAACACCACATCTCTAGAGATATACACTCGACCAGATGAAATTTCTAGGATTTAAAGCCTTTGTGCATGTTACAATATCCAAAAAACACACACTGTTTGGACCTAAATTCCAACTTATGGCGGTTGTATGGTCGAAGATTGGGATAGCATGCACACCCAAACACTCTTAGGGAAGAATAATCTGGTGTCTGATTAAAAAGGCGCTCTAGAGGTGTTGCATAACCAATAACCTTGCTAGGGGTTCGGTTGATAAGATATGTGGCGGCTAAAAAGGCTTCATCCCAAAACTTCAAAGGCATGGAAGCATGTGCTAAAAGAGCTAGCCCAACTTCAACTATGTGACGGTGCTTGCGTTCAGCAGCCCCGTTTTGTTGGTGGGCATGAGGACAAGAGACATGGTGGGTGATGCCGACTTTTTCAAAGAACGAATGGAGTTTTTTATATTCACCACCCCAATCCGTTTGCATGCTAAGGATTTTCCGATCAAAGAGTCTTTCCACAAGTTTTTGAAACTCGTGGAATTTTTCAAACACTTCAGATTTAAATTTGAGCAAATAAATCCAAGTAAACTTGCTATAATCATCAATAAAGCTAGCATAATATTTCTTTTCTCCAACCGAATCAGGTGCATGACCCCCAAACATCTGAATAAACTAACTCCAAAGGATGACTAGAAGTGCTAGACGACTTGGCATAGGGCAATTGATGACTTTTTGCCCTTTGACAAGCATCACAAACAGACTCTTTATTTGACTCAACAGAACATGGTAGCTTATTTCTAGAGACCACCCTTGACACAATAGGAAAGGATGGATGACCAAGACGACTATGCCACCTCTCAAAGGTGGGCTTCACAACTCCAAAAGCTTGCTTTATTGGACGGGTTGAAGGAAGAGGATAGAGTCCCTTGCGGCATCTCCCCCTAAGGATCATGTTCTTTGTGTCCTGATCCTTTACCAAGAAATAATCAGGGTGAAACTCAAGAAAAATTGAATTATCTTTAACAAGATGATGGACGGAAATAAGGTTCTTTGCGGCATCAGGAACATGAAGAGCATTATTTAGATGTAGATTTCTGGATCTAGTCGGAACAATGGTATGACCAATATGACTAATTTTCATACCTGCACCACTGGAGGTGTGAATCTGATCGTTGCCCTTGTACTTGTCTCGGACGGACAACTTCTCTAGGTTGCTTGTGATGTGGTCAAACGCATCGGTATCAGTGTACCAATTTGTGTCAACATCGTAGGAGTTGTACGTAGCGCCAACGAGTTTATCATCTGGTACATAATTCTCATCGAAGTGATGCCAACATTCATTAGCAGCATGACCTTTTTTAAAGGATACCTGGCAGTGTTGCTCCTTGGAGTTGCGCGGCTACCGTGGGCGTGATCCTTCTTGTCCACGGCCAGTAGTGCCACGGCCACGGTAGCTGTTGTTGCGGCCAACTCCTCCGTGACCATGGCCGCCACGACCCCTGTTGGCGACGTACGAGGATGAAATAGAGTTGTTGGAGCCGTTGGAGTCGCCACCATTCTTCAGATCGATCCGGTTTTCAAAGCTGAGAAGTTGTGAGTACAACTCAGCCACCGTGATCGGCTCGACTCGTGCCATCACGGCGGAGACGATGGGGTCGAAGTCGTGGTCGAGGCCGTTGAGGATGTAGGCGACCATCTCGTCGTTGTCGAGTGTCTTCCCCGTGGCCTTCATGTCGTCGCCGAGGGTGCGCATCTTGTTGACGAACTCGGTGACGGTGCTAGCGCCCTTCTTTGTCGTGGCGAGGGCAAGACGCACGTTCACAGAACGCGCACGGGTGTGAGCAGCAAAGATGTCCGCCACCCCGTTCCATGCCTCTTTCGCCGTTGCTGAGGCAGCGATCTGCCCCAGGACCTCCTTGGTCACGGAGGTGAAGATGAATCCGAGGACTTGCTGGTCGATGGTGAACCACTTGTCATATGCCAGATTTGGCACCTTGACGGTTTTGTCCCCCTGCTGGACATCGTTCTTGCCGTTGATGTGGCCTTCCACACGAGCACCGCGGATTGCAGTGAGGACCTGCGCCTTCCATAGCGCATGGTTGCTCTTGTTCAGCTTCTCAGAGATCTGGATGTCGAAGAAGAGGTTTGAGGAGGCGGCGCTGGAGCTTGAAGACATGGTTGTGATCTAACCTATGCGGCGGTGGCTCTGATTACCATGTAAGCAATCGAGAGCGCGAGCGGTAGGAACGACAGCCTTTAGCTCGGTGTCGGTTGCGTGTTAATTGATGCAAAGATTACATGGGGATGTTTACAATATATAACCTTGAGGAGTATAGCTCGGCCAAGATTTTCTAGCTAGTTATAAACTTGTTTACAAAGATAACAAACAACTCTATCTACAAGGCTTGGCCGAGCTTATCTCTTCTAGGTTTGTTACACAAATATTAACAAACTCTAACACACCATACTGGAATCATTTCATACATGAACCAAATGGTACATCGTACATACAACCAGAAACAGTGAAGTGGCGGGAAAAAATCCATGAGGACGGATGACATGTTAAGAGCAAGCATGATTGAGGTGCTTCGTAGTAGTGATACTCCGTAGCGTGATGGTAATATATGTGCCAACCTATTGTGACTACAATTACATTTTTACACAATAATACACGAATTCCTCTTCTTCCTATGCAATGGTTATTAATCTAGATACTAAGTCCCTCTCGACACAGACACTAAGTTCAGAGACACCAGAGCATATGTACAGCTGTGCTGCAGCTGAACTCTGTGTGGACTCGAGTGTTCTCGGTTGCACCTAATACGCGTTTACTCACGTTGACCGACCTCACTGGAGGAGTAACAAGTCATCGTAGATTCGTAGTCACTTGTCCAATCATGCGTGTAGTAGGCCTTGTCATCTACAGACGCTGTCTGATTGGCTTCATTTGACCAAAGGATTCCCACGACTTAAGTGCATTACATACCAGTAAACCGTAGATTCCGCTTCGATAACTTCATGGACAAAGAGAACATTCAGAGTTTGCATGGAGACTGAGTGTAGTGCAAATTATATTGCTTTATCTAGTTGCATGCCTCCGAAATACAGAACTGGAACCATATTTCTATAAATTTTGTATAAAATCTGATGCAGTTCTGATACTTCTTAATTAGTCTTGTTATATTGCAAACTCTTCAATATCTACATACAAACAGCTCGAGATTCCAGAAGCAGCAACTGCGTGTGTTGTGCTGACTTGTGGCCTTGTGGGCACGATGTGCTGGCCTGGCACAGAACAAGGTGGGCCTGCCAAACCCCTCCACCCTCCCCTGGCTCATCCCAAGCTCATGTATAACACATGTCTCAAGCACTAAAATTTCCAACATTTTTATTTTTTATATTATTTATTTTTTGATTTTCAAAATATACGACAGATCTCAAATTTAGCAAAACTATACTACTACCGCCGTACCCCATGACGGTAGGGACCAACCGCCATGGGTCACGGCGGTTGGAGGTGCTACAGTGTCCAACTGTCGTGGGTCACAGCCGTTGTGAACAGTACATGTGTACTGTAGCATCTGCAACCGCCATGCCCCATGGCGGCAGTCTGTTTTCAAAAAATCATAACTTTTTTGTATGAACACGGATGGAGCGAGATCTATAACTTTGTAGTTCAAACTTTTTTCATTTGAAGTCATCTTGTGACTCAAATAATTGATATAATGTCCAGATCTCGATACTAAAAACTGATATCTGGACAATATATCAATTATTTGAGCTTTAAGATGACTTCAAATGAAAAAATATATATACAGTATGTATATCCGGGTTGCCCCCTTGGGGGAAGCCATTGCCTCCTTGGAGTAATCCATCAATAGTTGGGGCGCCGCGCGCCGCGCCATGCATCACATGAGGCTCAAGGCACAATTGCAGATGCAGGAGCAACGCCATTCTCGTTGCCTTGTTGTACTTTCTTTGGGCGAGGTGCACTGGTGGAGGCAGCCATCTAGAGGGTCGGGGTGGGAGAGATTCTTAAACACAATGGCATGTATACCATAAGCAAGACCAGGAGCGAGAGTGGTATTGAAGTAAGTAAATTCTCTACCTTCTCCATCATTTTACACGTACTCTTGAGTTAATTGAACTGCTTGGTCCATGCAGCTCCGTATGGTATTAGAGCCAGAGGTCTCAAGTTCAAATTCCAATGAGCTGAATTATGCTATTGTTAGGTTAAATTTGTTGGTTTATACAACTCACTGTAGGCTGAGCTCTTCTTGCCTCTCAACCTTTTCCACCGGCAAGTGGTTTTTGTCCTAGGCAGGAGGTGGTAGGAGATGAAGCCAGATGATCCGGCCCCTAGATGACAAGTGACCGGTAACAAAAAAAAAATGAGGATCCAATTAATTTTATGCTCTTTAATTCTCTTTGATTAACCATTATTCCTGCAGTGCATGCATCTAAACTGAGATGAAGCTGGTGATCATTAATTAATATTATTTCTTTTGGTCACCAGAAGTCGGGTAAGGTTTTGTGCAAGACCAGAATATATATAGTATGTATGCGATTCGAAGCTTCGGTTCCAATGTCCTTTGCAACGTATACAATTCGGTGACTAGAGTGGTATTTTGTTTCCACATAACAGACTAACTTACAGATCAATCACACAACACACAATATATAATGATACATATTGACCTGGGTAACCTTGTGATTCAGTCATAGAAAAATGATTAACGTCAACAACATTTAGTTAGTGTTACTGAATCCACCATTACATACATACATACATACATACATACATACATACATACATACATACATACATACATACATACATACATACATACATACATACATACTGTATGTCTTTATAATGTATTTATTTGTAGATGGTTAGATGCTAATATTTTTTTTTCCACGAGAACTTGATTGAAGTTAGAGAGATTTTACTAATGAGTACAAAACTAAAAACTAAATGGTCTACATTTTGGAACGGAAATATCTTGTTCGGCTGGTTAGTTGCTGGTGGCTGATGCTGATTTGTTATAAGAGAAAAATACCACTGGCTGAAGCTGATTTGGTGTGAGAAAAAAGTACATACTAACACATAATTTTAATGTATAACTTTGTACTAACAATTTTTACGAGATAATTTTTAGCACAACTTTGATAGTATGCATAACTTAGCGTAAAAGTACAACTTCTAAAAAGACAATATTGAACTTTCATTTTTAGTAATTTATAATTTACACAATTTAAACACATATGTTTTCCCTAACAACAACTTACAATATACTCCCTTCGTATCGAAATATTTGTCGTTGTTGACTTTTTTCTACTATCCATTTGTCTTATTCAAAGAACTATTGCAAATATGTAAAAGGATAAGTCGAACTTAAAATACCTACAATAGATTAACATCTAGCAAACAAATAGATGCTACTTGCAAAAATTTTTGAATAAGACGAATGGTCAAACTTGTAAAAAAAATCAATGGCGACAAATATTTTGATACAGAGGGAGTATATGTGATAAATTTTATAGTACAACTTCCATGATATACATAACTTACACAAATAATATTTGCCACAACTTCATGAAAACATTACTAAACAATTTATACACAAAACTTATATGCAAACAATATTTACTTGAATACAAATTATATGGGAAAATTTTTTGAATAGGAAAAAAACACTTGTGCGCACACAACACATGCCCATAACCTTGTTACTGGTAGCCAAGCCAGGCAAGAACGGCATGATATCGCCCGCCGAAACCGCCGTTTCCTTCGGCCATGGTGCTTGGGGCTGGCGGATTACTCGCAAGCACGAGTACCCCGGGCTCTTTGCGGTGGAAACAACAGCAGCCCAGCATCTCCAACACGCGCCAAGCTGGCGACCAAGCCATCTTCCTCCCTCCCTCCCTCCCTCCCTCCCTCCGTGTGTATGTGTGTCAGTGTTTGTGTTGATGAACTAATGGACGGATGCACGGAGAGCTACTTAACAGCGGCTGGATCGGATATATCCGCAGGGGAAGGTAGTAGCTAGTGCATTGACCTTCACCGGCCGGCCGGCTGCTAGCTAGCTAGTATTGAGATAGAATAAACTATGAAGTTAGCAAGCCCGGCCGGTTGCGGGTATGTGTCGTAGTTCGAAGCTGTTGATGGCCGATAGAGCCGGAACGACATTTGATGATTTAAAACTTCATGATCTTTTGTCCATAATTTGGCTGACAGTATTTAGGTTTTATGTTTAAAAATAGGACCACTGGATTCGTATTCTGAAGAATAGGACCTTCAGCTCTAAAACCGTCTAATTTCGATCACCAACTATCAAGGATTGTTCAACTCACGCAACAAGTCGGGTAACCATTATTGGCTAACGTGACCTAGTGGTGTGACAACGCACACATATATGGAGGGAAACAGTGTTCGGGTTCAGTACCGGATCCAAATTCTCCTTTACTAAAGAGAGAATGCATTAATACCGAGTAGTTTACCCGGTACTAATTGACCTTTTTAGCACCGGGTGTTATTGACACCTGGTACTATAATGTGACCGCCAAATCGAGTTGTTCTTCCTTTACTTTTTCTCATTTTTCCTTTTATTCTTTTTTCATCCTCATTTTCTCAGCCATAGATTCATAGTAAAAAATCACAATCACAAAAAATTACAATCACATTCTCACAAGAATCACACATTTCACAAAATCAAAAAAAAATGAAGTTCATCTCACAAGAATATGCACAAATTAAATCTCCTACCACACCACCACCATGCCATCGCGCCAGGGAGGTCACCTGCCACCGCGCCAGAGGCAGGCCGCGGGGAGGCCATGGCCTGCCCCTGCACAAGGGAGGCTACGTGCCCCCGCGTGCCCCTGCACTGTCGGGAGGCCACAACCTGGTCCCTGTGCTGTCGAGAAGTCGCGTACCTCTACACACCCCTGCGCCGCCGGGAGGCAGCAGGCCTGCCTCCTCTGGTCGCCACCAGCCAGATCGAGATCTGTTGCGCCACCCCTAGAGAACAGAGATGAATGAAATAGAAGGAAAAATGAGAAGTACGAGGGAGAAGGGGCGCCTTGGGGAGATATGAAGAGAGGGAGGCAGCAGAAGGAATTAGTACCGGTGCTTTTCGTCATTCGATACTAATTTCTTACCCTTAGTACCGGTGGAGCCTTTCACCCGGTACTAAAGGGTGTTTGACCATTTAGTACCACGTCTAGCTCCCATTAGTACCGAGTTCAGCTCCCAGTCGGTACTAATGTGGCTCACAGGGAGCGTGTCGGGATCCACATTAAAACCAGGTGCAAAAATACCCGGTACTAATGGATTTGGAGGCCGAGGATCAAAAGTCGATTCCTTGGTAGTGGAGCACGTGAGGAAGGGGTGAGCTAGAGTTGGGTAATAGTGATCCAATGAATCTTGCTGTTTCTACAAATCTTAAACACCGGAAGTATAATATATTCCCAACTTGCGGAAGATGGATAGAGAATATATATATATATATATATATATATATTGTATGTATATTATACACCTAGGTGCATTCTATTAACAAAATGCACCCAGGCCAACAGGCGCGCCAGGTTGGGGGCGGCAGACGCCGCGACTGCGCCCAACCGAACCAGAGCAACCACACCTGCGCCCACCAATTCCACATTTACCACCCACTCTTTCTCTTTCATTTCTCTCTCCCGATTTAGATCTCAGATTCGCTGAGGAGGAGGCGATGGGAAGGGGCGGTGTCGGCAGAGCATCCCCTCCAGCGGCGCGCGGCGATCTCGGCCGCAGGTGCGTGGGGTGCGGTGATGCTCGAGCCATCGGGGGCGAGCTCAGCCCGCGGGGAGCAGCTGCGCCAGGCCGGGGCGAGCTCGTCCCGTGGTGAGCTACGGCGCCATGTCGGGGAGAGCTCGGCCCCTGGGAGCAGCGACACGCGGCATCCAGGCCCGCTGAGAGTGGCGGCGCGCGGCACCCGGGCAAGCCTCACCAGGGAGCAGCGATGGCGGCGTCCTATACCGTGCCGCCGTTCCGCGAGGACTCTGCGTGCCTGCAGGATGCGCCCCCACAGCTCTCCTCGCAGCGAGCGTGAGGAGGTGCCGAGGTGACTTGAGCGCGAGCATGAAGGAGCAGGTGCGCAGCCCCCGGGCTGGTAGCACGGCGACGCGCAGCGGCGCAGGACCTTCTGTCGGCGTCCCTCCCTTAAAATTTTTCATCTCAGTAATTCCTAATCTGCAACACAGTAGATCCGCACGATGATTCCTCTTCCTCCTGATTGATTCATCTGTCCATCTTAGTAATTCCTACTCCGCAGCTGGCTTTGTTCCCCAAGTCCAGGTACTGATTCCTTCAACCCTTTGTGTATTTTGCAGATCTGGGGAGAGAAATTGGCTGCACACGTGGTAGAAGTCCCCTGTGATGCTTCCGGTCAAAATGGTTTGCTTGTGAATTCAACTTCGAACTATTGTGTAGGTAAAATTGATCCTCTCACTAATCTTCCTGAGAAAAATCAGCGTGATTAACCTGATGGTTGTAGTGATTACTTCAGGAGTTGAGCTTGTGTGTGGCATTGTGTTGTTCAGTAATGTCGTTAGTCCAGCAGATTTGATGCAACTGGCTTACGGTACATGTTGCAATTTGGTCGACTTTGGACTTTTTCAATATCTGTTTGTTGCAACTGGCTCCTGACAGTAGTGGTAATTCACTTTTTTATTTTTATTTTAACCACTGCAACCCACAGTTGTTAATTGTTGCAAATGGCTGCATTAGTTTTTTTGTAATATGTCCCCTATTTTTAGACAGCATGTTTACTGTAATGTTTACTAATCTATTTGGTTGGGTCATTATTTTGCACAAATATGGTTCTCTGGATAGCTCTGGGCCCTTGTACGCTTGGTGATTTTTGATTCATGTTGTAGTTATGCACTTGAAATTTTGGAGGGTTGCAAATTTCCTACAGCCACCTCTGCCCTTTTATTATTTGAGAAAGCTCAAGGGAAGATCGAGTGAACTAGCATACCATGGCTAACAAATTATTTTATTATTTGATAGATTTTGGTATATGCCGTGCGACCATGACTTCTTTCCCACTTACCACTAATGAATATTCCATGCACTTTTAATTAAAGTAGAAAGAGTAGAGAGAACACCGTTTCAGCATGTTTAAATAGATTTTTGACATATCCCATATATAAGCTTCCATAGATTATTTATCCTAGTTGCAGCCTGAGGAAGCAACATGTTGGAACCACTCCAATTTGCAACAAGATTATGGTCCTACTTTGCATTTATGATGGTGTGTCCTAGTTGCAACCAGTTTTCTGGAGTAGTTGTAACTAGATTATTGACATAGTTGCAATTGGAGGCGACCGATTGCATTTGTGACGACATTTGAATTTTTAGTATATTTTGTAATTACATTATTGTCCTAGTTGCAACTGGAGGACACGACAAGGTGCAACTGCTCCAGGTGTAACTAAGTTATTGTCCCAATTGCAATTATGGTGTATCTAGCGTCATCAATATGCTAGTATCACCTTTTTTTTTCCAAAATTAGTCATCACACCTTTTTTTCTCCGATTGGCCTCATGTAGAATTGGATGACCCTAGGACTGACAATTGCACTGTATACATGGTTGCAATTGGCCTCTTGTCTGATTTTGGTGGGATTTGTTATCTTTTCAATTTTTCATATCGATTAAACATTTGACGTTAGAAATTAAGTTGTTAACCTAGTAGTTGCACTATAGCCATGGTCGCAATTAGATTCATCTACAAGTTATGGTGCATATTTTTATTGGAGTTAGTGTATACATTTTGCAATTACACTGTAAATTGGATCTTCGTATGTTGGGATGGTGTGTCCTAGTTGAAACCAGTTTAAAGCGTAGGTGTAACTAAGTTATTGTCGTAGTTGCAACCAGAGAAAACATTTTAGTTGCAACCATTCCACGTTAGCGCTCATACTCTCCGACTCTCTCATAGTGTCAATCCCCCTTTCCCCATCACTGACTTACCGAGCACGCGGGGCGCGGCTATGGCTGAGGCGAGTTGCTTGTGCTGTTTAGGACAGCAATGGAGGGCAAGAGAGAGCTCGCGTGCGGCATGTGGAGAGTGATAGTGGCGGCAGCCAGCGCAGGGGTCGTTGGACCAAACCAGATGGGGGATAATTGTTCCAATTGTAAAATGTGGCACCCCTTGTTTTTATCCAGCGAATTTTGTAGCATGGGGATTTGGGGGTTATTATGTAGCAACTGTACCACAGTAGCTTTTTTCAAATACACCATATCAGATTTGGGGGTTATTATGTTGCAACTATGCTATATACATAGTAGGAATTGGCTTCATACAATGTTTGTAATTTGTTTCATATTTATTTCATTTCCAGTCTCAGAGCTTTCTTTCTTTCTTTTTTTGCTCACTAGTGCCAAAACCAATAATATATGTTGCAACTGTGCTAATACCTAGAGTAGTAATTGGAGTTATACAATATTGCAATTTGTTACATATTTTCTTAACTTTCAATATCAGAGTTTTTTTAAAAAAACTGGTGCCAATTTATTTTCACGCACCCTTTTTTTCTCAGTATGTGTTGCAACTATGTTAGTGTCTGGAGTAGTAATTTGGGCTTATACATTAGCCATGCTATATGCAGGTTATCAACATGTATAAGCCCCTGTAGTTTATACATAGTAGTAATACTACACATAGTAGTAATACTAGCTGATTGCCAATTTTTATTCATACACCTTTTTATATCGCTGCAATTGTACGTATATACACCTATTTTGTATTTAAAAATCTGCAGGTTTTTTTGCAGTATGTTGATCCGCTATACAATACCTTTTTCCCAGTTGCAATTGTCTTATTACCATGTTGCAACCGGGATATTATCCTAGTTGTAAATGGTTTTTCAACAACATAGTAACTAGCACATTGATGTCGCCTCATTGGGTATGGCTCACGGTTGTGTTCCTCTGCAGCCCTGCTACTCTGCAGATATGTTATTTTCAATGTCTTCTCTTTGTTCCTTATTTTTGCTTCTGAGAGTGGATCTAAGAGAAGATTCTCGAATAGTCATATGGTGGAGCTCTCACTTTAAAAGATTGTGTATTTCTTATTCCATGATTATATCCTCTCACAAGTAGTTTTTTCATCCTAGTATATTTTCTCTGGTGTTTTTGATGCTCTGGTGTCCTGTGTTTTTGACCAGTTGAAGTAAAAAGTAGACAACGGATAATATAAAATAGGACTGATTCTTTTATTTAATCTGTTTTTCAGCTGCAAGATCCATGCCTGATTCTTTTATTTAATCTGGTTTAGTGCTCCTCTTTAGGGCGGTGAATCCTGGTGGTTTCTGTCTGTGGTGCGGCAGCAGTGTCACAGGTCAACGGGAGCAATGAAGCAAGTAAGATTTCAGGGTGAGGCGTCAGGCTTCTCTTTCATCTTTCATCCACTTTACCTTTGCTCCAACTAGTTAATCGAACTGTGTTTAATTTGGTTGTGAAGCTGTGAAAATTCAGACTTTCTTTGAGATGTTTGATCTCAATTCTATCTGATGGTGATGAATTTTTGTGATTGTGATTTAAACCTAGCAGTAGCATCCCAATGTATATCGGATATGATTTTTTTAATCTCTATGATAATGTTGCGTGTCTCTTGTATTCTTTTTTCAGGCTGAGCATCTTTGACATATCAGGATGTGGTTGATTTTTGTACGCGAGGAGTTTGAATACGTGAGTTTCTCTCATTTTTTTCTTTCTGTCAGGCTGTAGTAATACATGAAAGAAAATTTTCTATCGGAGGAAGCAACTTTTACTGTGCACATGTAACAATCCCATACCTAAGCAATTAATATCTGAAGTCTACACTCAGAAGCACATCATGTTTTTGAATCTATGTTTCTTTTTTTTGGAGAATTTATGTTTCTTTAGTTGTGGAATCTTCATAATGGTTCGCCCCGTCTATCATTACCTCATGCCAATTTTATTCAGGCACCTATTTTTATTATCATTGTCCATACACGTAGTAGAAATTGGTTTAGTTCTTATGTTGCAACTGGCCATGGCACAAGTTGCAATTTGGTTTAATTTCATTTAATTTTTTGTTGGAGCTCAACCCACATATTTATATGTGTTGCAACTGTGCTCAATAGTAATTATTTTAATAGTTCTGTTGCAATTGGCCCACGGCACCAGTGGCAATTCGGTTCACTTTGACTTAATTTTTTTTTATCAGAGCTTAAGTTAGAACTTTGCATATATACGCAGTAGTAATTAGTTTAGATTTGTTGTTGCAACTGGCCCATTGCATTAGTACCAATTCAGTTCACTATGACTTTTTTTTGAGCTTGCAACTGGCCTCTGACGGCACCCAACGCTGCTGAACAGCGATGAGCGAGCCGCAGCAACCAATCGAAATAAGCCTTCAAGGCAGATGGAGTGAACCAACATAGCATGACTAATGAATTATTTTATTATTTGATAGTTTTTGCATAAGTGGACATTCTCTTATCTTTTTAATTTTAATTTGTAGTGTTAGTTATAACTACATTAGTGCTCCAGTTTGCATTATATTTCTGATTTGTGGATGGTTTACCTAATGTACTTGTAACTCGATTAAATAATAAAATAATGTCTAGTTTAAAGAAATATACATAGCTGCAATTTGAGTTACACTAGATTAGTGACCCAATTGCCATTATGGTGGATGTCCTAGTTGCAACTAATGTCTAGTTTAGATGTGTAACTGTGTTATTTCTAGTGTATATGGTTTCGTGTGCAGATGTACTGTTTTCAACTCAATGAAAAGAAGCACCATATCTTCTTTATTTTCAGCTCACTAAACTCTATTTCTTTGGTCTCAGCTGCAGCTGGCTTCAATTTGATATGTTATGGTGGACGGCGGCGGTGATTCAACATGGGGCATGCGGGCAGCATATTTGTCAAGGGTGGGTGGAATCTGTTGCACTGTGATGAGTAATTCGGTCGTATCTAGTGGTACTTGTGAATCACTAATTATTTTCGAACTCCAATTTTCTTTCATCTGTACAGGTTGGAGGCTATATGGGAACAATGATCTTATTTAATTGCTATTTTGAGAACACCGGTGCCCAATTTTATCATGTTTGAACCAAACAATGGTCACGTGATTTATTATCCAGTTGCAAGTGGCATCTTTCAACTGTTTGCAATTGATACATTCCTAGTTGTAATTGATATGCCACCCAGGTTGCAATTTGGGAATTGAGGTGTTGTAATTCGTCTGTATATACTACTTTTTCTGCAATTTTTATTCTCTGTTCTTTTTTGTAATCTGCTGAACAGTACTCAAAGGGAGGTTTCAATTGGCAAATGGAACAAGATCTTAGTTGTACCCATACTTTTATCACATGTTGCTATTTGTGTGTGACACAATTTTGCAATTCATCTTTTTTAAAGGATCTATGTTTTTTCTCTGGAACTGAATGCATGTACAACATGTATTATGACATTGATTCTTCGTGCAGATTTCAACCGTCATCTTCTAATATTTTGCACATTTTTAAATAAATTATTGTTTCCATTAACAAAAGGAGAACACATTGTTTTGCTCATTTTTAATAGTTTACAAGTTGAGCCCTTCTTTTGGCTCCTCTGCTTGCAGCTCCTTTGCACACTGCATTGCACCGCTGTTGGCACTGATGTTGGCTGACCTAGTTCTAATTGTGATGTGTGCATGCTTTTAGTCTACTTGTAACTCAATCATTATTCTAGTTTTAATTGGAGGACCCTACAAGCTGCAATTGTGGTGCATTTGAGTGGTTTTCAAATTTAGTTATCTTATAGTTGCAACTAAATTATTATCCCAGTTGTAATTGAATATTGGGTCCAGTTGCAATTTTCTACATGATAACTAGCTAGAGCCGTTAACTCAGCATGGCTCGACATGTCATCACTGAGAACTCGTTTCAAGCATAACTAGTTATAACTATTTGAGACAACCATCAAGCATATTTTGGAAATGTTTATAACATGATTATTTCTCATTGCAATTATATGGAATCGAAGAATTAGTTGTGTTGTAACTATGATGGGATTTTCAATATTTTTTTATTTGCAACGCATGACGGTGTTGAAGGTGTTGCAACCAGTGGCCCTCATGAGTTTAAAAATGGAACATTATCTTAATTGTAACCATACTTCACAAGTTGCAATTGGTGCATGACACAATCTTGCAATCTGTCTTTTTTTAACTAAGTTATTATTCTAGTTGTAATTGGAGGTCCAACCAAATTGCAATTGGTGTGGTTGTAACCAAATTATTGTTCTAGTTTACTTACCCTAGTTGCAACTGAATTATTGGTCTAGTTGTAATTGCCGGTGGGACCAGTTGCAAATTGCTCCAAGTAAATAAGGCCCAAACATACGAGAATATAACTTTTTTGAGAGATCTGTGATAAGAACTATTTGTGATGTAACAATAATGATGGAATTTCCATATATTTTTTTCACTTGCATCATAACTGGGATTACAGTTGTGCTGTTGAATCACAATAACCTCCTTATATTAATAGCATCGTGCATCAACAATAGCCACTACTGATGAGAGATTATTCAGATAGAAAATAGAAACACAAGTTGCATCTGCAAAATAATCCCATCTTCTTTATGGAACAACACTGCAACTTTGCCACTGCTAGACTTCTGTTGATCTAAATCCTGATGTTTCACTAATTAAAGAACTGATTTCCAATCATTAGGCCATTCAATTCGTCATCTAATAGTTAGTAGTTCAGTACTTTCCATCATACACGCAAAAAGCTCTCATTTGTTTCTGCAGGAATTAGCAGAAATTATTAATAAACTGCTATAATTATGGGGATTGGATTCACTTTCTGCAGGCTGGGACCAATAGCTTTCCTCTGTTTCTCTCAGTCATTAGCGGGAGAACCAAATTACTGTCAATTTTCTCATACCAATCTTTGTAATTGAAAGCACAAATCATACCTGTTCTTTGAAGCAGCGGATGCAATCATCATTGGCTTAATCAATTCTCCGAAATCAAATCAAAACATCGAAATAAGGGTCATACAGTATGAAACGTATATCGTATAAAAATTTTCAATCCACCCAAATTGATTCAATGGCCAGTTGCCCCTATAGCTTATCCAATTCCTCTTCTCAAACCAACTGCTGTCCTGCCCAAAAAAAATTGGATTCGTTGTCTGCTACTTGCAGCCTTTTTTCTCTTTCTTGTTGTATCATTGGACAATAGCTACGAATTTGTGAGATGGGACCGAGATGGCGAGATCCAGGGGCAGCGCGTTATTTCTCACCTGGTTTGAGCTCGACGCCCTTCATGTGCTTTGCGCCGGCATGTGCGCTGAGATTTCGTCCTTGCCTAGATCCACGCTTGCTGCTGGCCGCATTCCATGCCCCACGCGCTTCCTGCTCGCGGCTTGCTGCGCCATGCGCCGCTGCCCGCCGGGCACGCGCGCGTGCGCCGCCGTCCTCATGCTCGCAGCTTCCACTTCCCTTGCGCCGCAGCTCGCGCACCGTTGGGATCGTCGCGCTAGACGCTCGTCAGATCTTCCTCGCGCTCGTCGCTCGCCGCGCTCTGCGCGCTCGCGACTCGCGCCCGCGGTCGAGAAGCCAGGAGGAAGGAAGGTTGACTTAGTTCGGTGGTGGGTGGGATTCGTTGCTTCAAGTCAGATGTATGGGCCTGGTACATAATAGGTGGACGCGAAGTTTGGGTCTGTGCATTCACAATAAGAATTGCACCTTGTTGTATTTTAACCTCACCGTATATATATATATATATATATATATACACACACACGATTTTACGAAAATAATAAATAGTCGGATTCAACATTTGCACAAATAGCCTCAAACCGTCGTTTGGCACGGCGGTTGGGGTCTTGCCGCCGTTTGAAGCGGCGGTGGACCTACCGCGGTGGACAAAGGCGGTAGGCCACCGAAACCGCTGTTGGTAGCGGCGGTTGGCTCATCCGCTACGTGGCACGCCGGTTTGGCACTTACCGTCGTGGCCAACGGTGGTTACTTCTTCCATGTGGGCCCGAGGGAACCTACCGGCTTCTCCAACGGCGGTTGACCGACCGTTGGAGACCTACCGCCCTTTGAAAAGGTGGTAGGACCTACCACCCGTTGCAACGGCGGCAGGATCCCGCCTATATAAGGGCCGCGGCCCTGCCGCCGGGCGGCTGCCCCCTCCTCCCCCATTCCTTTCCTCCTCCCCCACGTAGCTCTCCGTTGCCTTTTTCGGTGTAGATTCTCCACATCAGGTATGTCTCTAATACTTCCTTATATAGTTACTTTAGAAATTCTAGAAATAGTTTAGAAATTCTAAAAATTCTTTAGAAATCCTAGAAATAGTTTAGAAATTCTAGAAATAGTTTACAAATATTAGAAATAGTTTAGAAATCCTAGAAAAACTTTAGCAATTCTGGAAATACTTTAGAAATCCTAGAAATACTTTAGAAACTCTAGAAATACTTTAGAAATACTAGAAATACTTTAGAAATTCTAGAAATACTTTGGAGATATTATTTCTTATTTAGAAATCCTAGAAATACTTTAGAAATTCTAGAAATAATTTGGAGATATTTTTTTTAGAAAATCCTAGAAATACTTTAGAAATCCTAGAAATAATTTAGAAATACTAGAAATACTTTAGAAATTCTAGAAATACCTTAGAAATTCTGAAAAGACTTTAGAAATACTTTAGAAATCCTAGAAATACTTTGGAGATATTATTTCTTTTATAGAAAATCCTAGAAATACTTTAGAAATTCTGGAAATACTTTAGAAATACTAGAAAAAGTTCAGAAATTCTAGAAATACTTTGGAGATATTATTTCTTTTTAGAAAATGCTATAAATATTTTAGAAATTCTAGAAATACTTTGAAGATATTATTTCTTTTTTAGAAAATTCTAGAAATACTTTAGAAATCCTAGAAATACTTTAGAAATACTTTAGAAATTCTAGAAATACTTTAGAAATTCTAAAAATACTTTAGATATTCTAGAAATACTTTAGATATTCTAGAAATACTTTAGAAATAATTTAGAAATACTAGTTTTTCTTTGAATTTCTTATAAATACTTTAGAAATACTAGTTCTTTTTTAAAAAATTACTAGAAATACTATAAAAATTTAGTGTCATTTTATATTTCAATTTTTTTGCAGGTATGGCTCAACAGCAGGTGCCGCCGCGGCCGCCGCCGCCGCAGCCGCCTCTTGGTAGTATTCGTCCTCCTCGGGAGCCGTTGCCGTACGTGCTGCCTGAGCTCTTCGACGAGGCCACTGACAGGGCGCACCGGTCTTACCACTCCACATCTGCGGGGCAGAGCTAGGCACTGTACGTTTTAGAGGCCCGGGGTACTACATGTCGCTTCACCCTCGTTGGTGTCCGAAGTATGTAATACGATACTTGGGTTTCTTTTTATTTCCTCATTAAATTTGGAAATTAATATTTATTTTCATTTTATGGTGCAGGCTACGCGCAGCAGGGCTTCTTCCCCTTGCGCGTTTGGTCGAGGGGGACTTGATGCGAGCCACTATGCGCCCGGCGGATCGCAGATCGCGCTTTGGGTTCGACTACCAGCTGATCTGCGCGCTCCTGGACCGGTGACGCCCCAGACACACAACTTTCATTTCCCCTGGGGGATATGATGCTGACTTTGGAGGACGTGGCCCTCCTCTTCGGGCTACCGTGCTCAGGGGAGCCCATGGGGGCTGTTGACCCCCCCCCCCGACGGGTGGCGCAACGATATCCTGGCGAGGTTCGCCGGAGTGGTGCGCCGTCCCGACGCGCCAGAGGTGGCAGACTTCACCAACTCCTATGGCCCCACAAGTGCTTGGTTGCGCGGCTACATCGTACGTAACTCGATCTATTTATGTATCATTTTTTCATAGTATCGCAAGTATTGACTGAAATTTGAATGTTTGCACGCCTTGTACATGAGAGAAGACGCCGACGAGCCGACGAGCAACAGGCACTTGGAGGAGTACCTGTTGTGGCTGTTCGGCTACGTGATGTTCTGCAGGTCCCAGGGGGACGCGGTGTCGAGGTTCCTGATCCCCCACGCTCGAAGGATCGCCGACGCCACTGTGGAGGAGATGCCCCAAATCAACTGGGGCGCTGCAGTTTTGGTCGCGACGTACAGGGGCCTGTGCTTCGGGTGCACTAAGACGGGCACCCAGTCGATTCTCCTCGGATGTCCGCTTCTGTTGCACCTGTGGAGCTACGAGCGGCTTCCCGTCGGTCGGCCGATGGTCAACCGATCGGCGTACCAGGCGCTGTAGGAGGGGCACGATCCAGCAGACAGGCCGACCATGGGGTCGATGTAGTGCCACCACCAGGTTCGTACTTCGAGCTAACTTCGTTCGTTAGCTGTTAGAAAGTAATGCAATTCGTCGAGCTAACTTATTCTCTTGTATGCAGCTCTCTTGGACGGAGCAGACCACGAGGTCGTACCTGGACTTCGTCGGGCAGATCGACACCCTCCCGGATGTTGAGGTGATCTGGCAGCCGTTCACCGCCGCCTTGGTCGCCGCGCGTGCACCGCAGGGTCTCTCGACCCAGTGCTTTCGGGACCGTCAGTTCTGGATGACGAAGACGCCGCTCGTCCACGACATGTACGTCGAGGAGTACCACGTCGAGCGCGTGATGAGGCAGTTCGGCCTCTACCAGACTTTGCCTGTGCCCGTCGCACACACCGTCGACCCCGGGACCGGGGACTTCATCTTGGGCAGGTTCACCGGTTCTGCAGCGGCCGTCCCCGAGTTGTCCCCTCCTTTAGACTACTTCGGAGGCGAGACACCACCAGAGGGTCCGGGCCTCGAGTTTCACTGTGACGACTTTTTGTTCCGCAACACTGACGACGAGATCCACCACGACACGAATGTGATCGGTGCTACACAGCTGGCAGGAGCCCCGCTCGTCGGGACCCAGTCGACGCACGAGCAGCGCGCGGCGATGATGGATGACTTCCACGACACGGCAGCGCGTGCAGGAGAGGTGTTGGCGGCGGCAGAGTCGGTGGAGATAGAGGCGTAGGCGACCGGAGGGGGGCCGTCCCGTCTGGATCGGCTACTCCCTTAGCGACCGGAGGGGGGCCGGCCCGTCGGGCTCAGGTGCTCCCTTAGCGACACCGCCCCCCCCCCCCCCGAGCCAGCGGCCGGAGGACGTGATCGCCATCTACGAGAGCCCCTTACGTACCCCACTAACCACACGAGGGCTGCACAGAGGGCGGCGGCGGCGAGGAGGGAGCACCAGGGCCCGCCACGACGACGAAGCGCGGTCGTATTTAGATTTGTTTTTTGGACAATTGTCGTGTAAACTATTTTTGTTTTGTATAGTTAATTTATGTATTTTTGTATTTATTTCGGTGTTATTTCGCATTTATAATTTCAGGGAAAACTAAATGAAAAACAGAAAAAACAAACAAAAACAACAAAGAAAAACAAAAAAAACCGCCGGTTGGACCGGTGGTTGGCTCCACGCAACCGTCATTCCAAATGGCGGCTGCTGCCAGCCAGCCAGCCGCCACCCAACCCTGATCTGCCGCCACTGTTGCAAACCTGCCGCCCTGTGCTGCGGTGGCAGGTCCTTACCGCCTTACTCCGCGGCGGTAGGTTCCTACCGCCATGTCAAACGGCGGCAGGTGCCCATCCGCCGTGCCAAACGGCGGTTCGAGGCTATTTGTGCAAATGTTGAATCTGACTATTTATTTTCGTAAAATCGAAGAAAAAATATATAAAAAATTCATGGATAGGATTTCCCGAGAGATTGGAGCCCAATGCACAATAACTCAGCACCAGCACTTCTGGGATGGGCCTCCAAGTGCACTTTGACATGAGTGAGAAGCAAAAGAACAAGGAATTTTTTTATATATTTTTTTTCTTTGATTTTCGAAAAATAAATAGACGAACCAAAAATTTCGAGAAATATACATCTGCCGCCAAACTGCCGCCGTGTCGCACGGCGGCAGCATCCCTGCCGCCATGCCCCACGGCGTTAAGTCCCTGCCGCCGTGGGGTACGGCGCCAGGACCCTGCCACCCAGCGCCACGGCGGCAGGCACCAGGCGGTAAGATCATTTTTATTATTTTTTTATTTTTTCGTTTTTAAAACACTTTTAACCTTTTTAAAAAACAACAAACTGATAAGTGTAAGCATAATCACAAGATCATATCATAATTAACGAGTAGATGCAAATAGTTTATACAAAATCATGGTAAAAGTACTACTACATCTAAATGCGCCGGTGCCTCTTCAGCCTAACAGCTCTAGCGCCAGCCCAGGTGTGGTCCCGGTCGTACGTCCAGGGGTCAGGTGCCCTGACCACCCGCGGTCCGAACTGGTCGGGAGACGGTGTCGCCATGGTGGCCTGCGACGAGCCTGCAGCATCCGGTGTCGCTCCGCCCACCGGTGTCGCTCCGCCGGCCGGTGTCGCTCCGCCGACCGCCGGGGTCGCTCCGCCCAGTGGCTGTGTCGGCTGAGTCCCAACTGGTGCATGTGTCAACTGTGACGGGCCAACCTCCTCGGCCTGTTGCGGGGCATCCAGGGTCGCGAGAATGTCGCCGTACCCCATCTCATCCCAGGCCAGCTGGTCCTCGGTGGTCGCGTCGAAAGCAGGCTGGAACATAGGCGGAGTGGACGAGGAAGGAATATCTGCCGCTGCAAACTGAAAGGCCAGCGGTCTGAAACCTCCTGGCGGAAAGATCGGCGCTCTAGGTGCCGTCGTCTCCGGCTGTCGAGGCCCGGCTGTCGGAAAGAGCGGCAGTCGCCCTGTACGATTAGAATATAGTATAACCACAAACACACAATAATTACGTGCATTAGTTGAAAATAAGGTCCATTGAAAGTACTTGCGCCGGGGGGAACAAACGGCCGCTGCACGTAGGTGTGCGGGCCCTGCGCTTGTGACTGCTGCTGTGCCGTCGGAGCCGAGAAGCCGCCGGCAAAGGTGGAAGGCGCCTGCTGCGAAGCCGCTGTCGAGGCGGAGCTCGAGGACGACGCTGGGTGGCGCGGAAGGAGAGGAATCTCTGCGGCCCCGGTGTAGTTCACGACGGCGGAGTACCTCGTGGCAGCATGGAGGATCCTGTCGTACGTGCCCTGGTGCTGGTGAGGCCCCTAGGTAAAACACTGCTTCCTCGCGAACGCTGCGAGCCGCACGATCTCAGCAAGCACGTCGTGCTGCTCACAAAATTAGTAACACATGTTATAATGAAAAGTCATATGAATGTAATATGTTTGCAGTATCGTAGCTTACCGCTGTGTCGGCGGTCTGGTCTCGGCGCACCGGGTACGTGGTGTCCGGCAGGATCCTGTCGTGGTCCGGGACCGGTGGCGGGGTAGCAGGCACGTACGTCACCCGCGTCCGCGTCCTCGGGAGGTACCACTGAAGGTACGCTACCCAGGCCACGCCGTCGTGAAGGCGGTGCTCGGTGACGACGTTCTCCTTGTGCGCCGCGGACGCCCACTCGTCCACGTACGGCTGCAGCTTGCCGACGAACGACGTCGCCGCAGCCACGCCCTTACGCGTCCACCTAGCATAGATGAAACATAAAATTATTGGCAATTGACTATTTGTAACGGAAAATAATTATAACTGACAAATGGTAGCTCACCTATGCGCTGTAGCCGGCAAACGTGGCGCAGCGGGTACTGGCGCCTCCTGGAAGAGGCCGAACTGCCTCATCACCCGGTAGACGGCGTACTCCTCGACGTAGACGTCGAAGACCAGTCGTCGCCGCGTCATCCAGTACGCCTGGTCTCGGGAGCACAGGGACGAGAGCCCCTGTGGTGCGCGGGCAGCGACCATGGCAGGAGCGTACGACGTCCACCGGACCTGGGCATCGACCATCCGGTCGATCTGACCTACGAAGTCCTTGTACGCCTTCTTCGGCTGCTCCCCAGCCCAAACGTGCTGCAAAGAACATGAAAAGTTAATTGAATCGAACTAAAGAACTCATAACGCGAAGAAAACGATAAGGGAGGTCATTACCTTCCGGAGGCACCACAGAGAACCCATGGTGGGGAGGTCCACTAGGTCGGTGTCTTCGGGCAGCGTCTGGTACTCCGAGAGGTCGGCCTTGGGCCGACCGATGTCGAACCGCTCGTGGATCCACATCTGCAGCAGGAGAGGGCACCCCAGGAGGATCCCCTCCTTACTCGCTGGCCTCGACACTGCCAAACACAGCCCCCTGTAGGTAGCTGCCAGAACAGCGCTGCCCCAGCTGATCTGGGGCATCTGGTCGAGGAGTGCGTCGGCGATCTTCTGAGCCCAGGGGAGCAGGTACCTCGACACCGAGTCTCCCGCTGACTCGCAGAACAGCACCCACCCGAACAGCCAGAGCAGGTAGACCTCCAAAAACCTATCTAACGTCGGGTCGTCGGCCTCCTCCGCCATGTAGTCAGCCTGCACACACACAAAGGTCCATCGTCATATTCGTTTAAAATGCATACAAACGTTGAAAATAAGAGTTAGAATCACGTACACTGAACTACTGGATCCAAGTCCAGGTGGGCCCGTGGGTGTCGGCGAAGGGCACGTACGGCGCTGGCGCGCGATCGTTCCGAGGAACGTTCGTGAACCGAGCAAGGAAGTCAGCGTGCCACGTCGCGGGGATGTCGATCGGCCCCATCGCCTCGCCAGCACACGGCAGTCCTCCCAACATCGCGGCGTCCTCCAGACTGAGCGTCATCTCGCCGACGGGGAAGTGGAACGTGTGTGTCTCTGGTCGCCACCGGTCCATGAACGCGGCGATCAGCGGGGTGTCGTAGCTGAACCGCGTCAACCGCTCCGCCCGGGGAACCTCAGCTCGTAGCCTGTCCCCCTCGACCAACCGCGCAAAAGGGAGAAGTCCTGCAGCGCGTAGCCTGAAAAAAAAACAAAATTAATTTACTTAACGCAATTACTATTGTAAAGAAACAGAAATAAATAATAATTATGAATTACGTACTTCGGAATCCACCGCTGGTGTATCGGCATCAACGTGCGGGTCGTCCGGCAACGTATGTTGCCGGGCGAACGTCCAAGAACAGCCGACACGTACGAGCGGTGGTGCCGGTCCACCGCCTCGTCGAACAACTCCGGCCGTACGTACTCCAACGGTGCAGCCATAACTGCAAAAAAATAACATAATTTAATCAATTAGTCGAATTATACTAATTAAAACGAATTATGTGAATTTAAACCATTTTCTACGAATTTTATATCAATTTAATCTAATTATGTGAATTATAACCATTTTCTAGCAATTTTAAATGAATTAAAACAAATTATGTGAATTTAAACCATTTTCTACTAATTTTATATCAATTTAATCTAATTATGTGAATTATAACCATTTTCTAAGAATTTTAAATGAATTACAACGAATTATGTGAATTTAAACTATTTTCTACGTATTTTATATCAATTTAATCTAATTATGTGAATTATAACCATTTTCAAGGAATTTTAAATGAATTACAACGAATTATGTGAATTTCAACTATTTTCTACGAATTTTATATCAATTTAATCTAATTATGTGAATTATAACCATTTTCTAGAAGTTTAAAATCAATTTAAACAAATTATGTTAATTAAAATAATTTTTTAATACTTTTATATTAATATAATCTAATTATTTAAATTATAACTATTTCTAAAATTTTTGAAATTTCTAAACTAAACTATGTTAACTAAACTAACTAAACTAAACTAAACTAACTAAACTAAGTTAACTAAACTAACAAACTAACTACACTAACTAAACTAAACTAAATTTAGAAACATACCTCAGTCAAAAGTGCTCCGAAGGGTTGAAAGCTGAAGATTTAGAGGAGAGAGGGAGGGAGGGAGGGGTCGGTGGCGGCAGCCGTCGCCGCCTTATGTAGGGGTGACGCTGCCGTCGTGGGGCACGGCGCCAGGATCCTGCCGCCTTGGGGCACGGCGCTAGGTCTCCTGCCGCCTTGGGGCACGGCGCTAGGATTCCTGCCACCGTGCCCCACGGCGGCAGGAATCTGGCCCCACCTGGCAGGTCAGCCGACCGTTGGCGGCACCCCTACCGTCGTGCCCCACGGCGGCAGGAACTGGGGTTTGGCGGCAGATGTATATTTCTCGAAATTTTTGGTTCGTCCATTTATTTTTCGAAAATCAAAGAAAAAATATAAAAAAAATTCAAGAACAAGCAAAGTGCACTGACAAATCTGCGCGCTGGGTTGGAGGCCCCGTACCAGTCCATCTAATTGAGGCCCACATTTGCTATATGGCTATCGAATTTATTTTTCCATTTTGCTTGCCCCAAGTGATGCCTGAAGGAGCTGCAGGAGTCGATCAGGCCATGTTCCTTGAGCTCAGCAACACCAACACCAACACGAGAGAAATGAGAAACCCAAAAATGGCAGAGCCGCGAAACCAGGCGGCGCGCGTCCATTCCCAGGGAGCACGACGACCCGACAAGCGTAACCGTGTAAACCGCCGCCGCCCGTTCCAGCTCACGCGCTCCCCGCCACACGATAACTGGGCCACCCGCACCGGATCGCGTCTCGCACGGCTGCACCTGCGCATCGCGTCGACCTGTCGTCGGACACCTCGCCGGCGTCGGGCGCGCGTCAATGGTGGGCTTTGGCGCCATTTACCCCGCCCCTGGCCGTCCCGCTGACGACGCCCGCAGCCACCCGCCGTCCGCCGCCGCCGCCGCCACACCCGCCGACAGCACCCGGACGTCCTCGCCCACCTCGTCCTTCGATGGCCGCGCCAGCTACGATGCTGGTCAGCAGCACCCGCGGCCACCTCGCGCGGCAGGGCACTCGCTGGAGGTGCCGTCGCGGCGGCACCGGTCGGGGCGGCAAGGCGGCGGCGCGTCCCGGCCGGCGCGGCTGTTCCAGAAGCTGCGGCACGCGCTCCCCATCCTGACGACGCTGACGCCGCGGTGCGGGCGGCTGCAGGTCGGGACGCCGGCCGAGGCCGCGGCGGCGTCGTCATCGGCGGCCTCGTCGGCCTCTTCCTCCCACCTGGTGCCCAAGGGCGCGTCGTTCTCGGGCGCCTCGCGGCCTTGCCGGCGGGTGACGGGGACGCTCTACGGCCACCGCCGGGGCCGCGTCGTGCTGGCGCTGCAGGAGACGCCGCGGTGCCTGCCGAGCCTCGTCGTCGAGCTCGCGCTCCAGACGCACGCGCTGCTCCGCGAGCTCGGCAATCCGGCCGGCGCGCGCATCGTTCTGGAGACCGAGCGCCGCCCGGCCCCGACCTCGGACGCCGACGCGCGGTGGAAGCGCCACGCGCCGCCGCTGCTGGACGAGCCGGCGTGGACCATGTTCTGCAACGGCAAGAAGACCGGGTACGCAGTGCGGCGCGAGGCCACGGACGACGACCTCACGGTGATGGAGACGCTGCGGGCAGTGTCCATGGGCGCCGGCGTGCTCCCCGGGACGAGGTGCTCATCGCCGGCGGCCGACGCGGCGGCGGCGGACGACGAGGTGCCGTACATGCGCGGCTGCTTCGACCACTTCATCGGCTCCCGGGACTCTGAGTCGCTGTACATGATCGCGCCACAGGGCGGCGGCACGGGCCCCGAGCTCGCCGTCTTCTTCGTCAGGCTCTAACGACCACCGGTGCGTGCCGCGCCATGGACGTGCGTACATTGGCATGCCCACACGCACACATGCAAGATCGAAGGGCGTCCATCCATTTAGCGCCACGTAAAAGAATTGACTCGTGCAGCCTTATAATGATCTTAAGATTGATTAAGAACCAAGAGCAGGATGACCTAATTGGATCGTGCGGTTAACTTTGTTTAAGCTCTAGTGGGGTGATCCAGTATAGGTTGTGTGAGGTGTTCTTGGATCCTGTGCCCTGTGCATCATTGTCACAATCTATCATCTACTAGTGGAGTACTACGACAGAAATAGTCACTGAATGGTGGGATTGTGGTCCAAAAGGTTGCTCATTTCTGAATTCCATTTTGCTCTGTCTAATTGCGGGTTAGTCAGGAACAAGTGATGACCACATGGTCTATCCGCACCATCTATCTTGAAATCAATGATGAAATAAATTATAGGTTTTCTAGATAATGGATAAAACCAATCTCTATATAAACACTTGGATTCTATAGGCAAAATTACAAAAGTTCTCAGACTCTAATTCCTAAAATTGAGAAACACAACAAACAAGAGAAACCCAAAAGACTAAAAAAGAAAATTATAAATACTAAGTTTCAAACTTGTTCTATGTCCTCACTTCAAAATTGTTTTGTACTCGTGCAACAAGAAATTTTCACATCACTCATCTTCTTAGAAGCACTTGAGATGCTGAAATGTCCTGCAAGAAACACGACCATCTGATGCTTGTCAATCCATGGAACTGAACTAAGTCGATTTCGATCATGACCTTAAGACACCTCTTGAACAACCTGCACAAGCCACCAAAGTGATGGCGACGACACCTTAGGGGAGGGGGCTTTCGTGACGCCAACGCACCATCATCGAAACACCACATGGATCTTCATGACGATGCCTTCAAGAAGAACCACAACCCACTACATCGTCAACGCCAATTTGAGAAATGGAACTGGATTTTCACCCAAAGAAGCCAAGCATGGCAATACTAGAAGGTGCATTGATGTAGCCTCCAAGGAGACAAATAGTGTCCACAACTGTCACCGACTGCTTTCGTCCTGAACTCTACCATGTTAAGGCTTTCGTCCTGAACTCCACCATGTTAATGTCCGATGGTATCCTCCCACGTGCACCAACGCACCTCCCGGATCTCTCCACGTCACGCCAGCGTCGCCGCCCCTTCCTTTGCCCCCATCGCACAGCCGCAACACTCCGTCGGCAGCAAACTAGAAGTAGTGGCCGAGCTTGGCAAGATATTCAGCGGTGCAAACTAGAAGTATCATGGTTAGTTGCTCCCTCCGTCCATAAATATATGACGTTTAGGACAAGTTAGTTAGTTCATTTTTGAACTAATTTGGTTGTTATAAACGTCATATATTTAAGAACGTAGGTAGTAATAGGGAACTGATGAAATTAAGGTTTATCCTTCAGAACATTTGATAGTCAGGGGGACACTGCCCCCTCTAATGATAAGGAAGCTCCGCCCATGATCATGAGTAGACGGAAAAATTTCAGGTTGGATGGATATCTTGTGAGGCTAATGTATGCCTGGACGGCTTAAAAAGTCATGCGGCCACAAGTGCACATGTCGTTTCATAGCAACTTAGAGTTTAGGGAACTTCTATTTCTAGCCATGTGTGGTCTCGGTGTTGTATCTAGAGAAGAAACAGTGGTGATATAAACGCCAGTAGGAACGATATGTTAGTGTTAGGTTTTATGCTCCTGATTTTTTGTGAACACTCTTCTTCCCTCCCACTTTGTATACCATGACGTGCTGACCGACCAAAACCATCTCGCTCTAGCCTAGAACCTGCCCATTTTCAGATAAAATAAGTTTAGGGCTTCATACTTATGTACTGTCATAGAACTTATATGCGCATGATATATCTCTCCTCTATTTAACAATGCATTAATCCAATCGATCGACTAGTAGGAAAGGTACATCCACAAACAAACAGCAGATGTTAGGCGTAGCTTGACTGCCTACCTAGCGCGCCCAACGCTTTTTGAGACACTAATAAACAAAAAAATCAGCTGAGAAAACAACATGTTGCATATAGCAAAACTGCATCCTAATCAAAATGCGTCACATGGTTGAAAACAATTGCAGTCCATCCTCCAAAATGTGATGTATGTAGCTTTCCACCGGAGCTCCATCGGCCTCCACACACACCACGCCACAGCAAGCTAGCTACCCCCATCCCAACATCCACATCGTTATCTTCCCCTTGGAGGCACATTATGCCTTCGAGATAAGGGAAAGAGAGATGAATAGGGTGTTAGGTTGATCTCCTCCGAGCAAGACCCAACAGCCTGCTCGGAACCTTGACTAAGTCCTCATCAGGGATTGTAACCGACTCCTGGTCGGTAGGCCCCTTTCACGCAGCACTATAAGATGAGGAGGTGGGGTCCAAGGCTCAGGACACGAGGTTCGTCACCACAGCCATAGACCCACCCAGATACCCTACCGATCAAGGGAGTGCTGAAGTGGCGGGAAGCACCACCACGACCTAGCCCTCACAGCTCTCTCGTCCACCACCGGCATCTCTGCACTGCGCTTCACCGACGGTCACCGGCGGCACTGCACTGCAACGGCGGACTCCATCTACACCAGAGACAGACATCCGCTACTTCCATACCCTCTAGTCAGTCCCCGTTCTCACGTCTCTCTTTCTGTCAGTCTCAAGAACACCATCGATTCATTACAGCAAAGGTTTCTACCCCACTCATCCACTCCTAGATGAACTCCTGGGTCTATCATAGGGGATATGCCGCAACAAGATGCGTTGAGCGGTTGAGGATGCAACATCTGGATAAAAGCACTGCACTGTGTGTAGCATACTTTTTTAGAAAATGGAATTATCTCTGACCTCTGCAATTGCACACAGCCCAGTTCTTACAATAAATTCAGCTTCAAAGCTGATCACCAAAACAGAAACAAAAGTCCACCAATTTTAAGGGAAATCATAAGCAAAATCTATTATTGGTTCTCCATCCGTTCTTACTGTGTGTAGCATACGTGTGCAATTTTTCTAACACATGTAAATTGAAAACTGACATATGTGCACACATGCACAACATACCCATGTGAGTAGGATCAGAAGATCCTAAGATTGACGAAATCACAACAATAACCAGCACCATACTGTCAACAGTTTCACTACTCTCAACACATTTTACAAAGGCACGTATGATTGCCATAGTCGGGGTTATACATGCGCAATATCTTCTCTCTCTAAACTGTCCGCCACTTTGCTGTATCCATCATCAAGGGATAATGGTCAATCAAAACGTCTAGGTCGATGCCTTGGGCCATATGCATTATGGCTTAGTGAAGGTAGTGATCATGGCACATAGGCAAACAAAATGCGCACCAAGCAAGCTAAGGTCCTTTTCTAAAATCCTAACCCCCGGCTTGCTTTACACGCATTAAAGAATACAATTCGGAAGGTCTCGACCAATGTGGCATGACCACTAGATCACATCACAGATTGTCACAGATTGTCATATCGAAGCAGTACGATTTGGAAGAGAGGTTGATAGCTACGGATCACTGAATCTATGTGCATCCAGTCTACTGCTCCGATGTTTCTTACTAAATCGTAGCAAATAAAATTACAGTCACTTTTGCATTAGACAACCCCTTTATTTGTTAGGTGCGTGCGTTTGTCCGGGTTCATAAGCGTCCAAATCATGTGAAATGTGTTTGTACTTTTTAAATGTTGTTCTAACTTTTATCATTTTCTTGAGTACCACATTTTTATTTTTAAAAGAATACATGATTGGGGGTGTTTCTAGACGCAAGGAACATGTTTTTTTAATCACATGATAGACGCAGACACTCACACTACACACATACACAGATACACTCACCCCTACGAACATAGGCACGCAACCCCACTTATGAGTATCTCCGAAAGACTGAGCTGGTAATTAAATCCTTAAAATCGAAGTTATTACAAGCGTCTCGCTGTCGACAGGGACAACGCCTACCACTAAAAGAATAACATCAGTTAAATTCTGAAATAAATCCAAAAAAATCGAGCACTAGGGCCGAGTCTAGGTCTCAAACTCTGATTGGCAAGTTCCACCACAAGCAACCTTCGTGCAAGGAACAAGTATTGTGAACCACACTCATAAGACCCACAGGGCTGTGTGGTGCAAAGGTATAACCCCAAGTTTAGCAGTTGTTGCACATGCATCCTATATCAGGGGCGAAGTCAAGGAGGAGGCCCTAACGAACCGTATAACAAAAGGTTTATACTACTTAATAAATCATCCAATATTTAGACGACTAATCACTAAAAATTTAGGATAATCACTAGAGTATCATTTAGCTTTCAAATAATATTTTTTTAGTAATTAGATCTTTTAATCCTTCAATTTTAACTGTCACCGATGCCTCAGATGTTGTTCCAACCAGAATCATTATCTCTCAGTTTGATTTGGATTGACTATCTCTTTCTTTCTTGCATTTCTCATTCATAGACATCATCTCGATCATCATGTAGTAGTAACCAAAAGCTACCGTGCATGATGAACTCCGCCCCCACCCCCGTCTAATTTCTGGCTCCGCCCCTGGTCGAGTGGTATATTGTTGATTTTGTCTTCTCCAATATATATGCACTTCCTACATTACGGTTTATATATTGAAAATATTGTGCTGCTAGTCCTGTAGCGATTGACATATGTATGACGTTTAAATTTTGTAAACACTAACAACTTGCTTATTGTGATCAAATTGGAGAAGTGCCTACCTAACTGTCTGCACGCAGCAAGCTTTTTTTTTTAAGACGTGCAAAGCACGTTTTTCATTAAGAGAGGAGAAAGCGTTACAACGAGCCGCTCATGGGAGGAACCCCAGGCGAGAACAACAGAGAAAGAAGGGAGGAAACCTAAACAACCTGAAGGAAAAGAACTACGGAAAGCAAACACCACAACGCCGAGCGAAAGACAAGAGCCGACACCTAGCCTGCAAGAAGGAACACCCCAGACGCCCGCTCATCACCGGCAAGCAGACCAACCAAGCCCGACGAACGGCGAACTAAGATGCCAAGCGGAACGAAGCCACCACGGAGGGAACGACGAGAACGTCGCCAACGTCCGTCTGCCCGAGAAGGGGCAGACCAGGTTTTCACCCGGCAGCCAAATGGACTTGGGGCCGCCAAGACAACGCCTCCAACGAGGTAACTACACCAACGGGTGCAGCCGTTGTCAGCACGGACCGAAGTCGTGCGAGGCTTTCGCCGAGCCCCAAGAACAACTCTTAGCGGCCGAACTTCGAAGCTTGGACAGCGAGCCGGTCGGTGGAAAGGTTGCACGTGGGCTGAGGCGAACATGCCATGAAGCGCAGCAGGACGGCGGGCGCCGAAGGTAGGAGACCGGCGACGGGAAGAGGCGGGGAGATGGCGCGGAGAGGCGCCCAACGAGGGAGAGGGGGGCAGCTCCGCCAGCACGGGCGACGAAGGGCCGGGGACGGCGGCCGCCGACGGCCCGCAACCGTCGCCGTCGCGGAGGCTGCGCCATCGCAGCCCCGCAGATCGCCAGGACAGCAGCACCAACTCCACCGGGCAGCGACAGACCCGGCACACCACCCCAACGCCGGCCGCGGAAGGAAGGGAGGTGCGGAGGAGGGAGGGCACCTCCCTCCCGGCCCGCCGCCCACACCCGCACCCGCGTCGAGAGGGAAGGGACGCGGCACCGGTGTGGGACGGCCGTCGACGGGAGGAGGGCGGCGGCCGCCGGCGGGAGCCAAGTCGATGAAGCCGCAGACAGCACAGGAGGGTGCTGCGGACGACGACGAAGAGGCAGCGCGGGAGACGGTTCTGCGGCAGGGGGAGCAGTGGCGGACGGGCCTGACGGACCCGGTAGAGGAGGCGCCGCAGCGGGCGAATCTTCAGGGGCGGAAGGCGGGCGAGGCGACGCCGAACCCGTCACGGACCGTCGGCGCCGAAGGGGAGGTGGAGCCGGCACGGGGACGGGTCGGGGGAAGCGGCAGCAGCGGACCCGGCGACTCCCGCACCTCCCAGAAGAGGGGGTCCCGCTGGGGACGAGGAGTAGCCGCCAACGGTCGCGGGGGAGCCGAGTCGGCGCAGGGTCGGAAGGGGCACACGGAGGGGGTCCCACCGGTGACGAGGAGGTGCCGTAAGGGAGCCGAGGCGGCACAGGGTCGGAGGGGCACCCTCGGCGCCATCGCAGGGGGGCGGGGCGGAGCCGACGGGGCCCGTCGGCCCACGCAGTGGGCCGCGCGGCCGCCGGCGCTCCCAGGATCTCCGCCTACGCGGAGTCGTTCCTGAGCAGCGGCGGCGGCCTTGTTGCCTGAAGGACCCGGCGGCGGGGCACCTCGCGTCGGGGAGGTGGCGAGGAGAGGTGAGGAGGGGAAGCAGGCGACCGAGGCATTGTGGCGCATGAGAAATAGGAAGGGGGCGGAGGAGCGCAGCTACCGCCGTCGCCAGCCGAGGAGGGGATCAGCCGTCGCCGACGAGGGAGCACCGGCCGACCGCCCCAACCCGCACGCAACCGCCGCCGCACCAAGGAACTGCGCGGGGGGCGGCCGAATCCACACCCAGGGCACCCGAAGCTGGCCGGGGAGCGGCGGCCGCCGCCGCTAGGTCAACGGACGCCGCCGCCCCGCCAGGGCCGAAACAGCGGCCGCGAACGCCAGCCGCGTGGGGAGCGGCCGGATCCACGCGGGGGAAGGGTGGATCTGCGCTGGGGAGGGCGATGCACGCCGTCGGCAAGCTGCACCGCCGCCGCCAAGAAGAGGAGAGGGAAGGAGGTGGGGGAGGAAGGGCGAGGAGGGGGAAGGGAACGCGGGGGCACCAGTTGTGGTGCAGCCGCTGCCCGCCGCCGCCAGCAGTGGAGAGGGCGGCGGCGGCCGCCGGGAATTGGGGTGGCGGGAGGCCGGCGGCGCGGGGGCGGAACCCCTCGGGTCGCCTCGAGGGAGACGACACGAGGGTCGAGTCTTGACGCAGTTCCGGCAAGCATTTGATCAGCAGTGGCCGGCCGCCCTACTGTAGGCTTGGTCCACTGAGGCCGCCAGGAAAGGTGCTCTGGCAACCCGTGGCTGCAGTATATATAGATACAAGGTCCGTGGCCAGTGTAGGGGACGACTGGGGGACTCACACCATTACCACTACTAAGATTCAGGTGACCTCATCTCCTCAGCCCTCTCTCACACCAAGCCTGGCCCTTCTTCTACGGCAGCTAGCTAGCTAGCCCTCTCCAACGGTGAGGCCGCCGCCATGGCCAAGCTCGCCGCGCAGCTCAAGAACAAGTTCTTCGGTCTCTTTGGACGCATCACCAGCTGCGGCCGCGCCCACAAGGACGCCGGTAAGCACCCTGACTCCTTTCTTGAAGTAGCAAGTGGCAACACATCTAGAGGTATGTGTACTACTGCGTTGTCCTCTGTAAGTTTTCTTGAGCTGATGCTTCCTCTGTGTGTCTCTATGTTTCTGCAGCTGGTGCAACGGAGCCAAAGTCGGTGGCATCTCAGGTCCATTATTCCTACTCCAATCTCTTTCTCGAGATGTTGCCGGCCGGGTTAATTAACTGGCTAATTTGCCGATTTCTTTTTAGATTCCTTCAACTCATAGTTCCTCGATCGATCGATCGATAGCTTAAGCTTTTTGATGTGCATAACGATCGGTTGGTGTTGCATCCTTCATTCGCAGCATGTTGAGATCAGGTCGAGGGGAGGTGCTCCCCGCGGCGTGGATGGAGGGTCCAAGAACATCAACGATGATGTCATCTAGAGGAGGAAGATGAGAACGAAGCTATCTATCTATATATCTACACTATAGCATAATAGCTCATGGATGGATGGTGATTCCAACCGTCGAGCATCCTGTAACAAATCAGTTGCTCGGTCGTGTCGCTAGCTAGCTACCGTTTTCGGTTCATAGTAGAAGTACGTGTTTGATCTGTTCCAGAAAATATGTTTCGTCGTGGTATGGTACTGTAACTCTCTAAGTTCCAGGATATGTTGCGTCAATGGTGTGCGTGGTCTTTTGCAAAGGATGTGCTTGCTGCTAAACCACTGTGTTTTGCAGCTTATGATTTTAATCTCTAGATTTCTCTTTTGGCTAATAGATGTGAGGCAAACATTTGCATACAGGTTGTTACCTTTTCTCAGTGAGGCCGCAGACTATTTGAAAGATTTTGTTGTTGGAACAGGATCCTAAATGAATTCTTTTGGCCCTTGCTTGAGCGCCCCCCCCCCCCACCCCCATAATGCATTCCATAAAACAGGGCAAGGTTTTCAGCACATCAACTGATCCCCATCAGAGATCTATCTATAATTATACACTACCTCCGATCTTAAATGTATGATGTTTAGGATAAGCTAATTAGTTCAGAAATGAATTAATTTGCTTTTCCTAAAGATCATATATTAAAGAACGGAGAGAGCTAGTATTTATGGAATTCAGTACTCCACTTGCAAATCCATCTGCCAACAAAAACGAAATCAATTCTATCAAACATCAGCAGGGTGACCAGTCTCTCCTATTGACGGGGGAAAGAAGAAATAAGCAAATGGCCGATCGTCAGTGGCACAATTTGTCACATAAACTTGATACGTCTCATACCATGGCGGTTTTTATACTCAGAACTTCCAAGTGCTTCTTGTAGGTGAAAAAGCATGCTTTTTCGACAAAAACACCTTAATTAGATCATTAGATAGAATTTAGTACGCTCGCATCATCATTTACCAACAGAAGGACCTCTTGTGCAATCATGTGCCTCTCCTATTTCAGGAGAGTGTTGAGTTTCATCATGGACCATTTAAATAGTACAAAAGATTAAGTTGACAGGGGAAGACAACTTTTGTGCCCTAAGCGTGGCTCTAATCTTGTGGTTCTGCTGGAAACAAAATTTGGAGAAGTGCCCGCCTTTGCCTACCTGCAGGCTGCAGCACACTCTTGCTTGGTTGTACATGGAGTTTGTATAGAATAGACTTGGTCCCCAGAAGTAGTGAAAGGTGCTTCGGTCACCTTTGGCTGCAGTATGATATACATGCGAGGTCCATCGCCACTTGGCCAGTGGGGAGTATCGCACTAGATTCAGGTGAGCAGTGAGCTCATCGGTCATCAGTGCTCTTGTTGCTTTGCTCCAACTTTTTATTTCAAATCATGCAGACGCTCCCATATATGCACACATACTCGCCTTTACACCCTTATGAGCATCTCCAAGATTGAGCTCGCAAATTATCTAAATTGACAAAGTCACAATTGGTACCTCGTTGTCGATAGATATGTCGCCTACCACTGAAATAATAGTGCTAGATAAATCCTAGAATATTTTTTTATACAGAACTCGAAAAAATCCTACCCACCTAAAAAATACACGTAAAAAAATTTGAACTCGACCATGTGACGAGTTGGCTGCGGGTCAAAAACTCCAACAGAATGACTAGCTAGGAAGGTGAAGCTGGAAAAACTAGCTCCTTGCGGCTTCCTCCCCGACCCTCAACAATCGGTATGCAAGTACCCCTAAAGTTTGTGGTATTTACAACAAAATTGCCACCACCTCCCCCGAATCGGTACGCATCCTTGTCCCTAGGGATGAAAACGGATCAAATACGAACGGATACTGCGGATACAGATACAAATAATTTTTCTTTCTCGGACTGAATTTTAGGATCGAATTCGGATACAGACAGTAGATTTTGTGTCAAATACTGATTTCATCATATTTGGATCATAGAAATTCAACTTTGAATTTCCGGATACTAATGCGGTACGGATAATTATGGATATTAAATACACGGATTCGGATACAGTCTTACCATTGGAGTGTCTGACCCTTTCGGTCGGTTGGTCGGACGGATAATATCCGTACTACTTCCATCCCTCATCCCTACTTGTCACCATCTCAAACTGCAGTCTCTCTGCATCGATGAATCGATCCCTTTCCCCCTCTCCTCATGGTCTGCTGGCAGCGACGGCAAATGGACGACGGGGTGACGACTGCCTTGGGCGGAAAAGGAGCTCCAGAGTCCACCGGAGCCTGGATGGAGTGGATCCGGTGGTGCGGCCCTTGATCCGACCAACGAAGGAAGTGGCTGCACGCCTGCACCCCCATTCCCATTTGTGTTGTAGGGCGGCCCACCGACGGGCCCTTGGGTGCGCTCTTGGCCGGGTAGGACTCCTACATAATATCGAAAAGTGGACAGTTAAAACTTTTAGTCTACCAAAGTTCATCTAAAATTGTAATATTTTTAAAAATATTAAAACATTTTTTTAAAAAATTGAACCAACATTTTTACAAAAAGTTGTACTAACATTTTTGCAAAAAGTTGTATCAAAATTTGTTTAGAGAGAATGTTAGATCCAACATTTTTTCATAATGGTTGCTCCAACATTTATCATGAAAATGTTGATAACATTTTTCTAAAATGTTTCAATATTTTTGTTAAAAAGTTTCAACATTTTTTCCTTCTCTCCTCCACCTCTAGTAGCCAACGACGACAGTGGCACGTTGGCCGACCGTGGCGGCGGGGGCACACCGGACTGCCGCGGCGGCGCGTGAGTGCATTATGGCTAGCGAACCCGCAGTGCGGTGGAGGCCTCGTGGGCCAACCGGGAGCTGACGATCGATGGCGGGCCCGAGTAGCTGCGGGCGTGCGCGGCGAGCCGACGGAGGCCATGGCAGTGTTCCAGCCGCCGGCCGCACTCTGGTCGCGTGAGAGCGGTGGCGCAAGCACGAGGAGCGCGCAGAGTAAGCGGGGGGAGGGAAGGGCATCGAGAAGCCTGCCTGCCGGCGGCGGTGCACGCTCTGCATGTGGGTGGCAGCGACAAGTAGAGAGAGGGGAGGAGGGAGGAGTTAGAGGCAGGAGGAGGTAAAGTTTGGTTGTTATGGACCTTGGTGGGCTGTCGTTGGGTTATAGTTTCAACTCATTCTATCTTTCGAACGATATATAAGATTCCCGAGCCGGGTGCGGCTGGCTGTCGCTGAAGCGACAAATAAAACTATGCATCGCACCGACCCAACCCACCAAGGCCCATGGTGATAAGGACATCTTCCTTCATTATTACCTGTTGGCAAATACGCAACAAAATGGGCCAGTTGTAGTCGGACGGCGACCGTGTGAGCCTTTGAGTAATCCCACCTTACTTACCTTAAGAGGCGGAAGCAACCTTAAAAGGGAGAGCCATCCTTCTCCTATCAAACTAGTCTTTTAGGAAGATTGGGCTTTTCCCCGAGGGGGTGCACCGGAGTGCGGTGCTAAGATTGCCGAGGTACATGTCATGTGGATCTGAGGCCGAGCCTCTAAATAATCCCACCTTGCTTAGCTTGAGAGAAAGAAACACCGTACCTTAAAAGGAAGAGCCGCCCATCCCCTATCAGACTAGTCTTTTATGGAGATTGGGCATTCGCTATCGCTCTCGTTCCTAACCCCGCTCGCGTCCCCGAACCCGCGTCGCTCACCTTCCTCCTCGACTTCGGCAGCCGCCTTCCTCCTCCCGCTCCCATCTCCGCTTCTCTCCTCCTCCCCTTCTCGCCCTCGCCCCTCCTTCCTCGCCCGCCTCGCTGCCCCGCCCACAACCCATCGACACCACCGGTCTGCCGCCGCCCAAGGACCTCCCAGTCGGCAGCCGCCTTCCTCCTCTCGCTCCCCTCTCTGCTTCTCTCCTTCTCGCTCTCGCCCCTCCCACTCCCCTCTCTGCTTCTCTCCTCCTCCCCCCTTCTCGCCCTCGCCCCTCCTTCCTCGCCCGCCTCACTGCCCTGCCCACAACCCATCACCACCACCGGTCCGCCGCCGCCCAAGGACCTCCCACTATAGTCGGCAGCCGTCTTCCTCCTCCTGCTCCCCTCTCCTCCTCCTCCCCTTCTGGCCCTTGCCCGCCTCGCTGCCCTGCCCACAACCCATCGCCACCACCGGTCCGCCGCCGCCCAAGGACCTCCCACTACAGCCGGAGATGATTGAAGTCCATCCCCAACGACCCCTACCCCGACAACCTGAACTCTAAGCCTAACCCTACCGGCGGCAAGCCCTCGCGTCGGCCTCCTCCTCCGGCTCTGGCAGCTCCTGTTGCGCCACCCTCCGATGCCCTAACCTAGCTCCGCTAGGAAGGTCGGGTAAGAGAACGTGCTGCCCTGGCCACAACCCATCGCCACCACCGGTCCCGCCGCCGCCCAAGGACCTCCCACTACAGCCGGAGATGATTGGAGTCTACCCCCAACGACCCCTACCCCGACAACCCGAACTCTAAGCCTAACCCTACCGGCGGTGAGCCCTCGCGCCGGCCTCCTTCTCCAGCTCCGGCAGCTCCAGCTGCGCTACCCTCCGCTGCCTAACCTAGCTCCTCCAGGAAGGTCGGGGAAGAGGACATGCACGGGATGGAGGAGGCGCCATCGGAAGGACAAAGAATACTGACATGTGGATCCTACCCACCTGTCACTGACACATGCTAGGATGGTCGAGCCCGGTGCACGCAGAAGTTGAGGAGAGATTGCTGGCGCGCAACAAGCAGGCACGCAGTTGCGTGTCGTATGAGTTTAGTGACGTTGCGGCGGTGCACACAAGCACGACGGGAAGCAGGAAGACGAGCTGCGCACAGGCACGGCGGCAGAGCAAGTGTATTGAAAAACAACCCCTTCTTGGATGAAATTTGACTAAACCAACCAAAGTCGAAGTTTGTACAAACAGCCACAAAAGTGATAGATAGAAGTTTTGTTCCAAAGGATATGAAGATAAAAATCTTTCATTTTAGGTCAAAACACGAGCGCATACTTTACCTAAAAACCCTCCCATCAGTTATACGGTCCATGCTGAAAAATGTGCATAGTTCGATTTTTGTCTCCAATTTAAATATCCAAACCAAACTCGTTTTTCTATGGCCAAGAACTGTTGGAATCTGTTAAACATATATCACCCTTCCCATTTTTGTGTGCACTTGTCAAAAGTGTTTAATTTACAAGGCACACTCCTTTAATTTATTTTCATAATTTCAAATTAACTCAAGTTTATAAGTAAATGATATGCATTCAATTCATCTATTCAAACAATCCACATAATCAAAATCAAGAGCACATAGTATAATATTTGATCGCTTACTGTCATTTTTAAAAATAAGAGGATGTTGTTTCGCCAAACACATTTCAAATATTAAATAAGAGGTTATTACGTGTGTGAGCACCGTGTTGGATGGATTCAACGGTGAGTGACTTTCTCGAATCAGACGGAAAGCGCCGCTGCACCGGAGTAGCGGTTCCTGGAGATGCTGTAAAACCCCCAGATTCCAAAAATCACTGTTCCAAAAACCCCCCATTATTCACACCCACAACACGAAACCCTAGGTGGTCCCGCGGCGGCGATGGCGACCGGCGGCGACAAGCCACCGTCCCTCGACGCCAACGTCGACATGGCTGACCTCGCCTCCCTCGACGCCCCGGCGGCTTCATCCGCCGCTGCGGCCGGCGCCCCCTCCACCCGCTTCCGCCCCGAGGCCAAGGCCAAGTCCGTACAGTTTGCCGTGCCCAAACCGGAGCCGGAGCCGGTGCTAGAGCCGGCGTCGGCGGCGGAACCGGAGCCCGAGGCCGCCACCGCCGCGCCTCTGGAGGATGATCGCGTGGACGCTACGGAGGTGCACGGGGCGGGGGACGCTGCTGGTACTGGGGAGCCGGCGGAGGCGGAGGAGGAGGAAGACTTCGTGGTGCGCGAGATCGATGTGTACTACACCCCCGAGCCCTTCGATGACGACACCAAGGTAATGTGCTCCGTCCCTTTTACTTTTTTTTTGCCCCATTCATTGGGTTATCGACCGCTTAACGAATATATGTCTCCGGCTTTGACGGTCTGTGTAATTGCCACATTGGGAGGAGGGCGCATGCTGCACTGATACCCCTTATCTCTTATCTTTGCTTTGCCTAATCATAGGCTCTGCTTATTCCTGAATTTGGCTAAGCACTGGATTGGTTCGTGAGATTCTTTGAAGTTAACTGATTCCTTCTCTGCTGGGTGAAATAAACCGTAATGAACATTAGATTGGATTGTGTCAAACTGAGTGGCAGGTTGAATTGGATAATTCTGCTGGGTGTTGTGGCAAGTTAATTTAGTTTTTCTGTATTGCACTTTAGATTGGAGTGTGTCAAGCCAAGTGCCAAATTGAATTGGATCATTCTGTTGGGTTTTGGACAAGTTCTTTTACTCCTCATCTTTGCATGCTTATCTTATGCCAATCCCAGTGCAAGATTTCATTTTGTTTATTCCAAGAATGCACATGAACAAAAATAGAAATGAATTCTAGATTTCATTTTCTACAATGCATTGTTTCATCTTTGCAATTTCATAGGCTCCCGTCACATTTAGTTCTATGACTCATCTGGAAACCTTGTATTGGTGGCTTCTCATCTACATGAAAATGGTTTCATTATTCTCTCTCCTTTCCTTTACTTCTTTGCCACATCATAAAAAATCCCAGGTGGCATGCAATTTAATGAGAATGGAACTCCCATTGGAAGTGGCCTTATTAGCATGATAACTATGTTGGGCCACCTAACCAATCATGCTCTTAAGCTACTTGTCTCCTCATCTTTGCATTTGCATGCTCATGCAGTCATTATTCAGAATCAATGTCATCGTACAAACTTGTTCTAAAGGCTTATAAGTGTTGATTATAAACTCTTCATGTTGTTTATTCTAGATTATCTGCATATATCAAACTAGCTGAGCAATTAGGCCCTTCTAAAATGTTGATAAACAACTATGCTAGCTTTATTTTTTATATATCTGCCCTGAACATCCATCAGATGTTTGTTTCTTCATGTTAAATTGAACTATAAATTCATTTTTATTCTGCAAATTGTGTTTCAATTTATATTTTTCTCTAAATAGTTATTTTATTTATAATCTGTACCACAGCTGTACATTATGCAATATCCCCTGAGGCCATCTTGGCGCCCATATGAGTTAAATGAGATATGTGAAGAGGTACATCCCCAAGTAACTGCATCTGTTCTTTTGCTGTTGTGTATTTCTATTATCTAAAATATATCTTAATCGGCAAAAGGATTATGAATATATCAGGTTCGTGTGAAGCCATTGCGTTCAGAAGTTGAAGTTGATTTGAGTGTCGATACACAGAGTGAAAATTATGACCAAGAGGCACCTTTGAGAGTGACAAAGCAGGTGAGTCTTTTAATCTTGCATTGCAGAATCACACGACCCACTATTTAAATGTACTTATTATCTATGTGATACCCTTAGGCAGAGTTGAATTTGTGTTCACTTGTTGGTTTAATCTGATCAGTGTCGATAATTTATCATATTTTTAATGTTTGATGTTTGAATATTTAACTGTGTAATGGTTGGTTTACTAAATGTGCATGTGCACCCTAGTTTTGTTGTTATTATGACGAACATCAGTTCTTCCTTTCGTGACTATGTTTTTACTGGTTCGTGTTGTTGGCCACACACCACTGCAACCACAAGGTAATCTCCTAGAACACCTAGAACTTGGCTAGAAGAAGAGGAAGAACACTTAGAGCTCACAAGCACACACACTCACAACAGCTAGCAACTGCAGCAAGCACTCAGGATGTAGCAAAATGAACTGATTTCTCCATTGCCCTTGGCTGGATACATATACAAGTTGGAGTTACCAACTCCCTACACCTAAGGTACAATATAGTACCAACTACTGTACATACACCTAAGGAGTGTATGCCACTACTTGACATGCTCCTGCATACTCTAGTACTACTGCCACTACTTGGCATACACCTTGGCACTATTTGCCTAGTACTACATACAAGAGCCACGACTCAATTGCTTGAGCATGCCCAGGAATTCAGGGAGGGGGAGAGAAGGAGTGGAGCTGCAGCAAATCATCTTACACGTGTGTCCCCTGCTTTTTGTGGTCACTGTGTTGATTATGAACTTTCTGCTCATTGTTTATACAAAATAACATCTAATCTAACTGCTCAGTGTTTGTTTTTCTATTGCATAATCTCTGGTTGGCATAATGTGAAGTATTACAGGTTTCGATCAGGGTGTAGCTTAGAGCTAGAGATAAAGAATAGCATCGTTGTGCAGCATTAAGCAACATAGGATAAGAATCACTTGTTGAATCATGTTCGTAATGTCAGTGTATTGAAGAGATGGGGCAGCATCGTCAGCGTTTTGGACATTAACACTAAGTGCAACTTTGACTTTTCCTTTTTGACTGTCTCTATGAAATACAACAAAAATATGATATTATGAAATTACTTCCAAGGCAAGTATATTCATATGATTCTTTCAATCTATATATTTGAAAGAGAATCATACTTTCAAGAAGTGGTTGGAGCCATGACCAAAATTCTTCGTTTTTTTGGCAGGAGTATCTAAATTGGGTTGTTCTGCTAACATTCACATAATTTTCTCACAATTTATGTTCATATCTTATTGATATCGTGGTTTTGTCCTTTGTGTGGTTAACAGACACTGTCATCATCAAAGGCAGATGATGTTTCTGATTATGTGGTTGGAGTACTTAAAGGCAACTTGGTAAGTACTATGACAGCTTCTGTGGTTCTTTAGTTGGTGGACGGACACATATCGGTAATGAGTAGCTAGATACAACCTATAGAATTGGCATTCCACACTTAGTGTAGGATGGTAACATCAGTGAAGCGAATCATAAATGTCCTAAATGATTTTTGCTGTATTAGTAGGGCAAGTTTAGTGTTTTCTTGTGTATTAAGTTGCTGCCTTCCTATCCGAAGTCCCTGGGTAACATAACTCTTGGTTGCATCATTAATTTTTTTTATTCCATGGTCATATGTTCTGTCGCAGTTGCATCGATCAGAGATAAGCTAGTGCTTGTTTGTTACAGTCTTTTATGTTATTTCTGATTGACTCTGTACCCTTGAACACTCCCCTTTCCCGAAGGTACCCCCACTGTTCCAGTGGTACTGAGTTTGTGGTCTTCGTCTTCATAGCTTGTCTTTTGCACCTAGCAATTATTATTTGTAACTCAGAACTCAAAACACATTTCCACATATTTTTGGCCTCCGGAGAGAATGTGTTGGCTTGTAGCTTACTAGGCAATATGGGACTAATCACTAGCATTAGATCTTTATCTGGTATGATGTTTTGTGGAGTTAATTTCTTCCTTTATTTTTGCAGGTTCATTTGAATCATATTGATGCAGTTGTGCAACTGCGACCATCAATGTCACATGTATTTTCTGGTCGAGCATATACTAGGCAGGCTTTACAATCTCGGGAAATGAATGGTGTTGCTAGTGGCTCAAAGGCTTCATCTCGTAAGGTGTTTCACAAGTTTTCTGTCAGATTTAGTACCATTTGTTGCTCTAAAGGTTTACTGGCTCGAAACTTGGTCTGCTGTTTTCTTCTGTGTTCTAGCCCTTTCCATATGATCATTTGATCAAAATGTCGCATACATGGAAAATATTCTCTTGTCCAATACTTATACTGATCATGTATAGAATATATGAAGGAGTCTAATTGCCTGCAAGTATGAGCCAGATGTTGCTTATTTTGATTGAAAATGCCAAGGTGAATAGATTATTATGGCCTTGGAATATGGTCCGACATATTTCGTCCTTGGTGTCTGATAAACTGTTTAATACTGCTTCCCTTATTCTTATTGGCATTAATTTTCTTTTCTCTGTTGAGCTTTCTTTTTTTTTCTTTTTTTTTTGCTTGGTAAGCTTCCTACTTTCTGTTGTGGTTATTTTTGCCAGTTGCATATAAAAGGAGTGCCACCATTAATTCTTGTAGATTGAACACAGCTTCTGGTGCTATGGTCTATACATAATCATATTTCACGTGCTTACAGAGGGACGAGCACCAAGAAGATTCTAAGGACCACGCAGAAGATTCTGAGGTTAGAGATGATAGTACCATTTTTTTTACTTAGAAAATTCGTTTGCATTAGCTAGTTTTCAGGATCACATTTAGTACTGTTATGTTGTATTTTACCATTTTCTGCTAAACAAATAGGTCTTGTAATTATGTGACTTTGCATGTGTCTTGCTTTTGCATATTACATCATAACTTGTCAAAAGTTCAGTCTTTTTTGCGTGCTTGATGTTGTTCTGTTCTTTACATACTCTTTTGTTGTTCCAGCCATGGATTTCTCTCACGTACCAACCAGCAGGGAGTATTATTGCAACCAAGTACCATGATAAGATGATATCAAATGAGGGTGGACCTATTGATTTTACAATGAGGAAGTGAGTGCCTTCATGAGTTTACATTATTGTCTGATAAGAAGTGTTTCAGTTATGCTGTAGCTTTGTTTGTTGACATTTCCTTTTATTAAATGGATAAATGGTCGCATTATGTTTCTTCACCAATATTTTTTAATATAATTTATATTGGAAGTTTCTTTTTAAATTATAGTAGTATGAAAGTACCTTCTGAATTTTCACATATACAGCTTAAATATTCATACGTTTGGTAACAGAATTATTAAGTGCATGACATGACTTTGTTTTGGTGGTAACTTTAAAAAATTTAAAATAGCAGATTTGTCAATATTGTACCCAGATTAGATAAAAATTGGCATAAACTGGAAACTGATGTGGCCTTGACATGTAGCCAGGGAGCGCTGGATTATGTTTTATTGTTTGCAACAGATTATCTAAATGGATCCAAGAAGATTAGACTACTACAGTGCAAAAATAAATGCTACCTGTTTGTAGTTTTTATTGTCTCCTGTTTGCTTGCTAGTTTATTTTAGCAAGATATGTTGCTGTTGATGTGTCATTTTCTGCTGTACAAGGCAGTCTGCACGATGGCATGACACCGAATGCCTAATTAGTAATTACTGTTTAGCGGGCACCGAGAGTGAGGCAGCAAAGCAGCCTAGTAGCAGTGTTGGTTGGCGGCTGCTTTTTAGAACAGGATCACCAACACATGAATAGGGAACACACATGATTGTGCTTTCAAATCCTATGGATTTAAACACAAGAATTGGACGTGTTTGATTTGGCACATAATGGAAAAAAATGAATGTACATTGTTGCTCTGTACTTTCTGTAGTTATGGATCAAGACTTCAAGAGTATTTTTTCTGAATCTGATCATAATATTGACATAGTGAGAGTGTGAGACTGCAAATGGTGCCTATGCATGCATGGGTAATGATTTCTGAAAGCAGAGAATTTGTCCAAAACAGGATGGGGATATTAACCTCAACAAACGCTGAAAGCAGAGAATATATAAAGTAAAAAAAGATACCCCCTGTGTTTCAAATTGTAGGTCATTTTGGCTTTCTAGATACATAAATTTTGCCATGAATCTGGACATAACCCTTGTAATGAAAAGAAATATCATGCAACGATTTACTAGAACTGCATCTGTATCGAGTATTTAACTTTATTTTTGTTAGCATCTTTTTCCCCGTATCTGCTTGTTATTATCATCGTCAGGGGCAATGTAAATTTTTATCGAACAATCACCCTTTTTACCTACTTTGCCAACACAACTGATCATATCTTATTGTCCAGCTCTGATTACGTAATGTCCTTGTGTCCTGGAGCCTCATCTAGCAGTAGGCGTGTTAACAAATGCCAAGCAATAAGGTGCAGTGCATCATTTCTCTATTCTCCTTTGCTTTCATCATGAGAAATTGTGGTATTTGGTGGAGCAGCTCATTTTGCTTTCATTATGAGAAATTGTGGTATTTGGTGAAGCAGCTCATTTTATGATATTACTATGATAATGGTAATATTTAACTTCTTGAGTGTGCATTTTCTTTGATTTTATGAACTAACTGTTTCATCAGGTATTACTAGTAAAATTTTGTGATTTGAGAAAAATAGAATTTTGCAGATTGTTAGTTAGAAAAACAAATAGGAAAAAAACAGATATAATATAATGGCGAAGGGCCTGCTCCAGCTCGAAGAATTTTCGGAGACTAGCACCAGCCTTCTTAATGTAACAGATAGGCAGCTCCCTGCCGTTTTGGAAAAAAATAGTAGCTCCAGAAACTTTTGGAACCTGTGGGGTGGGAACATTAAAGGTGTATATTATTAGTTAAGCAAGTTACCATTATTTTGGATTAAATATATGTCTAAATCAGTTTTCTATATTTTATCCTGCAATCTCTAAATCAAGCATGGTTCTCAGAGCTGGATGAGGGTGCCAAAGGATGTAAGTTGTCAAGAAAACTAGAATTCTACAAACTGTTATTGAAAAAATTAGGTGACAGCAGTAAGTAGGTGTTATCTATACTATAAGGAGCGAAGACAATTGAAAACAATTCTCACCCAATTTGGGTCCGCCTTACCCCTCACACCGGACCCACCCGTCATCTAATTGTTGGACCGAAAAGGTGGAACGACCATAAAAATCGCAATTTGGAGAACGTTTCTGCCAAAAAGGGACTTTTTTTCTCACCATGGCGTTTCTACCCGCCTGTTGTACCTCTGCACGTTTGAATCCGACCGAGACCGTCTCGCCGTCGAACCCGCCCGACCCGCCTGTTCCCGAGACGTACGTCGGTCCTCCCAACTGGCCAACCCTATGGTCAAGCGGAGCCAGCCGCCCTCGTGTCCTTCCACGCACCCGAGTCGAGCCCCGCGTGGCCGCGTGCCTGTGGCCGATAGGCGGAAGCACCGTCCTCCTCCTTGCCTAACCAGCCGTGCATACGTACGCCGCCATGACTGAGCTGAAGGCCACCACTACCCACGCCTCTACGAGGAGCCCACTCTACACCAAGGTTGCCATCCTACTTCTGACCATCGCGGCGTGGTAGCGCTCCGTGTTGTCCCAACTCCCGCTCATGGCCATGGCAAAGCGCGGCCCGCTCCGTCGTCTCGCGCTTCCCCGAGGCTGTCGGGCTTCCCCCATTCCTCTTCTTGCATCTCTCGTCGAAGCTCACCTTCATGGCCATGGCGTAGGGTAGGAAACAGCGGCGAGCGCGCCGGTATGGAATGGCATGACGCGCGATCATCGAGTTCTCTCCTGGCCATCGTTGTACCTACCCGGCCGGACCGCGTTGCGTCGCCGTCGTATCCGCCGGCATCCCTCTCCCGCTGCTTTGCCCGCCGGCCACCACCGGAACGTGGTTCCCAATTTCCATCGACTTGAGTTATGCCTAGGGACGCGGACCGTTAGAGACACCTGTAAGCTGGCCGTGTGCTATGGACCAGTGCATGGTGGCCAACAAGGGGGCACTGGGCGGCTGCAGGCGTACCGGCAGGCCACAGGCGGCAGCTCTGCATGGCGCATATAGAATTTGTCAGTTTGGCAGCAACTAATTGAGCCTGCAGGTGCTTAATTTACCCCGATTACAAGTGAGTTTTTTTAATTAAGGTCTTCTATCATTTTTATAGTGAGTTGATATTTATCTTTTTTTTTTGTTCAAGTGCTCAATAAAAGTATTGGCTACAAGTTAAGGGTTCATTTAGATGTATTCCCCTCCATTCCAAATTATAATTCATTTGACTTTTTTATCACAAATTTGATCGCTCATCTTACTCAAAACATTGTACAAATATAGTGAAATTTAAGTCATTCCTCGAGATTTTATTAATAAAGGAAGCCACAACAAAATATGTGATATTTTGCCACTTCCGCGGAGGGACCCATATTTTTTTATTGAAAAGTGACACAAATTCTTTAAAAACAATGACTTATTCATGTATGTGGAGAACTCCCCCACACTTTCGGTAGAAAAAAAACTTACACATATAAATATATCCTATTTATTATAGCAAAACATAGCACGTGCGTGTCGCACGTGCAAGATTACTAGTTATGAACAATGCACGAACTCTTGTTATGTAGGGGAGCATCCTAACAATTCATTTTGGGTCCTTTGGTCATGACAGGATGTCAATTTGGATTTTATTAAAATGGTTTCAACTTTTACTGATAGGTCATGACACACATCATAGTTTGATGTATTCACATCTTCTATCTGATACCAGACATTTAAGGCTTACTGTTACTTGAATTTTGACATCAGACATATTAGTTGAAGAACATTTTTGTTTCTCAGTTAGTTTGTCAATATTTATGAAGATGTTTCATGCACTCTGAATTGTGTGTTGCTATAATTATAATATGGTAGGAAATTCCTGTTATGATGTCTCATGCTGGCGCAACTTCAACTTCTTTGGATTGTTGTCGCCATATCTGAACTGTATAATGCATTTTGAAATACAATTTAAATATTTTTATGTGCATTTCACAACAGGGAGATGCTTTTGCTACCACTGGGTGAACGCCTGAAAAAATGGTTTACAGAGGTTAGATTTAGATGTTTCTGTTTAATGCATGCTTGGAACTCTAAAGAAGTTGACTTCTACTTTTTTTAACATTTACCTATTTAAAATAGGTTTCAGAAGTAAATCAATTTGATTCTCTGAAGCACCTTGCTCCAACCTATTCAGAGGAAGAAATCCTGCAAGTGCTTCCAGAGTATGCATATCTGGTGCGTGGTTTATGGGTCTGCAAAAGTTCTTTGTTGTTTGGTGATGGATATGCTCGCAAAAGAGATAAAGTTCTTCTTGAATTTACAAAAGTGGAGTCCATCCCTGAAAATGATCTAAAGGCATGGATTGGAGATAATGACCCTAAGAGGGAGAGGATGCTGTTTCCATTGTGTAAAAGACGTAGAATCCTGAAGGACTATAAATTTATATCGGCAGATTTGTCCTTTTTAAAACGCCATCCTCATATGGTCAATGAGAGTGTGCGTGATCTGCTCGTGAGATGACTCTCCACGAGTATCTACAGATGTGCAGTACAGTGGCTCGGAAGAGAATTCAACCAGACTTAATGTTGCTTCTAAAGGGCCTCGTCCAAATACAAGCAAGGGCAGGGATGGCCCTGCTCAAGGAAGTGATGACCTTGTGCAGGCTGTTTAGGGTACTGTTTTTACTGCCAATAAAGTTGGCAGGTCAGTTCATGTAAACTCAGGTTACCCTGGCTTTTCTTTTCTTTTTTTGTTCACCATAAAAAATTGTTGATTCAGTATCATGTGACCTTTTAGTGTAAATTCATTCATATTTAGTTCTAACTGCTTCCTGAACATTTTTTCACTTAAAACTTGATTTTATTTAATTTATTAACAACTATTTATGCAGCATTGACTAATTCTACTTTGACCAATCATATCTATAAAAGCAAAATGTTTCAAATCGAAAGAGTTATATATTACTATAGTTGGTTTCATTGGGTCTAATCATTTATATTTTAGTAATCTTTCTAAATCTTTTATTATTGGCATTTAAATTTTAAAAGAAGTTTGGCTTCTGAAAACTCCAAAATAGTTTCGTAAATGGTTCCCTTTGAGTATTGATTTAAGGATTTAACGTGGTGCTTTTCGAAATGTGTTTACATTGGCAACATAACTTCTAGTACTCCCTCCATACCCATAAATCAAGTCGTTGAGGACATGATTATGCTTACCAAGAAGTCATTAATTTGGGGCTATTCTTCCATGTTTGTCCTTATTAAATACTTTCCGGGTTCCACCTTAGCAATTGTTCTTCCCAGCTGAAGTGGTCTGTTGGCTGCGCGTTGTGCCTGGTGGACAGGGGTCGAATCTCCTTGCCGACTCTTTTTATTGGTTCACGCAATTTTGCATGGGACTGTGGCTTTACCATGGCACTGCGTCTTTTTATTGGTTCACGCAATTTTGCATGGGACTGTGGCTTTACCATGGCACTGCGTTTGGGCGTCGCTGGCTTGTTGCTCGGTTGATTTGCGTGTTTTTGTTTGCTAAAACTTTTACTGGCGCGCGTGTGTGGGCGTCGTTCGTTTGCGCACGGCTGTACACACAACACCATCTCCGAGTCCTCCGCGACGACCATCTTCGAGTTCGGCGACACCACTGAGTCCGGCACCATCTCCGAGTCCAGCATGGAGCGAGTGAACTGTGACGACGTCCTCCGCGGAGACCTCCATGGCGTCAACGTCCTCCGCGGAGACGTGCTTCGAGTTTGTCACCACGTCCTCCACAGCGACCTCTAGTGAGTCCGGGGCCAACACCGACTCCACCGATTCCTCCAGCATGCCACCGGACTCCATGGCGAGGAAGCGAGATAGCTTCAAGCGGCGCTCTGCGGGTGAAGATAGGAGCGTGCCGCGACCTGCAAGAGAAAAAGGGACGCGAGCAGCGAGCTAATGCACGAGACGTCCGAGGCAGCGCATACGTATATACGAGGACACAATTAATTGCAGAGTGCAGCGAACGGCCAGCAAGCGCGGTGGCCAGGGGCAAAGCAGAGGCGGAGCCAGCATATAGTTGTAGATGTCAGCTGACATCGGTGGATTTTAAAATTTTCAATACTAATCACTGTTCAAATACTACATAATGCTAATGACATCAGTAAAATATGAGGCTCACATCAGCGAAGCGGAAGGCTGGCTTCGCCCCTGGGGCAAAGGCGTCCACGGAGTCCCTCGCATGCTGAGAACGACTTGATTTGTGAAAATAGGTCAAGTGTCCACAACGACTAGATTTTTGGGTACGGAGGGAGTACACTAGTATGGATCAAAATCATGTCATTTAGTTTCTCTAGCACGGAAACTTTAAAGAGGACTTTGACGACAACTAAATTTCGACACCTGGGCATGATCGTCTCTTTTTATCTGTCGACAATTTTTTTTTAAAGAGGGAGTAGTCCTCAAGGGACATAAATATGTACTCTATATTGTGAAGTACTCCCTCCGTCTCACAATATAAGAACTTGAAGCATTCAAACTTCCGAAACAACGGTGAAGGAAAATGATATTTATACCTCTCATTTTACACTATCCACCTACTCACCAACCTCATTTAATTTTGTCATATCCCTCCAAGTTTTTATATTTTGGTACAAATTTTGAACTCCTCAGGACCTTATATTATGGGACGGAGGGAGTAAGTCGTTTTATGATTGTTCTAAGTCAAATTTAAAACTTTGACTGCAAATATTTTTTCGTGTGTCAAGTTTAAAAATGTGTTATGAGTAGATTCGTTGAAATATTTTAAATATATTTTCTAAATATTTTATATCAAAAATATTAATTAAAATTATGTGTTGAAGATCATGTCAATGTACTAAACAACTTCCTTTACAATATCAGTTGCAAACTGCAAGGGTTCACGAAGCTACTTACAATGTAGCAACTATATATAGTGAAATAGCAAATTGATTTTTAACTGAACTCCAAAACTAACTCCAAGCCTCCAAGACTTTCAAATTATAGTGGAATAGCAAATTGTTTTTTAGCTGAACTCCAAAACTAACCTAGACTGACCTAATTGTAGCCACCTCGTTTCATACACTGATTTTCTCTCTTCCTCATTAATTTGGTACCATGTCAGCAAAAAAAGCTTATGTGGTAGCCTATTAATTGGTGACGACACTGCGATTGAGAGTGATCTAAAATTAGCACCAATCCCAAAGCAACAACTGATTTATAACATAAACTATTAGATTAATTGTCGGCCCTGAGCTGTCCAGCCCAGTCTTGTGCCCGAACTAATAATCACTAACCATGTCGACAATTAAAGGATGGGACAACAACTAAAGAACTGTTAAATTGACTTAATTAATTATGCTTCTGCTTTAAGATTCATACCAATTTTTAAAAAGGTGTACTGGAGCAGTTCTCAGAAAATAAAGCACAAGATTTGGGCATAATTTCTACAGTCTATCTTGTTGTGCTGTGACTAATATTTTTCTTTATGCATTAGTTATTTTTTTGGTCCATTAGGTTTATATTGAACCTTCTAGATCAACAATTAAAAAAATTATTCACCCTGGAACATTTTTGCCCTGAAGCTAGAACATTTTCGTTCATGAGCAGATCATTTTTTTTTCTTGAGTGGAATATAACTACCAGGACATTTTTGTTTCTTAAGTGGATTTTTTTTTGCCTCAAAAGGAACATTTCTTCTAAAATAGAATATTTTGTTCACCAAGAAAAACATTATTTTGTCGTGAGTGCGCGGAACATTTACTAATTTGACTTAAGCGCTTGATGTTGAGTAAATATGTAATTTCTAGTGTTCGTTTAGAAAACTATATATTAGTGTCTTGTGTTCCATAATAAATGAATTAAGAATGATTACTAATGTTCGATCACGAACTAATAAACTACACAAGACGGGATCAGGGAACTAGATTTAGAGTGTAATGCCTTTTACAATCTACATGCTCTGAGGGTAGGAAATTGGTGGAGACACATACCTCTATAGGGCTGGACGACAAGTACTCGCAACAAAACTTGGCTCCGTGGATTTTTAAACAAGTCAAAATATTGTTTTTTCCTCCTTTGTTAACAAGCTAACTCGAGTCAACTGGCGAGTTATGCACGAGACAACCGAGCTAGAAGGCCCAACATAGAGAGCCGAGCTATTAATAATAATATATTTTGAAACCTAGAAAACTCTCAAAATTTTTTGTGTAATTCTAAATGTACATTTGAGTGCGAGCCTAATGCGCATGTTTGAGCTATTAACAAATCAGGCCAAACTTTTTACTTGTTTTGTTAAGGACAAGGAGCCGAGTAGCTCATGATCTAAGAAAAAAACGACTAGCTCATTAGGAGCCAGCCCAAGTACAAGCCAAGCCAAGCCAAGCCAAGCCAACCTGGCTCGGTAATCAGTTTGTAATCGCCGTGGCTGAGGACAAATGGAATCGATCAGGTGTCTGTCAGATCAGTGGAAGTTCGTTCCTAGATGACCTGTTGTATGTTGAATCTTCAGATTACACTCAGCAAGTTCCATTTTGTCCAGGAACTTAACCACAATCCATTTTTGTGTGATAAGGTTTGTTTTGAATTATAGCTTGGTGTGTGTGACCATCTGTTGCATGGGCTGGTGAGTTTTCAGAATGCAATTAGCAACTTATTATACATGAAAAAAAATCTGAAACAGCTGTCAAAGGCAGGTCGCTGGCATGGCCGTTTTCTTCATTTCATTTCGTTTCTACGGTTGCGTAATGGATGGTTTAATGAGTGGCCTTATTATACCATTTCCTGGAGCTGGACACCCTTCACGATACTATAAAAAAAAACTAAATCGGTGGGTACCGCCCCACGATTTTTATTAAGAAAAAGAAATATTTTACCGGCTTCACCGGTGAGGGGAAAAACTAAATCGGTGGGGTAAGACCGCCCCACGGTTTTCATTAAGAAGAAGAAACCTTCTTCCAGCTTCACTGGTGAGGGCATTTTTTTAAACCATCTCGTAAATTCGCTCCAACGAGAAATCGAACCCGGATCTTCTGGTTGCTACCATACCTCAACCTCCTCTAACCAGGTAGGCTAGAGGACCTTTTTGATAATTCCTCCGGTCTACTGTCAGCAGCTTTCGATCACAGTGAGCAAAGTTGACGGCACAAAGTAAGAAAATCACTGAAGATATGAGTGCTCAAGCAGAATGATCACATGATGGATAGCTAGAGCTCTAACAGGCCTTCAATGACCAAACCAATCGTGCGTGCAACAAAGAATTAAATTTGCCCGACAAAAATGTTCGTCAATTTTATCATTACTTTTTTTGGCACCAATGCTCTGCAATCTTGTTGCATTTTGCAGGGGACGTCGACCAACCAAATACAACATGTAAGATGATCACAACAGGGGTGACAAAACAAGACGTACATGTTAAGATGTGTATAAAACGAATTCAAACCTCCAACTGCAAAGGTTATATATATATGACCCCAAATACACAGTATGAACTTAAAAGAGCCACAGAAGACACAAAAGTATCAACTTCATTTTGCTAAGCACTATTCTAAGTTAATTCTAAAAAAGCACTATTCCAAGTTTTTTTTAGAATTACACAGTACAACGCAGACGCTCACAACACGCACACACACTCACCCCTATGAACACACGTACGCAAACCCTACCCCTATGAGCACCTCCGAAGGACTGACAGATCTGGAGATTCCCAAAGTCACCACTGGCGCCTTGTCGTCGACGGGAACATCGCTTACCACTTAATGCATAACGCCGGAAAATCCCGGAATAAATCCAGGAAAAGGTGCGAGCACCAGGATTTGAACCCTGATGGGTAGCGTTCCACTAGACCGTCCTACCATTAGACTACAAGCCCATTCGCAGCACTATTTTAAGTTTTAATATAGGATCTGCAGCTAATGACATCCCCCTTGCATAAAACAAACAGAGAAATTGGTAGCAGACTCTTAAGTGAGTGAGTGAGTGAGTGTGTGTGTGTGTGTATGTATGTATGTATGTATGTATGTATGTATGTATGTATGTATGTATGTATCGAAAATTGCTTGCTACCCAGGGTGGTAGTAGTGCACCCTCGGGTGGGCAGCTACCCGCACTAGATCAACCATCCAAAACGTGGATCCATACAGTGAGTAGTTCTAATCTAGCCATTGATTAATCATAATTCAATACATCTACAAGTCAAATATTAGATATGGTTGTCTATAGCTTAGTCAGTTGCCACTTCAAGGTAAGTACCTATACTTGCAAGTAAAACTTGAGATATAGAAATAATCAAGCAAAGTAAAAGAGCTAGATAAATTAGAAACTTTCCCTAGATGATACAAAAGTGGTTAAAATGTTCCTAGATGATATAACAATGGCTATCAATATTCGTAAACCCCCAACCGACACCGCTACTAGTGCCACCATCACCACCATCTTCTCCTCCACCACCACCCCTCCTCCTCCAACTCCGTAGATCTAATATGGAGAATTCGCACCAGCTCATTTTGTCTAGTTGTCTCCGCTAGTTGAACACAACAGATAGGAGTCACAGTATATAGCACAAAGATATATATGAAAGAAAGTAGAAAAAACCATATGCTTACATTCATCCATGCATGTAGCATTGGCCAGGTGTTTATCTCATGGAGGAATTCCCTCTTCCACTAAGAGATCTGTTGGAGAGGTTGGGGTTGGTTCAGAGCTTGGGAAAGTTGCTACTTTGATTCTTACTCATACTTCCTTACAAAAGATTAAAACCTGCTGAAGTGCTCCTTAAACAGCAAGGAAGACAAATGGAAGGTGAGAGAGTTGCATCTTAGGAGAACAACATCATGGATGTTCATATTATGCTCTGAACCATCCTCAAATTGAACATTCATCATCCTTGACCTTGCAATTAGAGTGAATAGACATGGTCCTGAGTGCGTGCTTGGGATTCTAGATATGATCAAAGAATGCAAACTGTACACGGTAATAAGGCATTTACAGTGCACTGGTGATTTGCAGTCTCTTTTGCTACAATCTACTCCAAGTGAGAAACAAATCTACATCAGGTTTGACATTTTAATGAGGCAAAAGTATACATCTTTGCTCAGTCATTTGAATTAAAGATGTCACCACATAAATTTTAGCGAGGTAGTCTAACTCAATACATATATCATTTGTTATTTAATTCTAGTAATAGTCTACATAGTGTTAAAATTTGAGATTTGTCCTTATTGTTATGCCCATGTTACATAGCAGTGGTTATTAGTTTGACCTTGCTAATGTGACACTAAGCGGTAGTAATCATTGTCATCTGGTCAAAATTTCTAGCCCGATATCTACTTCTTATGTTCATACATTAACCTGTTAAATGGATATGTCGGCTCACATAAGAAGGTTTATATATCTTGTTCACGGGGAAATTGCCTTCTACAATCATCAAAAGCTAATGAAACTAGAACTTCATATGATAAGAATATGAAACTCTTGATTTGTGTGTTTGAACAATTATTAGGTCTAAAAATCAACTTTCATAAAAGCGAGTTTTTTCTATGAACAAACTAAACAGTATAAGCATGAATATACATAACTGTTTGGTTGTGGTATGTGGACATATCCCTTCAAGTATTTAGGAGTCCCGATGCATCACAATAAACTTTGTAATATGGGTTGGAATATCATCGAGGAAAAATTCAAATACAAATTAAGTACATGGAAGGCTAAACATTTATCTTATGGAGGACGATTGGTTCATGACGTACTTCTTTAAAATCTCTAAAAGAGTCCTAACAAGACTGGATTTTTATCGATCTAAGTTCTTTTGGCAAGGCAAATAATGATAAAAAAATATCACCTAACCAAATTGGTTGCGCCATCCTCAAGATCAAGGGGGTTTGGGAATAACAAATCTTTTGATTAAAAATAAATATCTACTTAGCTAATAGCTATTTAAATATCTAAGTTAAAAGTGCCTTTCTCAGGTTACAATTAAACCGCTTGGGGACTCACATTTCTGGAAAGGTTTGTTAAAGTTTAGAGAAGATTTTCTCACTTGTGGAATATCCGAGATTAAAGATGAGCCACAAACTATGTTCGCGGAGGATAACTGGGTTGGCTCTTGAAAGCATCTAGGCCTCTAATTCGTGTTTCGGTAATTAATGACAATCATTGTGGACTAACAATTTCGTTGAGGATATGAGTATAGGTTAGTCCCGGAGTTGAATTGCATGGATGCTATGATCATAGCTTGGATGATCCCTATCATGGAAAGCTCAAAACAAAGATATAAGATAGGGGTTTTCATTTAATCGGTCATAAGGTGATTAGAGGATGAAAAATGACCGAATTAATAGGCTAGATAGTCGTAATATTAAGAGAGATCAATGTCATTAGTTTACGTTTTTGTAGTGTCACTTTGATCAATGACTTGCATAGTTTGCATTTAGAAGAGTGGTATTTGAAAAATCAAAAGAAGCATTTTTGAAATCTTGTGAAAAGAAGTTGGTATACACAATTGGATCAGACCGTCCATACAAGCCTCAAAGCCTTCTGTTAAATGGTGTTTCCATGTTTCTAGAGGGTCGGATAGTCTGAGATTTGGGTTCGGACGGTCCAAGACCTCTTAACTTCGCAGAGGGCTCACGCCGTTTGGTCCATTGACAATAGAGATGAGGCACCATCTGCATGGTTGATAGTTGGCTTACGTTTTAATGCACATGGTCGTGCAGTCCGAGGCTCATGGTCAGATGGTTTGTATAACTTGTGTCGGTTGCTAACAAAAGCTATTTTTCACGTTCCAGGGGGGTCAGACGGTTCGATCGTTCGGACAGTCCGACCGGCCCAACAGTTGACTCTGACACTCATTTGACTTCGTGTTTTTGCCGTTGGGATTCAAACATGGACAGTCCAAGCCCTGGGGTTAGACGGTCTGATAGTGCCATGTTTCCATGCATTTTGAACATAATGGCTAGTTCTGATGAGAGGCTCTTTATATATTTCACCCGCGCGGTTGGGTGAGGTCTCTTGAAACTCTTGAAAGCTTACTTGACATATTTGAGCTCTTCCCTCTCTCTCTCTCTCTCTCACTTTGCTTAGTGGTTGCATCATTTTGAGATTGAGAGCATCTAGTGCATTGCATCAAGGTGATGATCTTTGTGGCACTAGGGAAGCTTCAAGCAAGTGGTTGATTTGTTACTCTTGGAGGTTGCCGCCTCCTAGACGGCTTAGAGCTCGTGATTCCATTGAGCACTTCAAGGAGATTGTGCAGTTACCGTGGAAGACTGTTGTGAGGGCTTCTGTGCTCACCTTGCCAAAGTGATGAAGAGCAACTCTAGTGGAGTCGATGTTTGAAGAGGTTCTTTGATTCAAGCCAGTTCAAGATCAAGCAGTGCCTTGATAGAGGAGCGGTTGAACATTGAATCCACCTCAACATAGATTAGGGGTGACCGGCAAGTCATCGATATATACCACGGGATGAAAGTCATCTCTTGTTATTGGTTATTTTTTTTGCTCAATTTCATTCAAGCAATTTACATTCTAGAGATTGAATTATATCTTGTCATCTTAGGTTGCAAACCCTCACCTACTTATAGAATAGCTAGCATTTAATTTTCCCTTGTGTCTCTAATTAGATTTGTTTAGTGTTGTGATTTTAGTTGAAACCACCTATTCACCCTCCTCTAGTCGGTATCCTAGATCCTACAACTCTAAATCACTAAAAGAGCAGTATGTAGCAAATGTCATGAATCAAACGCCATGGAATATTTCTTTTAGAAGAGCATTAGTTGAGGAAAAACTGATAGCCTAGCATCTTTCGGTTGGGAGGGATAATTTCTCCTGGGACTTGCATAGAAATGACAATTTTGTAGCTATGTATCAGAATCTCACAAACCAAGATGCCCTTTCAACTCGAAGTTTATTTAGAAGCTAAAGATCCTTTTAAAAATAAAAATATTTTTTTACCTCCAACAAGGTGTAATCTTAACAAAGGATAACTTATCTAAGAGAAACTGGTCATGGAGTAAAAAATGTTGCTTCTATGATCATAATGAAACAATTAAACATCTATTTTTTTAAGTGTCAACATGCTAAGATAATTTGAGAGTGGTCAAAATAGCTAATGTGTTAACTCCACCAAAGTCAATAGAGCATCTTCTTGGAAATTGATTAACGGGTGTACGTGGAATAATTTGATTTCGACAAAAATGATTTACTTTCTTATGCAGGCTGATTTCCGTGTGATTTTTGTTCCTATTGTCAGTTTTAGTCAACATTTATTGTTTGCTTACTGCATTGTGGCACATTTGGGTTGAAGTTCCATTCTAACTAGGTGATACCCTAAGCGTTGCTGCGGGAATTTTTGAAACAAAACTTTAAGGTGAATGTGAAAGTAAAAACACCAAAGTGATTACATGGTAGCATTAGTTTGTAAACAACAATATATATGAAAGCAAGTAATTTTGTTGAGAGTGAACCATTCTAAAATGATTGATCCTACATGTATTTCAATTGTGAGAATTTTGTGGTGTACTACTCACAAATACATGCTATTAGTCACAGAAAATCGGTTGAAGACATAAATAGATGGTCCGGTGAATGATGACATGGCGTATAGTGGATGGTAGCTTGGCCTATAGTGGGTTATGACGTGAAATGCTTGCATGTTGAGAGAAATAGAGCTATGACCCTTAATAGGTTGCTCCTATATAGTTGTACTAGGTGATACCCAGTGGCGGAGGAGAGCCTAAGGCCACTAAGGCCATGGCCTGATACGTGGGCCGAATTTTATCATACTGTAGCATACTGTTACAAAGAAGCCCATGTTAATTAGCCAAATTGGCCCATGGAGCGGCCTTAGTCGTTGGATCAGCCCAGCTCCGCCCCTGGTGATACCCCGCGCGTTGCTGCGGAATTTTTTTAAACAAATTTTTAAGGTGAAATGTGAAAGTAGAAATACCAAAGTGATTACATAACAACATTCATTTGTAAACAACATTATATATGAAAGCATATTATTTTGTTGAGAGTGAATCATTCTTAAATGATTGATCCTACATGTATTTCAACAGCGAGAATTTTGTAGTGTGCTACTCATAAATACATGCTATTAGTAAAAAAATCGCTTGAAGACATAAATAGATGGTTTGGTGGATGATGACATGACGTATAGTGGATGGTGACGTGAAATGCTTGCATATTGAGAGAAATCCATCCATGACTTGTAGTGGGTCTCACCTATAAAGGCCATGCTTGGTTCTCTTGTGTTAGTGTTAGTGGTAGTCTTTCGTACCTCCAACTAACATGTAACAAACTAACACCTTAGATATTTGGATTCATGTGTTAGTTTGCATTTAATGCTACTTTTTCAATCATTTGAGGATCTAAAGAGAGAGAGAGAAAAAGAGTAAAAGAGGTGGGGTCCACCAAAACTAACACCAATTACCACCTCTTGGGGATGTTAGTATTTTTGAGGGTGTTAGTCCCAACTAACACCAAACTAACACCCATGCTTGAATTTTTGGTGTTAGTTTAGTGTTAGTTTGCTACAAACTAACACTAACACTTTCAACCAAGCATGCTCATAGTTGTTATAAATATGATTAAATTGTATACTACCTAAGATTTTTTTATGTGGCAAAGAAGTAAACAAGCGAGAGAGAAATAACCAGTTTTATTGCTTCTACACCCATTTTTGACAAAAAAAATATAAGAGAAATGCTCCAGTAGTCCCTTTCCAAAAATTAGCACGAATTCTAAAACACTTTTTGTTAATTAGTTAAGTAATTATTTAATCTTTTGTTGGTATCCTAGGCCCAATTCTGCTATCCTTGTAGCCCTAGCCCATACCAGCCCAGATCATATTACTTCATGATTGCAGGCGGCGGGGACATCTTCGGCTCTCCGTGTCCAAGCACCGACGCCGTCATGTAGAAGATCGCTTGGCCATTGCGAGAATGTCATGCAAGCAAATATGATTGTTGATGCTATTAGCTTCCAATCTTTCAAAAAAAAGATACTATTAGCTTCCTAAAACTCGTTCTAGGGTTTTACAAATGTGATGAGAGTGCTATCAAAATCATGCAACTGGACCACCAAACTGTTGAAAATTATCCATCCTGAAAGTAACTTGTGATCAGAAGAAGGTGCAAGAATTTGAATCTGTTGGGCGGCCGTGCGACTGTTGGGGATCAGCTAAAAACCGCCATCCTCGGAATCTTCCAAGAAGACACGCGTCATCAGAATAATTAGCAAACAGGAAGTTCTGGAGTATTCGCAGATCTTTGAATATAACAAAGATTGCTGTTTTTCATGATTAGAGAAAGACTTTCTACAAATGAAGTAATCTAATAAGATGGTTTTCTATATATAAACATAATACTGACCCTCGGAATTCCTAAGAAACCAGGATTCCTTTTGTTCCTACATACTTTGAGTGATGTTCAGGAAACAGGGAGTTCCGGGGAAACTTCTCTACTCCGAAGTCATCAAGAAAGAACAACAGAATGGCGTAAGAAGACAGAGTCTCTTTCCGAAGTTGGTGATTGAGGATTCCTAAAGCTCATGAAGATATTCAGGAAAACCGAGACTGACTCGGTCAATAGCGTATTTGGGAAGACACAAAGGAACGTGAGAAGCTTGGCTACGTAAGAAGAAAGAAGCTGGAACACGCTAGGACATACTTGTAATTTAGACGAGATCTCCGTGATTGCCGCGGACGAATGTACCCTCAAGATTTCCTTCCATATCCATTATTGTTAAGGGTAGAATTGGAATGTAAAAGTGACCCTCGGGCACTATAAAAGAAGCCCCCATGCCTCCGTGTAAAGGGATCACCTTTTTCAGAGGAAGACACCATTTGGCAGTGCTACTTTCGCTTTATTGTCTGAGGATTTCGGAATTCCCAACATTGGCGCCCACCGTGTTCTTAGCCGTTAGAAACCCATGATGGCACCACCAAAGAAAACCAAGAAACCCACCCAACAAGATCCTGAGAGCAAAGACAACCAAGAAAACACAGAGCAAGGCCTTGTCCTCCACCCTAAGGCCAACACTACACAAGACCCAGAACAAGTCCACGATTTGCAAAGCAACAGAAATGAGAAAGGCAAAGAATTAGAAGAAATACCGGAAGCCAGCAATGAGCACAATGAACACGAAGCACCAGATGAAGCGCTAGAGGCCGCGTTGAAGCAAGTCCAAACTCTGAAAAGGCAGAAAGAAAAGTTAGCCACGCAGCTCAAGACAAAGAAGCAAGCCACTGACAAGCTGCAGAAACTAGAACAAGCGAAAAGAGAGATAATGCAGCTACAGAAAGAGCTCGACGATATGGCCGAGACAGAGAACAATTCGTTTCGACGATTCACACCAGATCCAGATTCTACAACAAAAAATGAGCCAATCAAGCAAACTTTCATCCTTACAAAAAACGTAGGGCACACAAACAATGTGGTTGCCCAGTTCAACGACTTAAACTCTCCACTTTTCGTAGGCCTTCAAACAGCTCCATGGACATCCAAGTACAAGCCAGTCTCACTTCCAAAGTTCAATGGTTTTGGAAATTCCAGACAATTCCTCATGAGTTATGAAGCTGCAGTAGCTTCGACAGGAGGAGATGACGTTGCTTTGGCAAAATCTTTCATCATCGCATGCGAAGGCCCAATACTGAATTGGTACTCTCTTTTACCACCCCACTCGGTGTACAGCTGGCTGGACCTAAAAGCCAAATTCCTCCAAGTCTTCCAAGCTTTCCATCATACTACCACAAAAATAGCAGATCTATATCAGTGCAAACAAAGAAACAAGGAACCACTCGCAGAATTCGTGAGAAGATTCATGCAATTGAAGTCTCAAACTCCAGATGCTGTTGACAAAGCAACAATCTATGCTCTCATAAGCGGTTTGACTCCGGGGCAAATAGCGGGTCACTTCTCTAGGTGGGATCCCAAATCCATGGATGAATTGTTTGAGGAACTGGAAAAATACTGAAAATCCGACGAAGATCACAGAAGAAGAGTGGCAGAAAGATATCAACAAAGGCAATCCCAGAAAGGAAACCATTGGACTGGACATCAACCCATCATGAATGTACAGGATAATACACCAAGAAACCCAACGCAAAGCCAAAACTATCACAACCAAAGCAGCCAGCGAGGTGGCCATTCTGCCAGAGGAAGAGGACGAGGTAGAGCACCTCCGAAGCTACAAAACCATGACAGCATGGATCCACACTTCCAATGCATATATCACGGCAGGGGTCATAGCACCGAAGCATGCCCAGAAACCAAAAAGAACTTCCAAAGAATTCAAGACCAGCAGCGCGTAGCCCATATAACAGCCATGCAACCCAAGCAAGTGCAGCACACCTTCTGGCAACACCAGCCTTTCCCTCAAACCCAGTCTTTCATCCAACCACATCAAACAACTTGGCAACCTTCGCCACAATTCTATCCGCAAACCCAATTTTCACAACCGCAGCCCTCGCATCATTTTTTTCACCAATCCCAAATTCCTCAAAGCCAAACTTCACAACAAGTCTTTGCACAAACTCAAGCCATACATGTCATTGAGCAAGCTCAGCCACTTCAAGTAAAAGAAGCTCTACCACCACCATCAGCCCAAACTCCAAAGATCAAGCCAAGTAACTCCCAGAACAGTTCAAGAGCTTTGCCCTCCTTCGGGATGATAATGCCAATAACCGGAGGATCGTCCATGGAATTCGAGACCAAGATACAAAGAAATGACTATTACAGACAAATCAATGTAATTATTGATGATGGTCCAGCTGCAAGGCCAGAATGGGCAAAAGTTCTAATAACTTTCACTGAGGAAGATTTCAAGTTGAAATCAACTTGTCACAATGATGCAATGGTCGTCGAGGTCAACGTCGCCGGGTGGATCATAGGAAATGTCTTGATAGACAAGGGAAGTTCAGCGAACATCATTTTCACTAGTACTTTTCAACGAATGGGTCTTGCTCCTCATATGCTAGAACCACCAGAAAAGCCACTAGTTGGTTTTGGTGGGAAACCAGTAAGATCCAACGGAAAGATCTCCTTACCAGTATCATTTGGGAACTTGGATAATGCAAGAATAGAGCACATCATGTTCGACATTGTTGACATGTACTATCCATACAATGCTATCTTCGGGAGACGATTCATCAATAAGTTCGATGTGTGTTCAGGCAACTTTTTCTATGCATGAAAATCCCAGCTCCTCATGGCATAATCACAGTTTTCGGTGACCAGAATGAGGCAAGAAGAATCGAAGGAGGAAACACACCTGGACAAAAGAATGTACATCATCTGGTAAATGAGGAAGAAAAGGAACAACCCTACACCGAAGCCAAAAGAGACAAGGAAAAGATCGAAATAAGTGCAGATGGGGAAACAAAGAAAGTGTTCTTGGATGGCATGCCAGACAGAGCGGTAACAATTGGGGCAGATCTCAGTCCTCAAGAAGAAGAAGAGCTGATTTGTTTCTTGAACCAAAACAAGGATGTTGTCACCTGGTCAGCGAAGGATCTCCAGGGTGTTGATAGGGACATCATCGAGCACATACTTGACACAGATGACATAATCCATCCGAAGAAACAAAAACTCAGGAAAATGTCTGAGGAAAAAGTAAAAGCTGTCGAGGCAGAAGTCCAAAGACTACAAGATGCCAAAGTCATCAGAGAAGTAATCTACCCAGTATGGTTGGCCAACACGGTGCCAGTAAAGAAAAAAATGGAAGATGAAGAATGTGTGTAGATTTCACAGTTCTAAACAAAGCCTGTAAGAAAGATGATTACCCGCTGGAAAGGGTAGATAGAGTAGTAGACGACGCTGCAAACAGCGAAATGCTATAACTCCTAGATATGTTTTCCGGATATCACCAAGTCAGGGTGAGAAAAGAAGATGAAGAGAAAACCAGCTTCATAACCCCATTCGGAACATATTGTTTTGAAAGAATGCCAGAGGGGCTCAAAAACGCAGGATCTACATTCTCAAGGATGATAGCAATCGTGCTACACTATCAACTTCGGAGAAACATCTTAGCATATGTCGATGACATCATTGTTAAAAGCATAAGAAGATGTGATCACATTAGAGATCTACCTGAAACTTTCACAAACTTAAGAGCAGCGAATCTCAAGCTGAATCCAGAAAAATGTGTGTTTGGCATTCAGAAGGGAAAGGTATTAGGATGTCTTGTGTCAACAAAAGGTATCGAAGCCAATCCTGACAAAATCAAAGCAATCATAGAAATGCAAGAACCAGCTTCGGTCAAAGATATACAAAAGTTGACAGGAAGAGTGGCAACATTAAACAGATTCATTCCCAGGGCGGCAGAGAGAAGTTTGCCATTTTTCCAACTTCTCCGAAGTTCCAAAAACTTCCAATGGAGCGAAGCCCAGAGTCAAGCATTCAAGGATCTTAAGGAATATCTGACAAACATGACAAAACTATGCCCACCAGAGCCAAAGTCGCCTCTCCTATTATACCTTGCAACGTCCAACTCAGTTGTAAGCGCTGTCCTCGTTCAGGAGAAAGAAGAAAACGGGTAATTGAGACAAGTGCCAGTCTACTTCTCCTCTGAAGCTCTCTCGGAATCAAAATTGTTCTACTCAGAACTAGAGAAAATTGCCTACACAGTTGTAATGGCAGCAAGAAAACTCAGCCACTACTTCGAAGGGCACCAAATCCGTGTTATCACAAATCAGCCACTAAATGATCTTTTCACAAACAAAGATGCAACTGGGAGAATTGCGAAATGGGCCGCGGAGTTGTCCGGATATGTAGTGGATTTTGAAAGAAGAAGTGCAATTAAATATCAAGTCCTAGCCGACTTTGTTGTGGACTGGACTTCACCAACAATGGAAAGCAACAGCCGCGAACAAGTGCCATGCATAATTTATTGTGATGGGGCATGGTGCGGAAAAGGTGTAGGAATTTCGGCAATAGTTACATCACCCTCCGGTATCAAAATAAGATACACAACAAGACTAGACTTTCCAGAGGAAGCTGTTTCCACCAACAACACCACAGAATACGAAGCCTTGTTGCTGGCTCTCAGGAAAATGAAGGCTCTGGGTCAGCAGACATTCATCATCAGATCAGAATCTAAAGTGGTCCAAGAACATGTCGAGAAAGAAAGCGAAGCAAGAAATCCGGAACTCATCAAGTATCTGAAAAAAGTCAGAGAAATGGAGAAATATTTCAAGGGATACACTGTGCAACACATCCCAAGGGCTGAAAACGATGAGGCAGACAAGTTAGCAAAAGCCGCAGCTCAAACCAGCCTCTACCTCCAGATGTTTTCTTCGAAATCATCACCTCCCCTTCAGTAAAAGAGCAAGAGGAGAGAATGGTGAACATCGTAGAACCATTCGATTGGAGAGCACAGATCATGGCATTCCTAAGGAATCATTATGAACCCACCGATGAAATCGAATTGAACAGACTCAAACAAAGGGCAAGGGGCTATGCTATAGTAGACAGAGAGTTGTACAAATCAGGGGTTTCCGAACCTTGGCTAAGATGCATCACTTCCGAGAAGGGGAAAGAACTTCTGGCAGAAATTCACAGTAGATTCTGCGGAGCCGATATTGGCACAAGGGCGCTTGCAAGAAAAGCAATAAAGCAAGGATTCTTCTGGCCATCCATGATCGTAGATGCAAAAAAACTAGTTAAAGAATGTGAGGCATGTCAAAAAACCGCCAGACAGTAGAAAACACCTTCGCTCCCAATTCAACTCATTTCACCATCATGGCCATTAAAAGATGGGGAATGGATCTAGTAGGACCATTACCCACAGCACAAGGCAATTGCAAATTTGTAGCAGTAGCTGTCGACTATTTCACCACATGGATTGAGGCAAAGCCATTAGCAAACATCACCACTGCAACCGTACAGAAATTCTTCTGGCAAAACATAATCTGCAGATTTGGAGTTCCAAGAGAACTCACCGTAGACAATGGGAAACAATTTGACTGCTACACCTTCAAGGAATTTTGCAGAACCATAGGCACTCATGTCAAGTTTTCATCAGTTTACCACCCTCAATCAAACGGAGCAGTAGAAAGGGCAAACGGAATCATATTCACAGGTGTCAAGAAGTGCTTGTTTGATCAAAAGAAGGGCAAGTGGGTAGATGAGTTACCAAGGGTCATCTGGTCTCACAATACAACTACTTCAAGAGCCACGGGGTTCACGCCTTTCCGCCTGTTAGATGGTACCGAAGCCATGACACCAGAAGAAATAAAAAATGGAAGTCTGAGAGCTATCAAAAAATCCGAAGATTCCGAGGAAACTGAAAAATTAGAGAAAGATATGATCGAACTAGATATTCTTGAAGCAGCTCAGAACTTGGAAAAATATTAGCAAGAAACTAGGAAGTGGAAAGATAAGAAAATTGTAAGGAAGGAAATCAAGGTCGGGGACCTGGTTATCAAAAGAAAGAAGGATTGGGAGAATCCGGGAAAGTTACAAGAAGCATGGGAAGGCCCATACATAGTGAAAGAGAGCAATAGGCCGGGTTCTTTCCGCCTAACTGATGAACTGGGAGTGGAGCTACCACATTCATGGAATGTGGACAGCCTAAAAAGGTATTATCCATAAGAAAAGATAGAACTAGGAGTTTAATTAGATCTTAGGCTAAGTTAAGAAAAATGTAAAAAACCTCAGCCTGTAAATCTATAAACAGTGTCGAAGGAAAAAAGAGCTTTACTTTTCCTGCATTTTTACTTTTACCTAAAGGGACCGTACTCTTTTCCTTGCAACGGGAACTCCATCATGGAGGCAAGGTTTTTAATGAGGCGGGTCTCGTGTAAATTTTCTTTCTGCCATTAATGAAAGAGAAGTTTCCCCTAAATATTTTTTCTCATACCGTCGCTCTCGCAAAATCAAAACAATCACGAAGGCCGAAGGCAATGGAAGGTTGCGGCCATATTCCAGAAAGTGTGATTAACCATGAAAATCACGAAGGGCGAAGGCAACGGAAGGTTGCAGCCATATTCCAAAAAAGTGTGATTAACCATGAAAATCATGAAGGCCGAAGGCAACGGAAGGTTGCGGCCATATTCCAAAAAGTGTGATTAACCATGAAAATCACGAAGGCCGAGGGCAACTGAAGGTTGCGGCCATATTCCAGAAAAGTGATTAAACACGAAAATCACAAGGTCCCAAGATAACAAGGGGACGGCCCTGTTATAAACAATCATGCCTAGTTACTACTAAAAGGATATGGACTATATTCCACCTTTCACAAATTTTTGTTGCAGCACGCTCCAGTGCAATTCAGATTCATAAAGAATTTCTAACTACAAAAACACAATTCACAGCCCGAGTTGAAGGCAACCAAAGAGTTGCCATATCAACATTTGATTCCGACCAAAAATACTTAAGTCCATAAAACTCGGTGCAAGTTTTATCGACTTATCGATCTTTTTTCAGGAAAAGTTTGCTAAAGTTACCGAAGCTAGCTACAAGGACTCAGGATCTTCTAATGAAATGATGCGTTCTCGCGCTACAAAACGCAAGGTAGGGAGGGTGACATTTTTTGCAAAAACACTTTTTTGAGTTGTTTTTTCATACCGCGAGGGACATCATTTCATTACAATAAGTTCATACAAAAATAAGGTTCAAGGAAAGTTACAAGGGAAGCTCAAGCACATGACCGGGCTTCGAGCCTCGCTGTTCAGCAATATCACAAACATACGCAAAATCATCATCCGCAGCTAAGGGGCTAAGGGGTTCCGTCTTCACGGAGCACGCAACATCTTCCTCCAGCCTCGAGATAGCAAAGTCATCTCGTGAGGAAAAAAACCAACCCAAAGGGAAGGTATGCATCAAAAAAGCATTCACAACAAAAGATCCGAAAATCTCTGAAAGAGTTTTCAGGATAAGCTTCTTTATACAAACGCCAAGAAGCACCGCTGGCCATGACCCGTTCATGATACATATGGATCGGAATAACATCTTGCGCAGGCCCCCCTTCAAGGACCTGCGCAGGAATAATGTGTCACAAGTTTTTACATACACCACAAAAGATTGAAGTCAATTCTAGACACATCTCAATCCTAAACCTGCTCTTCACCGGCCGGCGTCACACTAGAATCATCAACGTCTTCGCCTTCCACCCCCTGCCCGCTAGCCTCTTCAGCATCACCCTTGGGATCCATCTCCAACGCCACCCGCAGTTCCTCCTGCGCTTCATCTTCCAAAATCTAAAGAAGGGGGAGAGGAACTTTACTAAACAAAACATGGCATGCACAAAGAAAAAGAGCTAAACTACATGCGAAGCTGACCAAAAGAAAAGTTACCTTAGCAAGCTTTGCACGAGCTATTTCCTTAGCAAATTCTTTGCCCCAGCCATCCAAAACTTCCTGACAAAGTTCTTCTTAATAATCTTCACGTCTTCGTTTGCACGAATCATCGACACATTAGAAGCTGAAGGAAATTCAAGTCCAGAAGAACAAAACTTTCCAAGATCAACACAATCCTTAATCTCCAGAAGTTTCAGAAGACTCTCAGAACAGAATGCAGCGACAAAATCACTAGCAGAGCCGATCAGTTCAGGAAGATTTTCAAACTCTTCTATAAGCTAGTCAATAATCGCCTACGCATCCTCTGTATCTGGAAAAGGGCTGGGCCTAGCACCATACTCCCCAAGAGCTTCGCTATATTTCTCGAACAAAAATTCAAAGTTATTTTTTATCTTCTTCTCTCCATCATTCATAAGCTTAATCCTATCAGCAAGATCTTTTTCCAAAGAAAGAATTCTCAAATCCTTCTCCCCATTAGCCTTCGCAAGATCAGCATTATGCTTCATGGCTTCAGCGTGCTTGGTTTTAAGAGCCGAAATCTGGTTTGCATCACGCTCAACAGTCCCGCGTAGCTCTTCAATAATTTTCAAATTGTTAGCATGAGACTGGTTAAGCTTCGCATACTTAACCTCCAGACCTTTATAAGCATCATCGGCATGCTTCTTTCCTTCCTTAGCAACATCTACCATCTCTGTCAAGGTCTTGTTCAAAATCTCAAGTTCCTGAGAAACTTTCTTGGAAGAAGATAAATCTCGCTCAAGATTCAGAATTTTGCCGCGTAGCTCCAGAGCATGATTCTCGTCTTTACGAGTTTTCTCAGTAGCAATTTTCCCGGTGATTACAGATTTCAAGCCAAGAGTGGTGCTGATCATTGACACATCCCTCGCAGGAAATCTACGCAAAGTATCTTCAAAAACTACGAGCAACAAAAGGTATAGTCAGCAAAAGCAAAGACCAAGTAAAAAGAAAGCAAATAGAAACCAAAGCCCACACACCTGCAGGATCATTATAATTTCCCACATCTTCATGCGCTGACTTCACCATCGCATGAGCATCATCCTGTACAGTGTCCATCTGAGAATCCGAAATTTTCTCTAAATCCTGACTAGAGAACAAGAGTTTTTTCAAAGCCTCGCCTCCGGATGAGCTTGCGAAGGCAGCAAACGATCCTGGAGCATGCCATAGCATATCAAAGCTATAAGCATCATCATCTTGTCCAATCCCAGCACCACCAACAAACAGCAACTTACCCTTCAGATCTGTCCCAAAAGTTTGGTTATAGCCGTAGGTTTCAGGAGGGACACCCTTGCTCACAGGAACATCTTGCCGACCTTGAATAAGAAGCGGAAAGTCAGAAACAGGACCCCGCTACACAGTTTTTTCAAGATCAGCCAAGAAATTAGGAGAAGCATCGTCATCACCGGTTTTATCTTCCAAAATCACAATCCCTTTCTCCAAATTCCTGGGGACCTTAGAAGTCTTGGACGCAACAACTTTTTCAACAGCAGCAGGCTCCTTATCTGAAAGAGAATCAATATCAACGAAAGTATTTTCTGAAGAAGGAGAACAAACGACACGGCATGGAACTACTTCACAATAGAACAAGGAATCACCTGAACTTTGGCTGTCATCTTCCTCATCATCTGACAAAGCAGACGCAATACGAGTGTGAGGTTTAGAAGAAATCACCTTCACACTACCTTTCCTTTTCTTCAGCTCCGCTAATCCAACCGCAGTAGCCTTCTCAGCTTCGGAAACCTGAGAAGACGATCTGGAGCTTCTGGAAATCAGCTTCCTTTTCTTTGAAGATTCCAAAGACTTTGTCTTCCCAGAAATCTTGCTGAGATCAGAAACTTTATCCGAAGTTTTCTCAGAAGTCACCGAGGACTTCGAACTCTTTCTTTTCCGAGATTTCACAGGAGCCCCTATAGTAACAGACCTAGTAACACCTGGTGCCTGCATCAGCTTCTTGGGACCAGGAGGCCTTGGGCGCAAAGCAGGCTCAGCACCAAGTTTCGAAAACACACGGTTCACTCGCCTCTTATGTTTTACAATGTTTTTTGAACTGCTTATATTCAGTTAAATAACACTTTCCAACCATATCAACAACCAACTCTTCTACAAGATAAATGAAATCTTCCAAAGATTGACCCTCAGGAAGGCGAAGATCAAACCTCGGAAAGGGAACCTTGCACGGCACCCAATCCACCGAAAGATATACGATTTTCTTAGGTTTCCACCCAAATGATAAAGGCCACACACTAGCAGCAATGTATTCTTCAATCACGTCTCGCCCCCGAGGATGGTGCAAGCAAAGAAGAATATATCTTCTCCCTTCTTGAAATCTTGGGACTTCCGATTAAAGGAAGCTGTCGACACAGCAGTCATTGGCCCCAGGGGCGTGTAAAAAGGATTCAAAGGGCCAGCAAGGCCCATCTCCTTAGACATATCAACCTTCACATAAAACCAGAATCTTTACCAGTCATCAGCCCATTTGTCATTGCTACAGGGAGCAAGTTGAATCCTCTCAATCTTTTGACTCGCATTCTTTCTACGAGTATTGAAAGTACTACATCCGTAATGAGCTTCGTAGAAGTTATCATCATCGAGCTTAATAATCTTCCGCTGAATATGAAGCTCGAAGAGCCGCGCAAAGATATCAGCACTTATGTGACCCTCAAAAGTTTTCTGAATCCAGAAGAATTTTGAAAGTCCTAAGAAGGAATTGGGTGTGAGCTGATGCATCTTCACTTGAAATCGATCAAGAATTGATGGAAGACGTTCATCACACAGAAACCTGAGGCCGGCAGTAAAGAAATCCCTGAAAACCACAATCTGATCAGGCTGCAGCTGAGGAGTCTCTTCATCTATTGGCGCCCAGCCACAACCAGCAGGGAAGAATTTCGCATCTTCAAAACCCTTAATCGAATCGGGAGTCACCAGAGATTTCCCAAAAACAAGAGTAGGTGGATAAGCCACCTTTGGAGGCATTAACTCCTCCATCTCCACCTCAACCTGAGAAATATCTTCCTCGGAACCAGAGTCTTCACCCGAGTTCACCTCTCCCTCCTCAATAGAGACAATATCTCCAGGAATTTGGGACGACGGTGCAGCGCTTGAAGAGGGGGTTTCAGAAGATTTCGGAATATCAGAACCCAAGGCAGCAGCCGCCTGAGCAATCTCTTCTTCCATCATTGGCCTAGAAGTACTTTTGGTACGAGCCACCTAAAAATCAAGAAACCAAAAAAACATAGAACTACAAGAATAAAAAAACCAATCACATCACTGTTGACATTGCTAATGTCATCGACTAGAAACAGATATAAAATCCATCTCTATCGACGGCGCCAGAAATGCAAAGGTATATCTTAACATGATGCTAAGTGTATATCAGATGTTGCTTTCAGATAAACTAAAATATAAATCCGCTACAGGTCATAGCACAACTTGATCTAGGTTGTCATCCCTGACAGAAGTGCCACTAAAACGCATGGATTGGTACTCTTACATATGCCTTGGATCTCTAGATAAGAAAATATATATAAATGGGTATCCGCAAGCGCACAGATATGAATATACCAATGTAGCATTTTAACCAGGAGTAAAACCAGGTATCGTATTTATATTCTACCACAGGGAAAGAAGTCTTCTATCTATAATAACAAATACATGCATATCTCTCAGTTGTGTAATGTAGAGTGGCCAAAATATATCAATTACTATAAACAGGTATAAGTCACATAAAGAAAATGATAATGATAGCATTGATCAAGTCATAACATAGTGAACCACCATAAAGTATCAATATAGAAAGAGAAGCGTATTCACAGCCTAGTTAGCGAGGATACTCCTCAGTAATCCTAAACTATACGTCAATGCATACTATGATTAGTGCAATACATTTAACAATCATGGAAGAAGAACTATTATACTTATGCATGGGGAGACTACCCAGGAGGATCAAGGCCGAAACTTGAAACAACCCAAATAGTATAAGGCTCCACTAGTCCTACACATGGGGGGTGGATTACAAAGGACTCAATAGTGCTGTCACCACCACGATCTACCACACGACCCGGCATGTAAGGTGCAATCGCAGGTAAATACAGTATAAGCACCACGCTTACACTATCTTTACCACTCACCCATGTTAACAGATGATCTAGGTGAGGGTTATACGACTCCATACACGAATATAAAAGTAAATCAACTATGCTAAACATGTAATCATAATAAACACCAAAGCATATAATCTCGAATATAATCATTGATAAGAACATATATCTCTACAGCAAATGTAAAAGAACTTATAAAGAAGAACTTACAAGAGCGAAGCTAGATCAGTATCTCGACCAGCTTCTACACGATCAGGAGCCAAGTAGACGCCTTGCCTCCCCCTAGATCTAGACTTGATGACTTGATCTGGTGTATGAACTGGGATTTCTGAGGCCAGATTCTCTTTGCCAGGGGGGGTCAGGGGGCTGCTTATATAGTCCTGAGGAGGTGCCATGCGCCGTACGATCAAACCGACCTAACCTACGGTTTAGATTGATCCTCATAGGCGGTGGAAGAACATTCCAGAAGTAGGGCTGACTTGGTGCCCGGGGGAGGCTGACCGGCCCCACCACCAGGCCGATCGGCCTGGGGTGGGCCCCCTCGGGGTCTGCTTCGGCCTGGTTGGTCCTTGCCCCTTCCAGATGCTTCTTTCTTGGATGCCAAGTCACGTTGAGTTCCGGAGTCCTCTGGAGTCTTCTAGAATTGTTCATTTTCCTATTTTTCTAATTAGTCCCTGCAAGACATAGAATTCTCCAAAACTCCAGGAAAACTATTAGTGACACCCTATTCTAAGTTGGTATTAACAATTATGCCCTTTTCTCATGTTTGGTTGACTTATAAATATATAAGATAAAATGTGTCAACAATCACTAAGAAACAAAATGAAAGAAAGGAAAAAACAATCGCGTTACCTTCGGAGAAGCAGAGAAGGGGAATTCAGAAAGCAGGAAGCCAGGAAATCTTCAAGAATTTTAGAAACTTCCAAAAAAATCCGAAAGCTAGGAAACGGTGAAAGCGAAAGTTACCACGACCCCTCTATTTATAGGAACGGAGGGATGCATCGAGAAGGTGCCTCGGGAAACGAAACGACACCCTATAAAATGATGACGCATGTCTCCTCCGACGCCCAAGGGTGACGTTTTTACCCAATCCTCAGAATTTTCACGTGGAACCGAGTCGTTAGAGTTAACCCGCTTCCCCGAGGGGCTACTGTTGGGGATCAGCTAAAAACCGCCACCCTCGGAATCTTCCAAGAAGACACGCGTCATCAGAATAATCAACAAACAGGAAGTTCCGGAGTATTTACAGATCTTTGAATATAACAAAGGTCGCTGTTTTTCATGATTAGAGAAAGACTTTCTACAAATGAAGTAATCTGATAAGATGGTTTTCTATATATAAACATAATACTGACCCTCGGAATTCCTAAGAAACCAGAATTCCTTTTCTTCCTACATACTTTGAGTGATGTTCAGAAACAGGGAGTTCCGGGGAAACTTTTCTACTCCGAAGTCATCAAGAAAGAACAACAGAATGGCGTAAGAAGACAGAGTCTATTTCCGAAGCTGGTGATTGAGGATTCCCGAAGCTCATGAAGATATTCGGGAAAATCGAGGCTGACTCGGTCAATAGCGTATTTGGGAAGACACAAAGGAACGTGAGAAGCTTGGCTACGCAAGAAGAAAGAAGCTGGGACATGCTAGGACATACTTGTAATTTAGACGAGATCTCCGTGATTGCCACAGACGAATGTACCCTCAAGATTTCCTTCTGTATGCATTATTGTTAAGGGTAGAATTGGAATGTAAAAGTGACCCTCGGGTACTATAAAAGAAGTCCACATCCCTCCGTGTAAAGGGATCACCTTTTTCAGAGAGAGACACCATTTAGCAGTGCTACTTTCACTTTATTATCTGGGGATTTCGGAAATCCCAACAGCGACTTCCCAGCGCCGGCGAGCGCCCAGCTCACCTCCGCGACGTCCAGCGTAAAAGCCTTGGCATAGCTCAGAGCACCACCATAGCGCCGCCAGCAAGCACCAGCCGACCCCCAGCCTCACCACCGCGGCGATGCCAGACCAAAAATGCCAACAGAGGAGCGAAAGGGAACACCATCGCCTCCTCACCTCAGCACCTGTCGCCCGCGCGCAACACTCCCCCGACCCCACCAGCATCCGGCCCACCATGGCCTAGATCCAGTAGGGCCGGAGGCCCCTGGCCGCTCCCACCGCCGGCCACGCAGCACCGGCCGCTAGTCGCGGCCACCGCCAGCCGCGGCCACCACCGACCGCCGGCCGCAGCCACCGCCGGCCGCCAACCCGAGCGCAGCAAGCCATGGCCACGACCACGGCCAGACACGCACCCCGGCCGGCCAGCCAACCTCAGCCAACAACCTCCCGCGCCACGCCGGTCGACGCGACCGGCACCGTCCGCATCAGCCACCGCCTCCACTGCACGTCCAACGAAGACCGCCGCTCCCCCACGCACCACCGCGCGCCCCGTCGCGCCTCCACTAGATCCGGCCGGAGCGACACCGGATCTGGTGGCTCCCGCCGCCGCCGCCGCCGCACAGGAGCCCATCACCGGCGAGGGTCCTCCGGGGGGGGCGGGGTGGCCGCGCCCGCTCGCAGCTGCCGGAGAGAAGGGGAGGACGCCCCGCCGCCGCCTTCCCCACGGGCCGCGCGGGATCCCGGCGACCCGCTCCGGCGGCGGCGCGGCGGAGGAGCCGTCCTCTGGGTTGTGGCGGTGCTAGGGTTTGGAAGCCCGCCTGTTGCCCACGCGGGGGGCGAGTGAGCGTTTCGGTTCGGTGTGTGCTCGTCGGTCTCTCTCTTCTCTTGGCTATGTTTTGTCTTCTTTCGCCGACTGATGGGTTCAGCAGTACTTTCAAAAAAAATAGACTTCATTTAATACTCCGTCCGTTTTGCATACCAAATAGAAATATGATGTATATCTAGATGCATAAGAAAAACTCTGATGAATCTATAGAAAAAGCTTACTAGTGGGTAGGATGTCGTACGCATGGCACACCAAGCGAAGAGCCCTAGTGGACACCCGTGGGGCAGCCCTAGGGAGAGCCAGCAGGGCTGATGACGATGACGCCGCTGCCGCCGGCTGTTTCGTGCGGAGCTGCAGCACCGCGGGAGAGAACTTCCCCGCCGGCGGCAGCGCCGCCGGCGCCAGGCTCACGAGGGTGCAGGAGCTCAGCATCGACATCACTGCTGCTACTGCTATAGCTAGCTACAAGGATGACAATGTACACTGCTCGCTGTGGCGATGCATGCGTGATGTGCATGCCTTATATGCCAAGCCTCCTCTGGCCGATTGGTTCCCGAGTTCGACTCCCGGTGGGAGCGGATTTTTGGGGTAGAGGGAAAAAAATCCCCTCGCCTACCACCAATTCCCAAAGCACGTAGTAGGTCCCGGCCCGTGCTCACAAGGTTACGGTGCCTCCGTGTAAGGGTGGGGTAGGGGTTCGGGGGTTTTCTCGGCCTGCGTGAGAAGGTATTCTTCTTATCAGAATGCCCGGGGGGGCGGCTTGCCCCTCGCAGGTCGAGTTTTTTTTTTTTTTGCATGCCTTATATAGAGGCCGGCCGTGTGTGTGTCAGTGTGTGTTAGCTTTGCTTCGACTAGCAGTTGGGAATATATGTCTAGTGAACTGAAGAAGCAACTGGCTTTTATCATAAAAGTATAAGCACAGCTGCATAGGAAGCTTTGCTGTCTGCCAGAGATTTTTTTTTTGTGAAAGTGAAAACACAGCTTTTGTTGTACAAAAGTATCAGCCCCAAATGACGAGTGAATTACATTAATTGGAATAAGTCAGCATTATATATTACTAGGTTTGTGCCCGTGCGTTGCTACGCACATCCAATTATCTATAACGCAATACACAAAACATACAATAAAGTTATATAGTACGACATTGTATTTCTCAATTTAAGACATCATATCCAAAGAACGACTTGAAATTGAACGCACATTTTGATATATTAATCTGGTAATTTGCCTAAATGATTATGACAAAGACACCCAAAATGCCACACTCCGTCTATTCAAAATCTCTGTCTGTGATGTGCCGAAGATAGTATTTTACAATGCTTGGTAAGCACTTTCTCCAAGCATTTGCTTCATGCGTCACAAGATCGACGAAGACAAAATATGTATATTGCAATATATGATCAGGCGGAAGAGCAACATATGTAAGGAAAGAAAGTTAAGTTACTTATAGCTATGGTTACAAAGCCAAAGGATCAGAGGCATGAGATGTTTGGAGATGATAAATTAACAGCATCATACCAAACCAAACAATGTTTTATATTATTTTATTTACATATCAAACAGAAATAATCCCTAAGCAGCGCATAAGTAATCACTTGAAATTCAAAAGGCACACCTCAATGTTTTGTGTGGTTTTCACAGATGCTTCCATAAAGATCAGACCGTGTTCCTTTGCAAACTGCTAGCATCCCTTGTAGCTGACGGCAAGCCTGCGAGACAGATTACATTTGTTCTCAACCAGCATTAGCATAATGTTGGCGTTGGCGTGCAGTCAACCAGAAAATAAACTTCTTTTTTGCCCAGCTGCAAGCATGAATTGGATAAGAAATAACTTTCGTGATTCGCTAAAGTAAAGATCATCCTATGTCTATAGTCATAATGTTCTAACATGTGTGCGCCGACCGTGTCGTGAAACAGTATGATTGTTGATAAGACAAAATCAGATCAGCCATTATTTAAAACCATAGTGCTTTCGCAGAGAGAAGATGATATATCTTTATTGTGACAAACACAAGTCAAACATTATTAAGAGAACGACAACCATATTCTTTTTGAGTTCCAAGGAGAAATCTCTACTCCACCACATTCATCAGGACCAGAGTTTTAATTGACTTTTTATAGCTGACAAAGATAGCAAGACTCACTTATCTACAGGTTATAGCTATCAGCCAAAAAATAAACAAAAAAGACCAGCAAAAAATGCTCGTAACATCACAAAAATAAGTCATCCACACATGACACTATGCGAATAACTATCTTAATATGTTTTTTTTAGAACAACCAGTTCACTTAACCACAATCCTGCGATCATGCTTGCTCAGAATTAAACATCTTCAGACTCTCTTGCTACCTTAAAATGAAAATGGAATGCATTTATTAAAAGATAGAACATAGGATTAGACATTTTCAAGAGATAAAAATGGAATGAGCTATTTCTTCGATGTTACTAACACCAAGTTCACCAAGACAGTAAGGTCTGAAGTTCTCCAGTTAAACATTCTCAGTATGAACTGAATAACATACAGTGCTGGTCATTTACCTTTCTCCTCAATGTAAATGGAATCCCCAATCTTGGAGAAGGATACATTCCAGCCCTGCAAGCACAAACCACACAATTTAGAACTTTACATCTGAATGGGAAGGATCACTTACCGGTGCCTTTAAGCTCCTAAAGCCTTAGGCAGCATGTAGATCATCATTTCAGCATCTCTACCTCTCTCTACTCCAGGATCATTGCCTTGCTGGGACACCTCCTCATCAAGTGTTCTGATGTAAATGGACTAATAATGAGATCATCACCTTGAGGCTAGGCTTTAGCAAAGTATCACTTTATTTGCTAGCATAACAACTCAGCATTAATTTTAACAACAAGATGACATCAGAGTTCACTTCTGATCCATAACTTCTGATGCCTTGCTTCAAGGTGCAACAAAGAATGATGAGTACAAAATGAACCAGTGAATGATGAGTACAACAAGACCTCCCAATTCTATCAGTGAGAATGATGAGTACAAAATGAACCAGCGAATGATGTATGCCAATTGATCCAATGAACCAGCTTTGAGTAAAAACAATGGTAGGTTTTCATCATCGATGTAAAGCAAACAGCCAAACCCTACAAATGCAGTAAAAATCAATTGGCTATTTTCTAGACCACAATCTACAGCCTGACAAAAAGAGATTAGGCAAATATTATCTTTTCTACCACTTGTGTGTAGTGCAAATGCACTCGACTTTTACTTTCTTTTCTACCACTTGTCTGAATATTTTCCATTTAGAGTTTCATACATTATAGAAGTTCAAAAATTCGAAAGTAACATAGCCTGCTGGCAACTCTACCACTCCTATATCTCCACCTTCTTCCTTTGGCATCTTCAACATCAGAAACATAATAAGATTAAAAAATCGGTCATTTAAGGAGAAATCTATGTTGAAGGATTCCCAAATTACCCCCAATGAAACAAGCTATCCACAAATAACAAATTTTGCTTAAACTCTAAAAGTAGTATTACATTGTAAAGTGATGATAATGGCTAAAGCAGCAATCAATTAGGTAATGAGGCTGGAGGTGACCTTGATATCACCTTCAACAATAACAGTACTATCAGAGATGTCAGCAAAAAAGCCATGGATGTTGTGAAGTATCTCATTGACTATTTGTTCATTTTCAGTTGGCATTTTTTCTGGCTACTCATGAGCTCGACTCCTTTGCTACTGTTGAACGGTGATGACGAAGATCGAAACAGAGATTTGACAACTCGATTTGTCTTTTCAGCATCCATGTTACAATTCTCTAATTTCAGAAATAGTACTGTCCAGGAGAACAGGCAACTGAAGTAGATGCCATATTTGCAACTGTAGATGCAATGAAACTCCTGCCCGTGTGTAAAGGAACTTTGACCTTGTTTCTAAAGCAGATTCCATCCTTACAATATCAACTTCACCACCTAGATGTTGAATCATCTCCCTTAAAAATTTTTGGTCTTCTACAACCTAGATGTGTTAGATTCACAGGATCAACTAGGTGTAGATCAGTGGGTGGTTTCTCTTTGACAGATATGTGAAACGTGGTGTTGGATATCTTGAGAGAGAGAAAGAGAGAGGAAGAGAGACACTGACCAGATTTAGGGAAGTAGAGGAGGATGCTCGTCGGTGAAGATGAAGTCCGTCGTCGCAGTGCAGTGTAGTGGCGACCTGCGGTGGAGCGCAGTGACGTCCGCGGTGGCGGCGGCGGCGCTTCCTGCCGCTGGCAGCACCTCCCGATCAGTGGGCAGAGGAGGTGGGGCGAGTGGGCACGGTTTTGACTCACGATTCGTTACTGTTCCTCGTGGCCCCCACCTCCCTTATATGGTGCTGCGCGATGAGGGCTCGCAACCCCAGTGGGTTGGGCTCCCCCGATCAGAGAGCCGAGTCAAGGGCCAAGTTGGCCTTTGGTCCAACTGGTGGAGATCAATACTAACAAGATGAGGCAAAAAAAACTCAGTTCAGCACATGAATCAATGTTCAAGATGTCAACAAACTTGATGTGCTTCTTAAAATGCACCCCAAGGATGATTACTAAAAATGATCCAAGAAATAATTAGCATTGAATGTAAAAATATACCTGTTTTTAATGGCTTTCAAATCACCTTGAAGGTTATCTGGTTGCCCTTCATTAGTTATTTTGCAAGTTTGGGTCATTGACCCTTCAAGTCTGCATGCAACTCTATTAAGATCTTTCTCTAGTGTTTCAACATCTTGTGCTTTTCACATCACGAAATGGTAAAGATAAGCACACCAAGCTTTGTGCAGGAACAGACTAAGCAGAGCATTGCCGACATCCTGAGTTCCAGCAAAACAATGAAATAAAGATGCAAGTAGATTTTGCAAGCAATGCTCATAATCAGTTTTTAATCAGTATGCAGCAGTAAAAATGATGTTCACAAATTACAAATTAAAGAGAACTCATAACTTACAACCAACACGCATGCCTTTCAGTTCCAAGAGAACATAAGCAATAGTTGCACATCCAAGGTGCCTTTGAATCCTAAAAAAGCGTAAGCGTCAGTTGCAGATTGACATAACAATGATTCTGTTCTTAGGCCAAAGATTTAGATGACAGAAAAAGTACTTACTCCTCTTTTTTTTCCCTGCAAATTGATATGATCAGGCAAAAAAAACAATCCCCAAAATGAAAGTGTAGAGGTAAAAGAAGGCAGAGAGGCCGACGCAGGGCCAGTCTTGGCCTCGGGGATATCTCGACCCTCCAAGAGCTCGGCAATGGCGGCGAGCTCGTCAGGGGATTCCTTGAGGCTTACGACCGCAGGGGTTCTGATTGCTGGCTTTCTAAACTGCAATCAAGAATCATAGTCCCGTGAAAAACCTACCCTAACAAGAACAAATCAATGATGAGAGGGCAATCAGAGTAACTGGAGCTAGTAGATTACCTGTGTAGATAAGAGATGAGGCTAGCCGGAGGTGCCCCCGCCGCCTTCGCTTGTGTCGATGACACTGTCTCCGCAGTGGCCGTCGAAGCTGCTGGACCGGCCGGATATCTTGTGCCTTCACCCTGGATCGAGAGGGGAGCAGGCGATGGAGGCAGCGAAGGGAGGATAGTTGGTCGCCCTGGAGGTTGGAGGGCACGGCGTTGCAAATGGGGCCGGCGGGGGTGGAGCAAACGGCGCATGAGGCGGCGTGCAGAAGGGGAGACGGAGGCGGTGTGCGGACGGGGAAGCGAAGAGGATTGGTGGCGTAGGCGCCCTGTGGATAGGATCGACGATGTCGCCCTTGATGGCGGAGGCGTCGACCGGTCCTGATGGAGATGTTGGCAGCACAAGGATGCGTCGGTGATGGCGTGGTCGACGATGACGATGGTGATGGCATGATGGAGATGACGACGGCACAAGGAGGCGTCGGTGATGCCATGGTCGACGGCGGCAACGGTGATGGTGTTGTCGATGGCGGCGATGGTGATGGCATGATGGGCGTGGCCAACGGCAGTGTGGTAGTGGATGACGACGCAGGGATGGGGAGGCGACAATGGCGGCAGCGTTTCCTTAGGGTTTAGATGGGTGATTGATTGGAATGGCTTGACGGCTTGGTGGGGCCGGAAGGGCGCGCAGGGGTGTGGACACGCGGAGACGTCTGTCGAAACACGGAGCCGCGGCGGCGGCGGCGGTGTGACTAAGGGGAGGGGAACGGCAGCGGCGGCGAACAGGGATGCACGATCGAGGGTGAGCGCGCGAGGGAGGAGGAGGGTCTAGGGTTAGGGTTTGTAGGTGGCATTGTGGCAGGTGTGGGGGTGGTCGGGCGAAGGAGGGAGATGCGGGAGGGAGAGGATGGCGGAGGAAGATGCGGGAGGTGGGCGAGGCCTGGGGAAGGAATTGATTGCAGAGAGAGAGGAGCGAACGCGCGGGTGGGAGGGCGGAGCAAGTTCACCTGGTGCGTAGGCTGCGAGGGAGCGGTGAACGTACGTTCACCGGGTGAAATGTTCGACCGTATTTGTTCTCCACTTCATTCTTTTTAGGAGTAGAGACTACCACCCAACCCAAGGGATTGCAGCTTGCTTTTCTATTCCAATTTTTTTAGAATTACACAGTGCAACACAGACGCTTACAACACGCACGCACACTCACCCCTATGAACACACGTTTGCAAACCCTACCCCTATGAGCACCTCTAAAGGACTAAGCACCGGCAGATCTAGAGATTCTCGAAGTCGCCACTGGCGTCTCGTCGTCAATGGGAACATCGCTTACCACTTAATGCATAACACCGGAAAATTTCGGAATAAATCCAGGAAAAGGTGCGATTGATCTAAGGTCAGATGAATTCTGTGTACAGAGTTCCCGAATTTCAATGCTTGACCGCTGATCGGCTGACCAAAGTGGGCCTGTGGGCCTACCGACCGTTTGGCATGGGCCTGTCGCCTAACAGCCCACGGGCCCGTCGCATTACTATAGAGGAGCCCACAAACTTCAAAAAATAAATATAACGTCCCAGCTTTGCCGCTGTGCATGTCGTCGTGCATGTGGCAAAACAAATAGTCTCTTTAGCAGATTTTCAGCTGATTTGTATGTCAGATTCATTGTGAGAGGAAAAATATTGTGCAAAAAGTGAAAGAAGATAAGTCGAACATAGATAAAATTTCGAACACAGAAGTAAATCAAAGCTAGTGGTGAAGAAGGAACTGGACCGGAGAAATGAGGAATCAAAATGGTCTCGGTTCATTCAGTTCATTGCTCATAGGTTCTGATTTTCACAATCAAAATTTTTTTTTCGAAAACGCAGGAGAGCTGCGCTTCTTTGTATTAGAGAGAGAAATAAAGGCCCCATACAACCTCCTCTCTCATACAGGGACCAAGTATGAGAGAAGAATCCAAAAAACACTACTCAGCCTACTAAACAACTAGGACATGACCAAAACCTTGACCATACAAGTTAGATGACACCACCTAAACCTAGACATTCCAGCTTCTTAGCACCAGCAAGGCACCAAAGGCTATGTTCATCCTTGATGTCCCTCAAAATGGAATTGATAGAAGGTGCCACCCCATCAAACACACACGCATTCCTGTGCTTCCAAATCATCCAAGCTCCCAAAATAATTAAAGAGTTGACTCCTTTTTTACATTCTTTTCGCACCCTCCTTAACACACGTCGCCACCAAACCGCAAAGCTGTGTTCCCGCAGCCTAGGAATGCAATCACCAAGGTTCAAAGGAGCCAAAAGGTGAAACCAAACCTGCCGCGCAAAAACACAAGTGACCAATAGATGTTGCACCGTCTCATCCTCCTGATCACATAAGGGGCATTGTTCAGGGTGGGGCAGCTCTCGCTTTGCAAGCCTATCAGCAGTCCAGCATCTATTGCGAATTGCCAACCAAAGAAAAACTTTACACTTATTTGGTGCCCAGGATTTCCAAAGTCTTTTCCAAGGTTCAAAAGTGACAGAACCTTAGAAGCAAGCCTGATAAGCAGATTTAGAGGAGTACTGTCCCCTAGATTCCCATAACCAGATATGTCGGTCTTCTAGCTCATTTAACTCAATACCTTGGACACAATCCCAAAGCTGCAAGAACTCCCAGATTACGATCCAAGACAGTCCACCACGTATGGCAGTGACCCATCCATTGTTGTGAAAAGCCTCCGCCACGGTTTGCTTATCTCGGATTCGAGGAGGCACACATGCAAAGACAGCAGGAGCAATGGATTCCACCGAACACCCATGCAGCCACTTGTCTGTCCAAAAGAGCGTGTTGTTTCCATTACCTAACTCAGTCTTGACAGCAATTGCAAAAAGAGCCAGGGAATTAGGGTGCGAGGGGAGGTCAAGATTGGTCCAGGGGCGATCAGCCTTAGTTTTTTTGAGCCATTGCCATCTAGCTTGCAGCGCCCAAGCCATGGCCTCCAGGTTGATAATACCCAGCCCGCCAAGCTCCAATGGTCTCCTGACTTTTTCCCAAGCAACCAGACAGCAACCTCCATTAGCTTGATCCCTACCTTTCCAAAGAAAACTTCTTCTAATTTTGTCGATTGCCTTGACGAACCACTTTGGAACATTGATGGCGATCAGTAGATAAATAGGTATAACTGTGAGGACAAACCGAACCATAGTGACACGCCCTGCCAAATTTAACAAAGCGGATTTCCATCTAGGTAGTTTATCAGCCACCTTCTCAATCCAAGGCATAAGATCAATTTTCCGAAGCTTCTTGTTGGACAATGGCAGCCCCAAATATGTGCAAGGGAATTCTGCAATGTTGCACTGGAGAGTATCCCTAACTGGCTGTAGGCAATCCTCATCACAGTGAATTGGGATAATACTACTCTTTTGTAAATTTGTTTGCAGCCCCGAAGCCATACCAAAAATCTTCAAAATTTCCTTGGTGACCTGTAGCTCAGTCTCAACCGGCCTTATAAAAAGAGCAACATCATCAGCATACAAGGAAAGTCTCTGTCGAGAAACTCTCTGGGAGAAAGGTTGCAGGAGCCCTTCCTCACTCGCTTTGACAAAGAGACTATTGTTGGAGTCTGTTTGGTTTGAGGAATCACTTCATTTTAGATGATGTGTTCCATCATGTGTTGATCATTTGTAATTTGTGAGATGATCCTATTCCTCGTGGTTACACTATCTATCTATTAACTTGTTTGGTGTGATGTGGTGAGAGATCAACTCATTCCATTGTAGAAATAAAAATAATACTTCCTCCGTTCTTAAATATATGATACCATTGACTTTTTTTGTGAAATACACAGTACATCGGAGACACTCACAACGCACGCACAGTCATCCCTATGAACACACGCGCGTAAACCCTACCTCTAGGAGCATTTTCGAAGACTGGGCCGGCAAATCCTCAAGATTGACGAAGTCACCACAGACGCCTCGCTGTCGACGGGAACGTCGCCTACCACTGAAAGCACAAACGCCGTTAAATCTTGAGAAATTCGCTCCCACGAGAAAATATTACTCAACTTAAGTGAAAAGAGGATTCATGGCTTCATTACTCAAATTAAACACCTCTTACACGTTACGCAGGACAGGAGTGCTCTTTCCTTCTTCCCGTCGTGGATGAAGAAATAAAGTTAAACGCTAGGTACGGTGGCAGGATGATTGGATGAAGGTCGTTGCTCGTCGGGATTGAACCAACCATGCTCAAAGGTACTCGTCGACTTGGTACGGCCGTGACTGCGACTGGCCGCCACGGACGGATCGCAACGGCGGCACGGATGTCTGTCCTCCTCCTTGCGTACCCCCGCGTGCACGCGTGCTCGGCGAGCTCGTGACGAGCCACGGACGCGGGGGCGGCGCTCCAAACCACTCCGGCCACTGAAACATGCCGCCGCTGCTTCTCCGAGTTGATCGAGAGAATGGCACGGGTCCTTTGAAGTTGGAGGTTCTGCTTCGCTATGTGGGGTTCGAAATATGGGAGGGTAGATTGGATTGGATTGGCTGCCTCGTTAGGTTGCGCACAGATATTTGAGGATGTGAGCGTCAGGATATTTGATGAGTCTGGATAAGTTGGGTAACACCCAAAGACGTGAATAATTTACTCTCTTGTTCTTACTTGCTACTACCTTCGTTTTTAAATATATTATATTATTTCTTTTGTGCAAATATTTTTGCAAATCGATAAACATACTTCATCCGGTTTGGTAAAAGAAGTCATTTAGGACAGCGACACGGTCTCCAAAACACAACTTTGAAATTTCTTTTCCATAAAAATATTTATTGAAAAGTTATATATGTATATTTTTATGAAAATGATTTTCAAAACAAATCTATTGATATGATTTTCACATTTCTAAACTCAACGACTTAAAAGTTATTCATCATTTATATTCCTAATGTTTGACTCAAATCTTGTCCAAAACGACTTCGTTTACCAAACCGGCCGGGGGAGTACAAGTTAAATGTAAAGTACATTTAATGATAGATATAATGATATGCATTTTAGTTTAGTTAACTAACTTGTTCAGTAGATATTAGTGGTCAAAGTTGAAATAAAAAGTCCACGGTGTCATATATTTAAGTATGGAGGAAGTACACGATGGAAGCGAGGCATTGATAAGATTGGTAACACCCAAAGACGTGAATAATTTACTCTCTCGTGAAGATCTCAATGGAATGTTTTATTTTCTTGTTTTTAAAAGTGGCGTACACATCAACAAAATAAAAATGAAATCATAGATGAAACCCATCTGCAATATTTTATTTCGTCTTTGCTATTTCATTTTGGCTCATATGAAATTTGTTTCTATGCGTGACTTAAGAGTTGAAAACCGTGTATATATGATATCATATTGATAAAACTGGTTCTTTCTATCTCTTCTTTTCTTCTTTACCACATCAAAAAAATCTTAGGTAGCATACAATTTAATTAGAATGAAACTCCCAACCAAAATGTGCCACCAAGCAGTAAGCGAACAATAAAAGGCTGATTAAGGTCCTTTGGATTCTCTTACTAAAGTTTTTACTATAGTTTAGTTGCTAAAATTTAGCAACTTTGTAACTAAATTTTGCTAAACTTTAGTTGAAGTTTAGTTGAAGGCCAAAACGTGATTTGTCTTTTGTCAACCAAGAGTTGCTAAAATTTGCTAAATGTGGTAACCAAAATATTACCTCTAAGAGTTCTTCAAAACTACCCCACTGCCACACAATATTAGTAGAAGGTAGAAGAGAAGGGTAGGACGGGCATATATCTCATTTAGTTGGTGGAACATTTAAATTTGAGTAAAGTGTAGGGTCGGTCTCTAAACTATCACAGGTGTGTCACTCCGGTCTATGAACTCTCAAATTGACCGCTTAGATCCTAAAACTTGTTTGGTTGTGTCATTCCGGATCCCTAAAGTTTTTGAACTAAAACTGTTTAGGATCCCAAAATATTGTTGTATGTTTATAGCTTTTGAAATTCAAATTTTAAAATTATCAAAAACAGGTTTGGGGATAGGGTGATACAACCGAACAAGTTTGAGAACTTAAACGGGTGATTTGTAAATTTAGGGATCTGAATGACACAACCGAACAAGTTTGAGAACCTAAAAACCAATTTGAGAGTTTATGAATCGGGATGACACACCCGCAATAGTTCGTACACTTTACTCTTTAAATTTTCATGCAACATGTTCCGCTTGTTTGCAGTGGCGAAGCCAGCAACAACACCTAGGGGGGCTCCCGCTGCCTTCTTCCTCCTCCAGCCCACCTTTCCCTCTTCATCTTCCACCTGCAGCCTAGGGGGGCTCTGGGGGGCTCCATGGCGGCGCCGGTGGTTGGGGGGGCTCCAGCCCCACCCGCCCCACCGGTGGCTACGCCACTGCTTGTTTGGGATGTTGATTTGACATGACAGCCTGCTCCTTGCAATGCATGCCAAGGCGTCATGTTCGTCCACGAGGTCAGAAGTTACACCGATGTGTCCTTTCTCGTGCCCTGCAGAAGTAATACCACTAAATTAAATCGGTACTACATATGGTTCCAAATTATTTATTAGCTTTTTTAGATTTTGTTATGTATCTAGATATATATTTTATGTCTAGATACATAATAAAGAATGTATTCAAAACAACGAATAAATTAGGACGAAGAGAGTACATTTTGTGGTTATTTAATGATTGCCACTACTATCTTTATAGCGTTCTTGAATTTTTTTTGTCAATAAAGAGTTACCTCTCTTGCATAATGTGCAAAAAAAAAAGGTTTGTTTGTTGCAGCAAATTCCTAGAATAATACCCATTTAATACGGGATCGACCAGATCTCTCCATTGAAGGCAAAAATAGATGCATGCCAATACTCAAAATGTGATGAATGCATCCCGTGTTAATTTATTCTGGTGTTGCTACAGCCTTTTATAAAATTGACATGTGCACTCAATAGCTGCTTCATAGCCATACCCGATTTCTCCTGTTTAAAGCCGTTGCGCGCGGTAGAATTAATTATTCATTGAGCTTTGTTTTAGTGCTCGGACAATATCAGATATATAGTACCACCTTGTCATGATATTTTTCACCAGCTAATTTAATTGGATAATACTAGGTAGTATGGTTGACGAAACTGGTACTACCTGATACTACCACCGTTAGATTTTACTGGATGGATGACTCACATTAATTACAAACACTCTAAAACTTTCCTTATTTCAAATTGCTACAATTTAGTTTTTAGAGAGAGAAAAAAGTTCTTAACAAGTTGTTCTGTTTATGCACGTCTACGTAATTTGCAGGGAGCAGCACCAATGCAATCTCTCTTTACGTTGGTTACTGACATTTGTTTGAAGAAGAATCCGAGCTTGAGTTCGCTGGAGGTCACTTAATCTTGACAATCACCGAATCATTAAATTATTGATACTGCAGCTCTTACTCGAAAGATGATGCATGTTTCACCATGTTAATAAGCACTCAACAGAAAATGTACTGCTCCTGCTCAACCAGCTGGTACCTGCTCGGCTCCGGACAAGGCGGATGATACGACGCCCGCCGGTGAGCGAGGGGGGACGGCGACGGAGGGCACTTTTGCAGCCGTCGTGCACGCGATTTTGTTCCGGAAAAAGCCATTGCTAGTGTGCGATCGAGTGGAAAGGTCGAAGCTTTCTCATTCTCACATGTGCAAAGAGAAGAAACATGGCTAATTATTTAATTAGCATTGAACTGGAGAGACTTGTGACTAGTGAACCTTATATATATGCACACCGTCCCACATACTCCCATGCCTATACATACTCCGAATCAAAACTAGATGGTGCCGTGCCGGTACGAACACTTTAGGTGTGCTCCACTTTACTAAGAGCATCTAGTTCATTCAAGTAGTATGCCTTTCACGTACACATGGTAGATGAGGCTCTAGCTCTTCACCCTAGTCACATGATAATCTGTTTACAGCACACCATTTTCACCTCCTTTTTCCATTTGCCATCACATCCATCTCCGAAACCTCACATCTCCGAAAAAAAGAAGAAGATGCATATTTACCTAACCTCTTCTCTCTAATTAAGTTGCATCGCATCATCTGCTACACCGAGATCGCTAATCCATAGTAGCGACAACCAAGAGGAAGGTACCCTTCTTACCTTTTGTTCCTTCTTCCTCTGGCATTTTTTCCTCGAATGAACAAATTCGTCGGAGCACTTTCCACTGCATTGCCCACCACCACTCCGTGCACACCATTGCCATCTGTCATGCTACCACCAACCAGTTATGCCACCTCCTATGCAGACATATACTCTAGTGTCATCCTCCCAAATCAGCGACACGGGCCACTAGTTATCTTATACGCCGCGTGGTCAGTGCATCCTTACCGCCAGGCAACCTGCTACCACCAGCGACGGCCGCCGCAACCCAGGCTCCCCTCTAAGCTACAAAATAAACCTCAATGACCCTCCAACTTCTTGGATACCCTAACCCCTTTCTTCTTCTAATGACGTTGCATGCTTCTGACAGCATCGCGACAACATTATGTATTTAGGAATTGGTACTGCATGGCCTCGCACAATGAAACGACAAATACCACGCTTGTTTCCATGTGCATGCAGTGACAGAGCTAGGATGGTCAGGTTGGCGGCTCATTCCTCTTCCTCTTCCTCCAGCCCCCCCCCCCCCCCCTCCCCCCTCTTCTTCCTCACCCTCCATTTTTCCTTCCTTCTCCCTCCTTCCCTCTTCTTTTTAATGGAACACACGACACCCTCCGCCCCACCGCTCCTCCGTCCCTATGTGCATGTAGACTCTTCACCTACACACATGCATGGTTTTCTATGCATTACATTACAATTCGCACAACTCACGCACACATTTCTATAGTTTTCTATGCATTACGTTACAGCTCCCACAACTGTTACGCTTCCTCTTCTTCCCCCATCCTATCAGTTGAATTCGCCTCTAGTACCAAACATGTAGAAAAAAAATATAGACAGCTAGAATTTCTTCGTATCTTGGTGCTTTAGCATAGTATTTACTACAGCCAAGCACCACCATCTAGTGACTCTACTGGGAAAAAATACAGTAATCTAGACCCCTAAATCTCTTCAAATCTTGAGCTTTAGTATAGGTATTTTGATGATATACACAGTCACAGACACTGACCACTGGGACCCATTCCGTCAGCTCTGGAAAGGGGAACAGTCACAGTCACGAGGGGAGAGAAGCCAGCCAGACACACGGAACGAAGCGTGCAGGACCCAGTGGCGTTCGGACTGGCAGAGGAAGGAAACCCCCCCACGAACCCAAGCCGCGGTCGCCACCCAGCAGCCAGCCACAGCGCGAACCTCCGAGCTGCCGGCCGCAGCCCACTGTGGTGATCCCTCCTCCCTGCACTTGTTGCCTAGTGCCATAAAGCAGCGGAGTGAGAGAAAACCCCCACGCCCCCTGCGCATTTCGGTCTCGCAACGAGGAAAACCCCAACCCCCCGGCGCCGCCGTCGCCCGCGCCCCCGCCGGCGCGCCGTAGGGTTTCCGTCCCCCGCTCGCCTCGCCGCCGGCGATCAAACGGCGCGCAAGGTACGCCTCCTCTCCGTCCCGACCCCGTTCCGTTCCGCCCCCCATTTCCGCGCTTCGTTATCGCTCCTCGTCCCGCGCCGCCGCCGTTCGCGCAGGGCAGGGGGCATTGCGGCGCTTCCTCTGCTTCTGGCCCCGGAACGCTCGCCCGTCCCATCCGCGCGGCCGGGGCTCCCTTCTTCCGGAAAAAAAAGGCCGCCTTTTTGGGTTCTTTGTTTGGTTCGCGGCGAGGGCTTTGTGAGTCCGTGCGGCCCCGCCGCCATCAGCGCGTGGTGGTTCTTGGTTTTGCCAGCCTTTTTCGTGGGCTCGAAGGGGACGCTCTGCTATTGTGCTTGTGCCCCCGTCTGATGTTCAGGGGTTGGGGTTTCGTGCTTCTACTGGTGCCGGCGGCGGTGAATTCTTGGGGGTTTTGACGGCGGCGCCGTGATCGCGGACTGCGACGTGGGTTTTGGGGGGCCTTGTTTGGTGGGGATCCCCCGTTTTGATTTCTGGATCCCACGGCGATGCAGGTTTGTGTGATGTGTGGTGGACCGCCTGCGCAAAATCGCGATTAGAAAAAGACTGCGGAGGGGGAGACTATTGTCCTAGTAAATTGTTGACTTCTTTTCCTCGATTGCTGTGCCAGAAAGGTGCTCCGTTTCGATGGAATTCTGTGAAATGAATGCCCGATGTGTCATTGCGTTTTCAGTTTCTTTAAATGTTGTGTTTTTGCGCACGAGGTTGCCTGAGAAATGTATGCGATTTCTGATTTGGGTGCTTCTTGCTGAATGCATTGTGGAGCCCTGGTTGCACATCTCATACTTAATCATCCTCTGTCTCAGAAATTGTTGAAGGTCGTTCTGTTGCAAGATTGTGTCTGCCTCAAATATTGTTTGTGATTTTGTTGCTTGTGGCTGAATGTCATGTGGATGAACATGCTCTGCTTTCTGATCTTCTGTTCTATGCTTACACATTTCTGTTATGACTTTGCTGACTACTCTGTTTCTCTTTTCATTGTAAAGGCCGGGGTTTTGTTGACAGTGAGTGGCAGCTGCCTGTTGTTTGGTGATGGAGAAACCGCAAACGGATGATGATCAACTACCTGACATAGAGATTGACATGATGGATTTCCTGAATTTGGATGGCGATGGAGAAGGTGACTCCCCCAGAAAGGACAGCACAAAAGGGGAACAGCAGCCTTCTGTCGGTGCTGATGTGGATCAGTTTGCCATGGATGTAGATTTGGAAGGGCTGCCATCTGTGCAAGATCAAGGGAAAGACAAGCAGTCTGCTGCTATGGATGTCGATATGACAGGAATACCGCCTGTGGAAGATGAAAAGCACTCTTCTCCAGACCTAAGCACAGAAGTCCCAGTTGACTTCAATGTTGCAAGCCTGGAGAAGTTCTGCAAAGAAGCGTCGAGATCATTCTTCAGCGAGACTGGACTGGTTAGCCACCAGATAAATTCGTATAACGATTTTGTCTCTCATGGGCTCCAGGATCTCCTTGATTCTTTTGGGGAAGTTACTGTAGAGCCTGATTATGACCCTTCAAACAAAGATGAGTTTGGTGCTTGGAAACATGCAACTATCAAATTTGGTAAAGTTAAACTTGAGGAGCCAGTGTTCAGGGTTGAAAACAGTGATCTTGAAATGCAAGATCTCAAGTTGAAGCCTAGGCATGCTCTCCTCCAGAAGATGACATATTCATCCAGGATGACTGTAGAAATAACTGTTCAGGTCAGGATGCTCCTAGTTCCCCTGTTCATGTTACATATCAAGTAACAAAGTATTTTACTTTGTTGGAAAGACCTTCACTATACAGAAATGGAAATAAAATATTATGTCATAGAAAGTTCAAGAAAAATCATTCCAGCCACTCCAAATAGCATCTTATTTTCATCATTAGTATGGATGTCACTGTAATCATTTCAGCAAATCTGGAATTGCATTTTTTTTTCATTTCACGAATGGCATGGAAGTTAACAAGGCTAAGCTCCTTCTGGAGCTCATGTTTAACTTTGCTTTTAATTGCACAACCGCCACAGCAATGTCTCTTATGGTTTCCCCATTACCTTGCCTGCAAAACTTTATAGACTCTGCATTGGGTGTTGCTACTGCACTATATCTTGGCATTCTATTTGTAGTATGGCCATGCTGAACTTAAGTAAACAAAACCACTTAGTTTCCTCTCTGTGTCCTGAGCAGCATATGTGATTTAAAACTACTCTCTCATATGTATTCAAGTTATAACCTTGATATTTGTATCGATAAGATTTTAGCTGATATTTTACCACCTGATCAGTTAATGTTTTTTCTTTGTCAGATTTATACACTCGACAAAAGTGATAAAGCCAAAACTGGTAAGGCTATGCATGTTTCTAGAAAAGATATAATGAAAGAAAGTAAACAGCTCAGCATTGGGATGTTACCCGTCATGGTGAAGTCAAATTTGTGCTGGCTGCATAAACTTCAGGAAAGTGAGTGCCAGTTTGATTCTGGTGGCTACTTTTTGATCAAAGGGACGGAAAAGGTACTGCCTCACATGATCCATTCTGTTCGTTGAGTTCTCAGAAAATGCATTCTTATAGATTTCAATGACACTGTGAATATAATATATGTCAGGTGAGATGTGCAATATAAAATATATTTAGGAGTTAATAACATAAAAATTTATCTATGGTGTTCTATGCAATTGCACTAAATGTTTAGTACATTGGTCTCCTTTCCTGAATAATTTTAAGCTTCGGGCTTTCATGAACTTGTTAGTGCATGAAACTCGATATGATGCCAGAGCCAAAGGCCTTGCGTTTGAGACCTCGCTGTTGCGATTTTCACAAAAGGTAACTGCAGCTCACTTCTATCTAGTCCGTAGGCTGGAGCGAACCTAACCGTGAGGGAAGTTAAGTGTACTGCATACCTTTCCCAATATTTAAGGGAGAGGGAGAGGCTGGAAGGATAGATAAGTGGAGACTGTCCCAGCATCCCACACATATGTTTTGTGAAAAAATCAGGTTCACTTAACTGAAACTTGCGAATTGTTGGTTAGTGTTGATACTTGATACATACTGTAAGCATGTAGCGCAGAGTTCAACTGAAATATTTATGTAGTTTTTTTTTTTTGAGGCAAACCATGTATTAATATGAAGGTTTGTTCATACAAGATTTGCGGAAGAAGGGTGAAAGAGAGAGATTACTAAACACTCATCCTACTACATAAATATTTATGTAGTAGCCTAGTAGATCAATGAACCATAGTTATGCGTGGAATTATACTTGACAAGAAATTGGGCAACTGACATTAGCATTGAAGTTTAGAAAGTTGTTACCTATGTGATTTTAATTATTAAAAATGATTGATATCTTCCAATTCTGTAGGTATTCATTGCTGAAGAGCAGAGATGTTTATCCAGGATTTGGATCACGGATCGACCCAGCTTGGATGCAAGTTACATGAGTGTAATCAAACGAGAAAAGATCCATGTAAAACTTGTTCAGCCTAAAAGGAATGAAAGCTGCAAAGTCATCAACATTTCCTTTCTGGGTGCAGTTATGCCAATCTGGGTAGTGTTTTTTGCACTAGGTGTATCGTCAGATAAGGAAGCTTTTGATATGATTGATATACAGGACTGTGATGCTTCTTTAGTGAACATAATATCATCAACTGTGAAAGAATCTCATGAAGAATATGAAGGCTTTCGCACTCCAGGTAGAGCTCGTCAATATGTTGATAAGCTGATCAGAAATACAAAGTTTCCACCAAAAGAATCATTTGATGAATATGTTTCCAAGTATATGTTTCCTGATGTCAAAGGGACTAGGAGCAAGGCAATTTTCTTGGGCTACATGGTCAAATGCCTGCTAATGGCTTACTCTGGCAATCGAAAATGCGATAATAAGGATGATTTCCGTAACAAGAGGCTAGATCTTGCCTGCCAGTTGCTTCGGAGAGAACTCTGGTTGCATATTAATTCCGTACGGAGACGCATGGTTAAGCTCATGCAAAGAGATTTGAGCTCTGATGGGAACTTACAAGATCTTAGGCGTTATGTGGATGCATCAATTGTTACCAATGGTTTGAACCGGGCTTTCTCCACTGGTTCCTGGCGGCATCCTTATAAATCAGAAAGGTGTTCAGGGGTTGTAGCGACCCTTCGGAGAGCAAATCCACTTCAGATGATGTCTGACTTGAGGAAGACTCGACAGTGGTTTGCGTATTCTGGAACAACTGGAGATGCGAGATATCCGTAAGTTTCCTGTGTACTTCCTACAAAATTCAATGTATGGCTTCTCTCTACCTTTCCTAATATCCCCATGCATACTGACTTTCCTTTTGCAGGAATCCATCCTACTGGGGAAAATTGTGTTTTTTGTCCACCCCTGATGGTGAAAAATGTGGATTCGTGAAAAACCTTGCTGTTACTGCTATGGTTAGCACTGCGGTGAAGAAACAACTGTGCATTGATACATTTGTTTCTTGTGGAATGATGAAACTGGATGATAAAATTCCTTTACAAGATATTTCTGGCAAAGACAGGATTTTCTTCAATGGGAACCTACTTGGAGTGTGTGCAGACCCAGGCGAATTGGTTTCACTGTTAAGAAGCTACAGGCGTAGCAAACAAATTGACCCGCAGGTTTGCTAAGTTTCCAGATCTGCGAAACTGATTCTCAATACTTATCTTGAATCTCAGTTTTCAGACACCGGAACTTGTTTTGCTTCCAGTCATGATGTTTGAAAACTTTCTCTGAACCTTGTATTGTCCTGATGCCTTTGCTATTTACCGTAATAGTTTTTGCCGCTTAATAAATCCTTGATTACTGAAAAATATTTATTTGGTATAGTTGTGCTCCTTCATTACCTCTGCTGATTTAAAATTTGTGAAGAATATTAACAGCTATCCTTCAAAATTGTACAGTCTGTATTTTAACTATCTCGTTATGAGTCATTAGTACTATTCTAGTCTTCTCTTGCTTGTTCTTTTCTGTTACCTGGTACTTCTGATTTTTTTTTTTGAAAAAAGGTACTTCTGAAATTTCATGCTAACAAAATTATGAACTTATCTTGCTTTATTTCCTTATTATGCATTTGGCATATGGTTGTTTTGTTACATGTACTATTTCTACTTGAGTGGAATACTTAAAAGTACATTTGTCACAACAAGATGATACTAATATGGTTCTTGTTTCTTTTTTTAACTTTGATTAGGTGGAAATCAAAAGAGATAGGCTCAACAAGGAAGTTCGTGTATTTTCTGATCCCGGAAGAATTCTGAGACCACTTCTTGTAGTTGAAAATCTAAGAAGAATCACAAGACCCAAAGATGGACTATACTCATTTCAGGAACTTATGCGCCAAAACATAATTGAGCTGATTGGTGTTGAAGAAGAGGAGGATATCCGATGTGCTCCTGGAATTAGGCATCTATTCACAAGGGAGAAAGAAGAGCGGACTTCCGACTATACTCATTGTGAACTTGATCCTTCTTTCTTGCTGGGATTGAGTTGCAGTCTCATTCCCTTTGCCAACCATAATAACGCTAGGAGGGTTCTGATGCAATCTGAGAAACTATCACAGCAGGCTATTGGCTACTTGCCTACAAACTCACGCTCAAGATTTGATACCCTCTCACAAATCTTCTATCCACAGAGACCTTTGTTTAGAACTTTGGTGGCAGACTGTCTTGGAAAGCCAAACCACAGTTTTGGACGGAAAGATGACTTTACTACACCAGAGTATTTCAATGGCCAAAATGCAATAGTCTCTGTCAACGTTCATCAGGGGTTTAACCAAGAAGATTCTCTAGTTTTGAATAGGGCCTCTCTAGAGCGTGGCATGTTTCGTACACTACATTTCAAGAGCTATAAAGCCCATATCGAAAACAAAGAGATCACCAGACGACTGAAACACAAGGAAAATGTCAGTTTTGGTAAAGTGCAAAGCAAGAGGGGGAAGGTTGACAGTCTGGACAGTGAGGGTTTACCGTATGTTGGAGCAAGTCTTCAAAGTGGTGACATTGTCATTGGGAAGGTCGCAGAATCTGGGGAAGATCTTAGTCAAAAACTGCTGCATACTGAGAAAGGGATGGTGGAGAGGGTAGTTCTCTCAGCAAATGATGATGGGGTGAACTTTGCAACTGTTATTCTAAGACAGGTGGGTAATATAAATCTTTGCAAAAGTATTCTGCATTGTTTTGTGGCCCTTGTTTGCATGCAGTGTCATTCACCTTACTCTTACAGTATAGTATAGCATGACATTCTCTGCTAGCTGGCTGATTTGCATTATCTAAACAATTCAGATATTTTTTTTATGATTTAGGAAACCATAGGTTGTCTACATTTTTTGTCTGGATTATTTAGTGCTCCGTATCACCTCAGCTGCCGATACTACATAAAGCATTTCTTTTTTCTTTTGCACCATTTCATAATAATGCTAATGCTATTACTCATATTACACTACAAAACTTTGTATTTAATGCCCGCATGTCTAGTGATTTATCTAATAATTTTTGTAGTCTCGCTCACCATGCGTCGGAGACAAGTTTGCCAGCATGCATGGGCAGAAAGGAGTGGTTGGCCTTTTGGACTCTCAGGAGAACTTCCCATTTACTTGCCAAGGGATAGTTCCGGACATCGTTATAAACCCACTCGGCTTTCCAACTCGTCAAACTCCTGGCCAATTGCTTGAAGCTGCTTTGGGGAAGGGGATTGCCCTGGGTGGGAATGTGAGATATGCGACACCGTTCACCACTCCATCCGTGGACGTGATCACTGAACAGTTACACAAGTAAGCTCTATTTCAGACACGATTCTTTTCTTGAATTCACGTTTTGTGCTCTTGCACATGTGAAAATGGACAGCATACTAGTGGCTGATTGCGCCACATGACATATTCAGTGTCAAACTATAAGAGCAAGCAATGCATTCCCGTGATATATTTATCGAGGGAAGAAAAGCAGACATGAGGTTTTGTTATTGTTAGCCATTTGAACACTTGTTGCAGTTTTGTTCATGTTTATCTTGCTGTATTTCAGGGCCGGTTTTTCAATGTGGGGTGGAGAGAGTGTCCTAAACGGGCATACTGGTGAGCGGATGAAGTCGCTGGTCTTCATGGGCCCGACCTTCTACCAGAGGCTCATCCACATGTCTGAGGACAAGGTGAAGTTCCGCAACACAGGACCTGTGCACCCACTCACGCGGCAGCCGGTGGAGGACAAGAAGCGGTTTGGTGGCGTCAAGTTTGGAGAGATGGAGCGAGACTGCCTCCTTGGCCATGGTGCTGCTGCCACCCTCCACGAGCGCCTGTTCATGCTAAGCGACTTCTCACAGATGCACATCTGCCAGGCCTGCGAGCGTGTGGCCAACGTTATCATCCGCCCCGACGACTGTGGCAAGAAGGTGCACGGCCCCTACTGCAACTTCTGCCAGTCCGCAGAGCGCATCGTCCGGATCAATGTGCCTTATGGAGCCAAGCTGCTGTACCAGGAGCTATTCAGCATGGGCATCTGCCTCAAGTTCGAGACCGAGGTCCGCTAGAACGCCACCATTGATCAGTATCTCGTATCTCTTGAAACTGTAAGACTGCATATGTATGCAGCTTTGTTGCCTACTAGGATATTGTTGATTCTAAAGTCGATTGAAGTTGGATCATATGTGGACGACTAATGTTGAGACCTGCGATTCGTGGTATGATTTCGTGATATTTAGACCAGAATCAGAGGAACTGTCCTGAAATTGGCATCCTTGTTACGGGAATTTCTGTTCTTGCAGCTGGAGCATGTGAAGCTTCACATGAGACTCATGCGTCATTTCAATCTGACTTTCACATTCATGTTGCAATTGCAGTTGGTGAATATGCATGTCTGATGTGTCATTGCCAAAAAGATAGCGGTCTGATAACGTGCTGATTCCTGTGGTATGTGAAGTTGCCGCGAGTAGATCTACGAGAACCGAGAAGTAATTCAATGGCACTACCATACTGCTTGTTCTAAGTGAATTTGGCACTACCTGTGCATTCTCCTCGCTTCGGCAATATGCCAACAGAGTGCAGGCTTGTTAATACCTTTGAGTTTTCATTGAAAAATAGGAGTAACATGCAAGCGACTATGTGAATGCATGTGTTTGACATCTTGCAAAAGATCTACTCCCGCCGTCTCAAATTACTTGTCATTTTGTCTTTTCTAGATACATTACTTTTGATATACATCTAGACATATATTTAGGTCTACATACATAACAAAAGGAATATATTTAGAAAAACCAAAACGACAAGTAATTTGAAACAGAGGGAGTACAAGAACCATAATTTTGCAACATTATATGAAGATGACTCCTATAGGCAACAAATCTATTCTTATCGATTATATCTAGTATTCTAGTTGCAAACAAGCAACGATTAACTCTGAACACTATTTCACCTATGTTTACAAAATGTATTGAAATTCTGTCAATATAAGAAAGTTAATCATTTTGTGTGTAATTTATATAATAATAATTAAATATAATTGCATACATTCAAGAACATCACTAAACTTTTATTCATATATTGTAGAATTTGGTGATTGATACAAGATCTTTTTTCTCTAACACGCAGGAGGACTGTGTATCATTGTACTAATAGTAGAAGAAGTGGCCCACACACACCCTACTCCAGAAGGAGACACCTATAACAGAAACAAAACAACCCAAGACCTGGAGCATCAGCCTAATCAACCCCCTATCCAAATGGATAAAATATCAAAGACTTAAATATATTACATATGACCTCACCCTATAATGCCTCATATGCTTATTCAAAAGGCCATTTTTTCTAAAACTATTCAAAAATATCAATAATTTTCCATTTATATTGCTATCTGCAATTTTTTGGCTTTTAAACTTTGGTAACTCAATTTCCTTTCTTTTGATACCTCTTACAAATTTCAATTAAAAGGGGATATGTGTGACAGAACCGCCCAAAATAAATCCGGATTATCACCTAAGCCGGTCCACTTGGCTCATAAGCGATAACCAGGAGCTATTTTGTCGCCACTGCCGGGTCATGCCCGGTGAATCACTAATACAGGATCGAGAATATGCGCTAAGCCCACACGAAGGTGGGACCAGAGTACAAGATTACGTTACATAAGAGTCCATAAGTACTTAATATTACAAACCAGGTTTTGAGTACATAAAAGTAAACATAGTTCAGAGTCTAAACAGCGGAAATTAAACTAAACGCGGGATACACAAGGGAGGCCATCCAAGTATATCACTCCTCATCATCGTTCTCCCATTCAATCTCCCATCCCTCTGGAATAGCACCAGGCCAGATGGGGTTACCTGAAAACAACAAATTAAGCAAGGCTGAGTATTCTAATACTCAGCAAGACTGACCCGCCAAAATAAAAGACACAGCTAGACATGCAAGATTTTTTGGCTGGTGGGTTTGTTTTGCGAAAAGCAACTAAGAGTTGATCCTTACTTTCAAATTTTAGCTCAAGTTCTAGTATGTTAACCACTCTAGGTAAGCACCTAGCTAAACAAGTATGGTTGTGCAAACAAGATTAATCATACAACAATATTAATCCAAAATGTTTCATAAATAAACATGGGGTAGCCAGTGGTCAAGCCGACTCAGATAACGGCGAGTGACCGACGATCGATCGATTTATATCCTTGCAAGGTAAACCCAAGATACACAGAAGAAGGTAGACCCCAAAGAATCCAAAGAAAAACAAATGCAGGGTCTACCCCGACCAGGCGGTTCCCGTCACTCCCCAGATTAGGGACAGGCGCCACAATCCTAAGTACAAGGTTACTGGAACGCCCTTACACGGCACGTCCAGACTCACACTTGCACTACCGGAATCAAATCGGGAGACGAATCTCAAGATTAGTAGCGATAAAGTCCCCGCACTGGTTCATTAGGTACTAGGTTTACCGGTCTCATTCCCGACAAGCACTTGGTACGTTCAATAGCTTAGACCGGCACCATGCTACTCGGTCGAGACCGAACCCATTGCTCTTACCACATAAGCGAGTCAATTTAACCAACTTATGATTCCAACATAAGCATCTTATATCTCGCGAGCAATGAGTCATTACTCGACTTGTACCGTATTCTTAGAGCATGACACTAGCGTTCCTAACATACTAGTAAAAGAGCATAGGAGTCCTAAGGATCATGCATCTAGGTTTCAATCAACTCCTGAAACTTAAATGCGCAAAGTAAAGCATAAATACTGAAAAGGTAAAAGATATGAGATTTAATCCAAAAAGGTTATATGTGACTCCGGTGCTTGCCTTCCTCTAGCTCAGCACTAGCCTTGGGCTCTTCTGGACTTTGGTCCAGGTCTGGCTGCCCACTCACTTGATTCAGCTCACCACTAGCGGGTCCCTCCTCCTCCTGGGTGAGAGTGTAAGTCCCGTCGGGTAGATCTACACGTTATGCATATGCATTAGTCTTAAGGTGAAAGTGAGAGATTTTACAATTAAACCCAACTCTTGTTGGCCACATTCATATACACAACTAAGAAAACTCACAAAAGTATTGGTGTGTGGTGAGAGTGAGCTAACAACTATTTTGATGGGGATTGTGTGCACATTTAAACAAATTAGCTTACTAAACTTCATTAAGGGTATGGGGTAAGTGATGATGAAGTAACTCTTACTTTGATGGTGATTGCGTGCACATCTAAGCAAATTTAATTATTAAACTGCATTAAAAGTAAGGGGTGGGTGATGATGGACTAACTATGCTTTTGATGGTGATTGTGTGCATATCTAAGAAAGTTAAACTAATAAACTTCACCGTCAGCATGGGGGTGTGCTTAAAATTATTTTAAATAGCAACTAAACTTAAATAGTTTCCCTTCAAATTAAAAGATAAATATAAATCTATTTATTCTATTTTAACTAGCCATTCATTCTTAATTCATAATAATTAAAATAAGACTCCAACTGGTATGAAAATTTTACCACACCAACATATGACTAAAATAAACTTAAATATTAAATTTCAGCTCTAGATCATTTATATATTATTTTAAATGAAAAAGACAAAGTTCAGCCTAGATAAACTTCATTAATTCATACAAAAAGATTCACTAATTCTTTTGACCCCAAATTTTTCCTACAGTTCCAATATGCCAAAACTAAGCTCCAGACCAACACATTCAAGTGGATACATCATATTTTTCAAGTTATGAATTTGACATCCTTCACAAACATAAATACCAAACACCATTCAAACATGCTCCTAAAATCACCATTATTTTTCCAGATATGCTTAACATCATGACAAAAGCCTAGGGTGCATTGGTGCTTAAGGAATTTATATTTTTAGGGGACTATAAAAAGCATGAAGCTTAAACTAATATACTTCTTCCAAAAATCATAACTAGAATTCTACATAACAAAAATGTGTGAAACTTGGTCACAGATCTAAACATGGAGCACACAACAACATATCCAAATTTCATTTCATTTGCATGAGTACATTTTGAATTACAATAAAAAGGTCCCAAATTGAGTTTGAATTTACATTTAAAAACTACTCAGAAAAACCCTATATAACTTTTGTAAAAGTTGTAGATCTGCTCACAAGGAATCCAGAACAGTTGGATTTACATTTTTCCGATTTTTCTACAATATTTCACAAATTTTTTAAGTTGCAGTCAAAACCCTAAAATACATTTACAGGGGGACCCTCGAAAGAACTTTCGGAAATTACAAATATACCCTTGGTTTACAAATCGAACCCTGGAACTTTTGCAATCACCACATTTAGGTCCCCGCCGGCGGGAGGAGCTCGCTGGTGGCGGTCCGGACGCCGGAATTCGCCGGGAGTGGGCCCTAGGGTCTATTGCGCACCTGCACGGGGTTGTGTTGATGGAGAACTAGGCCGGGACGGCGTCGTCGAGCACCGGCGGCAGGACAGGCCTCATGTGCCCGCCGCGGCGGCCAATGCCTGGCGACGGCGCGGTCTGGCTGCCCGGCGGCGGCTTGGCGAGGCTGAGGGAGGAGCAGGGAAGGGTGTGCGCGTGCTTGAAGAGGAAGAGGAGGCGCGGCACTGCTTGGGGGCGAGGAACGAGCGGCGGTGACAATGGAGGCCGGCGGTGCTGGGCACGGTCGACGGCGCGCGCGTGCGGCTCCGAGTTTTGACAGCGGACGACAACTGGCGCGCATAGGAGGGAGTATGGAGTGGGTGCGTCGGCCAGGAGGCGGCTAGGTGGACCGTCGCATGCGCAATGCACGCGCGCGGGCACTCGGGCGTGCGGCGCGTGGCCCTGTCCGTCTCGGCCCGGCGCGTAGGCGCGGCGCACGGGAGAGCGAGGCGGAGGGCCCACGGGACTGGCGTGGGTCCATGGCGACGACTCCGGGACGTCCGTACACTGGAGCGGGGTCTGAACGCCACATGGCCGAGCGGCCGGGCGCGAGCGCGCTCGCGCCAGAGCGCGGCGGTTCACTGCGACGTGACGGCCGGTGTCGAGTTCTATTTCGTGAGACGGTTTTCAAAAATCCGAAACTCCCCAAAATGCCAACTAAGTTGGAAATCTCCAAAAATAAAAGTTGTAGAGGAGCTATAGTACTACAACTTTCACAAAGGGCGTCATATGTTTTGGTGAACAGAATTGTGGGAAAATGCGTTGAAGTTTCAGAAAAACTCGGCCCCCAATTACTGTGCGTAGGAACTTCATCTTGAATTTAAGCGGCTTTGCACTCAAAATTGGAATGTCCGCCAATTATGAAAAATGTGTTCCCGGAAATAAGGAAAAACTTTTATATTGGCTGATTTTGAACTTGTATAGTGAAATTTGGAGAACGCGCAAGAAAACCAAATCAGCCTTTTGGATCTATAGGGGTTTGACCAAGAATTTTGACTTTGACCAAGGGCTTTTGTGCAAATGTGTGCAAAATCATGTCAAACATGCTTAGGAGCTAATTAATCATGATTAACCACACTAATTGAAGTACTTAGGGTTAATGAAATTTCAGGGATATTACAATATGTTTTGTTTGGTTTTACACCTAATATAGATATGGTGGATCTAAAGTATGATATATCTGCAAATGAATCAATAACTTTCCAAATTTGAAGTTTTGTATATGAATCAATTGAATCTAATAATCAAGATGAAGGTTTTGAATTTTACATTTTGTTAGAACTGATGTATCATTATCACGAATCTAATTAGAAGTGTATTAAAATTAGCTAAATGGATCTTTTGCTATAGAGCACTAATAAATTGTTTAGATCTTATTTAAGATCACTAAATTTTTCTTTAACTAATAAGTGATATCCTTGTGTTTATAATTTGTTGTGGGAACTCATATTGAGGATTTAGTGCTCTCTCTTATTCAAATAGCATATGATCGATGGACGTACATGATATAAACTAGACTTGAGTCCCAAATTCATACCCTTTGACTACTTTTCTTTTCTCTATAAACCTTTTGTAAAATGGTAAACTAAACATATTTTCATTTTCCAATTGTGAGGCTTGAGTGAAAACTTTTTTACACCCTAAGTAAAAGTGATTACATGATCATTTTCTAAATAGTTGAGTTGTCTTTTTGTTTCTAGCTGTAATCATGTAGAATTGCACCGCCGAAAACCTACTATACATAACATCCCTACAATTTTGGTAGTGTTTTAAATATTAATAAATATATTAAATCTTGGTTAATAAAACATCTTTCTTTTCTATTTCTCCAATTCGAAATTAGATAAGGGATTATATTAAATTATCCAATTTGTAGTTGTCAAAATGAATGCAAATTAAACACTCCCTTAGCAACAACTTTATACTTTGCCCCAAAAGAAATGTTCAACTAATTAAGTAGTTGAATACTACACATAAGTCCTTATCACAATATGTCCCATATTATTCATGTTCAAATATGATTTTTCTTATATTATTCCTTTTTCACCTAAATAATATAATATGTAATTGTATATGGGAAATGTTAGCCTTTAGAGTTTAGAATTTGTTAACTTTCATTTTTATTGACACCTATTACGCGGCATGTTGATTTTGATGCCTATAATTTGTTGTATCTTACATCAACTAGGTATGATCATAGAACTATGATATGATTCTTTTGAAATGAGGCTTCATGATTTGAAGCTTTACTTATGAATTAATTGCTTTTAATCTCTAGGTTTAAGGTACTGAATTTGAAGACTTTTTTGAACATCTTTCCTTTTCATTTAGAATTGAGTTTTTTTAACTTTATGGAAGTCAACACATAATGTTTGAAGGCAAGATTGTCCCACAACTTTTCACAAGGGGTCAAGTTAGTCCTTGAACTTTCAAAAGGGTCAATATAGTCCCTCAACTATCGTTTTTTTGTTCAAATATGTCATTTGTGTTGATGTGGTGGTGCATGGTGGCATGAGATGAGAGTGAAAATTCAGTTTTGCCCTTATCTCTTGCATAATGATAGGTGGGATCTACATGTCCAGCTTTTTTTGCAATTAACTATAAAACACCGCCCTAGTTATGGCAATTTGTAACATGGTTGAAGAAGAGCAAGTTAGTGAGAAGACGTACACATATATACACTCTCGGTCTTCTGACATGTAGGTCCCACGTATTATTCTGCATGAGACAAGGGAAAACAGACATATCACATTCATCCCATGCCACCATTCAGTGCCACGTTAGCACAAGGATGTGTTTGATCCAAAAATAAGAGTTGATGGACTATATTGAACCTTTCAAAAGTTTGAGGACGAACTTGACCCCTTGTGACAAGTTGGAGGGTCATTCTGGCTATTTTGTCATGTTTGAATATCTTGATCTACAGGAGTGGTTGGTTTTTGAATTTTGTGGTCACAAGTGATGTATACGGTCTTTGTATTGGGTTGGACGCTTGTTGAGTATTTAAGGCGATGACACCGATACGTACTCCAAATTTAAATGTGCTCTTGTCTGATTAGCATATGGTTCGAACACCTACGTGTCCAGTGAAATTCGAATCCCATATTCTAAACTCGTTGATAGATCATATACAAAAATTTTCCACTTTAAACCTTTGGTTGGACGCTCATTGAGTATTTAAGGCGATGTCACCGATAGTACTCCAAATTTAAATGTGCTCTTGTCCGATTAGCATATGGTCCGAACACCTACGTGTCTAGTGAAATTTGAATCACATATTGTACACTCGTTGATAGATCATATACAATAAATTTCCCACTTTAAACCTTCACAAAAAGGTTAGATAGAACATGTAGTCATTTTTATGAGTTGTATGTTGCCTTTCAAATTGCTAGGTCATTTTTATGTGTTTTCTTTCTAAAAACACAAGACACTATCTAACTTTTGGGAGTGTTTTTCAGTTTTTTCCCATTTGAAATAAGCCAACAAAAATTTCTACCAAGTTTTCTTATGCTCCGAAAAAGTGTAAAATTAATTACATTCTCCTAATTAAACAACAGCTCTACACATGCAAATTCTCGTCATAATTCATCTCATGCTGTCATGCATATACCATCCTTCACCAGTTCATCATCACCTTCTATATTTACTCGCCCATTTTCTTGACAAACTCACCCGTGCACGTGTTGGTTTGGGTGCGCGCGTGCATCAGCTTCGCGTCCGGCCATGGGGTGCTCCAGCTCGAGGGAGGCACGCGGCGGCGTGGTGTCGCCGTCGGCGGAGCGGCATCAGGGCCTGCGCTCGCGCTCCCTGACGAGCCGCGCCGCCTCGGCGCTGACCTCCGTCGGCATGTGCCGCGGAGGGCACGACGGCGTCCGTGCATACGCCCCGCTGCCGTCCGAGGAGGCGGCGAAGGGCGCCAGTGACCCGGCCGCGGCTCTCCCCGGCGAGGGTGCAGCGGAGGACCGGAGGAACGACGGGTCCAGCACGCCGGCGGCGGTCGTGGCGGCCAGCGTCGACGACGCCGCGTTGGCGACGTCGTCGTGGACGGCGCAATGTGGCGCAGACCCTGCGCCGTCTCTGCCGCCGGCGCTTGACCTGGACCCGGTGATCTTGCCTGGCTTCGGGCAGCCGGTGGAGGTGCCGTCGCCGTCGCACCCGGCGCTTCTCTACCCCGAGCAGGAGAACCCACCGCCGCCGCAGGAGGCGACGGAGGAGACCTGCGACGTCGACATGGGGACGCCGGCCGCCCGAGACATACCTGAGGTCACCGGCTTTGTCCGCGCACGCGTGGACGAGTTCCATGAAAAGATGGAGAAGAAGAAGAAGGCGGCCGCGGCCACGGCCGCAGACGAAGCCCCCGGCTTCTTCGCTGACGGCGACGGAGACGACTTGATGGTGCCAAGGCTCCGGCCGCCGCCGCGTGCGGGGAAGCCCGTGGTGCTCTACTTCACCAGCCTCCGCAGCGTCCGCCGGACGTTCGACGACTGCCGCGCCGTGCGCGCCATCCTGCGCTGCTACCGCGTGCGCCTGGACGAGCGCGACGTGTCCATGCACGCCGCCTTCAAGTCCGAGCTGCGCGAGCTCCTCCACGCCGCTGGCGGCGGCGGCGAGAAGGGCGCCGCGCTCCCCCGCGTGTTCGTCGGCGGGCGCCACGACCTTGGCGGCGCCGAGGACGTGCGCGCGCTGCACGAGGCCGGCGAACTCGCGCGCGCGCTGGCCGGGTGCGACGCCGCGCCGGCGGCAGCGGCAGGCCGGCCCGGGCACGTCGGCGCGTGCGCAGCGTGCGGCGAGGCGCGGTTCGTGCCCTGCGGGACGTGCCACGGCAGCCGCAAGGTCTTGGTCGACGACGAGGGGTGCCGCGGCTTCGCCGGCTTCTTCCGGCAGTGCCCCGACTGCAACGAGAACGGGCTGATCCGTTGCCCCGTGTGTTGTTACTGACTGTTCTAGTGTTCTTCCATAGGTTGCAGCGTTGTGATCGGTAAGAAATGGTAGGTTACTGCAGTGCTTATCAGGATGCTACTAGTTCGTAGTTGGAGATCAGTTCTAGTTGGGTGTAATATTAGTCATCAGGTGTGAAATTGATGCTTGTCGTCGTAGGTTTTGTTCTGATTCTTCGGTTAATGAGATTAAATCCCTCATTTGTAGAGCGTGGAATTCAACTATTATTATATGGATTGATCAGAAAGTCCTTTGTACATTGCGTGTTAAAGATCAACCCTAACAAATGCCACAATGCTGCTCACCAAATTTTCTCGGATTTGGAGAGCCCACGGCCTAATAAGGAAAAATATTTTGATTTTCATCTTACTCTCTCGTTCTTTCTCCACACCCCCCATATTTCCACGACGTAATGGTGGGATAGACTTTTGTCTCTAAATGGTAGCACTATGATCTCAATACATGACACCGTGAAATTTATCGATAACACGACAATAATATTGTAGGTGATAGGTGAGAAGCACAATCCTTTTTTATTTCGCATTGAATGTTTTGTCACTACAGGTGTATTTTTTCTGTTCTCCTTTGGAACCTGTCATAATCCTGAATTTCATTCAAATTTCAGATACATTCATATGAATTGTCAAATCCACAATGATGTTAACTCATGGGCCAATGGGCCATGATGGGCCACAGCAGGCATCAAGTACCTTAACTTGTCCGGTCCGGTCCACAGCAGGCCATATTAGCTACATCCAAGTTGGACCGGACAGGACAAGCCTGGGCGGGCGGGCAGTCACGCGGCGCCGCCGTCCACGGGCCACTTCGTATCTCAGTATTTTTTTTTTAGGTTCCACGCTCCCCGAGTAGCGTTTTAGGCTGGGTGAAGTCAACATTCTTAAAACTCTGTAGCTAATTGCTTTGATTACAAATGCTTTTGCTAGGTAGTTTCATATCATTCAATTTTTCTGTCATGTGTCAATGTAAAAATTGTATAAATTAGAAATGAAAGTTGCATCTAGGAAGTAGGAACATGCTGATGTCTAAATCAATAAAACATCACCTTTTTTTTTATACTGAAAGGAGTACTAGCTTTTGAGCTAAAGCTACGCAGAGTCGTCTATTAGTAGATACATTTTGTTCATACATCGACAAACTTTTCAGTGTTGGCATACTACATAGCTAAAACTTTGCACTTATAAACAAATTACATTTTACATACAACTCAAAATGCATACAATTCCTACATAAAACATTAGTCAATATGGCTTGGAAGTCCTTGGCACTTCCAGTTTCAGACTTGATAGAATCTGGTGCTTGGCACAACGAAGGGTTAGGATCCTTTAGGCAAGCCAGAGCATTCAAGCGAAATTTTACTTTACCACTATAAGCAGATGTGCAAAGTGCATATCCTAATTATTTCCTATTCTCAAGATCTCTTTATGGATTTTCATTGCCCTGACGATTGCAGCCAAGGTGGAGCCTCCGTACTTTCATCTTTCCATTCAGCGCCAGCGCAAGAACATCATACTCTTCAACGTACCATAGCTCTGATATCACCGCCTGAAACAGAGATGAGAAATGGGTAACCAATACTGCTATGTTAGCAATCAAGGTGGATTTGCCATGAGATATTTGGAGAAAGGTATGGGCAACAAGAAGTCTACCTGGAAGCCACGGATCTTATCATTAACTTGAGCAACCAGCCCATGGAAGAACTTAGTTTGACCAAAAGATGACGCACTTTGCTACAAGAGGGCACAGCAAATGTAATGTCACATGAGATTAACTAAACAACTGAGGGATATCAACACAAACTTCCAGAGATTCAGCAGTGATGAACTGTTAATGGCAGACCTTGTCTGAAGAAGTGTTGATGTGTTTTGTGGGAAACTATGACTGTCTTATCAGCACAGCAACATGGAATACAGTTAGCTGAAGACAGTACCCTTTCTAAGTCCAATTTAGTTTATACAGCCAGAAATAGTAAATGAATAGGAAAACAATATTTACAAGCCACTGCATTGCCAAACAGACATTTGTCCCCAACAGTGGGCTTATTATGTGGTTGTGATCGATATTTTTAAAGAATCTATATGCTCATGAGTTTCAATGCAGACAACATCTTCTAGTGTCCAATATGAAATCAACTACAGAGGTGTTAAGTGAAGTAAAACTTCAGTTTATAGGTAGCCTACCTCTTGTGGGAGCTTAGGATGCCCCAGAATTCGTGCAAACGAGGTGTGAAGCAGAACAGAATCATACTGTCAAATACAAAAAAATCAGGTTAAGTGACAGATTTATTGAATGTTCATTTTAATAGCCTTCAGCATGCGATGCAAAAATTACATACAACACAACTATACTTAATCCTGAATGATAAACTTAGTCAGGTCCTGAAATAAATTTGTAAGAAAATACTGTGCTTTTGTTGATGATTATTTGTCAAGATAATGTTATCAGTTGAGTATTGACGATGGGGATGGAAACTTGAGTAATATTTGTATCAGATTAGTCTGAGTGATTCATACCAGTTGCTTTTGAGGTGCTCGAGGGAGAGCTTCTCTCAATCTTGAGCGGATTTCTGCAGGATCAGTGCCAGATTCAACCTAAACACACCAGCAAACAGAACTGCAGGATCAGTGCCAGATTCAACCTAAACACACCAGCAAATAGAACTGCCTATATTTCAGTCTGAATATATGTTAGAGTAGAGGATAGCACCCCAAGGTTAAACATAGATGTCCAGGAAGTCAATTCACAGACAGAACAACTTCGCAAAAAAAAAAAAAAAAAAAAATCACAGACAGAACAGGGTGTTCTAGATATGCGAACCTGCCACAAGCCAAGAAGCACACCAGTTGACGTCAAAACCACTCGATCCAATACAATTTTAAGAGGACAAACAGTCTTCGTAACTTCTTTAACTGCCTCCACTTCGGCTTCAATCTCAAGGAAACACATAAATATGTCAGTATATACTTTACTCCCATGCTAAAAGAAATCAAACAGAGGGCGTGTTCACCTCGTCGTCAGTTGCAACAATGGGCTCCAAGTGATGGGAGGCGTGAAACATACTGAAGTGGTACATGCTTGTATTTTGGAACCAGATAACTACAAAACAATCAACCAAGCAAAGTATTCAGGATCAAGTGCTTTAACAGTTCAACAAAGATCATGTTGCTCTATGCAAGTAGCCAAGCAATCAAGAACAGCAAGCAACTGAACCGGTTATTCTATCTAGCAGCACTCAAGCATGGCCACTTCAAATCACTAGATGAAACTCTACGATTCTGTACATATGGGATATCGTACCATTACATAAACTTTACCTTGATCAAAATAAGGAAGAAATATTTCCTTGACAGCCTTCCTGCAAGCACAAAACATACTGAATAAAGCAATGGTCTAGGAACAATTATTTCATTACCCACCTGACCAACTACAGGCTATAACTATAACTATTGAACTTAATTTCTTCTCTCTTGCAGAGCAAAAAAAAATAGCTTCAGTTCAGCAACAGGAAACAGAATGGCAAATTGCCAGCGGATTCAGGCAAAGCTCATCATCACTCACGAGATCACAGCGGCGAACTCCGGTTCCAGATAAAGTACATTCGCGCGCACCGGTGGGTCGGCGGCCTGCCAAGCACATTTATCAGTTCAGCGACACAAAAAACAGCGCACGCCAGCCAACGTGAGCAGCAGAGCACGGGTGGTGGGTCGGTGGAGAAAAGGCCGCACCTTGAGCCTGGGCACGACGGCTCCGTCGACCGCGGTGTCGAAGAGATCCGTCAGCGTGAGCGACTGCGACGTCTCGCCGCCCCGGAGGAACGCCGCGCCGCGCTCGTCGAGGTCCCGCGCCATCTTCGCGTACAGCTCCGCGCGCTGGGCTGGCACGGAGGCGGAGCCGCCGCCTGGGGGGCAAAAACCAAGAGAAAAAGGGGCGAGACTTAGTAACCTGTGAAGATTTTTGGAGGAGACAGCGAACGGGGATTGGAAGGTTTGGGAGGGTTGGTTACGAGGGGAGACGGGAGGGTAGGAGCCCATGGGCGGCCAGCGGAGGAGGAGGACGAGGACGAGGAGGAGGGTGGCGGCGGGGAGGAACCAGACGGCTGTGGCCGGAGATCTGGGACGCGCGGAGCTGCCGCTCGGCGGTCTCTGGGCCATCAAAGTTCAAAGATGGTTGGATTGTTTACTGCTGTTCTGTTCGAGTGGTTTCGTGACCGGGCGCGTATATGCATCGCAGGCGCGATGGTAAGACCTTGGATGGAACCGGATACCACGGATATCATTTTTTAGTTGTTCTTTTTTGATTTTAGCTAAATTAGACATAATATTTTGTATCCAAAAATTTATATTCTTGTTTTTGGCATTATGCTTGTTAAGATTCATACAAAATAAACCCCAAATGTGTGCTATATTTTAATCAAATGATGAAAAGAAATTCGGATTCGGATACGGATGTTTTTTCACCTTTTTCTCTATCGAAAGCAAATAATTCATAAAAAAATTGTAGCTAATTTTTTTTATTTTTTCCAGTAATTAGCTGGTTATAATGCATAAAAAATTAGCACCAAATTTATTTTATTGTGATCTAAAATAATCGATCTATTATACAATTCGGATGTTTTGGTTCCATCCCTAGTAAGACCGACTCCAGCAGGAGCCGCATCCCTTCCCTCAACCGCAAAATGGGGAAGGGATAGGCACTGTTTGGGCTACAGCAGCAGGCGCAACAGCTGCTGCAAAATGAGATCGCACCCCTCCGCACCCTCATTCTCGGGGAACACGGTAGCGTTTCCCCATCTCAACTGCCACCCCACCGACGCCTCTCTCCTCCCGACGCGGGGACGCCTCCTCTCTCCACCCGACGCCCCCTCCACCGGCGCCTCCCTCTCCCTCCACCGACCGGCGCCACCTCGGCTCCTCCCCCTCCACCGGCGCCTCCTCGATACCTCCCCCTCCACCGGCGCCTCCTCGGTTCCTCCACCCGCTCCTCTACTCCACCGGCGCAGATCCGGATCGAGCTCCACGGGCGGCTGGAGCTCGACGGCGGAGGAGGAGATCCATGGCCGGCTCGAGCTCGGCGGCGGAGGAGGAGCTCCACGGCCGTTGCCTCCCGCGGCCGCCTCCTCCACGATGTTGACCTCCCTCGATCCGGCGGCGGAGGAGGAGCTCCACGGCCGGGCACGTGACGTTGACCTTCGGGGGGCCCGACGCCCTTCCTCCTGCTCCGCCCGGCGCTCGACGAGGCGAGGCAGGGCCCGCCGACCGCCTCCTCCTGCTCCGCCTCGCCTCCGCACCCTCTCCGCCTCGCCACCGTGGCGGCGCCCTCCGTACCCGCGCCCTCTCAGTCGGCCTCCCTCCCCATCTTCTCTCCACCCGGCCACTCTTCTCCTCCCCTTCGATGCGCCTGCCTCGAGGGCGGAGCTCGCCGGCACAGATGTCGACCATATACCCCTGGGTACCTATACATGGAAGAATACGAACTCATACCATAAATCCTTGTAATCCTAGTAGGACTCGTACCATGTAATCCTACTAGGACTCCTATCTTGTAACCGACTAGGAACTCGCCCCCTGGACTATATAAAGGAGGGCCGGGTACCTAGGAGGACAGGCCAACACCTCAAGGTGAATCCCCCAACCCCTTCGGGGAACACCCAAGCGCAGGGCGTCATACATGATACTCCAAACAGGACGTAGGGTCCTCTACTCCGGCGGCCCGAACCTGTATAAATTTGTGTCCCGTGTCCTCACGCGTACCTTCGAGTTCCAGATCTGGCGATCCTCCACCGCACAATCTACTACTTCGGGTACCCCCTTGGTAGGCTAAGTGGCCAAAACACTGACAGCTGACGCGCCAGGTAGGGGTGATCGTCAAGATCATTGAGCGAATTCGAAGGATTTTCACCTTTCCAAGATCAATCTACTCAACGCGTGGCTACTAAATTCGGCAACTCGAGGCAGAATCGAATTCTTGTCTACACTGTCGAAGAAACGCCGAGTCTACATCGACTTCTTGGAGTCCGCATCAAACACGAAGACTTGATCCGTACAACTGTGCAGTTTTCTCCGCGATTTGGGGTCGAGTTACAGTCCGGATCAGAATCCAACCGCGAGCAACGATCGAGGCACAATTCTTTTTCGTCTCGGAGTTGAAGGCTGTGCGCCACGTTGCTTGTCAAATCCTGCCATTGGTCAAACCAGCACGTCGGTTTCCATAACTGATGAGTACTGGAAGTTCCACGTGCATAGCAAATCCATATGGTCACATGGATCAAAACAAAGCTGCAGCGTTCCCTATACAAGTGGAAATTCAATTTTGTGAAAATTGGCTACATGCACACGCCAAAAGATACATCGGCAAGCTCCAAGATTCATCGCTTGGTGCACACAAGAATTGTACGCGAGTACAACTATATCAACACTCGGCAACGTCAACTCGCCGTCAACTACGCCGTGCGCCGCCGCGACATCATCTCGCGGTCGCACCGACTCTACTGTGCTTATGCCGTGCATCCGGACGCGCCATCTCGCCGCTCAACTTCTCGACAGTCGGTTGCACTGGCACTCGCCATGCACCCGGTCACTCTGTCTCGTGCCTCGACTACTTATCGTCTGGTTGCACCGGCTCTACTTCGACTACGCCGTGCACCGCGTCGACATCGTCTTGTGGTCACACCAACTCATCGTGGACTACTTCGGCTACTCTTCTCGGCTAGTTTCCACTAGAAAACTAGTCGAGAACGGTTTCTACGCCCCCCACAACTAGTCGGACCCGCCTCCGATTAGTCCACTTCATCAACACTCGTCCACGAGTTCATTCAAAATCCGCTCCGGCGGTACAAGCCGACTTCGGTCGCATCTCCAGACCGCCCCTGCGGTATCAGTAAGTCATTTATTTTAATGATTACTTTTTTCTTCTTCTTTGGCTTGTTTTGCGCATGCAGGACAACATGCCAAGGACTACTTATTAGTGTACGCTTCTCAACGGATTTTTCCACAAGAGCTACACTATACCGACTACTCTTGGGACATATCAGCAAGTCACCACGAGCTCACTCCATCAACTCAGGGGCTTTCCCAAGGAGGCAACTTCTAAAGTCCGCTCCGTGCGGCAATCCAAAGTCGACTTACCCAAGTCGCATCCCAAAGTCGACTTACTCAAGTCACATTTACAAAGTCCATTCTAAATGGCATAAAGTCGACTTCTTCAGTCGCAACCTCAAAGTCCGCTCCGCGCGGCACAAAATCGACTTACTCAAGTCGCATTCTTAAAGTCCACTCCGCGTGGCAATCTAAAGTCGACTCTGGTCGCACCTTCACCCGCTTCGGCGGCATACTGCGTGTGTAAGCTTCGATGGAACCTAGCTGTAAGTGGCCCTCGCGTCCTGACAACGATGGTACTTAGCTGCACGCGATTTCACTCTTCGTACCATGGGTCTGAAACGCATGGCCCTAAGTACTCTCGCTGTGCCCAACTTACCCTGGGTCTCCCTGTTATCATGACCGATCCATACTCTAAGGCCTCCCTGTTACCATCTGATCCTTACTCCGGGTTCCCGCTTCTATGTCGATCCCAGGCTGTAAGTGATTCTTAGGTCCAGGTGATTACCTAGCTGTATCCGGTTTCCTGATCTAGGCGACTACTCAGCTGTAAGCAGCTTTTGGGTTTGAGCTACAAGCAGCTTCGGCTGCGACTACTCGTAGGGGATCATGACAATCCTCTCCAGGCGGTTTCGGCTGCAACAACTCGTATTGGGTTTCAATAACCCTTTCCAGGCAACTTCGGTTGCAACCACTCAACAGACAGCTACGGTTGTCACCACTCGTAGGGGGTCTCAACAACCCTCTCCAAACAGTTTCGGTTGTATCTTCTCGTGACTTTCAGCTGCGAGCACCCGCAGGGGGCTTCATCAACCCTCTCCAGGCAGTCTCATTCTGCGACCTCGTAGGGAGTCATGATAACTCTCTCCAGCGATCCTGTATCGTATAGGGCAGTAAGTGGCACATGTTGTCCATATTCCTATTTTTCAATAAGAGGCTGCGGCCTAGAGTAACACCCTGCTTGTAGGGTCTCAGTGGAACTCTCATACAAGTTGCTGCTACAGTAAGGATGAGTTCATCACACTGTCTCCTACGGTCTTACTCGTTCTTTGGAACATTCTTGCGAGTACTCTCTCACTAGGCTCATAGCCTCAGAGGTACTTAAGACATTGTCAACTCTGTACAATGTGCTTATCCACAACAAAGCCTTCTTTCACGCTGCTACAGCTAAGGTGTTCAACTCGTTGTGGATAAGTTCTTTCGAGTACTCTCTCACTAGGCTCATAGCCTCAGAGGTACTTAAGACATTGTCAACTCTGTACAATGTGCTTATCCGCAACAAAGTCTTCTTTCACGCTGCTACAGCTAAGGTGTTCAACTCGTTGTGGATAAGTTCTTTCGAGTACTCTCTCACTAGGCTCATAGCCTCAGAGGTACTTAAGACACTATTACTCAATAGTGTATTCGGACATTGTTCTCGACACAATGTGTTTTTTCCAAACGTCTCTGGAGGCAAAAACTTTTCGTTTTCTGTTTTTTAATTCGTTTTTTTGCCATCCGGAACGTGCTTTTTTGGCTTTTTAGCTTTGTACTTGGCCCGAAGTACTCAAAGTCCGCTCCGCGCGGCACAAAGTCGACTTACTCAAGTCGCATTCTAAAGTCTGCTCCGCGCAGCACAAAGTCGACTTCGGTCGCATTTCAAAGTCCGCTCCGCGTGGCATAAAGTCGACTTACTCAAGTCGCATTCTAAAGTCTGCTCCGCGCAGCAGAAAGTCGACTTACTCAAGTCGCATTCTAAAGTCTGCTCCGCGCAGCACAAAGTCGACTTACTCAAGTCGCATTCTAAAAGTCTGCTCCGCGCAGCACAAAGTCGACTTACTCAAGTCGCATCTCTAAGTCGACTACTTTAGTCGCATTCTATAGTCCGCTCCGTGCGGCAATCTAAAAGTCGACTTCGGTCGCATCTAAAGTCCGCTCTGACGGCATAAAGTCGACTACGGTCGCATCTAAAGTCCGCTCTGACGGCAACATTACCACTCGAAGACGACTCGAGTAGTCTATGCTACTTCTCAAGTACAATGGCTTCACACCAAATTACTACTCAGAGACAACTTCAGCATGCTCCGTTCGTTCTTCAGCTCGGGGGCTCAACTCCAATTACTACTCGACATGGCTCATACGGCTCACTTGGCACATAATCTCGGGGGCTGGATGCTACAAGAGTACTCGGATGACGGCTTTCGCGAACTGAAGACCCTTGGACTGATTATATCTAATCACTTCAAGGCTCGGGGGCTACTATGCTACAACCATCAACCTCTTTTTTCAAGACGGAAGATGCAGATTCTTGATTGACCCTCAGCTTGATTCTTCGATTCAAACTCAGGCTCGAGGGCTACACTCCATATGGAGTGCGATTTTTGCAAATCGCACCTTCATATAGATCAAGACTTCAAGACAAGATGGGTATTTTTTGGAGACTTCTTGGGTTAGAACTCAGGGACACCTGGGAACTACTCGGGGATGATTCAAAAGTACTCATAGATGAACTAAGAGCACATTCCACTCTTTCGGAAATTCAAGTACTATTGAAGACTTCGGCTAACAGTACTCGAGACGATCAGAAACTACTCGATGAAGCTTCAAGAGTACTTGAATTCACTGCTCAAGACTACAAAGTGCTCGGGGGCTTGTCGACCATATACCCCTGGGTACCTATACATGAAAGAATACGAACTCATACCATAAATCCTTATAATCCTAGTAGGACTCGTACCATGTAATCCTACTAGGACTCCTATCTTGTAACCGACTAGGAACCCGCCCCCTGGACTATATAAAGGAGGGCCGGGTACCTAGGAGGACAGGCCAACACCTCAAGGTGAATCCCCCAACCCCTCCGGGGAACACCCAAGCGCAGGGCGCCATACATGATACTCCAAACAGGACGTAGGGTTCGCTACTCCGGCAGCCCGAACCTGTATAAATCTGTGTCCCGTGTCCTCGCGCGTACCTTCGAGTTCCAAGTCTAGCGATCCTCCACCGCACAATCTACTACCTCGTGTACCCCCTTGGAATGCTCAATAGCCAAAACACTGACAGCGGAGGAGCTCCGCGCCACGACCTCGCCTGCACGGAGGAGCTCCCGGTCTCATCGACGACCTCCTCCGTCGCGACCTCCTCCGTCGGCGGCCTCGGGGCGAAGCTTGCTGGTGTGGCCGGCCGCGACCCCCTCTCTTTCCTCGCGGGAAGCAACGACCGCGGGAGGATGCGCGAGGGATGCGCAATGGCTGCTGGAGCGCCATCCTTTTGCAGGGCAATTTTTTTCTCTCTCCTTCTCTCATATGGGGCACTTTGCAGATGGGGAACGGGTTCCTTGCTGGAGACAGTCCAAGCAAACCATGCGGCCCGGGGGGACACGCGCGGTCCGGGGGCCCACCAATCGGGGAGGGGCAGCGACTCACGAAAAATAATATAATCCGAAACTAAAAAAAGTTATAAATCATAAATCGTGTGTCTAAATTAAATTTGGATTTCAAAAATGGATTTATTGTGTCGGGATCTTCAAAATAAGATCTCACTTGACTATGTTTTGATAAAATATTTTTAAAAATATTTTTAAATACTAAATATTAATTAGTGTTACATCGAACAAATATTTTACTAGCTAGAACACAGCCTCATCTATTTTTGTTCGTTATTTATTCAGTCATAGTGAATATTATTTTTTATTTCTCTTTCTATTATTATATTTTTATGAGCCGAAAAAAAATTATCGGCCGAACAAAAATTCACTTAGGCCGAACAAAATATATTTCGTGAGGCCGAACAAAAATTCACTTGGACCGACAAAAATATTCACTGAGGCCGAACAAAAAATCACTTGGGCCGAACAAAAATTCACTTGGACCGAACAAATATTCACTGGGCCGAACAAACATATTCACTGGGGCCGAACAAAAATTCACTTGGGCCGAACAAAAATTCATTAGGGGCGAACAAAAATTCACTTGGGCCGAACAAAAATTCTCCGGGGCCGAACAAACATATTTATTCACTAGGGGCGAAAAAAATTCACTTGGGCCGAATAAATATTCACTAGGACCAAACAAAAATTCGCTCGAGCCGAACAAAAATTAATTAGGGCCAACAAACATATTCACTAGGCTGAACAAAAATTACGTACGAAAAAATTATATGAATTGAGGGGAAAATATGTATGCTAGTGGAACAAATTTTATAAACTACCGGAAAAAAAAACTTGTGTTGGATTTGGCGGCCGTGGGAGTGAGGGACGTCGGTGAGGTCGTAAGCGGGAGGGAGGTAGGCCGCCGGCGGAGGCGGTGAGGGAGTCGCCAGTCGCGGGAAGTAGGAGGGCGCCAAAGGTGAGCAGATAGTATGAAGATGAGTGCGGTGCAGCGTTTGTGATTTAGAGATCGTGGAAGTCAAACCTGTTAGGTGAGCCACACCATTTTACAGGTGCGTTTACATACCCAGCGGTGTGTCTAGCCTAAATAAAGGTAATAAAAGAAGAAGAAAATACATATCAAAAATATAAAACGATAACATTAAAAAAATAGAATGGAAAAGGAAAAATTGAAAAGAATGGAAAAATATGAAAGACAATACACATGAAGTAACAAAAGGAAGAAGAATCACATCATGAATATTAGAACTTAACACGGAAGAGAAATAACACAAGAACGAAAAAAGCGAAATGAATGGGAGTGAAAAAGAAAACAATAATGAAGAAGTACCGAAATAAATAAGAAGATAAATAAATTAAACATTATAAATATAGAAGAAAAATACATGAAAGAAAAACAATATGAGGGAGAAAAAATCTATACTATAAGGAGCGAAGACAATTGAAACTTTTCTCACCCAAATCGAACCCGCCTTACTCCTCACGTCGGACCCACCCATCATATGTTTTTGGAAGTGGATAGGGTGGAAGGACTATGAAGTACCAAAAAATCGCAATTTGCAGAGCGTTTCTGCCAAAAACGAATTGTTTTTCTCACCCAACCTCGCTTTACCCACCTCTCGTACCCGCGTCGGCCGTCTACTCCCCGCTATACCTGCCTTTCTAATTTTTACAATACACGTTATTCAGTCCTTGCCTTATACGACTTCAGAATTTTCTTTCCTATGACATCCCTGGTGGCTACATCATATGTCCGTGCGAGCTTGGAGAACATGAAGCCGTGATCTACGGACCAGTAGGCAACACCCAATCACATTGTATCGATATTACAGATAGTTGCGGCAGGCCATGGCAGGAAGAGCCGCCCTTGAGCTAGGGGACGAGGCCTAATCACGCCGGCCACGTTCATAGCCTCGATCTCTGTCTCCTTTTGTGGTCGCTGATGGCACAGGAGAACGCGACGGCAGCGACAGTTGCCATGTTCGTGTCTCTCGAGACTTCGTAGTACTGGGCAAAGATCCAGAGTTGTCCACCTGACTCTGGGATGGCAAGGTCTGCAAGAAGCATGAGGCCAGGAAAGAGAACGTCACCCTGCCAACAACAGCAACCTTCTTGATTCAGGTGCCATCTTCTCATTGTTCTAAATAGCTTTTGTTTGATTTTACCAAAATAATCGCTAATAAGTTTCTTAGATTTCGAAGCTTGACCTTGAGTCAAATTTACCTGGGGAATCAAAACCTTTTAAATGGTTTATGCACAATGAAGAGGCTAATTTATCTGTTAGTTCACATAGAATTGATATGATTTGGTGAATTAAGTCCTTATGCAATATTTTTTTATTCCATCTTTACAAGATCATGCAAGTGGCAATGTGGCATTTTGGTTGGAGTGTGAAAATTTTTTCACACATTTTTTAGTATTATTTTTTATTTTGTATATGATTGGTTTCGTAATTAAATGTACTTTACCATAATTATAAGTTTATGACTATAAGAGATATAATATATGATAAGTGAATGATCAAAGTTTTGTATGGAAGACCCGGTCAAGTTCTACTATGTGTTATAAAAATGGATGGAGGGATTATTTTTTTTCTAAATAACGTGCGTGCCGCACGTGACTAGTAAAAGAAAAAGAATGAAAGGAAAAACTAGGGAGGAAAAGCATGAAGCGAAAGAAAGAATAAAGAAAAAAATTAAATAATAAAATAAGGAAAGGAGAAAAAACAACAATAAAATACGTGGAAGAAAAAGAAAACTCAATGAAAAAAAAGAAGGAAAAGAGATATGAAGTGAAAATAAAAAGAAATAATAGAAATAAAAAAATAAAAAGAAATAAAAAAATAAAAGAAAAGAAAAGAAAAGAAACTACCTGCGTGGACGGCGCGGGCGAGCCGAAGCCAAAACTGACACGCCGTGTGTCGGCACCCAGCGGCGTGACGGTTTGTTAAACATCGCTGAAGCGACGTATAGCTTCCACGTTCCTTACCGGTGGGGAGTTTGTGCGGAAAAGCAGTCTCACAACAGCTTGTGGTCACATACGTTTGACGTCAGCACGGCGCCACGGGTCAGCAACGGCGTCATGACTCGTGGCGCCATGCTGTTATACAACGGTGTCGTGATCGTTTGTGTCATACTAGCGGCGGGGTGGAATTCGGGAAAGGAGGGCGCGTGAATCTTGTCGCAAGGCCGGCCGCTCGATAGGCAATGCGGCCGTATAACGTTTTGGAAAAACCGGGTTGGAGTTCGTGTCGTGTCTTTTTAACTCTTATGTTTTTTTTTCTTTAGGAAAAGAGTATCGACTATGAAGCTAGCAAAGTTCGGCTCCGCTGGTTTGGAATTGGATGGTTGAGCGCTCGTCAAACTCGCGAGTCAACACTTTGAGAGACCAACTTCCACCATATAAATTTGAACATGAGAGTTGACTGATGGAGTTCCGATGCGAGAGATCAAATCAATCAAACATTCAGCATGTGATTAAGCAAAAGAAGTCAGTTCAAATCATAAAGTTACAGAAATAATCGAGAAGAAATAGTACTCATTTGGACAAGATACTTCTATTTTAATTAGACACCAGCATGGCAGGTTTGGTGTTTTAAGATGCGAGAGCTTTATTAATCACAATCAGGCACGGGTGGAAAAATAGCCTTCCGTTCCGGGTGGAAAAGGCTTTAAGTCTCTAAAGTCCACCCGGGACGAAAAGGAAGAGACAAAAGGCCCCCCCTTGTCACCGGGTGGGCAACCGTAGCCCCGCCCGGGACAAAAGGGGAGGGCACACCAGCGCCTGTGCGCCACCCCTTTAGTCCCGGGTGGTAGCCTCGCCCGGGACAAAAGGGAGGGCACACCATCGCCTGGACGCCACCCCTTTAGTCCCGGGTGGTATTACCACCTGGGTCTAAAGACTCCGCTGTCATTTTTTTTAATTCCAATTGTTCTAATAATGTTATACGCATATATTCTCACGTATTTGGGTGTAATTTACGTGTACGTATAAATGTTTGCACTAATTATATGTGTCTACTATACGTACTATATGAAGAAAATAAACTTATAAATAAATATATACACACATTATATTACATCGAAATCATAGATAGTATTTTCTGAAAGTAGTATATATATACATCAAAATACCGTTTCATTCTAATTCTAGTCTAAAGTTCCATCGGAGGTGCTAATTAAACTTTGGCAATTCGATGACCGTCATAATGATTTCTGCCTTGTGGATTAATCAACTGGTCCATTATGAATCCGCAGAGACTTTCTTGAATCGCCAAGAGTCGGTCCTTCTCAATGATTGCGTCCCTAATCATATTGTTCTGTAATGTGCAAATAATTTAATATATTACACACAAGAATTAAATATATAAGCGGTTAGAAAAAATGTATTATTAACTGGTTTAAAATAATACTTACAGTATAATCTGACGGGTCTGCTTCGCAGAAATTGTGGATGAACTCACACACATAGTATGCACATAAATGTGTCCTTTGTTCCTGTCTCATACACTAAATTGAAGAAGATAATTATGAAAAAATTAGTGTTATACATTTTTAATTTGCCCAAGCTGAAGTTGTTATTTGGTTTACGTACCGGAAAATTTGTAGAGCAGTTTATTCTAGGTCTCCATTGTCCAAGGTTGACAGCCTTGAATTTTTCCCAAGCTCTGGCAGAAAATAATGAAAGTTAGAGCTAGATAGTGTTAGTAAAAGCACACTATTGCATAAAAGGGAACGTATGGATAGAATTACTACTCTTGAAACATATCTTGAAGGTCCAAGTATTTGTTCAGATCTCTTCTCAACGAATCAAAGACAAGGACGTTGCTTCTGTTGACATCAATTATGAGAAGAATCCAGTGGAAACTGTATATACATAGAAGCTCAAAAGATTAGAACTAAATAATGTTAACTAAGATAATTAGAAATGCGAACCCTTAGCAATTAAGATGGTAATCACACTTCCTCGAAGTTGTAAGGTAGAAGTATCAAATCATTGTAATGCAAATTACACAAGGTCCTTAGGATTGTTTTGAATGTTGTTTCTGATTGGAGCTTTACTTGATCTTGATTAACTAAAGATGGGTCCATGAAACCTATTCATTGGTAACCATTCTTTCGCATGTTATGCATTTCCAGGCTACAGAAAATGAAAGACAAAGTTAATAATTAGAGTATGCATTAATTTGTTAATTAGGGTATGTATTGCACCGTCACTTACAGGCACCAGACCATGACAAGATCGGTATTCAAGGAGTCAAGATGGTAAATTTCATAAATATCCTTGAATTGCAGCCAGACCAACTTCTCGCCTTCACCAGCAAAATCTCCCGGTTTAACAAGCATGCCAATCATCTCCCGGCCCGCCTTAGACGTCTTCATGTAGAAGTCATGCAATCTGCGCATCTGAGTAGGGAGTTTCTTCACCAACTCAGGCCTGACAAAAGATTTCCCATGCTCGTAGTGCCATCTAGGTACGAAGTTTTTGTCCCGAGGAGGTGATTCGTGGTCGAGAACATATTCTAGTGGGAGCCCTGTTGCTTCTTGCATTTGAATGACATTTGCAAGTTGTGCTGTGTCCATAAGTGCAAGAGCTCGTTCAGTTGCAGTGAGGTCGGAGGCGACGTAAGTCTGTACTCCCGACGTCGACGCTTCTGTTTCCTTCTTCGTTGAAGGCTCTTTCGCTGACGTCGACGTTTGTGTTGCCTTCTTCGTTAAAGGCTCTTTCGTCGACGTCGACGTTTGTGTTGCCTTCTTCGTTGAAGGCTCTTTCATCGACGTCGGCGTCGACGCTTCTGTTGCCTTCTTCTTCTTCCTATAATCTTGTGGCATCATCGACCCCGGTATTTGGTTGATGTAACTATTTGGTGACCCTTCTTGTCTCTTCTTCTTTCGGGACTTATGCAGCGACCGGTCATAATCACTTAGTAGGGGTTTTATAATTTCTTGTCTCTTTTCTGCTTCATTCTTCTCTATGAAAGCTTTGAGTTTCTACGGACGATCTTTATTCTTTTCTGCTTCCTTTTCTTCGAGCAATTTTTGTCTAGCAGCCTCTTTATTCCCTTCAATCCATGCCTTGAGTTGCTTATCACACTCCGCCTCATTTTCTGATGCTATCATGTCATATGGCAGCTTCCTTTTAACAGGCAGCTTTTTCCCTTTCTTCTTCGGGGGATCCGGATTTGGCACGGGCATAGACGCGGTAGATTTTGATTGGGACCGCCTCTTGGCAGGCTTTGGTGAAGGTTGTTTTGGTGGTGATTGATGCTTTGGTGGTGATTGCTGACGATCGCCATCGCTCGCGGCAGGAGAATTCCCCCGTTGTGGAGACGGTGAGCTCCAATCATTCGGCGACGACCGGCCCGGTGACGGCCCGGGAGATGGTGGCTGCTGCTCGGCAACACTCGGAGGGATCGTTGACAGCCCGGGAGATAGTGCTTGCTGCTCGGCAACACTCGGAGGGATCGGTGGCGGCATGTTAGGTATTATGATGTAACGTTTGGGTCACAATATGATACTGTGAAGCGCATCGTGGAGTGTTGTTTCCCCGTCACCTCCTTTGATGTCTAGCTCTATGTCGTTAAACTTTGGGTCAACAATCTCCTCCAAACCAACTGAGGCGTAGCCAGCTGGAATCTCCATGCCGTGGCTTGTACGTCCTGGGAGATGTGCTAAAGCCATTCCGTACGCCACCTATATATATGTAGAGAAATGATGAAGTTATTAAATGCCTGAGACATGCATCAAAGGTTGAGATAATTGCTTGTATAATCAGGTTTATACCGTCATTGTGATGTTGCCGATCGGCTTGTGCAGCTCACATGCGGTGCGCTGACAGAGTTCATCCACAGGGTACCGTTCGTTGTCCTCTACTTGAACTTCTTCTTGGTTTGCCGCCCTTTGTTCTTCGGGGGCCTCTGTGGAAGTACAACTGCTTTTGCGAGCGGAAGGGCTAATGACGGGATCCACCGGTGCTTGGGGCAGTGCTCCGGCAGGGGTGATCTGAGCTACCGCGGCGGCCACTCGTCGTTCAATCTCTGCATTCATACGTTCTTCTTGATCTTTAAGTCTCTGCTCCATCATTTCACGCCACCGCCCCTCTTCACGCTCCCTTCTTCTTTTGCGACTTCTGTAGGTGTCGGCGCTTCCCTTGAAAGCAAACTTCCACGGGACTACCCCGTAGCCCCTGCAACGTCCTGGGTGTTCCGAATTCCCGAGCGCCAAAGTGAGCTCATCCATGTCTCTGTCAGGAACCAATCTGCCCGCTTTGATGTCTTCATTCTTTTTGATTAAGTCATGTGCTGCCTCCCGTAACGTGGGTGGGAATTCGAGGGAACCATCATCAGGGTTCAATCTTCCACCGCGGGCATAATACCAATTCTTCGATCGTTCTTCCCAGTCAAAGACCGCTGGTATGATACCTTTGTTGAGGAGGTCTTGTTCAATCTTCCGCCACTTGGGTGCTACAACCGCGTAACCACCACGACCAAGACGATGGTTATAATCTGTCTTCTTACTTGCACTAATCTGAGCTCGTGCGCTCTTGTTGGCAAATTCTTCACTATTCTTGTAATCCACAAAGGACTGCCAGTGATCCTTTAGCTTGGGATAATCATCAAACTTTGGAGTTCGATTCTGCTTGATATAATCTCTGTGCAGCTGCTTCTTGAAACTCTGCAATTGAGTTACCATCTTCGTGAAAGTCCACTGCTTCACAAGGTTTGCGTTCACGCCCGGTGGAAGTGTGAAGTGTTTTAGGATATCATCCCATAACATATTCTTAAGTGAATCCGGAACCGCCCATGGATTATCTTCCCTTCCCTTCCATTCTCTATATGATATGGGCACGTTGTCCCTCACAATAGCACCGCATTGGGACACAAACTTGTCCCTAACCTTCTTTGGTTCCCATGGCTGGCAAAGCTCGTTCACTTCAGTGATATGAAACTTCTCGTCATGATCGACGATTGCTTTTGTACGGCCTCTCTTAGTCTTTTTGCTTGTCGAGGTTGAAGCCTACAAGTTGCGGATTTGTTATTCACGCGGGGTTCCAGAATGATATATATACCTCGTTGTTCATGCATTTATGGATTTGTTAATGCATGATATATATACCTCATTGGAACCTTCTGCATTAACTATGAAAAGGTCTTCATTATTGTCCTCGGCGCGGCTGTCGATGTCCGCGGTGCGGGTGTCGATGTCCCCGGTTATGTTGAGGAACGCGTCCGCCTGGCTACACTCCTCCTCGGTGAAGGTTGGGACCTCGGTATTTGGACCCCCAGCAATAAGACTCTCCATCAGCTGCTCCTCGTCCTCATTGTTATCCATAACTAGAAATTTCTGAAAACATAATGAATTTCTAAGCACATAAATGATTTTCTGAGCACATAAATAATTTTCTAAGCACATAAATGATTTTTTGAATACATAAATGAATTTCTGAATACATAAATGATTTTCTAAGCACATAAATGAATTTCTGAATACATAAATGAATTTCTGAATACATAAATGATTTTTTGAGCACATAAATGATTTTTTGAGCACATAAATGAATTTCTGGATACATAAATGAATTTCTGAGCACATAAATGATTTTCTGAATATATAAATGAATTTCTGAATACATAAATGAATTTCTGAATACATAAATGATTTTTTGAGCACATAAATGATTTTCTGGGTACATAAATGAATTTCTGAATACATAAATGATTTTCTGACCACATTAATTATTTTCTGGATACATAAATGAATTTCTGAATACATAAATGATTTTCTAAGCACATAAATGATTTTCTGAGCACATAAATGAATTTCTGATTACGTAAATGATTTCTGAATACATAAATGATTTCTAAGTGTCGGGCGAGAGTCGAGCGAAACTACCTAAGTGTGGGGCGGGAGTCGAGCGAGTCGGGCGGGAGTCGAGCGAGACTACCTAAGTGTCGGGCGGGAGTCGAGCGAGTCGGGCGGGAGTCGAGCGAGACTACCTAAGTGTCGGGCGGGAGTCGACCGAGTCGGGCGAGAGTCGAGCGAGACTACCTAAGTGTCGGGCGGGAGTCGACCGAGTCGGGCGAGAAAACCTAAGTGTCGGGCGGGAGTCGAGCGAGTCGGGCGGGAGTCCAGCGAGTCGAGCGAGAAAACCTAAGTGTCAGACGGGGTCGAGCGAATCGGGCGATACTACCTAATTGTCGGGCGAGCGAAAAAATCAATATCTCTAAATACATTTCATCTCTAAATACATATTTCATCTCTAAATTCAAATCTAAAATCTCTAATTCTAAAATCTCTAAATTCAAATCTAAAATCTCTAAATTCAATTCTAAAATCTCTAAATTCAAATCTAAATCTCTAATTCTAATCTAAATTCATAAATAAATTAACTGAAAACATTAAAAAAAATTGCTGACGTCAGCCATCAGGGGCTGACGTCAGCAGATCCCCTCACCGGCAGCGACGGCGGGCTGAGGGGGGCGACGACGTCGGCGGCCGGGAGCGGCGGCGGGTGGACGGCCGGGCGCGGGGGAGACGGCGGCCGGGCGTGGGGGCCGGGGCGGAGACGGCGCCCGAGCGCGGCTGAGCGGGGTCGACGGGCGGCCGGGAGCGGCGGCGGGCGATGGCCGGGCGCGACGGAGACGTCGATGGGCGTGGGGACGACGGCCGGGCGCGGGCGGGGTCGACAGGCGGCGTGCGGACGACGGCGGCCGGGAGCTCCGGCAGCGGCGGAGGGCGCGGGGCCGGCCGGACGTGTCGACGGCCGGGCGCGGGCAGGGACGGCGGTGTGCGACGGGGTCGACGACGGCGGGGTGCGAGCTTCGAAGACGACGGAGGCAGGGGCGACGACGGAGGAAGACGACGGCCGGCGGAGACCATCTGCAGCTCCGCCCCGCTAAGCTATTACTGTTTTCACTACGACATTCAAAAAATGCCACTACTTGCATTTCAACGAACACATCCTTATAGTACTTCTTCCTTTACAAAGGTGTATTTTACGTAAACACTGGATAATAAAGTAAATAAAGTTGGAAGTTTAAGACAACTATTGCAAAATTGATTCGAAGTTTTCTTGCACCCATGAGTCTGGATGTGGCCTCCACAAAACATAGTAAAGTAACTAAGTAAGAGTAGCCAAAAGTGTGGAGAAAGCTTCAACTTTCTCTTTCATGTTAAAGCCAAATGGATTATGATTTTTTTAGTTTACAAAGTATTTTTATAATATTTTGACTAGCCAATATGATGGTGAAATAATTGTTTTTCCCGCTAAATTTTCGCACGAGGAGAGAGGCGAGTTTTGACATTTTTTGGCAGAGAGAGTTTCGTCATCGGTTTTGCACCGTTATATGTTCGAAGCATTGATTGTTTCGTGCACACAATGAGATATTATGAAAGATACTATATGAAAAGTGTTCAATAGTTAGACGTACATGGTACTACTATTTTGTTTAGTATAATTATGAGAGTAACATTGTATCATGGATATGAGTAAAATATAAGCAAGACCCTATCGTGATACCTTGAATTTCCTCATTGGACTCATTTATATGGACTATAATTTTTAGTTACAAAGTTGTTTTTATAATTTTTGGACTAGCCAATAAGCCATGACGGGAAAACCATAGTTTTTGTCACACATTTTATAATGTCTCCTATTGTATTAAGGCCTTTGGCAACCTGTTGCCTGTTGGACATAGAAACGAAAAGGGAGCGAGACAGACAGCTTGTTCGTTTGGTTGGTGGCTGGTGGTTGATGCTGATTTGTTCTGAGAGAAAAATACTGGTGGCTGATTTGTTCTGAGAGAAAAGTACTGCTGGCTGGCGGCTTATAAGCTAAACGAATAGAGCGAGAAATTCCAGACGCCAAAAATAGATCTCAGGATGGGAGAGAGGCCCAAAAACTCAAGAGCGCTTAAAAAAGGTGGGGGCGCAAGCAAACCACCCGGTTACGAAAGAAATCCCAAACGAGAACATCGTTTCTGATCTCTTCCCCTCTCCCTCCCTCCCTTCGCACCCACGCGAGCGAAACCCTAGCCTCCACCGCCACCTCGCCGGAAACCTGAGCAGCAGGCGGCGGCGGCGGCGGCGCCGGGGGAGAGGAGGAGGAGGACGACGATGTTGAACGGCGGCCAGAAGAAGCGCGGGCCGAGGATCGAGCCCTTCCGGCACCGCGTCGAGACGGACCCCAAGTTCTTCGACAAGTCGTGGCGGAAGCTCCACGACGCCATCCGCGAGATCTACAACCACAACGCCAGCGGCCTGTCCTTCGAGGAGCTCTACAGGTTAACATTGCGCGCCGCGCCCCACACCCCCGAATTTTCGTTCCCCCCTGTTCCGTAGGATTTGTTCCTCCCTCCGGCGATTAGGTCAGCCCCGCTGTACGATCGAGGATGGATCGGGTTGAGGCGAAGGGTTCGATTGATTGATTGATGCGCTGATTGACGATCCCTGATTTATTTTATAGTCGATCCTGTTTGTATGCATGTGACACGACGTGTGTGAATATTTCTGAACAGATTAATCTCGATTGTTAGTGGTCTTTAAGTGTTCGAAGGCTTGTCCTAACCGTAGTCTGTCGTTACGATATGAGGATATCTTATTGTCTGTTCATCCATGCTTGCTTGAAGCCCGACGGGCGTGTGCTGTTTAATTTTGGAAAAAAAAACTAGATGCGCCCATTTTCAGTCTTTGTGATAAATTTGAGCTGAACCGATGAGAACTGCCATGTATAGTTGCATTAATATTATTTATTATCTAGAGGGTTTCCGTTACGATCCCTTGCTTGTGTTACTTCCGTTACGATCTCGTTGTGTTACTTCCTTGCATTAATATTAATTTGTTATACCTTCTAGTTACATACATCTGTTATGTCCAGGGTGTCGGTGCCCCCACCCATTTGGCACCTAGGAGTCCACGTTGTGTCATTAATTTGTTTACTGAACCCTGGAGAGGACACTATGGTGCTCTGCTAGGCGTCATGCCATCCATGCATGGCTTGGTGTTATATGCTGGATTGCTGTTCTAATATAGATACAAGTTTCCAGCCTGGACTACTTCTATTTTATTTCCAGCGCTGCCTAGGAGTTCTAGTTTATACTTGTATACTTTTGTTTTGTTTTATACTTGTATTTTATTTTAGTTCTAGGCTTTATGACTCCATATACATGCTGGCTAAGAGGATATGTAAGTTGGTCGTGTCTGTTTATGGGAAGGTCGACGCTTTTGGATAGTTGCATTCATTTCTGAAATCTTCTCCCATTGGCACTTCTTTCTTTTTTTTGGCAAATAGAATATGTAAGCTGTGGTACCTATACTACCGTATCTCTGATCCATTTTTACCATTTAATACCCTACTTTATTATGGCCTTTGTTTCAGCATGTTGCAGCCTTTGAACTTTTCAAAATGCAAGCAAATACATCAGTGGTGTTACTGTTAAGTCTGGATAGAGCAAAATTGTTACACAACTCACAAATAATCATACTTCACCTACCTGTTCTAGGAAGTTCGTGTGATTGCTTGTTCCCTGTTCATTTTGTTTGTTTGTTGCACTTCATTGAACACAGTGTTGGCTAAACGTTTCAAATTCTACTGTAAGTTTGCTCTCTAAATAGAGAAGTGATTTCCTGTATAGATGTCTGGTCTGTAGAACCTGTTCTCCTCAGGTTTTTTTGCTGCTGCTGTGTTTATTTCAAATAGTTTAAATAAAAATCTGCTGCTAGACTTTTTTTTAAATGTAGGGTTCTTTGTATGGACATTTCATCTAGCTTATGAAACCAAGAAACATCATAGCTTGTATGGACATTTCATCTAGCTTATGAAACCAAGAAACATCATAGCAATTGTATGAAAGAAACAAGGACTGGAACCCCAAGTCTGCTAGTTCTCTCTCAAATATTTATTTTTCAAGATATCCTAGTCCTGTTGCTCAAGTTGTTAATATATGTTGGTAGCCACCTGTCTTAATTTTTCTTGTATTATGACAGGACTGCTTATAACATGGTTCTGCACAAATTTGGTCCTAAGCTCTATGACCAACTCATAGAAAACATGAAAGAGCATCTTGAAGAGATGCGTACATGTGTAGAGGCTGCTCAAGGTGGTTTGTTCCTGGAAGAATTGGAGAGAAAATGGAACGACCATAACAAGGCATTGACAATGATTAGAGACATCCTGATGTACATGGACAGGACATATATTCCAACTCATAAAAAGACACCTGTCTTTGATCTTGGATTGGAGCTTTGGAGAGATACCATAGTTCGGTCTCCAATGATTCAGGGGAGGTTGCTTGACACACTTCTTGAACTCATACATAGAGAAAGGACCGGGGAAGTGATTAATAGATGCTTGATGAGGACTACAACTAAAATGTTGATGAATCTAGGGTCTTCTGTTTATCAGGATGATTTTGAAAGACCATTTCTTGAGGTGTCTGCTAGTTTCTACAGTGGTGAGTCACAGCAATTCATTGATAGCTATTCTTGTGGTGACTATCTGAAGCTGGCTGAGAGGCGCCTCAGTGAAGAATCAGAGCGTGTTTCACAATATATGGATGTGAAAACAAATGAGAAGATTACTGCTGTTGTGGTGAAAGAGATGCTAGCAAATCACATGCAGAGATTGATTCTTATGGAGAACTCAGGGCTTGTGAATATGCTTGTTGAAGACAGGTATGAAGACCTGACAAGGATGTACACTTTATTTAATCTTGTACCTGACGGGCTCACAACGATTAGATCTGTGATGATGTCTCACATTAAGGATACTGGAAAGAGTCTGGTAACAGATCCAGAGAGACTAAAGGACCCTGTTGATTTTGTCCAGAGGCTTCTAAATGAGAAGGATAAGTATGATAATATCACCAACGTGTCATTTAACAGTGACAAGAGTTTCATGAATGCTTTGAATTCCTCATTTGAGCACTTCATCAACTTAAACAACAGATCCCCTGAGTTCATATCACTGTTTGTTGATGACAAACTGCGGAAAGGGGTCAAAGAGGCCAATGAGGAGGATCTGGAGACTGTCCTGGACAAGGTGATGATGCTGTTTAGGTACTTGCAAGAAAAGGATCTCTTCGAGAAGTATTACAAGCAACACTTGGCAAAGCGCCTTCTTTCTGGGAAGGCTACTTCTGATGATTCTGAGAGGAGCATGCTTGTGAAGCTGAAGACTGAATGTGGATATCAGTTTACCTCAAAGTTGGAGGGCATGTTCAATGATTTGAAGACCTCTCAGGATACTACGCAAGGGTTTTATGCTTCTACCTCTGATCTGGCAGATTACCCCACAATATCTGTTCAGATACTCACCACTGGTTCATGGCCAACACAACCCTGCAACACCTGCAACCTGCCCCCTGAACTAATTGCTGTCTCTGAGAGGTTTCGGGCTTATTACCTTGGCACCCACAATGGCAGGAGGCTCACATGGCAAACAAACATGGGGAATGCTGACATCAAAGCAACATTTGGAAATGGCAGCAAGCATGAATTGACTGTCTCAACCTACCAGATGTGCATTCTCATGCTGTTTAATTCATCAGATGTCCTGACTTACCGTGAAATTGAGCAGTCTACAGCAATACCAGCTGTTGACCTGAAGCGATGCCTCCAGTCTCTGGCACTCGTGAAGGGTAAGCAAGTCCTGCGGAAGGATCCCATGAGCAGGGACATTGCTGATGACGACAGCTTCTCTGTGAATGACAAGTTCACCAGCAAGCTGTTCAAGGTGAAGATTGGCAATGTGGTGGCACAGAAGGAAACAGACCCTGAGAAGCTGGAGACCCGCCAGCGGGTTGAGGAGGACAGGAAGCCGCAGATTGAGGCGGCCATTGTGCGTATCATGAAGTCGAGGCGGGTCCTGGACCACAACAGCATCATGACGGAGGTGACGAAGCAGCTGCAGCCCCGGTTCCTGCCCAACCCTGTGGTGATCAAGAAGCGGATCGAGTCCCTCATTGAGCGCGAGTTCCTGGAGCGGGACAAGACGGACAGGAAGATGTACCGCTATCTCGCCTAGAAGCACCCCCCTTGTGCCGCACATATTTCAATTTTATGCTATCCACCAATATCATATAAACAGACCTGGATCCATGTACTTATGCAAGAAGGAAATGGGTCTCTTCCCCCCTGCACCCCGTGACGCTTCTAGTTTAAACTGGTTTTTGCGTCGTTTGTCCAGGTGGTAGCTAGTTAGCTTCTCTATGTGACATGGTGCGCTGGTTTACATGTTAATGGTGATAGATGTTAAATGTTGCCTGTCTGTTCATCTGATGCTTGCTGCTTCGGGGTGGGTGGTCCGATCGCTGTCACGGCCTGCTTTTTTTCTGGCTTGATAGATGGTTCGATCTCTTTGAAACGATGCCTGGATAATATTCTACTAAATTATTATATATTCACTTTGCAATGCTAAGTGGCAGGTTCTGTCCATTGCCAGCGGTTTGCAGCTTCCAGAAGTGTGTTGCAACCTGCTTGTCTCACACTGCAACTGTCCTGGAATGCGATTTGTGACTACAAAAGTTGATGAATTCCTTATTTCTAGTGATTACCAATGGAAAACTTTCACGGATTTGACATGTAAAGTTTTTTATAACACCATGTAAGGTTTTGTTTGTTTAATTTGATGAATTTAGAATAGTTTCAGCATTGCAAATACTCAAGTCCCAGTATATGCCCAGGAATTGCATCGCTTTCAGTTTTTCCTGAACCATCGCGACGCCACGCTGCCACGCTCGAAACAGTCCAATCATACAACGCTCACGTAGGACTGTGCACATAGTATATGGGCACGATGAACACGGAGGACGACACAGGGCGACTCTAGGAAAAACAAGCGTGTGATCGTCTCCGGCGAGCCCAGGTAACAAGTAATGGCGGGGCAGGGGCAGCGCCTGAACGTGGTGCCGACGGTGACGACGCTGGGCGTGGTGAAGGCGCGCCTCGCCGGCGCCACCCGCGGCCACGCGCTGCTCAAGAAGAAGTCGGACGCGCTCACCGTGCAGTTCCGCGCCATCCTGAAGCGCATCGTCGCCGCCAAGGACGCCATGGGCGACGCCATGCGCGCCGCGTCGCTCTACGCCGCCGGCGCGCCGCTCCGCCACGCCGTGCAGCAGTCCGTCTCGGGCCCCGCCGCGCTCCGCGTCCGCGCGCACCAGGACAACATCGCCGGCGTCCGCCTCCCATGCTTCGAGAGCTACCTGTCTGACGGCGGCGCCGCCGGAGGAGCGTCGTCCTCGTCCTCGCCGGTGGCGTCGCTGGCGGGGCTCGCCGGCGGCGGGCAGCAGGTGGCGGCGTGCCGGGCGGCGCACGCGCGGGCGCTGGAGGTGCTGGTGGAGCTGGCGTCGCTGCAGACGTCGTTCCTGACGCTGGACGCGGCGATCAAGACGACCAACCGGCGCGTGAACGCGCTGGAGAGCGTGGTGGTGCCGCGGCTGGAGAACACCATCACCTACATCCGCGGGGAGCTCGACGAGCACGAGCGGGAGTTCTTCCGCCTCAAGAAGATCCAGGCGCTCAGGCGGCGGGAGCTCGAGCGACAGAAGGAGGCCGCCGCTCGCTACGCCGAGGAGAAGGCCGCCGGCGAGGTCATGCTCAAGCGCGGCGTCTCCATGGACACCGCCGCCAGCATGCTCGACAACGGCGACAGGGACGAGGACGTCATCTTCTGATCCCCGATCCGACATGGCGACATGCTGGTGTGCGTAGGCAAGTCTTGTGATAATAGTAATAACCTGAGCTTGCAGGCTCCGTGTATGTTCCATTTCAGGATGAAGATCCCAGATGTGTTCAACGCAGCAGCTGTATTTCACATCCATTTTCACATGCGTGTGTTTCACCAGTTCAGGATTAAGAATAAAGTTCATGATTAAGAATAATATTTACTTGTCTCTATTATGAATGAAATTCAGTATTAAGAATAAAATTCACCACCAGCACTCATGATTAATGACTCATTTGCTCAAGTTATGTGTCTATTTTTTTTGCATCACGGAAGGTATGACCATACTTTCACTCGTGGAATGAGCTTATTTCATGAAATCAGAATCCATGGTCACAAAAAGGAGGATTTGGGACTAAAAGAGGCTGCTTGTGTCGAGTCTGCAACATGCCAAATCCAAACTCATTGAGGAACATCTGTTGCTAGAATCCGGTCCCGAATCTCAGAAAATGTCTTCACACCGTCACCCCACAGCCTGAAAATTGTCGTGAAAGAGAAATGACATAGTGATCAGTGACCCAATCAACAAATCAAAAGACTTAACATGGTTGAAATTTGATATCTCCATTGCAAAGGGAACCACGACCGGGGAGGGCTCCACGTACCAGCATTCAAGTCCTATAGCATTAGCACCTGCCTTGTCTGCTGTTTCATCATCTCCTACATGCACTGCCTTGCCGGCGTCCACACCTATTTGATCTGGAAAACAGAAAATAAGAACATTTCTTCATTCTACAGAAAATTTCCATTATTTTCAACAGACCAAATTCTACTTTTTCTTTACCTAATGCTATCTTGAAGATCTCTGGAGCAGGTTTCTCGTATCCAACCTCTGATGATACCACAATGGCATCAAACCTGGAGAGCTCAAGATCTGTTAACATACAACCATTACTTGCAAATAATAATATATGTAAAAAATAAATCATACTCAAGCCCAACTTATAAGTACTGAATTAGACAGTGTTCATAGAATCATAGGTACTTACATATCGGAGACATTGAGGTCCTTAAGTAATTTCCTTAGCCTTGTATCAAAGTTAGAAACAACAGCTAGCTTAACTGAAATTGAGACACATTAATAATGTCAGCCATTTGTACTGATAGAGTAGAATAAGATAAGGGGCTGGATGTGGAAAACCAGAAGTTAAATTGCAGTAAACAACTGGAGAATTGAAGATTAACATCTGAAAACAGAACAAGGGCTTGACCTCCAGCATCCTTCAGCTCACGAAGTGTCGTGTCTGCTCCATCAGGCAAACGCCAAGCATCTCCATGGGCATAGTACTAAAAAAATAGAATAATGCATTCATCAGCCACACACGGCCCGAGTTTCAAAATTCACATCAATAAATCGGAATGTTTCCTTCAACTGAAAACCGAATGTATTTGACTATTTGAGAGTGAAGTTTATCGCCTGGGCTATTGTTCACTAACAGCATATTCAGAAATCAGAACCCTGATTACTTGCTTAAGTTCATCTTCAAAGGATGTGAGATCATGGATTTCTTTAAGCAGAAACAGGATACTAGAATATGTGCTCAAGTACTCTAATAAACACTCACTCACAAAAAAAAAACATTAATCCAAACAGTTATAGCCACAAATTATAAGACTACACACAATTCACAGAAGACCAAGAAGAGGACTGGGGTAATACCTGATACACTTCTTCGAAGTAATCATCATCAGTGCAATTGGTTGCTTCCGCTACGACAATTCTCCAGAACGGCTTCCCATCTCCCTGCAATCACATTCCAACTCAAACACATCATCACCTCCCCGAGAGGCCGAGAGGGCAACAGAACCACAGTTCTCCAAACTTGCGAATGCAATTCCTGCTAATGCCCGTTACCTGGTACCTGAGCGTCTTCGGCCATGGCGCCGAGAAGGCCCGCTTGAACCCCTCCATGATGCCCTTCTCACGCTTCGTCACACCTGGAGAGCGACCAACGTCAGGAACGCCAATTGCTCGACGAAATCGCGGAAAAAAGAGGGACATCGAAACTCGAAAGGGGAGGCAAGTGCGAGAAAGATGGGTCCTCTGGAGGCATACGAACCGTAGCGGCGGCCTATGGAGGCGTAGGTCTCGGCGACCGGCCGCGCCACCTGCAGCAGCGTGCCGCCGGCGTCGAGCAGCAGCCCGCCGTACGCCGGCGCCCGCCCGCCGCCCCCAGCGCTCGCTGCCACCAGACGCCGCGCCATGCCTGGGCGGGGTAGAGCTCCACGGAGTGCCGCCGGAGCCCGCCGGAGGAGGGGACAGCGCGCCGCCGCCGCGGTGGCGGGCGGCATCTCCAAAGAAGGAAGCGTTCGCCGGCGAGTCCGCGAGAGATGCGAGGCCCTGCCTGGAGTGCGCGGGCGCGAATCTCAAAGCAAGCACGAGCGGGGCCCGGAGGGACAGGGGCATTTTGGTCAGATCGAAGAAGCAATCTCTCGAGAGGGGAGAGAGAAATCGGAAGACCAAACCCTAAACCCCCGCGCCCGCCACCTCTCGCTGCAGCAGCCAAGCCAGCGGGGAGCACGCACGGCGTCGCCTCTTGCTGCGCTCGGTGGCCGCCTGATCCCGGTTGCTCTTCGCCGGGTTCCCCAGCTGCTGCACTCGCCGCCCGCCGCCGCCCGCCAGGAAGCTAAAGGTTAATCCCCTTGCCTATTCTTCCTGTCCTTGAGACACCTCTGATTACTTGTTCATTGTACCAATAGTGGAAGGCGGGTTCTAATTCAGCTCAAGTAGTCCTTTGTTGTGGTTGCTCGAGTGGAAATTAACTGAATGAGCTTTGCTGTGATTTGTTAGGGAGGAAGATTTTTGGTGGAGGACAAGCTTTTACTTTTATCTCAATCCGTGGAGGAAGGTTTCTGGTGGAGCTGTACTGATTTCAGGTGAATCAATCTGCTTTCTCTTCTCTTTGTAATGCTTAAAAAAATAGTTCAATTGTATTTTGCTGGAAGCTTCAATTTTTTCTCTTCGTTGTCATCCTTCAGATTGAGAGAGGGGCTGATTTGGGGGAAGAATGTCAGCAAAGTGGCGGTCACTGCAGCACCGGCACCGGTACACCTACACCTCGATTGTATTCCCCAAGCACTATCTTGATGCACTAGCTCTCGTGCCATCTGATGTCACCTCGTCCAATTTCTTTGTCCAATTGAACAACTTGATCTCCTTGACCTCCACCTACTCACAAGTGGTTGCAGTCAAAGACCTTGCCTCAGCATATGTGCAGTTTCTGTCTGCACCAGGGACTCCTGATGGTGCAGTGCTTGCCGCTACAAAGCTTTATCTGGAGATCCTCTTTCTTGAGAACTCCCTCCCTCTCCACAGGACACTCATATCAGTGCTTGCTAAGTGCAAGAAATTCTCCCCAGTGATCAGTGAGTGCTTTGCCCTGCTCTGCGAGGAGTATGGTGGCTCTTGTAGTAAATCAAAGAAGAGATTTTTGGTATCTCGGGCAGCTTTGTCGCTGATCGGGTACCCAAAGTTGGGATTTTTAGATGAGGCGGTAGAGAGATGCGCAGAGATCATGGCACTGGATGTTGTTGATGGGCTTGATGGAGTGACTAGAGACATCGGTGAAGGGTCACGACCATCTCCAGTCGTCATGGAGCAGTGCCAGGAGGCCATGTCTTGCATGTACTACTTGCTGCAGCGGTACCCGTCTAAGTTTACTGGCCTCCACAGAGCATCAAGTGTCTTCAAGAGTTCTGTTAGGACAATATTATCTGTTCTCAAGTCATCTGCCTTTTCAAGGGACTGCCTGGTGGCGTCTGGAGTGAGCTTCTGTGCTGCAATTCAGGTTTTCATGAGCACAGAGGAGATTTGCTGGTTTATTTCTCAAGGTCTATATGACATCTGTGCAGATCATGAAGATAGAAAAGATCTATCTTTGCGTGATGTGCTTTCTGACTTTGATCTGTGCGAAGAAATCAGAGATCTTTCTGTTTTGAGTAGACTCTGTTTGCTAAGAGGTATTTTGACATCTATTCCAAGGACAGTACTCAACATACGCCAACTTCATTCCGGGGGATCTTTATGGACTCTATTGTATGATGGGATTTTACCTGAGCTTTGCAAGCATTGTGAGAACCCAATTGACAGCCACTTCAATTTCCATGCTCTTACAGTGACACAAATATGCTTGCAGCAGATAAAGACTTCTGTTTTAGCTGATTTCACTGACTTCTCTGGGGACTATAAGCCTTTCTCAAGAAATGTTATTAACCGTATATTGAGAATCATATGGCGCAACCTAGAAGATCCTTTGAGTCAGACAGTAAAACAGGTGCATTTAATCTTTGATCTCCTATTAGATATTGAATCATGTATTCCATTAGAAGACCATGAACACAACAGCAAATTGTTCTTGAGCAATATTGCAAATGATTTACTTCGCCTGGGTCCCCGATGTAAAGGGAGATATGTACCTTTGGCTTCTTTGACAAAGCGATTGGGTGCCAAATCTCTTCTAAGATTGAAACCAAACCTGCTTTTGGAAACAGCTTATGCATACATAGATGATGATGTTTGTTGTGCTGCGACAACATTTTTAAAATCCTTCCTGGAGACTTTAAGAGATGAATGCTGGAATGATGACGGTGTCGATCAAGGGTACGATGCCTTCAGAGTTTTGTGCCTGCCTCCTTTGATGCGGGGAATTGTATCCGGAAATTCAAAACTGCGTTCCAATTTAAATACTTATGCTCTACCTGCTCTTATTGAAGTAGATGCAGATAGCATATTTACAATGCTTGGGTTCATCTCAGTTGGCCCGAGTGCAAAGGCAACTGAACTAGATATTGTTTTGAAGAATGATCAGTGTATAGCTGCACTGGTTTCACTGCTTAAAGTCTCTCGAAATCTAGCTCTTGTTGAAGGGGACATTGATTTGGAGGATGACAGGGGCGCTGCAGTTATATCTTTTAGAGGGATTAATGTTACAGTGCCTGTTAATTGGTTTGCTTTGGCGCTGACACACAATGATGAAAATCTCCGTATAGATGCTGCTGAGTCTCTCTTTCTAAATCCGAAGACATCAAGTCTTCCATCCTCCTTCGAACTGAGCTTGCTTAAAGAGGCAGTCCGATTGAATATGCGTTGTAGCTCAACAGCATTTCAAATGAAATGGACAAGTTTGTTTCGGAAGTTTTTTGCTAGGGTGCGAACAGCACTTGACAGACAGGTAAAGCAGGGGTCATGGATTCCATCTTCAACAGTTAGTGTTAAAGGAGCTGATTCTGTTGATGCTGCTGTTGCCCAGAGGGCTGAAGATCTGTTCCAATTCATGAAGTGGCTGAGCTCCTTTCTGTTTAACTCTTGTTACCCCTCGGGCCCTTATGAAAGGAAAACAATTGCAATGGAGCTTATTCTTACACTATTAGATGTATGGCCTATTTGCCGTTCTGATGGGAAGAATGATCTTTATCCATACAATGACAGCATAATATTGCCAGATTCAACAATTTCATTTGTAGGTTCTATAGTTGATAGCTGGGATAGGCTCAGGGAAAACTCTTTTCGCATTCTGCTGCAGTTTCCAACACCACTTCCTGGAATTTCTTCTAGTTTATCCTTAAATGATGTTATCAGATGGGCAAAAACACTTGTGCTAAGCCCACGAGTTCGGGAAAGTGATGCCGGTGCATTGACCTTCCGTCTTATATTTAGGAAGTATGTTTTGGAGCTTGGATTCATTCTTGTGTTTTCTAAAGAAAGTGTTTGCCTTGAATGTTACACACAATCTACTAATGGAGATACAAAAGCTGTTACTAGTCAAAAGCCAGTTGCACAATATATTTCTTCACTCATTGAATGGCTCTGTACTGTTGTTGAAGAGGGTGAGAAGGATCTTTCTGAAGCATGCAAGAAAAGCTTTGTTCATGGAGTTCTTCTTACTCTGCGTTACACATTCGATGAGCTGGATTGGAACTCTGAGGTAGTACAATCGTGTGTTTCTGAAATGAGGTGCCTGGTAGAAAGGCTTCTTCAACTCATAATGCGTGTAACGTCGCTGGCTCTCTGGGTGGTTTCTTCTGATGCATGGCATATGCCATATGATATGGATGACATGATTGATGATGGTTCCTTCCTCTCAGATATATATGAGGAGGATCAACCCACTATTGGTTCAGAAAAAGAAGAGAAGAATGCAAAACCAGGGAGTAATGGCAAACCAGCCGATCAGATTGTTATGGTTGGTTGTTGGCTTGCTATGAAAGAGGTAATGAGTTCATTCCTTACCATATATTCTCCTTTACTTTTCACAGATTCATTTTTCCTGCTCCACAAGAGCTTCAGGAGTTGGTTTATGTTGTGTTTAAGGGCTAGCTTTATTAGTCCAGGTCTGGTCATTTGATTTATTTCTTTTCAGATGATTATCTCATAATTTTCGGCAACCTCATTATATCTCCTATGAGAGGTATGGTGGGAGATATGATGAGGTATGGTAGTTGCTATTGTAAGGGACCATTTTTCTTTCTCTATAATATAAATGTAGGCAGCTCTCCTGTGTGTTCGAGAAAAAAAAAGGATAAGTTGAGCAACTAGATAAATTCTACTAGCTATGATATGCTATAATTGTAATCCGAGTAAGTTATGAACTCTAATTTTCTAGTAGGGAGGTTTTCAGAAAATATTGCTTCTAGCCACTTGAATGTTGCATTTATTGAAAGGTTTTCTTGTCCAGCTTTAGGTTATTTTTTTTTTAATTCATTAGATTGACTTCTTGTTTTCAAGAAGCTGCATACATTATTTCAGTTTCATATTACCGTTGCAATGCAGTTCCCTTAGGCCCTGTTTAGTTCCAAAAGTTTCACCAAAATTTCTCACCTAGAGAATCGTGTCAGTTCATTTCTTCTCTCTGCGCACACGGTCCAATGCAAAAACTTTCACCCCTTTTCACCCAACTAAACAGGGCCCACTGTTTAAATGTCGTATCGATGATGTAACTTTTCCATTTGCCATTTCAGGTTAGCCTACTTTTTGGTACCATCATCAGGAAAATTCCATTACCTGGCTGTTCTCGTTCAAATTCATCTCAGGATGGCTTGCTTGACAGTACTGAGGAGACAAACATGTCAGAAGAAATTCTTGATGTGGGGCAACTAGAGACAATGGGCGACCATTTTTTACAAGTTCTTCTTAAAATGAAGCATAATGGTGCAATAGATAAGACTAGGGCTGGACTTACTGCCCTTTGCAATCGTCTCCTTTGCTCAAATGATTCAAGGTATGTTGAATGCTCACTGAGGACTTTTGCTGAATCACTTTATGTAAATAATGGGACTTCATGTGCATAAATCAGCTAGAGTTCAAGTTTACATTTAAAATTTGTTATCCCTGTTTTTGTCTTACAGCTAACCTCCAAATGTTTCATCACTTTTGGTACAATTGTATCTCATGAATAAATTTAGTCATATAACGATGCACAGACACATTGACCCTGGACACCAATAAATTTGCTACATTCTGAAGGCTGAAAATGTGAACTGTCAAACTAAAACTTTGCCTTCTAACAGATATGAATCGCATATTGTGGTAATGGATCCATGGCCTAATAGACATTAGTACTTCGGTTTGTAGTAATGGAGTCGAATTAAAGTAGGATGTACAGATGTACAGTTGTGTACTATGTGTAATGTAACCTTTAGTTAACTTGTATCCTTTCTGAGGATCTTTCTTTGTCTTCATGTACAGGCTATGCCAAATGACAGAAACGTGGATGGTGCTACTGATGGATAGGACAATCGCTAAAGGGCAAACTGTAGATGATTTGCTAAGAAGGAGTGCAGGAATACCTGCTGCATTTATTGCCCTGTTCCTCGCAGAGCCGGAAGGAACTCCAAAGAAGCTACTTCCAAGGGCACTAGAATGGTTGATAGAATTTGCTAAGAAATCTTTAGCTAATTTTCAGAAAGACAACAACCAGAAGTCTGGAATAATGAGAGATGGCCTTGGAGAGCTATGTGAATCGCAATCAGGAACTACTGCAAGTGCACATCCTAATGGGAATCTATCTAAAAGCCGAGATGAGGGTGTTGTTCCCACTGTGCATGTATTCAATGTGCTTAGAGCTGCCTTTAATGATGCAAATTTGGCAACTGACACTTCTGGTTTCAGTGCTGAGGCAACAATAGTTGCAATTCATGCATTTTCATCTCCCTACTGGGAAGTTCGCAATGCAGCTTGCCTCGCATACACTGCACTGGTTCGTCGCATGGTTGGATTTTTGAATGTGCAGAAACGTGAATCAACACGACGGTCATTAACTGGCCTTGAATTCTTCCACAGGCAAGTTGAATACATTTAAATATGGTTTGCTATGAATTTTGCATTACTTTTAATTGTGTTAAACATAACCTTTTTTCTGGTTTAACACTTCAGTCTTGTCGACATGATACTAAATACAGGTTTTAGGCTTCTCAGCTTCTGTCAAAATACATGCCATCTTTTTAGGCACATTCCCCTTTTCTTTCGTTCTTGCCGTTGCTAAATAAATGCTATCACTTTCACAAATAAATGACGTCTCTTTCCAACGTAGTATAAATATAGGGTAACATTTGATCCACTTTCTCAATCCTTGTGCACAACTCTCAAATGATATGTATTTTGAACTGGATGGAGTATATTAGGGAATCAAGAGAAAAAGGAATTTGGCATTATCTCAATTATCTTTTTGTGATGCTTGTTTTTAGTGAAACAATTATATTCAAAGTGCTTGAATTATTTTGCAATTCAGTAGGTGGATTCATCTGTTCAATTGAAATGTGCTTTTGTTATGTATAGGTACCCAGCACTTCATCCTTTCCTTTGTAGTGAACTGAGAATTGCAACTGAACTGCTAGCTTATGGAGTTTCTAGCGATTTGGAGTCACATATTGTGAAAGCCATACACCCTAGCTTGTGTCCTATTCTTATTCTTCTATCAAGGCTGAAGCCATCGCCTATAAGCTGTGGAACTGATGATGCTTTAGACCCTTTTTTGCTTTTGCCTTTCATCCAAAGATGTGCTACCCAGAGTAACTACAGGGTTCGTGTCCTCGCATCAAGGGCGTTAATTGGATTGGTGTCCAATGAGAGACTGCAGCAAGTTGTTAGTGACATACTGGGTAATTTGCCTAATGGAAATCATGAAGTTTCCCCCAGTTTTCAGCTTTCTGACACTCCCGTCTCAGCTAATATGGAAAATGGAAATTTACTTCGGTTTTCTAAGTCTTTTTCATTCAATTCAATCCATGGCCTTTTGCTGCAGCTGTCTTCTCTTCTGGATAACAACTTTAGAGGCCTGACAAACAGTAGCAAGAAAGATCAGATTATTGGCCAACTAATTGAAGTTCTGTCAAGATGTTCTTGGCTTGGCAGCACCAAATTATGTTCATGCCCTGTCGTAAGTACATCTTACTTGCGGGTGTTGGATCTCATGCTTGAAGTTGCAAGGACAGGGAAAAGCAGACATACTGAAGTTATCCAGACACTGCTGTTGGAGTTGAGCTCCCAGTACTTGAACAGTGCCATATCAACCCGGTATGCATTCCATGATCCAACCCGGATTGAACTTCAACAACAAGCAACTGAATCATTTTTCAGCTGTGTTGGTCTTTCTAAGAGAAATGGTGAAGCTTCCGAGGAAGAGGTTCAGTTCGAAATACTTGGTGAACACACTTCAAACATTTCAGCAATGCCTAGGGAGGTCTCCCTACCTGAACTACACAAGGAGATTATGTCATGTCTCACTGAACCTATGTACGATGTTAGAATTACAGTGCTGAAGAGGATTCTTCAGCTCACAAAATTAATAAGACATGGCCATAGTAAAAACATTTTGCGCCAATGGGCAGGAGGTAATCTGCAGCCTGTGTTAATGGAACGGTTATTTGCAGAAGAACACCCAAAGTGCCTTTACTATAATCTAAAGATCATATTTTTGTGGAACATGGAATCCCCATTCAACAATGGAGAAGATTCTGGAACAATTATATCCTTCTGGGACAGATTAGTTCATTTGAACAGCACCATGTCACATGCAAAAACCAGAGAAATAATTCTATGTTGCATGGGTATGTGCATGAAATGGTTCGCTAAATTACTCAGGAATGGTCTTCCAGTGGTTGGACTCAAGACTAGTGAGCTTTCTGCATCCTTTGTCAGAATCAATGAAGGGAATAGATTGTCTGATGCCATGCTTAGAGTAAATTTCTTTGTTACTCTTGTCAAGAACCAAAGTGCACCATCGGAAACTGTGAATGCTCGACGTGCTGCTTCCGAGGCAATTGTTGCTTCTGGTCTTCTTGAAGAAGCAAACTTTGTTGCTTCATATGTGTCCAACTTGTGCTTCCCTTCTGAATGTGATGAGGGCTATATAAAAAAGAAATGCATGGAAACTAGTGTTTCTGAATTTATCAGTCTTTATGCATGCAAGATACTTGACTTATGGTTCATATGCATTCAGTTATTGGAGGATGAAGATGCATATTTGAGACAAAGCCTTGCAAAGAACATTCAGACCATAATCGCAAATGGTTCAGCTAGTAACTTCTGTGATGATTCCACACCTCTGCAAGTTGATAGAGTTATTGAATTGAGCTTTGACTATCTCACTTCTTTGTTTGGCTCCTGGCTGAAATACATCGAGTATTTATTAAGGATAGTCTTAGATACTGGAAACACTCTGAACTCCCGTGAGGATTTGGTCCGTCAGATATTTGATAAAGAAATAGATAACCATCATGAGGAAAAGCTGTTGATATGCCAAATCTGCTGTTTTAATATTCAGAAGCTTTTGCAGTCCAAATATCGGATGGAAACAGGAGGAAAAACTGAATCGTTCCTGCAGAACTGGCGGAAGAGGTTCTTGGACCAACTCACATCGCTGACCAGTGGCTATCTTGAGAAAGAGGGGAAAATTGATTGGATTGGCGGCATAGGTAACCATAAGGATGTGTTCATATCAGTTTATGCAGATCTGTTAGGCTTATATGTGCTTGCAACATCAGGTTCTCTGGAACAACAGGACAGTCATGCAACTTATTTGCAAGAATTTTCAAACCTTGATGGGTTTATCAAACCATTCCTCAAGAACCCCCTGATATCGAGCCTTTATGTTCTTGTAAAACTGTCGCATGAGAGGTTCAGGTGCCCAGATAAGTCAGGGGACCAAGTGGTCTCAAGTTTTGACCCATATTTTCTTATCAGATGAGTTTTGCTCATGTACAAACTAATTATTCTTCATTGTTATTCATATGTTGTAAGACTATAGTTGTTTCTTTAATATAAATTTACCATGCTACAGATTTTTTGCTTGATGCTTCCTATCTCAGTGAGCTGTTTTACATTTTGCACATCAGAGTTTTGCAGTGTCAATGTGGAAATGAAGGCTAATGTCAGGGCTTCTCCCACTTTGTTGATCGACTTTAGATTTTTTTTCTGTTAAATCAATGGACTAGTCTGATAATGAGAAACCAAGAAACATGCCCTTTTTCTTTATAATAAGAAAATGATTGTTACAAATATTGATAATGCCCTTATATATTACAACTGGTGCATTTATCTTTTGCCAAATGGCTGCACCTTTAAAATATAACTGCAAGTAGCACAAGAGCTTCGTGGCAAGCTGACATAGCTTGGACAAATGAGATATTTTTTTCTGCAGAAGCCACATGAGCTCTGGAGTTGAACACGCCATTAGTAGCCAAATCTCTCTAGAATTTGGGTCTGCTGTTCTGAATTTGCCTGTTTGAACCAACTGGTTTGGTGATAGTGATGGTTGAATTGGGTCTATGAATGGTTGTCGTTCTCACTGGCTGTCCACTCAAAGAGGTTGTCCTTTTACTATAACATGAGAAGTTAAATTACAATTTTTCAGACCTGGAAGCGCACTTTCGGAAACCATTCATTTTATGCAATGGGATAGTAATGGGACAAACCTCTGGAAAGTGTTCTTTTGGATAGCAGACTGCAATCTTGCTCTACTGCAAATCAGAATTAGACATAGATTCAGAAATAGCAATTTCAATTTATGATCATACTTTCAAGAGTAACAATAACCTGTTAACCTCCATCCTGGCTTTTTTCAGTATAGGACTCTTGTAACTGGAATTAGATAGACTGCTAGGTCCACCTCCTGCAAAAACACATAGATCTTAGATCAACACTGGAAAGAATATAGAGTTGCAGGCCAAAATTCAGCAGAAACAGAACACAGGAAATTACCTCCAAAGAAACTTCTTTTGCTGCTTGGAGGCACCTTTGAACACATTTTAATTTGTTTGCTTTGTTTCTCTGCATAAAATTTAGATGAAGAAAGTATTAGTGATACTTTTATTGTGTAACACCCTAAATTTACTCTTTTGCAATTTACTAAAATTTATTAGAATTTTTAGATTTTACTTTGAGCTTGTTAAGGATATAAGGATTTTCTAAGGTTTAATGTGAATTATAGGCATTTAAATGTTTTTCACAATTTAATTAATGAATTATAGGAGTTTATTGTGGCATTCATGCTGATGCATCATTTTTTATTGTTGGAATTCAAATTTGAATTTGAATTCAATTGTTTGATGTCTTTTCAAAAATACCGAAAGCTTTTCTTTTTCTCTCCTATCCTTTTCCTTCTTTGAGCCCGGTTTCGCTTGAGGCCCGTTAGCAGGAAGTCCTACGCCGCCCCCTGTACTTCTCCGCGTGGTTCACTCGTTGCTCCTCGGCCTTTCAGCCCATCTGGCCATACGGCCCAGCAACAGCCACGCCGGCCCGCTCCAACTCCCTCCGCCTTGAGCCGCTGCCAGGTGGGACCTCGTGGTCATCACCCACCTCCAGCCAAGTCCGAGCCGGACCTCCCTCGCACCCGACCGCGCCACCCTTGCGCCGCGTCCCGTGCCTCCTGGCTGTGGGCCTGCACGTCGAGGCTGCCTCTCCGCGTCTATAAAGCTTGCGCCGCCCCTCCCTCGACCCTTCTTTGCCCCAAACCGCAACCACCGGAGCCGCCGCAGTGCTCCAAACCCTAGGGTTAAGCCGCCGCCGTCGAACTCTTGCGCCGCCGCCTCTCCGTCGGACCTGTGCACCTCCGGAGTGACGTGTGATGCTAAGGAAGCCGAGGGTGTCATTTGTTTGCGTCGTCGAGCCCTGCATCTCCCGCGAAAGCTCGCCGGAGCTCGCTGCATCGCGCTGTCCGCCTCTCTGAGCTGCGCGTCGTCGTCGTATCTCGGACCGCCGCAAGAACCCCGTGGTCAAGTTCGCCGTCGCCCAAGCTCGCTCCAGGGCCAAACCTCGTCTCGTTTAGTGCTCGGAGGCTCGAGTTCGAGTTTTCTCCGGCGAGGTTCCCGCCGTCGCCGCCGTGCACCGCCGCTTCCGTCGTCGCCGAGCGTAGTCGCTGCTCGCAGCCGTCCGATCCGTGATGAACGGCCCAGATCAGATCCATCCACCGGCGTACCGGTCAACGCGGGGTCAGACCCGCCGCACCGTGCCTTTTTACAAAAGAGCCCCTCGGTTTTTCCGGTTTCACGTTTAGGTCCTTCCACCAGTTAAAGACCCTTTTGAATAGGTCCTTTTCTTTTATGCTTAGAACCCTGAGATTCATAGTTTTAGCGACCGAAGTCCTGTATAGGCTCTTTTGCGTGTTAGCCCTTCGGGTTATAAGCATAATTATGTTTTAGGCCCTAGTTTTTTGCAGTTAGACCCCTAGAAGTTTAGTTTTCTCGCAGATAGGCCCCTGAATCTTGTATAGCTCATATCTTTTGCGTTTTAGCTCCGTTTTCAACGTTCTTTATATCCACGGGTTCGTATCGACGAGTAGAATAGTTTAGTGCAGCTTTTGTTCCTGTTTGCAATGATTGGTGAATTGTTTATTATTTTATTGTATTGCTTCTTTGCATGTGAATGTGTGATGCGTAGAGAACGAGCCGTTCGTGAAATTTTCTGAAGGAGAAGACTTTGAAGACTCTGAGCAGTTCCGGATATTGTGGAAGGCAAGTATCCTTGATCATTCCCGCTTTGTCCTATTTAAACATGCATTTAATCACTGTATTTACTTTATTTCTCTACATTAATTTTGATGGGATTCCTATTAAGGATGATGACTAGGATCTTTTAACCATTGCCTTGTAACCGGGTTGCTTAATTAATCTTGATGGTAGATATTGCTTAGTATGCTCAACTGGGATGGTAATGAACTACATGGATACTACTTTTATACTCTATGTTCCTTTATGATAATTTAATTGAAAGACCATACTATTTAATTAGAACATGGAGCGACCACCCAGGACAACAGTGCAACCACAAGGCTATATGGCTCTGACTTGACTAATTAATTAGGGACTCTAGTGTTGGGGTAACCTTACCGAAAGGGCAAAGGGGGAGCGTTAGTTGGGGTATAGACTCGCTCAAGTAGGGAGTTGGTCTTTGCTAAGACACGGTACCTACTAGGGGACTTTATACCTTACGGCGGCTCGGAACCTTCGCGGGTTGCTTCGCACTGGGGAAACTTTGTAAAGGCCTCGTAGTGAATCCCTAGCCACTCACCAAAGGAAGTGTTTAAGAGCTTTGCAAACCCGGGCGACATGGGAAACACAACTTGTGGGTAAAGACTTATGAAAGTTGAAACTAATTTGTTGAATATACTTTATATAGATGATGCTCTACATTAATTGAGGGATGGTATACACTTATACTTTATTAGTAATCAGGTGCTAATAAAATTCGATCAACTAAAATGCTAAAGTGCTTAAACCCTTTGGCCATCCACATATACAGCCTTGCATGTTTATTATGTTATTCTCCCCTTGCTGAGTACGGCATGTGCTCATGCTTGTTTTATTATTGCAACTACACAACCCGGATTGCTGCTCAGACTTAAAGATTTTCGAGGAGTACTAGGCGTACGTGCCACCAGTCAGCTGCCTGTGGAGTTACCGTCTGAAGATCCGCTGCTAGTTGTTCGCTCTGATGATATGTTTATGAGACATTCGGTCATGTAATGGTTATAATACCCTCTTTTACGCTTTGGCACTGTATTTGGTATTCACTGAGTCATTACGTGTGTGTAACTTGATCCTGGCACACATGTAATTTAAGCATCCGGTTTTGGCATATAAAACTGGGTGTGACAAAGTGGTATCAGAGCCGTGTTGACTGTAGGACGTTAGCCTAGTTAGAAAATGGTCGGATTTAAGGATTATAATATCTTAGAAGCCAATCTCACTTCATGCTATGCTTTAATTCTATTTATATATACTTATCCTTACTTTTACCACATCCTTAATGTTCTACTTTTTCCTCCATCTTGCATTGGCTAATCTATTCACTCTATGTTTTCTTGTTCTTGCTATAAGGAATCTTTAGCGTTTGCTCTACTCCCTCCAATCTTTCTCCATCTTCACTTTACCCCCGTTCATAATCGTTCTCAGTAATCCAGTGACTCCATCATGCTCAATCCAAAGATCTTCCTTAATAGGATATAGGTGCTTTAAGTTCATTCTTAGTATAATCGATAGATGCGAACGTCTTCACGTGTGTTTAGTTTGGAAGTGTGCTTGAGTGCTTACTCTTGTGATACATGTTTGATTTGGATCTTTGTTTTGAGTGCGGTGTGTTGTGGAGTAATGACCACAGCGACATCGGTTTTTAGTAGCTAGTTTGTATAGTTGGGGCTTATATCTTTCTCAACCAACTCTAATCTTATAATCTCAGTCTTTTATCCATCTTTTCTATATCTATCAAACAAATCTTGTTGGCACAAAATCTGTTCACGCAGCTATCTGATACAGCAGCAGTGTTTTGATTTTATCTTGAGCTACAGAACTCTGATTGACATGAAACTAGTTGGGTTAGTGCCATAATTTAATGGGTTAATTTCTGTCAAAAATTCAGCAATATTAGATATGTATTCTGGGAGACCCATACAAATTAGTGAAGCATCCAAAATCTGTCAACACTACCTGACACAGTTGTCTTGTTTATTTTATATCTCGAGTTGTAGAATCTCGATTGAGGTGATTCCCATTGGATTAGTTTCATAATTTCAAACTCCTTGCTCTGGTAAAGTTTCATAATTTATGGATATAAGCACAAAGAGTTACACCTGATTTGTTAGGGTCAACAAAATCTGCCTTAATCTGGAAGTTCATGTTGTTTCATTTTTCAGAGTTATATCTTTGTCCTAGTATCTAAATCTCATGATCCTAACACCTACATGGTGAACACCAGGTCTGGATCAGGAGTTGATCAGTCCGTAGTGACATCAAGAGAGGAGTGGTAGTTCTGATCACATTCAACAGCACGGATAGATGGATCCTGCAATGCAGCAGTTCCTGGCAGCACAGATGCAGCTTCTCCAGAACATGTCCACCAACATGGCAAACATGCAGGTCCAGATAAACCAGAACCTGAACCTGAATCAACCGCCTCGGGACAAGCATCGAGAGTTTATGAGCCATGATCCCCCGGTATTCTCTCATGCAGCTGATCCCTTGGAGGCAGAGGATTGGTTGAAGACAATGGAGAAGATGCTCACCATCACACAGTGCACTTATAGGGAGAAGGTCTTGTATGCTTCAGACCGACTACGTGGGACAACGTCAACTTGGTGGGATGCCTACATTGCTGTTCATGCCACCCCTGATGCTATCACTTGGCAGGAATTCAGCACCAGCTTCAAGAACCACCATATACCTGCCAGTGTTATGAAGTTAAAGAAGGAGTTCCTGGCTCTCAAGCAGGAAGAGATGTCAGTGATAGAGTACATGGACAAGTTCGTTGAGTTGTCTCGCTATGCTCCTGAGGATGTTGCTGATGATGAGAAGAAGCAGGAGCTGTTTTTGGAGGGGTTAGTTGGACCACTCCAGTACCAGCTTATGTCTCACACCTTTCCATCCTTCCAGGATCTGATAGACAAGGCCATTAGTTTGGAGCATAAGCGCAGAGAGTTGGTAGAGCTGAAGAGGAAGGCCACCACCCCTAGACAGTCTGGGAGTAACACTCGCCCTCATTTTACTCCACCACAAGAGACACCACTCCATTCTGAAGGCCTGAGTGAGAACTTTAGGCAGCAACAACAGTTTCAGCAGCCAGTGCAGCAGACTCCACGTCGTGGTTTTCATCAGAACCGTTAGATAGTACCAGTTGGCACCCCAATAAGGAGTAGTGCATCAGAAGGTACCGCTTGCTTCAAGTGTGGAGGGGTTGGACATTATGCAACTGCGTGTCCCAAGAGGAATGCTCCCAACATTCCAGTGCAGAGTCAGCAAATGCTGCAGGTAATTAATGGAAGCCAAACTCCACAGGGAAACAAGAGACAACACAGCTACGCACGTGGCAAGGTGAATCACACGAGTGTTGAGACCGCTCAGGAGAACCCACGAGTAGTGCTTGGCATGTGTCTTGTCAACTCCGCTTCCACCTCAGTTTTATTCGATAGTGGAGCATCTCATCCTTTCGTTACTTCGCAGTATGTAGCTAAACATAACATCCCCATGAGCATCATGCCACGACCCATGTTAGTCAGTTCAGCAAAAGGGAACATGAAGGCACTATACAGGTGTAATAATGTCAACCTTCGGATTTTGGGGAAGGATTTTCGAGCTAATCCCATAGTATTGGATTCCAGTGGCATCGATGTGATACTTGGAATGGGATGGTTGAGCAAGTTCGATGCGATGATTCAGTGTGACAAGTCAGTTCTTCTCACCAGTTCGGATGGGGAAATGATTGAATTTGCAGTTGCTCTACCTTCAAAGACAGATTGTACAGTAAATCAATTGAATGGTAAATCTTTGGAGGATATCAAGGTTGTATGTGACTTTCCAGATGTGTTTCCAGGTGATCTGCCGGGTATGCCACCTGACCGAGATGTTGAGTTTGTTATCGATCTCTTACCTGGCACTGCCTCTATTTCTAAGCGTCCATATAGAATGTCTAGTGATCAATTGCTGGAGCTTAAGAAGCAGATCAAGGAGTTATTGGAAAAGGGATTCATCTGTCCTAGTTCATCACCTTGGGGGGCACCGGTCATCTTTGTGGAGAAGAAAGATGGTACTCAGAGGATGTATGTGGATTACAGATCGCTTAATGATGTCACCATCAAGAATAAGTATCCATTGCCCCGTATTGAGGATTTGTTTGATCAGATGAGAGGTGCTAAGGTATTCTCAAAGATTGATTTGCGTTCTGGTTATCATCAGATGAAGATCAGATTATCAGATATTCCTAAAACTGCATTCACCACTAGGTATGGACTCTATGAGTATACAGTCATGTCTTTTGGATTGACTAATGCACCTGCCTACTTTATGTATCTGATGAATAAGGTGTTTATGGAGTATCTGGATAAGTTCGTCGTGGTGTTCATTGATGATATTTTGATATACTCCAAGAATGAGGAGGAGCATGAGGAACACTTGAGGCTTGTGTTGCAGAAGCTTAGAGAGCATCAGTTGTATGCTAAATTCAGCAAGTGTGATTTCTGGTTGAAGAAAGTCTCTTTCCTTGGTCACATCATCACCGATGGAGGTATTGCAGTCGATCCTAGCAAAGTTAGTGATGTGTTGAAGTGGGAACCACCACGAACAGTCAAGGAGATCAGGAGTTTTCTTGACCTTATAGGATATTATCGTCGATTCATTGAAGGATTTTCTAAACTAGCGAAGTCTCTCACATCATTATTGGAGAAGGATAGAGAATTCAATTGGACTGATGCATGTCAGGCTAGTTTTGAGGAGTTAAAGAAGAGGTTGACCACAGCCCCAGTGCTAGTGATGCCAGACCTGCAGAAGAACTTTGATATCTATTGTGATGCATCTCGACAGGGCTTAGGCTGTGTTCTCATGCAAGAGGAACATGTTATAGCCTATGCATCTAGGCAGTTGAGGAAACATGAGCTGAATTATCCTACACATGATCTAGAATTGGCAGCAGTGGTTCATGCTTTAAAGATTTGGAGGCATTACATTATGGGAACCAAGTGCCAGATTTATACTGATCATAAGAGTTTGAAGTATATTTTTACCCGGAAGGACTTGAATCTGAGACAACGTCGCTAGTTAAAGCTGATCAAGGATTATGATTTGGAGATACACTATCATCCTGGAAAGGTAAACTTGGTTGCAGATGCTTTGAGTCGGAAAGGACAAGCTAACATGGCATTAGCATTCCAGTTGCCTGATGAGTTGATGAAGGAGTTTGAGAAGCTCAATTTGGGAATGGTCGCTCATACTCAGGGAGTTACTTTAGAAATAGAATCTACCTTGGAGCAGGAGATACGTAAAGGACAATTGGAGGATTCAGAGATTAAGGAAATCAAGGAAACTATGGAGAAAGGTAAAGCTCCAGATTTCACAGAGGATGATCAGGGAACTATATGGTTTAGAAATCGAATTTGTGTGCCAGATGTGGGAGATATTAGGGAGACTATCCTGAGAGAAGCTCATGATTCAGCTTATTCCATTCACCCAGGTAGTACTAAGATGTACCAGGATCTCAAGCAGAGGTATTGGTGGTATGGGATGAAGAGAGATGTAGCCGCTCATGTAGCTTTGTGTGACACCTGTGATCGAGTTAAAGCTGAGCATCAGAGACCAGCTGGATTACTTCAACCATTGAAGGTGCCTGAATGGAAGTGGGAAGAGATTAGTATGGATTTCATAGTGGGATTGCCACGAACACCAGCTGGGTATGATTCTATATGGGTAATAGTGGACCGATTGACGAAAGTAGCTCACTTCATTCCAGTGAAGAGCTCACTCAGGTGCTAGATTGGCGAAGCTATATATGTCCAGGATTGTGTGTTTGCATGGTGTACCTAAGAAGATAGTGTCTGATAGAGGTACACAGTTCACATCTCGTTTCTGGGAAAAGCTTCATGAGTCCATGGATACAAAGTTGAATTTCAGCTCAGCTTATCACCCACAGACAGATGGACAGACTGAGAGGACTAATTAGATTCAAGAGGATATGTTGAGAGCCTGTGATCTGAAGCATGGAGGAAGTTGGGATAAGAGTATGCCATATGCCGAGTTTTCTTATAACAATAGCTATCAGGCTAGTCTTAAAATGGCACCTTTCGAGGCACTGTATGGGAGAAAGTGTAGAACTCCATTATATTGGAGTGAGACAGGAGAAAGTCGGTTGTTTGGAACTGACATCATTAAGAAGGCAGAGAAGCAAGTTCAGATCATCAGGGATAACTTGAGAGCTGCTCAATCTAGGCAGAAGAAGTATGCTGACACAAAGAGGAGAGATGTGGTTTTTCATGAGGGTGATTATGTGTATCTCAAAGTATCACCGATCAGAGGTTTACGTAGGTTCAAGGTTAAAGGGAAGTTGTCACCCCGTTTTATCGGGCCCTTCAGGATCTCTGAGAGAGTGGGAGAGGCAGCTTACAGATTGGAGTTGCCAAATCAGCTCTCGAATGTGCATGATGTGTTCCATATCTCTCAGTTGAAAAAGGGCTTTCAACCGCATGATAGAGAGCCATTGCCTATGGATGGATTGGAAGTTAAGGAAGACCTCACCTATACTGAACACCCTATCAAGATCTTGGATACTTTAACACGGGTTACAAGGAATCGGGTGATTAAGATGTGCAAGGTACAATGGAGTAATCATGCAGAGGATGAGGCAACATGGGAAAGAGAGGATGAATTGAAGGAAGATTACCCTCATCTCTTCGATGATCCATCCGAATCTCGAGGACGAGATTCTTCTTAAAGGGGTAGGATTTGTAACACCCTAAATTTACTCTTTTGCAATTTACTAAAATTTATTAGAATTTTTAGATTTTACTTTGAGCTTGTTAAGGATTTAAGGATTTTCTAAGGTTTAATGTGAATTATAGGCATTTAAATGTTTTTCACAATTTAATTAATGAATTATAGGAGTTTATTGTGGCATTCATGCTGATGCATCATTTTTTATTGTTGGAATTCAAATTTGAATTTGAATTCGATTGTTTGATGTCTTTTCAAAAATACCGAAAGCTTTTCTTTTTCTCTCCTATCCTTTTCCTTCTTTGAGCCCGGTTTCGCTTGAGGCCCGTTAGCAGGAAGTCCTACGCCGCCCCTGTACTTCTCCGCGTGGTTCGCTCGTTGCTCCTCGGCCTTTCAGCCCATCTGGCCATACGGCCCAGCAACAGCCACGCCGGCCCGCTCCAACTCCCTCCGCCTTGAGCCGCTGCCAGGTGGGACCCCGTGGTCATCACCCACCTCTAGCCAAGTCCGAGCTGGACCTCCCTCGCACCCGACCGCGCCACCCTTGCGCCGCGTCCCGCGTCTCCTGGCTGTGGGCCTGCACGTCGAGGCTGCCTCTCCGCGTCTATAAAGCTTGCGCCGCCCCTCCCTCGACCCTTCTTTGCCCCAAACCGCAACCACCGGAGCTGCCGCAGTGCTCCAAACCCTAGGGTTAAGCCGCCGCCGTCGAACTCTTGCGCCGCCGCCTCTCTGTCGGACTTGTGCACCTCCGGAGTTACGTGTGAGGGTAAGGAAGCCGAGGGTGTCATTTGTTTGCACCGTCGAGCCCTGCATCTCCCGCGAAAGCTCGCCGGAGCTCGCTGCATCGCCGCCGTCCGCCTCTCTGAGCTGCGCGTCGTCGTCGTAGCTCGGACCGCCGCAAGAACCCCCTGGTCAAGTTCGCCATCGCCCAAGCTCGCTCCAGGGCCAAACCTCGTCTCGTTTAGTGCCCGGAGGCTCGAGTTCAAGTTTTCTCCGGCGAGGTTCCCGCCGTCGCCGCCGTGCACCGCCGCCGTCACCGGGCTCAGTCGCTGCTCGCAGCCGTCCGATCCGTGATGAACGGCCCAGATCAGATCCGTCCACCGGCGTACCGGTCAACGCAGGGTCAGACCCGCCGCACCGTGCCTTTTTACAAAAGAGCCCCTCGGTTTTTCAGGTTTCACGTTTAGGTCCTTCCATCAGTTAAAGACCCTTTTGAATAGGTCCTTTTCTTTTATGCTTAGAACTCTGAGATTCATAGTTTTAGCGCCCGAAGTCCTGTATAGGCTCTTTTGCACGTTAGGCCTTCGGGTTATAAGCATAATTATGTTTCAGACCCTAGTTTCTTGCAGTTAGACCCCTAGAAGTTTTGTTTTCTCGCGGATAGGCCCCTGAACCTTGTATAGTTCATATCTTTTGCGTTTTAGCTCCGTTTTCAACGTTCTTTATATCCACGGGTTCGTATCGACGAGTAGAATAGTTTAGTGCAGCTTTTGTTCGTGTTTGCAATGATTGGTGAATTGTTTATTATTTTATTGTATTGCTCCTTTGCATGTGAATGTGTGATGCGCAGAGAACGAGCCGTTCGTGGAATTTTCTGAAGGAGAAGACTTTGAAGACTCTGAGCAGTTCCGAATATTGTGGAAGGCAAGTGTCCTTGATCATTCCCGCTTTGTCCTATTTAAACATGCATTTAATCATTGTATTTACTTTATTGCTCTACATTAATTTTGATGGGTTCCTATTAAGGATGATGACTAGAATCTTTTGACCATTGCCTTGTAACCGGGTTGCCTAATTAATCTTGATGGCATATATTGCTTAGTATGCTCAACTGGGATGGTAATGAACTACATGGATACTACTTTTATACTCTATGTTCGTTTATGATAATTTAATTGAAAGACCATACTATTTAATTGGAACATGGAGCGACCACCCAGAACAACAGTGCAACCACAAGACGATATGGCTCTGGCTTGGCTAATTAATTAGGGACTCTAGTGCTGGGGTGACCTTACCGAAAGGGCAAGGGGGAGTGTTAGTTGGGGTATAAACTCGCTCTAGTAGGGAGTTGGGCTTTGCTAAGACACGGTACCTACTAGGGGACTTTATACCTTACGGCAGCTCGGAACCTTCGCGGGTTGCTTCGCACTGGGGAAACTTTGTAAAGGCCTCGTAGCGTCCCTATGCAATCACACCTCGGTAGTGTAGTATGATGCCTGATCAGCATCGCGTGGTTGGGTTTAAAGTTCCTAGAACTTTTACGCGACTTGTGGTGAAAGTGTACAACCTCTGCAGAATGTAAAACTAATCGATTAGCCGTGCTCACAGTCAAGAGCGACCTGGACCCTCACATGATTAATTTATGAAAGTTGAAATTAATTTGTTGAATATACTTTATATAGATGATGCTCTACATTAATTGAGGGATGGTATACACTTATACTTTATTAGTAATCAGATGCTAATAAAATACGACCAACTAAAATGCTAAAGTGCTTAAACCCTTTGGCCATCCACATATACAGCCTTGCATGTTTATTATATTATTCTCCCCTTGCTGAGTACGGCATGTGCTCACGCTTGTTTTATTATTGCAACTACACAACCCGGATTGCTGCTCAGACTTGAAGACTTTTGAGAAGTACTAGGCGTACGTGCCACCAGTCAGCTGCCTGTGGAGTTACCGTCTGAAGATCCGCTGCTAGTTGTTCGCTCTGATGATATGTTTATGAGACATTCGGTCATGTAATGATTATAATACCCTCTTTTACACTTTGACACTGTATTTGGTATTCACTGAGTCATTACATGTGTGTAACTTGATCCTGACGCACATGTAATTTAAGCATCCGGTTTTGACATATAAAACTGGGTGTGTGTACTAACAATGGGATAAAGACTATCAAGAGTCATGATTGCCTTCTGCAATGTGTATTCTCCAATTCAAACTGGACTGAATTGGTCAAGTACAACTAAATTTAACACCACGTTAAGAAATCTACTTACCAGCTTTCTCTGCCTGAAACCTCTTTGTGATTTTCTCAAGCATCATATCTTCAACTTCCTTCTGCTTCTCTGTTTTCACCTGCAAAGTTCCAGACACAAGTTACTACAGGATGAAGGCAATCCATTGTTAACAGATAAAACTCGCAGTGTAGTTTCTAAGCTTCACTTCTCAGTTTTTCCTCTTTTGAGCAAACCTGCTGCCAATTGTATAGGATCACATATTGGATAACCTTTAGTCCTTTACTAAAAAAGAGTATGTGCACCTGCACCTCCTCCATACACCTATTTCCTAATTCTAATTCCGTTGACCATTTTCAGGTCTTCCAAGGCAAGCAAAACTGCGAGCAAATGAAGAAAGAACATGGTTTTACCTCAAAGAGCTGCCTCCATGTGTAAGGCACTGGTTCTTTAGCCGCCTTCATTCTCTTGATAACTTGGTTTGTATGGTCCTCACCAAATTCCTTCTGGTAGAACCGCCTCCACAGAGGATCGGTTATCTCCGTAAGATCCGTCTGTTCCAACAAACCCATCCACACAGTCACAATCGAATCCCCAAGAAAGAGCCTAAGAAAGAGAACACTGAATCCCCAAGAAAGAGCCCAAGAAAGAGAACACTGCAAGGCTATTCACCGACCTGGGTGCGGTTCTCGATTTTGGTGAGCTGCTGCAGTGTGCAGTGCGGCAGGATGCGCATGAGCAGCTCCGTCGCCACGCCGTCGACCTGCCCCATGTCGCGGGGCACGCCGTTGACGTGCCCCATGTCGCGGAGGTTGTCGATGGCCTTCTGGACGCAGAGGTCCACCAGGCTCCGAGGCTTCCTCTCAGTCTCAGACTCCATCCTCTCCCTGCCAGAAACAACACCACCACAACCACTCGCTATATCCAGGAACTTCTCAGATTCTGTTCTTCTTTTTTTTCGCCCGGCAAGCTGCAAAATTGGCCGCACTGCGCGCCGGAGAGAAACAATTCAACCAATCGATCGATATTGCGCCGCCGGAGACGAAGACGACGAATATTTTAATCGGCTGGACCAGGGACGCGGACACGACAGAGGTACGGATCGGATTAGCAAGAAACCGCCATGAAGCGTCCGAATCCGGAACGAACGGGTGGACAGGAAGAGAGATTTAGATTTGATTCGTCGCTCGCGGCAGCTGCGAAAGATTATAACAGATCCTACTAAATATATAAATCCTGGAGAAGATGGGACTTGTGGAAGAAGGAAAAAAGATCCACCGAAGCGTGGCGGGGTGCCTTACCGAGGAAATTGTTCGATTCCGAGACCCGATGGGCGTCCTCCCCTCCGATAAGGAGCAGATTTGGGGAGGGGGGAGGAGGAGTGGAGGACGGCGCGAGAAGGAAGAAGAGCAGAGAGGCAGAGAGCTGTTCGTTGTCGTGGGTGGCTGGCGTCACGTGGTTCTCGGTTGGCGCGGGTGGGACGGGCCATGGGCCGAGAACTGTCTAGCCAGGTTGGCCGGCCCAGAAGAACACGGGAGGGAGTTTGCGGGCTAATTTTTTTTTGGTAGGCTTTGCGTGCCGGCCCAAATTTGAAAACAGCCCATGTAGCTCAAAAAAAGAAGCTTAGGAAAATCGTTTTTTATCAAAAAAAAAATTGTTTTGTAGCTCTTAACTTGTTCACGAATCACGAGTGTTTTATTCGGAGGAAGCAACTACAGAATGATCTCCCCCTAAAAAAACTACAGAGATGATCTCGATCAGTAGGTGAGTTGGGCTCTTACAGCCTGAGCTTGCAGATTCTTCTCATGTACGGCGTCGAGACGGCCATGCATACAGTTTTGTGCATAAGGTCAGGTGTGTTCTCGTTGGAGATTCGATCGTGTTATTCAGAAAAAAAAAAGTCGGAGCGGGAGTACGTGAAATTCATTCAACATTAGCTAAAAGGAAAAAGGATTACATAAAAAGTCACAAAAAATGTTCCATTGCCGGGATTTGAACCCGGGTCGCCTGGGTGAAAGCCAGGTATCCTAACCGGACTGGACGACAATGGAAACTTGTTGGTACGCTTCACTATTTTTGACTTGGCGTGATCATCCACCCATCTGGTTCCCATTTGAGTCGCATATTCCATCTCCGTTGGCAAAAGAGTCTTGCTTGCTGCATGCTTTTATCAGTTATCAGTAAAGAAATTCTGGGTCCAACTGCAACAAACAGTATCTATATACAAAAGTTAAAAACAACATACAATTAACATGTAAATGAAGTTTTGTTTAGTTTTAAATGTGTGATTTCAATGAATGCGGTTGATTTGTTGATATCTACAACTCTAATTAGCTTGTGATAGAAAAAAGGTTATAATAAGGGAGGAGGCACGTTCTCTCCTCCTAGGCCCAACCCAAGATTTGGTGGTAATTACAATATTATGACTTAGAGATGATGATATAATATGCATCAGGTCTGGTTATGCATATAAAGATTGTAAAAGAGAGGTTACCTTAATGGATAGATGTGTCGCAAATATTATAATTAATATAGATGTCATATATAGGGATGTTAAGAAATGTGCGTGCCTAAGTTTTTTAGTAACCAAGTTTTTTTTTTGACAAACAATACAAGATTTGCATTGCCTTGTTGTCAGCACTGGCAGATCTACGTTGGGGCGAGTTGTTGCGGCCGCCCCAGCTAGAGCTGGGATTGCACGAGTATCCCCTTTCATCTCCGGTGAGATTCCGAGCTTCGGCAGCAGTCCTGGATCGCTGGAAGGCGCGACAGCGGCTGCCAGGTTGCTGCCAAGATGGAGGTAGAAGAAACCTCCTCCAACTGAGTCTGCCTGTCGGCTTATCTTGACTTGGCTTATCTCGACTTGTTTCGGCTTACCTTCTCTCACACAATAATATTCAATCTACTAATCGAGTACTATTTATTGTACCAGCCGAACAGTCTGTTTGTCATTTCCTTAGCAACCGGCCCACTAACCCAACAACTCAAGACACCTAAACTAGGCCCAAAACACAGACAGGTACCGCACAGTCAGCAGCTAGCAGACCGCAGCCAGCGGACCACAAGCACTTGTGTCATATGTTGTGCTAAAAAAAACTTGTGTCATATAATCACTTTATTTATTACTTGCTTTTTGTTATTTGGTGTCTTTATCCCATTTACAGGTTCGTTTATTTTTTATTTCGTTGACGCAAGAAGTATCAATTTATTCTTCAAATTTGGGGTATTATTTCAACTTCACATTAAAATTGTGTGATTGCAATATATGGATGCATCAATGCAATGTGAATCGATATGTTTCTGATTTCCGTTTAATCGGTCATTAGAAGTCGCCCTAGCTCTATATTTTTCCTAGCTAGTTGTCGGGATCAATCTTTGCAAAACAGTCACACAAAATCAAGTGTGTGTTGGGTGGGTGGGGGCGGGGGTAGTGTAACACCCCAGGTGTTTATTAAAGATAAATAACTTGATTAGTTGGGTTAATCAAGATTAATTAGTCCCTAAGCATGTTTTGCTTGATTGTGCACACTTTTGCACAAAAGACCTTGGTCGAAGTTCAAATTCCCGGTCAAACCCTAGATCTCCTTTAAGGCTGAAATGGTTTTCTTACGCGTTCTCCAAATTTCACTATAGAAGTTCAAAATCGGCCAATACGAAAGTTGTTCGTTATTTCCGGGAACACATTTTTCGTAATTGGCGGACATTCCAATTTTGAGTATAAATTGGCCAAAATTCGAGTTGAACGCGCTGCGCACAGGAAACCGGGGCCGAGATTTCTGGCATCTTCAATGCGTTTTTCCCACAAAACCGTTGATCAAAACATATGTCGCCCTTTGTGAAAGTTGTAGGTCTATAGCTCCTCTACAACATTTAGTTTTGGATATTTTTGAGTGTGTTGACACTTTTTGGAGTTTCATAATTTTGTAACCGGGCTCACGAAGTTAGTTTGGACGACGACGTCGCGAACTCAACGCCAGAGCACGCGCGCGCCGGCGTTGTTCTCACTGCCACGTGTCGTGCCGCGCGGTTCCCGGCGTACGGACGCCTCGGTGCCTCCGTGGTGGACCAAGTCGTGACCGTGGTACCTCCGCTTTGCCGTTTCGCCATACACCGCGCCCACGCACGCGAGCCAGAGAACCGGCCGCGCCACGCGCTCGCCGCGCAGCCCACCAGCCGGCGCCGTGGCCTTCTCGCGCGCATGCAGGCCGCCACTTGGCCGCATTGGAGGCTTAAGGCCCTGCGATTGTGTGCTTGTCCGTCCACCCACGCCTGCTCGCCCTGTTTTGCTCCCGCACGCAGGACGCAAACGAGCAGAGCGCCGCCGCGCCCCATTGCTGCGCCGCCACCGAGCTCGCCTGTCCGCTCCAGTTCAGCACCGCCCGGCCGCTCCTACCCTTCCCCTGGGTCGCCTCCACTCCTCCACGCCACCGCCGGCCCGCCGGACGGCGCCGTCGCCGCCCAGGCACGGCCGCAGCGGACAGGAAGGAGCCGCGCCGGCGCGAGCACCCGGCGAGGCCACTCCCGGTTCGGCCACCGTTTTCAAACCCTTCCTTGCTCCTCCCCGGCGCCGCCAAGTCGCCGCCGGACTCGCCGGACGCACCGCCGCTGGTCACCGGCGGGAGCAGCGGGCGCCCAGGGAGCGCCACGCCGCCGGCCGACGCCGCCGCCGTCTCCAGCCCGGCCAAGGCCGCGTTTTCCCCTAGTAAGGTCCGTAACAGCCCCTGGTGGCCTTCCCCGGCCAAGTCCGGTGCTCACCGGCCGGAATTCCGGCCGCCGGTGAGGCCAATCCGCCCCAAGGATCACATTGCAAGAATTTGATTCTTGTCAGGGTGTTTTGTGCAAAAGAAGGGCATATCTGTGATTTAGGAAAATTTCCCGAGGGTCCCTCTGTAAAAGTACATTAGGGTTTTCAGCTGTACCTTGTAAAATCCGTAGAAAATTGTAGAAAAATCAGAAAAATGCAAATCCAATTTTGTTGGGTTCCTGGTGAAGAATCCTACCTTTTCTAGAAAGCATGTATAGGGTTTTTCTGTGTAGTTTTTGAATGAAAATTCAAACTCAGTTTGAGATGTTTTTAGTATAGTTTAAAATATACACATGCTATGAACTTGAATTTTGGATATGTTTCTCTTTATGGCATGCTGAGATCTGTGACCAAAGTTGGAATGAGTTTGTTGTGTAAATCTTTAATTATGATTTATTTAATCTTTATACTAGATTAAGTTTGATGCTTTTTATAGCCTCTTTAATGAACTTTTCTTTGAGCACCAGTGCACCCTAGGGCTTTGCCTTGTTGAGTAGTACCTCTGGTATGATGGATGTGATTTTAGGGAATTGTTTAATAGATGTTTTGGATTTAATCTTGTGTAGGAGCTTAAATTCAAAATCTGAAAAATAATTTGAATCTGCAACCATGCTTTGGTCAGAAGCTCATTTTTGGCATACATGACCTGCAGGAGAAAGTTGAGATCAAAAAGTTTATTAAATCTTTTTATATAAATTAATGTTGATTTACTAGGCTGAAATTTGTCTTTTTCGTATAAATTAATTTATAAATGATCTTAAGCTATATTTTGGTTTGAGAGCTTAAAATAGGCATATGTTGCTGTGTGCAAAAGATTAGGCTCATTTGAAGTGTTTTTGATTTAATTTGGGTTTATGGTTGAAAGGCTTGTTTTAAGTAATTAAAGAAAGAAATGGAAATTAAAAGGGTTAAATTGTGAAATCATGTTTGTTTCTGTTTTTATTAATTTAAACACACCCCCTTGCTGTTTGGTGTAGTTAAGTAACTTAAATTTCTTAGATGTGCACACAATCACCATCAAAGTAGTGTTTTGCTTATCATCACACACCCTAATAATTTCTGTGAGAAAATGATAATGTTTGGATGAATGTGTCCAACAAGAGTTGGTTTTGTGGTAATTCTCCCACCTCCACCATAATCTAATGCATGTGCATGTAAACGTGTAGATCTTTCCGACGGGACATACACGCTCACCCAGGAGGAGGAGGGAGCAGCTACTGGAGAGTTGAATCAAGTTAGTGTGCAGCAAGACCTGGACCAAAGTCCAGAAGAGCCCAAGGCTAGTGTTAGTGTTGAGTCAGAGGAAGGCAAGCCCCGGATACAACTAACCCTTTTTCTAAACTCATATCTTTACTTTTCGTATTTATGTTATGATTTGTGCATTTAAGTTTTAGGAGTTGCTTTGAAACCTAGATGCATGATCCTTAGGACTCCTATGCTCTTTTACTAGTATGTTAGAAACGCTAGTGCCATGCTTTAAGGACACGGTACAAGTCGAGTAATGACTCATTGCTCGCGAGATATAGGATGCTTATGTTGGAATTATAAGTTGGTTAAAATGACTCGCTCATGTGGTAAGAGCAATGGGTTCGGTCTCGACCGAGTAGCATTGTGCTGGTTTAAGCTATTGAACGTACCAAGTGCTTGTCGGGAATGGGACCGGTAAGCCTAGTACCTTCTGAACCGGGGCGGGATCTTTCTAGCTACCGGCTTGGGTTGCGTCTCCGGGCTAGCTACCCGTGGTATAGTGTGTGAGTCCGGACTGGTCGGGTTAGACCCTCCGGATAACCGTGTACCAGAGTTTGTAGCGTCTGATCCCAAACTGTGGGATGTTGGGAACCGCCTGGTTGGGGTAGACACTGCACTTGGTCTACCTTCTCCCGTGTATCTTGGGTTTACCTTGCAAGGATATAAATCGATCGATCGTCGGTCACTCGCCGTTATCTGAGTCGGCTTGACCACTGGCTACCCCATGTTTATTTATGGAACATTTCGGATTAATATTGATGGATGACTAATCTTGTTTGTACAACCATGCTTGTTTAGCTAGGTGCTTACCTAGAATGGTTAACACACTAGAACTTGAGCTAAAATTTGAAAGTAAGGATCAATTCTTAGTCGCTTTTGGCAAAACAAACCCACCAGCCAAAAAGCCTTGCATGTCTAGCTATGTCTTTTATTTTGGTCGGGTAAGTCTTGCTGAGTATTAGTATACTCAGCCTTGCTTTTGTTGTTGTTTTCAGGTAATCCCATCTGGCCTGGATCTATTCCAGATGGTTGGGAACTTGAGTGGGAAAACGATGTTGATGAGTGATACTCCATGGATGGCCTCCCATGTGTATCTTCCGCTAGTTTTATTTCCGCTGTTTAAACTCTGAATCACCTTTACTTTTTTTTGTAGTCAAAACTTGGTTTGTAATTTTAAGTACTTATGAACTTTTATGTAATGTAATGTTGTACTCTGGTCCCGCCTTCGTGTGGGCTTAGCGCATAAATCGATCCTGTGTAAGTGATTTACCGGGCATGACCCGGCAGAGGCGACAGAATAGTTCTTTATTATCGCTTAATGGCCACGTGGACAGGCTTAGGCGATAATACGGAATTATTTTGGGCGGTTCTGTCACAGCTGGCATCAGAGCGAGTTATGCACCAGAGTAATTAAAATAACTTAACAAACTTGTTTTGGAATAAAATTTGCCAAGATTAATAATCTTGCTAAGTGAGTAGGACGTTAAGGTCTAATCTAGTCCGAGAGGCCCTAGAGGGAATTTTTGGGTTCTTTCAGGTGGCTAGTACTCTATGGTGTATTTAATCTGACTTCCAGCACATTTTATTCCTGTCAAAACTTACTTTCATGCACAACCATACTAGTTCGTCACGTTTTGCCATACGTGATGGTGCCACGGGAAAGTCCGTGAGGGATGAGTGAGGCCTATTCCAATGGGCACTCACGTCGCGTCTGTGTCTAGCCATGTTTTGCCATACATGTGCGAACCCGCAATAGGCGGAAAGGACAACTCCATTCAAACGGAGGTGTCCGAGGTTGGACGCTGTCCATGCAGCGGCTTTACGCATGGATACCGTTTCTATAGTGAACGGTAATGAATGTGGACGCTTTTGTGAGTGCTGGCACAAAAGGTCTTGAATATCTGTGATTTTCTGCAGGTACACTAACCACGGTTGTTAGGAACGGTAATTTAAGAAACGAGTAGCTTTCGACTAGCTATTATAAGGAGAGACGTATATGTATGCCTTGCCACCGGCACTAACTTCGATTTTTTTAAGCTTAAAAGCTTTGTGAGGAAGTTTAGGACGCTTTTTGCATCATGTAAAAGCTATCAAACCAAAACTGAACTCAAATCATGTGTTGCTTGGTCTCTATTTAATTTGTGTTTCTTAAGGACCAATCATGCTAGTTTGATGCTTTGATGAAGTGATAAGCAAAGATTGTAACTAGATGCTGTCCAATTTTTCTAAGAATTATCTAGAAAATTTCTGACTAGATGCTCTTTAGGGAAATTGTTCATCACCTAGTTAAGATTGCTCTCTGAATTTCTCATGATTTTAGGATGCTTAAAACTGAAGTTAGGATCCAATTTGCTAGGCAAGGTCATGCTGAAAGGCTGTCAAATTCCTGAGTTAGTCTGAAAACTCGAATTTTTGCATATAGTTCCTAAATGATTTTGACCAGAAAATCTATAGCAAAAATGTTCTTTATCTAGCTTAGATCATTCTGTGAAAATCTCATGGTAATTGGGTACTCAATTTTTGAGTTATGGTCTTTTTAGTGAAGCTCTGTCCTGCTGAAATTTCTGGGCAACAGCACTCTGAAAATGAACCTTTTACACCCTTTTACAATCTGATTTAATTCGACCCTTGAATACCAAAAATGCTTCTTAGGTATCTATCTACCTCCTGTAGAAATCTCAAGGTCACTAGATTTTTAGTTTGGGAGATATGCCCAAAACATTAGGTCTCTGCCCTGCTGAATTTCAGAACTAGTGATCTCTGAAATTCAAATTTTTAGGTCATCTTCCTTTGAAATCCAGAGCAAACCTTGAATACCAAAGTTGTTTAGAATTTCATATTCTGCATGCTCGTAAAATTTCAGCATCATTGCAGTTTTGAGCTGAGAGATATGGAATTTTTAGTGACCCTCGGCCTGCTGACCAACAGCCCTGACAGCAAAGCGATATCTGAATTTTCGGGCATGATAGCCTCAGCATTATCTCTATGTTGAATACCAATATTGGAAGGCACGAGATTTTACATCCCCTGCCTAAAGATGATGATATTTAGATGGTGGAAGAATGCTCCAAGTATGTTTTTGAAGTTTCTATCCACAGATGAACACAATCAGTGCAAGATACATCTATCTCCATCTTCTCTTAGGATGGTTTCTAATAGAAGCATACCCATATCCTTGCCGAGTCAAGTGGAACCCCGTTGTACTCTCCTGATTGCTTATACACCTTTTCTTCAATTTAGAGGCGATCCACCAACTTCCTATGGCTATGTAAAGGTGATCACTCCACTTTCCTTGCATCGATATCCCTACATTGATCACTATAAATTCTCAGCCCTTAAAAAAAAAAATTCTTATGCTTGCTCACAAACAAATAAATGAGAACATGTTACAAGGCATCAAAAATCTATTGGTATGCATAATGAGTGTCATCCCAGCATGCATATGCTGCATCTCTAACAAAGTAACTCATGAGCATGGAAATGCATTACACAGCATGTGCATTTGGGGAATTTTGGATGGATTAACATGCTTTTGCACTAAGAGTATCCCATCTTTCTAATCTATGAGTTTCCCATCTTTCTAACCTATAGTTCTTTTAGCTGGTGATGTTGTTGTCTCATAAACGAAGGTGCCGCGACGGAACCTAGTGGATCATGTGTGTTGCAGCCATGTGATTACCACCAGGAGCGCGCTAGGTATCTTGGTTTGTGAGAATGCGACTCACCGCACTTATTACTTCTCAACTCTATATTTATCCTCTCTACCTTGACTAACCTCATGGGTGAAGCAAGTCATGCTGACACTGCATCATGAGCACCATATCTCATGAGCATACGCATCACACATTCATAAACATGTGCATCATCATGCACGCACCTCATCATATACATATCATGTGCATCTCTCACTATGCATCATGACATATGCACCATAAGTTCATATTCATCAACATCATATGCTCATATACATGTACATCATACCCATGCACTCATCATTGAGCATCATCATGTGCACCATCCCATGGTTGCACCAATCATTTATATGCATTAACATTGCAAGCCTACATCGTCGGTGCATCATTTCTAAAATATAAAACCATTGCACCTTTAATAACAGGAAGGATATCACACTAAATCACTAACTCAATAAGCTATGAGCAAGTTTGTTTTGAAATTTTTGGCCTCCCTGTGCCAGTTTCCTATCTTCTATTTTTGCTACTCATGAGAAACTTGTTGCTAATTGCTCTCTAAAATTTTGGTTTCCTTAAGTATTCTTTTAAATTAACTTTCAACTCCTTGAGTTACCATCACACTTCTGGTTACTCTCAGAAGGAAATTATTGAATTCTTAAGAGAACCACCCTTGCAGAACGTGTTTATTGACGATCCTTTAGTTAAGGAAATCTTTATGAAATCTCCGGATCGAGTTATCTGGCCTCCCGATCTATTGCTACGATTCCTTATTAATTGTTTCTGTACTTGAATTTTTGTTCTCTTAAGGAAACTGATCGGATCCTCATATAATTTCAGGGCAATGAACTCCACTAGAGGAGGTCCGGTCAATCCTCAACCCAAAGAAATGTCCCCATCCTTTCCACCACCACAGTATGTGGTGGATATCTTTGCCAACACCATGGAAATTTTGGAGGGCCAAAATTTGGTGTTAAGCCAACTAGTGCAAAATGTCATCCATGATCGTTACCAAGGGCTATCGCAAACTAGTCTATCCGACAGTCTCTCCCAAGCAATATCGGAATCTATTATGAAGCAAGTCTATCTATTCAACCTATTGATGAATCATGAAGCTCAAAATCAACAGAACCAAGTTTCCAACCAACAATTTCTCAATTCACTCCTATCATCATCACAACTTCCTATGGACCTTAGGGAGGAAGAAAGAAGAAGTAAGAGTCACAAGCGAGTTTTGCCTGAGATGGATTTAAGTGGGTGGGAAATCACCTGCACCGAATTTCCTTCACATGCTAAAAAGCAGAGCAACAATGCTGGTACGACAACACATGATCACAGTGCACGCCTTTGCTACAGTTGTAAACAGTCTGGGCATTTTGTCAAGAAGTGCCCGAAACCTCCGAAGGACAAGACTAATCGAACTAAGAAGAATAGGCGCAAGAGACTTCGCACCCAAGCTCAGAAGAGCATGCTCAAGGTCACGACTACAATAAATCCGTCAAAAAGAGCACCGACAACGACAAGTACATCTCATATCCGACACCACTTCTCCCTATCTTTGTCTTCTCTAATCTTGTTGTCAAATCTCGGGACGAGATTTCTGTTAAGGGGGGTAGACTGTAACACCCCAGGTGTTTATTAAAGATAAATAACTTGATTAGTTGGGTTAATCAAGATTAATTAGTCCCTAAGCATGTTTTGCTTGATTGTGCACACTTTTGCACAAAAGACCTTGGTCGAAGTTCAAATTCCCGGTCAAACCCTAGATCTCCTTTAAGGCTGAAATGGTTTTCTTACGCGTTCTCCAAATTTCACTATAGAAGTTCAAAATCGGCCAATACGAAAGTTGTTCGTTATTTCCGGGAACACATTTTTCGTAATTGGCGGACATTCCAATTTTGAGTATAAATTGGCCAAAATTCGAGTTGAACGCGCTGCGCACAGGAAACCGGGGCCGAGATTTCTGGCATCTTCAATGCGTTTTTCCCACAAAACCGTTGATCAAAACATATGTCGCCCTTTGTGAAAGTTGTAGGTCTATAGCTCCTCTACAACATTTAGTTTTGGATATTTTTGAGTGTGTTGACACTTTTTGGAGTTTCATAATTTTGTAACCGGGCTCACGAAGTTAGTTTGGACGACGACGTCGCGAACTCAACGCCAGAGCACGCGCGCGCCGGCGTTGTTCTCACTGCCACGTGTCGTGCCGCGCGGTTCCCGGCGTACGGACGCCTCGGTGCCTCCGTGGTGGACCAAGTCGTGACCGTGGTACCTCCGCTTTGCCGTTTCGCCATACACCGCGCCCACGCACGCGAGCCAGAGAACCGGCCGCGCCACGCGCTCGCCGCGCAGCCCACCAGCCGGCGCCGTGGCCTTCTCGCGCGCATGCAGGCCGCCACTTGGCCGCATTGGAGGCTTAAGGCCCTGCGATTGTGTGCTTGTCCGTCCACCCACGCCTGCTCGCCCTGTTTTGCTCCCGCACGCAGGACGCAAACGAGCAGAGCGCCGCCGCGCCCCATTGCTGCGCCGCCACCGAGCTCGCCTGTCCGCTCCAGTTCAGCACCGCCCGGCCGCTCCTACCCTTCCCCTGGGTCGCCTCCACTCCTCCACGCCACCGCCGGCCCGCCGGACGGCGCCGTCGCCGCCCAGGCACGGCCGCAGCGGACAGGAAGGAGCCGCGCCGGCGCGAGCACCCGGCGAGGCCACTCCCGGTTCGGCCACCGTTTTCAAACCCTTCCTTGCTCCTCCCCGGCGCCGCCAAGTCGCCGCCGGACTCGCCGGACGCACCGCCGCTGGTCACCGGCGGGAGCAGCGGGCGCCCAGGGAGCGCCACGCCGCCGGCCGACGCCGCCGCCGTCTCCAGCCCGGCCAAGGCCGCGTTTTCCCCTAGTAAGGTCCGTAACAGCCCCTGGTGGCCTTCCCCGGCCAAGTCCGGTGCTCACCGGCCGGAATTCCGGCCGCCGGTGAGGCCAATCCGCCCCAAGGATCACATTGCAAGAATTTGATTCTTGTCAGGGTGTTTTGTGCAAAAGAAGGGCATATCTGTGATTTAGGAAAATTTCCCGAGGGTCCCTCTGTAAAAGTACATTAGGGTTTTCAGCTGTACCTTGTAAAATCCGTAGAAAATTGTAGAAAAATCAGAAAAATGCAAATCCAATTTTGTTGGGTTCCTGGTGAAGAATCCTACCTTTTCTAGAAAGCATGTATAGGGTTTTTCTGTGTAGTTTTTGAATGAAAATTCAAACTCAGTTTGAGATGTTTTTAGTATAGTTTAAAATATACACATGCTATGAACTTGAATTTTGGATATGTTTCTCTTTATGGCATGCTGAGATCTGTGACCAAAGTTGGAATGAGTTTGTTGTGTAAATCTTTAATTATGATTTATTTAATCTTTATACTAGATTAAGTTTGATGCTTTTTATAGCCTCTTTAATGAACTTTTCTTTGAGCACCAGTGCACCCTAGGGCTTTGCCTTGTTGAGTAGTACCTCTGGTATGATGGATGTGATTTTAGGGAATTGTTTAATAGATGTTTTGGATTTAATCTTGTGTAGGAGCTTAAATTCAAAATCTGAAAAATAATTTGAATCTGCAACCATGCTTTGGTCAGAAGCTCATTTTTGGCATACATGACCTGCAGGAGAAAGTTGAGATCAAAAAGTTTATTAAATCTTTTTATATAAATTAATGTTGATTTACTAGGCTGAAATTTGTCTTTTTCGTATAAATTAATTTATAAATGATCTTAAGCTATATTTTGGTTTGAGAGCTTAAAATAGGCATATGTTGCTGTGTGCAAAAGATTAGGCTCATTTGAAGTGTTTTTGATTTAATTTGGGTTTATGGTTGAAAGGCTTGTTTTAAGTAATTAAAGAAAGAAATGGAAATTAAAAGGGTTAAATTGTGAAATCATGTTTGTTTCTGTTTTTATTAATTTAAACACACCCCCTTGCTGTTTGGTGTAGTTAAGTAACTTAAATTTCTTAGATGTGCACACAATCACCATCAAAGTAGTGTTTTGCTTATCATCACACACCCTAATAATTTCTGTGAGAAAATGATAATGTTTGGATGAATGTGTCCAACAAGAGTTGGTTTTGTGGTAATTCTCCCACCTCCACCATAATCTAATGCATGTGCATGTAAACGTGTAGATCTTTCCGACGGGACATACACGCTCACCCAGGAGGAGGAGGGAGCAGCTACTGGAGAGTTGAATCAAGTTAGTGTGCAGCAAGACCTGGACCAAAGTCCAGAAGAGCCCAAGGCTAGTGTTAGTGTTGAGTCAGAGGAAGGCAAGCCCCGGATACAACTAACCCTTTTTCTAAACTCATATCTTTACTTTTCGTATTTATGTTATGATTTGTGCATTTAAGTTTTAGGAGTTGCTTTGAAACCTAGATGCATGATCCTTAGGACTCCTATGCTCTTTTACTAGTATGTTAGAAACGCTAGTGCCATGCTTTAAGGACACGGTACAAGTCGAGTAATGACTCATTGCTCGCGAGATATAGGATGCTTATGTTGGAATTATAAGTTGGTTAAAATGACTCGCTCATGTGGTAAGAGCAATGGGTTCGGTCTCGACCGAGTAGCATTGTGCTGGTTTAAGCTATTGAACGTACCAAGTGCTTGTCGGGAATGGGACCGGTAAGCCTAGTACCTTCTGAACCGGGGCGGGATCTTTCTAGCTACCGGCTTGGGTTGCGTCTCCGGGCTAGCTACCCGTGGTATAGTGTGTGAGTCCGGACTGGTCGGGTTAGACCCTCCGGATAACCGTGTACCAGAGTTTGTAGCGTCTGATCCCAAACTGTGGGATGTTGGGAACCGCCTGGTTGGGGTAGACACTGCACTTGGTCTACCTTCTCCCGTGTATCTTGGGTTTACCTTGCAAGGATATAAATCGATCGATCGTCGGTCACTCGCCGTTATCTGAGTCGGCTTGACCACTGGCTACCCCATGTTTATTTATGGAACATTTCGGATTAATATTGATGGATGACTAATCTTGTTTGTACAACCATGCTTGTTTAGCTAGGTGCTTACCTAGAATGGTTAACACACTAGAACTTGAGCTAAAATTTGAAAGTAAGGATCAATTCTTAGTCGCTTTTGGCAAAACAAACCCACCAGCCAAAAAGCCTTGCATGTCTAGCTATGTCTTTTATTTTGGTCGGGTAAGTCTTGCTGAGTATTAGTATACTCAGCCTTGCTTTTGTTGTTGTTTTCAGGTAATCCCATCTGGCCTGGATCTATTCCAGATGGTTGGGAACTTGAGTGGGAAAACGATGTTGATGAGTGATACTCCATGGATGGCCTCCCATGTGTATCTTCCGCTAGTTTTATTTCCGCTGTTTAAACTCTGAATCACCTTTACTTTTTTTTGTAGTCAAAACTTGGTTTGTAATTTTAAGTACTTATGAACTTTTATGTAATGTAATGTTGTACTCTGGTCCCGCCTTCGTGTGGGCTTAGCGCATAAATCGATCCTGTGTAAGTGATTTACCGGGCATGACCCGGCAGAGGCGACAGAATAGTTCTTTATTATCGCTTAATGGCCACGTGGACAGGCTTAGGCGATAATACGGAATTATTTTGGGCGGTTCTGTCACAGGTAGGGGGTGTGCCCCACCTATATATGAAAATGAGATCTCTAAGTTTTACTCTTAACAGGCTATGCTGGGCGAGTGAGTGATTGCATAAAAGCACTCCTAACACAGACTCTATGGTAGAGTCCATGATCATTTATTACACTGTCATGTAGATAGTTTACTGATGTAGCAGGATATTTATTGAGGAAAGAGGAAGAAAAATGGAGACTGACGCGACGTCTTCATCAGCTTTGAGGCCCACAACTCCATCGTCTAAGCACGTTGGGGAGGCCAGCGTAGTTTCTATGGATCCAGTACTCCATCCACCTGCCGCCGCCGCCGCCGCTCTTCCTCCCCTCTCTGCGCGCGCTTCTCTTGCTCCCGCGGTCCCGCTGTCGCCTTCTCCCGCGTGTGCGGCCTCCTATCCTTTCCCCGCGCTCCCGCCATTGCCGCCGCCAATCTTGAGGAAACACACTCCTCGGCGACTCTGCCTACTCTGTGATCCCGCGGCTCTCCTCCGTCCCGACAAACTCCACCCTGCACGTGTCGCCGCCGCCGTCGTCGCGGGCGCCGGCGACCCCGTGGCATGACATGACGGACGAGGAGCTCCTGTGGGCGGCGTCGTGGTGGCCGACGAGGACCGTCGGGCAGTACCCGTACTGGCGGGTGCCCAAGGTGGCCTTCCTGTCCCTTACCATCAGCTCGCTGCCGCTCTAAGAGAAATTCTTCACTGGCACCAGTACGGAGCTCTACTCCATCTACGTGCACACGATGCGGCGGCTGCTAGCGAACGCGGAGCGGTGACTGCCGGCAAACGCGGAGTGGCGGCTGCTGGTGAACGCGCTAACTCAGGCAACGAGCGCTTCGTGCTCGTCTCTGAGTCCTGCATCCCGCTTCCTCATCCCAAATCCTGCATCCCGTCTCCTAGTTCCTGGATGCTATATCACCAAATTGACACAATAAGATAGAATATGTGGCAATAGGATACAAATTTGATACAAATTGATGATAGTTTGAGAGGAATCAGAGGTACATGAGGAGAAGAGCAAAAACAGGGAACTGAGTTCAGAGAGGAACGAGAGGAGGTAGAAGACGATGTCGTGGGAGCTCTGTTCTTCGATGCTATGTTCCTCTCCGTCCGCTCCTTTTGTATAGATGATTGTTGTTCCCAGCCTGGCCCACTTGTCAGAGAGCATGGCGAGGGTCTGTCCATGAAAACTGCATCCAATGTACACAATATCGTTGAGAGGTGCATGATGGATCACATGGTAGTATGTCACAGCGTCAACTCTTTTTTACTTTGTAATAAATGCTTTTATCTATAGAAATTACTATTTTCAACTTTGCATTAGAGATTATAATTTGTATGGATTTTATGGATAAAGTCTGCACTAGAACTACCCTAAGACCCTCTCCAATCCTTAGAGACAAACAAACGGCTCAAAGCTACAGTAGAATGGAACGGTGCAGTACCAATGCAATATCTAGATACAAATGTTAAAAAAAAAATCTAGATACACGTGCATGTGAGGGCAGTCTCTGTGGTAGAAATCATGTGCGAAGTCCAAGAGAGCCACATCATCAAAATTCATCTATAGACCTACCTCTCCTCAACAGTTGGTGTCTTCACCTAATAAATATCGTTTTTCTCTCTCCCTTATCTCTACCAATGGAGGGGAGGGGCAAACCCACAAGACTCTAGTCAGGTCTTCCCAATAGCGATTTTGCTGGGTCTTGTTGCTTTGATTTGCGTGAGGAGGTCAAGCCTAGAGGAAGAAACCAGGTCTTGTATTTTCCTCCTCTTTCTTTATTAACTATGCTGCAATGTCACCAATTTGCTGATGTGTCACCTTATTTATTAGGGATGGACTCCATCTTACGTGAATCATTGGGACTGCCCTGAGAGAGGCGTCTCGAAGCCTGAGCGAGTTGAGCGCTCCGCTCCGCACCTGGCTCCTCGTTTTCAACTGTTCACGCATTATAAAATTCCATGAACCAGCTCTTAGTGGTCCGTTGGAGTGGGCTAAGTGTGTGTTTAGTTGAGAAAAAAGTTTGAACTATCTTTCGAAGATTTATTAGGAGGACTAAACATAAACTAATTACATGAATAGACGGAAAATCACGAGACGAATTCATTAAATTTAATTAATCCGTCATTAGAGATTGTTTACTGTAGCACGACATTGTCCATAATATAATTAGTCTCGTTAAATTCGTCTTGCAAATTGAGTTGGGATTATGGAATGAATTTTGTCATTAATTCATATTTAATACTCCTAATCAGTATTTAAAAATTGATGTGACAGATAGTTGGAGAATATTTTCGAAACTAAACCGGACCTTCGTGAACTTCATGGGTTAATTAGTTCTATAACAAATAAATGATCGGCTTTTTATGATGGACTATCAAGTCATTTATATCGACAAATATCTAGCTTAATTCTTTTACTAATATATGTTGTGCTAATTGCAATTTTATCCATACAAAAAATCGGTTCAAACTCCATACTACTGCTTGGTAGTATAATGCACCATAAAAGATCTCAAAAAATATACATAATGTTATAAATGATGGCAAGTAAATGATGAAAGCAGATCAAACCGCAAAGAGGACATGAGATTTAACGTGATAAAACCCTCTCAATACGAGACGGAAAAACCACGAGTGTCAATGTCGGGGTTCTCAACCGCCGGCAGTAGATTTGTATCGTATCATGTGTCAGACCTGGATGGTTGACACGGGAGACATAAGGGTTTTATACTGGTTCGGGCCTCCGAGGAGTAATACCCTACGTCCAGTTCCGAGTACTCGTGTTCCTATGCCAGGGATGTCTGTAGTAGGGGTTACAAACTTGGTGATCGGTCAGTCCCCCCGTCGGTTGCACTCCTCCCCCTTTTATAGATGCAAGGGCGAGGGGCAAAGAGGGAAAACGAAAATAAGCTATAGTGCTACGGCGTTGTGAAGTCTTTTCCGTCATTGATGTCCGTCAGGCGGTGTGAAAGGGAGGTGAGCTGTGGTATCGTCGGAGGCCGCCGCGTGTGCTGTCGCCACTGTTCGTTCCGGGTACTTGGCGCCTCCTCCGAGTAGTTCGTGTGATGACTCAGCCCTCTTGAGTGTGGCTTAAGCCTGCCACGTTATGGCCTAAGTGCTGGTAGACGGTAATCGAGTGCACGCTCTGACGGGGTGGCGTGCAACTGGCGTTGGATGTGACGGCATGTCGGAGGTCGTGGGGGTGCACTGTGTGTCATTACAGCTCTTGTCAGACCCGGTCGTCCTCCCGTCGCGCCAACTGTGGTCTTTGCATGGCGTGGAAACCGTCGTCACGCGTGTCGTTGCGGAGAAGCTTGGGGGCTGGGGCGGCGCCACGTTCGTGCGGGGCCCCAGACCCACACTCCGGCTCCCTCGTGTGGACCCCGTCTTAGTCGGAGACGGAAGTTACTCGTGCGAATGGGTAGTCGGAGGCGAGGCGGAGCGTACTCGGAGACGAAGCGTACTCATGCGAGGCGGAGAGTACTCGTGCGAGGCGGAAGATACTCGGAAGTGGGGAAGTCTTGTCAGTGAGGGTCTTGACGAAGATCTGCATCCCTCCCTGTCTTGGATCTTAGTCTTGACATTGTCAATGGTGTCAGAGAACTCCATCTCTAGGTAGATCATCTTGTTGCTTAGGGGGCCCTAATCCAGGCCCTCATCAGTAGCCCCCGAGCCTGTGGTGGGAGTCAAGGACTCTCTCGCAGGCTCAGCGTTGGGGAAGAGTTGTATTTTTCGTTCTTTGATTTACTCAACGGGTGCGCGTGAGCGCATCCGCCGGATGTAGCCCCCGAGCCCATGAAGGAGTTGCAGACTCGTTTATGGGGTTTTGAATCTTGAAATGTTGCCGTCGCTTTGAAACCTCTGGTCGTGGCGGTCGTGACCGTATCGGTAGTTGCGTCCGTCGTATTGGTCGTGGCTGACGTGGCGATTGTGACGATTGGAGGGGACGGCGCGCTGCTGGTACAGACCTGCGGGCCCACCCGGTATCGAACCATCGCGCGGGCGTGCCCCTGTCGCCTCGGGGGATGCGCCCACCGAGCGGGTGGTTTTACGGCGTGGTAGGACCGGCATTTAATGCCAGCATCCACGTTTGCCCCTTATAAACCGCACGCCGGTTGAGCTCCGTACTTTTCTCCCCCGATTACTTGCCTTTGCCAGCGCTGCTCGCTCTTCCGCTCTTATCCTCTGCGCCGCCGCCGCTTCTTGCATCCACCTCACGCCCTCGAACTCGACAACGCCATGTCGAACTGGACACGCTCCAATGTTTCTCGCTCAATTCTCCAGCGACTTGTCGCCGCCGGCCAGCTACCAGTCCTCACCGCCGCCGAGGAGTGGAAGGTCCCGGGCAATGAGTCGCTTCCGCACCCGCCGCATGACTACGTCGTCTCGTTCGTGACGTTCCACGAGCGGGTCTTCTCCGTTCCCGCCGGTCGATATATCCGCGCCGTCCTCGCGGAGTACTGGCTGCAGCTCCACCACCTCAACCCGAACAGCATTCAACACATGGCGGCGTTCGAGGCGCTGTGCGAGGGGTACCTGGGAGTGGGCGCTCACTGGCACCTCTTCCGGTACCTCTTCAAGTTCGTGTGCCTGAAGGACAAGTCGCTCCCGGCCACGATCGGGTGCGCCAATCTTCGGATGAAGACGGGGAGGAGCGAGGAGTACATCTCCGGCACGCTAGCAAGCTCCAACAGCGGCTGGCACAAGGGGTGGTTCTATCTCAAGGACGTCCCCGAGCATCCGCTGCCGAAGTATACCGGCGCCTCAATCGCTGAGGCGCTGGCGAACTGGAGCTACGGGCCCCCGGAGGCGGAGCAGGAGAGGCTGCTCGGGGATTGCTGGGCGGTGTTGTCCAAGTTGCGCGACGCCGGGGTCGACTTGGTGGCCGTCATCGGCCAGTATCATGTGCTGGGGATCATCCCGCTCCAGCGACGTCGCCTGCGCATCTGCCAGATGACGCCAGACAAGGCTCCCTTCGATGGGACTGTGTCGACGCCCCGGCTCCCCTCGTTGGACGAGGTCCAGCGCCGTGTGGGGCTGGCAATCGGGAAGGCCACCTACTCGTGGCCGCCACCCCGACTCCTACCCATGCTCCCCGAGAGGGGACCAAAAATACGTAAGTCCTTCTTCCTTACGACCGGCGCTCCGACTATCTTGCGTTCTTTGCGTTGATTCCCGTTTTCTCCCTTGCCTTTAGTTGAGGCACGCGGCCCCTCTTCCTGCGAAGCCCCCTCTTCCTCAGGACGTGATGCCGAATCGCGCCCAGGCCGCCGCGGACAAGAGGAGGGCCGACCGCAAGGCCAGGCACAAAGACAAGGAGACTGCGAAGCGCGAGCGGAACGATCGCCGCGCCAAGCGTAGGAAGACGAAAGAAGCCACCGTCTCCTCGGACGAAGATCCCTCTTCGTCACCGCCATGGTCTGGTGATGATGGGGGCGCTGGCGTCGACTGGAGCGCGCTGTCGTCGTCGTCCGTGTCACCCCCTCCCCAGTGGCAGGCCGCGGGGACTAGCTCGAGGCAGCATCCGGAGCTGGTCGCCCCTGAGCAGGGGACGAGCTCCAGCTCACATCCGCCTTCTCGCCCCGCCCAAGAAGATCGGCGGGTGACTCGCTCTCGGTCGAGCCCCTGCGTCCAGGAACATCAGGGGGAAAGGAGGAGGTCCCTGCGGCGAGACGACTCCTCCAGGCGGCCGGGGGACCGTGGTTCATCCGCCCGTCGTCCCTTTGGCGATCCGTCACGGCGGGGGTCGCGCTCTCCGAGGAGGAGGTCTCCTCCTAAGACGAGATCGACATCGCCGGCGCCTACTGCAACCGCGCCACAGGGGGAGAACGTGAACGCACCCCCGCGGCGCCTCCAATCCCTGGTCATCCGAGGTGGCGGGGCCCCGCCCGTGTAGGTTCCCCTCGCCCAAGGGGAAGGTCGGAGCTCTCCCTCCGACGTGGCGGGAGGTAAAAGACCAGCCCCCGAGTCGTCGGGAGTGGACCCCAGGCCCGTCAAGCGGGCCCGCATCACCTCCTCCATGTAAGTGCCGTTCTGCGCTATCTTGTTATCTTGTTCTTGATTTTTGTTCACCTTCCTGAATCGCTCTTCTCGTGTCAGTCGTTCCGACAGCGGCGCGCTCAGCCTCGCGCCGCGGAAGCGCGCAGCTCTAAGCGCGCGCACTCCTTCGTCTGCTCCCCGCTCTCCGACTCCTCCGGCCGTGCCGGCACAAACCGAGGGTCAGATCGCTGAGGCAGCCGAGGCTCACGAGGTGGCTGCGCCTCCACCTTCGTCAGGAGATGGGGGCGTGGCTGGGGGGCAGGGAGCCCCCGAGCAAACCGAGCCCCCGACGACGCCTATCGTTGATCAAGGCGTTGACGCGCAGGCGGCCCTAGAGGCGGACGCGCCCCCGGCGTCGGGCACCGGTGGCGACGAGACCGAGGAGACGGCGACCTCCTCGTCGCCCGTGCAGCTCCCGGAGGTTGCCAATACGGAGGGGCCTAACCTCCCAGGTGACGATGCAGCCGCCTATGCGGCCGAGCTGGAACAGTACCTATTGGCCCCGGAGGAGCTGCCGGTCGAGATGCCTGTGCCGCCTGCACTGGAGGTCGTTGTTGCGGTCGAGGAGGCCGTGGTGAGCCCTGAGGAATCCAGGGTCCAGACGGCAGAAATGAGCCCAGACGCCATCATGCCGCCTGAACCGTCGCGCTAGCCTGCCGCCGACATTGAAGAGGTGGTGGTGGAGGTCTTAGGCTCGCCACTCCCTGATGCGCAGGCGTCTGCTTCCCTCGAGGACGCGGTGGGTAGTGCTTCCCCGATCACCATCCGAGAGGTCGGTGAGAGCTCGGGAGCCCGTCCCTTCTCGGCCCTCGAGGGAGGTGAGCAGGGCCTTGGCCTCGGGTGTGCCTCATGGACTGGATCCCATGACGCCGAGGCGCACGATGACGAGGACGAGGAAGCCACGACCCGCCACCGCCTCGAGTGGGGTCTACAGTGGGCGGAGCAGGCCGTCAATGAGCTGGTCGTTCCGGCCTCGTCGGTGAGTTAGTCGCTCCCAATCTCAACTCTGTGTTGTGATTTCTGGATTGTTTTCGTGGTTGACCTTCTGCCTGGTTCAGGTGCTCGCCAGCTGCAGCGCCAGGAAAACGCGTACCATCGAGGAGCTCTGGGCCGAGAAGGCCCAGCTGGAGATGCAGCTGGTCGCCGCCCGACTGGCAGCTGTAGGGGCAACGGCGAGTGAAGCGTCGATGAGGAGCGTGCTTGAAGCCGCGGCGAAGTCTGCAGAGGACCGCGCAGTGGCCGCGCAGTCTGCTGCGGACGCCGCTGTCTCGGAGAAGACGGCCCTCGAGGCCAAGCTTGCCCATGTGGACGCCACAGCCGCAGAGCTGCGTGCTGCCGCCGCAAACGCCACGGAGTCCGCCCGTCTGCCGCTGCTGCCGCCGCCACTGAAGCCGCATCCCGGACCGCCTCTGAAGAAAAGGCAGCGCTCGAGAAGAAGGTGGCAGACCTGCAGCAGGACATGGTGCATGCCGAGGTGGACCTTAAGACGGCAAACAAGCAGGTCTGTGACCTCACCACAAAGCTGCAGGAGGCCACCGATGAGGGGGCCTAACTCCGAGAAAGCAACAACAAACTGGCGCAAGATATTGATGGTAAGTCGCTTTGCACTTTCAGCTTTTGTGATCCCCTTTGTTCCTCGTGTTGCTTGTTGCAGGTGCTGACTAATTTTCTTTTTGATTTTTTCAGGGCTTCATTTGGCTCGTGCCGCCGTGGTCGTCAAGCTCGTGGAGAAGTCACAGGAATTTACCAACGCCGAGCTTAAGATCCACGAGATGTCTGGGACGGCCAAGAAATTGTCGGACCATCTTGCGAGTATGATTCCTCGTCTTGTCTTTTTTTCTTTTCTTCTCAGCTGGCGCTTCCCAAACTCTGACCCGTTCCCCTCCCAGAGGTCAAGGTTGAGCTTGAGGATTCCCGGAAGGCCCAGCACGAGGCAGAGGAGGCACGCAAGAAGGATATCGTGGACCGTACCAAGTTCGATCGATTCATCAAGCGGATCCTGTCGGAACGCGGCGTCCCTCCTGTCTAGATGCCTCCCCATACGCTGGGCGATCGCGTCAATCTTCTGCCGGGTGTCGTCAAGGAGAAAGAGCTGTCGACATCTCGACAAGTGGTGCACCAGGTCCTCTCCATGTTCAACTCGCACTATCAGGGGCTGGACCTTCAGGCGCTGAGTGGTGGCTGGGCCCCCGGCTACTCGAACGAGGAGCTTGACAAGATCAAAGAGGATTACGCCGCCTTCGCCCGTGCCATGGCCGACACCGCGATGAAAGACCTGGACCTGATCCCAAGAGACACACCAAAAGACGGCTCCGGGCCTTCCCATTAAATGTATCAAGTTGTATAACTGTCAAACGAAACTTGTATGCGTACTGTATTGAACAGCTCTTTCATTTATTTTGAAATCGTCATTTCTGACGCCTTCCCCGAGTATTTTGGGGCGACTGTGAAATGAAGTAGTGATGCTTAGGAACTTAGGCCAACCGAGTTCTTACTCTGGAGCCGCGGGGGTGTGAGAGTCGGGGAACTCGATCAGCCTAAGTCGTAAAACGCCACCACTCAACCGCAGCCCTCGAGTACTTTTAGGGATGTTCAAAAAGTGACTTGCGTATTTTTTCATGAAAATTGTTTTGAGCCGGAGCCCGAGAGGTTACCCGAGTGCCTTCTGAAAGTAGTCAGACGCCAACCTGCGGGTCCAAGCTGCACTTGCAAGTCTTCGTACCATAGCCGCGGGGGCGTAAGTGCTAAGAGACTTGGACAAGCAACAACATCGAAACGCTCGCAGATCAACATCCTTTCCCTTCGCGAGGTAAAGGTGTTCTGCCAAAAAAGAACCGCTCACTCATGCGATTGGTCACGACAAAGTTGTCGGAGAGTTTTGTTTTGAAAATGGAAAAACGAAAGGGGGGGCATCGTGCCCCGGGTAGCCCCCGAGTGGTAAGTGTTTTTGCATGGGTGCAAGGACACTTGCCGCTCAGCCTTTAGATAGCATTGTAACATACATAAAAGATGCCAACACAAGGTGATCGAGAACTTATGAAACGAGAACAAAGGCACATGGCATTATTCATTGATCATAAGTTAAAACAAGGAACATTACTCAAGGGTAAAAATGACGTAGATGTTCTATGTTCCATGCGTTGGCGATGATCATTCTGTCGTCGTGCCGGAGCTTGAACGTTCCTGGCCGGAGCACTTGGTCGACGATGTACGGCCCCTCCCACGGGGGTGCGAGCTTGTGTCGGTCCTTGTTTCTCATGACTCGCCAGAGTACCAGGTCTCTGACTTGGAACTGACGCTCGTGAATGTTACGCTCGTGGTAGCGCCGTAGGGCTTGCTGGTACCAAGCAGAATGTAGGAGCGCCACGTCATGTGCTTCCTCGAGCTGATCGATCGCATCTTCTAGTGCGACTTGGTTCCCCTCTTTGGTATATGCACAGACCCTTGGGCTACTGTAGTCGATGTCCGTCGGAAGAACCGCTTTCGACCCGTGTACCATGAAGAACGGTGTGGAGCCGGTGGACCGACTCGGCGTGGTGCGTAAGATCCACAAAACGGATGGTAACTCGGCAACCCATCTTGCCCGGAACTTCTCAAGTCGCTTGAAGATCCGGGGCTTCAATCCTTGTAGGATCATGGCGTTGGCCCTTTCAGCCTGCCCGTTGGTCCTGGGGTGCGTAACTACAGCCCAGTCCACGTGAATGTTGCTGTCGTCGCACAACTTGAGGAACTTCTTCCCCGTGAACTGTGTCATTATCTGTGATGATCGAGTTTGGGATCCCGAAGCGGTAAATGATGTCGGTGAAGAATGCCACTGCGTCTTCTGAGCGGACCTTGGCCACCGGCCGAGCCTCAATCCACTTTGAAAACTTATCGACGGCTACGAGTAGGTGCGTGAAGCCCCCGGGCGCTTGCTTGAATGGCCCGACTATGTCCAGCCCCCACACGGCGAAAGGCCAAGTGATGGGGATGTTCTGAAGCGCTTGCGCGGGGAGATGAATCTGTCGAGCATAAAACTGGCAACCCGCACAACGTCGTACGATGTCCTTGGTGTCTGCTAGTGCCGTGGGCCAATAGAAACCTTGTCGGAAAGCCTTTCCGACTAAAGTTCTTGCGGCGGCATGATGTCCGCATGTGCCGGCATGGATCTCCTGAAGCAAGTCTCGGCCTTAGTCTCTCTGAATGCAGCGCATGAATATGTCCGCCGCGCCTCGCTTGTGGAGCTCGCTGTCGATAAGGACGTATGATTTGGCTCGCCGCGAGATGCGATGCGCCTCTGTCTGGTCGGAGGGCAACTTCCCCTCGACTAACCATTCGAGGATTGGGAAACGCCAATCAGGATCTTCTAAGTTTGGCTCTTGCGGTTGGTCGATCTCCATGACTTCCGGCTCCTCTGACTCTAGTTGTTGCTCCTCATTCACTCGGACGGACGGTGCATGTTGATCGCTAGCAAACACACCGTGTGGTACAGGCTTGCGGCTTGATGCTGCTTTGGTGAGAATGTCTGCGGCTTTGTTGTTGTCCCGCAGCACATGATGGAGCTCAAGCCCATGGAACTTGTCCTCCAGCTGACGCATAGCTCGGCAATAGGCCGCCATCTTGGGGTCGACGCAATTCTTCTCCTTCATAACTTGATCCACGACAAGCTCAGAGTCCCCACAGATCTCGAGACGACGGATTCCGAGCTCGATCGCGATCCGAAGGCTGTTGACGAGCACCTCGTACTCGACCACGTTGTTGGAGGCAGGAAAATGCAGTCGAACCATGTACTCCATACGCACGCCCAGAGGCGAAATGAAGACAAGGCATTCCCCTGCTCCCTCCTTCATGACGGAGCCGTCGAAATACATTGTCGTGCTCGATTGGTGCCGGCGGAGTCTGAATTTCTGTCCACTCAGCGACGAAGTCCGCCAACACTTGTGACTTGATTGCACTGCGCGGTGCGTATGTTACATTCTGTCCCATTAACTCAAGGGCCCACTTAGCTATCCTCCCCTCAGCCTCTGGATTTTGGATCACTTCACCGAGTGGGTACTTGGACACCACCGTGATGGGATGTGAGTCGAAATAGTGTCAAAGCTTGCATTTGGTGATCAAGACAGCATACACGAGCTTCTGAATTTGAGAGTAGCGGGTCTTCGAGTCGGAGAGAACCTCACTTACGAAGTAGACAGGCCGCTGCACCTTAAGCGATTTTCCAGGTTCATCCCGCTCAACAACTAGTGCAGCACTCACAACCTGAGTCGTTGCAGCCACGTATAGAAGCATCTGCTCCTCTAGCATCGGCACTGTTGAAAGTGCATCTAGGACCCCTATTTGTTTTGGTGATAAATTTCAATCACAATTTGGAGGATTTAATTGTTTAATTGAGATGTGTGCAGGGTTAAAAGTGAAAGAACACATTTTGGATAAAAAGGAGACCCCCCAATACAAGTCATGAGGTGTTAGCCGCTCAATGGAGGTTAAAAATTCGTTTTCTAATTTTGAATTTGAGTATAGGAAACACCGTACTATAAAGGGGGATGCGTATGGTCGAATTTAAGTTTGCCACATGTGTTTTACTTGAGATACTAATTTACACTCGAGAGACAAAATTCACTCACGAACACAGTTTGGAAAAACTTCCAGAATTCTCGGATGATCCGGCACCTTGCCGGGTGATCTGGCGGGCGGGTGACCTGACCGCATGTCCCGATTTTCTCTGGGCGTGTCCCGGATGAACCCGGGTGATCCGGCATGATGCCGGGTCATCCGGTGTGTCGTCCAGCTGCACAGTAACAGCTAGTTTTTGGGGGTTGGGTATTTATACCCCCTTCCCCCCTCCTTCATTTGTTATTGACCTAACCCGGGACAAACACCTCCACAAGCTTTTACTCCTCTCTCCCAAATCCTCCTAGAGCTAATCCACTCCAAGAATTCATCTAGGGTGTGAGATTGAGAGTTGACTAGGTGTGAGGTTGAGCCCCTTGAGTGAGTTCATCACTTGTTCTTCTCAAGAAGCACTTGTGGCGGCTTTGGTTCTTCGATTCGCATTTGTTACTCTTGAAGCTTGCTTCTAGACGGTTAGGCGTCGCCCGTTGAGTGCCCTCTTCGTGTGGTGCACCCGGGATCGTTTGTATTACCCCTCCTTTGTGGAGAATTCTTAGTGAGCACCAATCTTCCTTTGTGGGGATTGGGTGAGGCAAGAGGCTCTTGGTGATAGCCCTCCCTTTGTGGGATCCTCAACGGAGACGTAGCTCCCTTTGTGGGAGTGAACTTCGGATTAAACCTCTTGTCAATTGCTTGTTTGAGTTCCTCTACTCTCTCTAACCCTAGAAGTTTGTTTTGGCCCGATCTCTATATTTGTTGTGCTACAACTTAAATCTTTGGTTGCAGGAGGTTCCTAGCATCTAAACTAAACTTTTGATTCATATAGAATTGCTAGGAATTCCTCTCTATTTCTTGAGTTCGTAATCCTCTCTGGTTGCCGGGTCATCCGTCACAATACCGGAAGATCCGCCCGTCAGATCATCCGGCATTGTACCGGATAACCCGGTAAGTATTTAATTTCCGCTGTCAGTTTTTCAGGAATTTCGAAGTGAGCCTATTCACCCCCCCTCTAGGCATCACAAGGTCCTTTCAATTGGTATCAGAGCCTAATCCCTTGATTTAGGCTTAACCGCTAAGGGATCAAGATGTCGGGGAGTGGTGGAGACCTCTCCGCTCAAGAACTCGCTGCCAAGGAAGCTCAAGAGAGAGAGCTCAAGGCCGCTCAAGATCAAGCTAAAGCTCTAGAGCTAATGGGGAAAGCCCCAAGCCGTACACCATCCAATGTCGCAAGCTCCGACAATTCCAACTCCGACTCCGACTCGGACTCCGATTCAAGCGATGAAGATGTCAAGGATGGTGACGATGAGGCAAAGAAAGCGGCCAAGAAAAGAAGAAAAGCCAAGAAGAAGAAGGCGGCAAAGAAGATGGCCAAGAAGCTCCTCAAGAAGATGATCAAGAAGGAGCAAGCAAAGAACTCTCATTCTGGCTACTATGAAGTGCCATTCCACTACGGACACATATCGGGCAACAATCTTAACGAAAAATTTTATTCCGTACATTTGGAAAAGCCTCCCTACTTCAATGGGAAAGATTATCCCAAATGGGCTTATGATATGCAAATGCACCTTTACGGGCTTCACCCTTCTCTTTGGAAGATTGTGAATGTAGGTGTGACAATACCCACCGAAGGTGAAGAAATGACAATCGAGCATGAACAAGACCTTCACCGCAATGTTCAAGCAACTAGAGTCATCACATCATCCTTGTGTGCTCAAGAGTTCAACAAAGTCTGGAACATCCAAATTGCCAAGGTAATTTGGGATACACTCAAGGAGGCACATGAGGGTACCGATCATGTGAGAAGAGGGAAGATTGACTTGATACATGGAGAGCTTGAGCTATTCATCATGAAGGATGGAGAAACCATGAGGCAAATGTATAATCGACTAATGCTTCTTGTCTCGGACATCAAAGCTCTAGGAAGCAATGATTGGGATGATGAAAAGGTCACACAGAAGTTGCTAAGAGCATTCACACCAAATAACCCAAACCTAGCAACTATGATAAGAAGAGATCCAAACTACCACAACATGACTCCCAATCAACTTCTTGGTGAGATCTTGCATCAAGAGCTAGTTGATCAAGACGTGGAGAAGTCACTTACATTGAAGGTGAACAAGAGTCTAGCCCTCAATGCTAGCTCTAGTGAAGTGGTGGAAGCAAAGCCCAAGACTTCCAAGACTAAGAGTGAAGACTCAAGTGAAGAAGGAAGCACAGATGAAGAAACCGCCTTTGCCATAAGGAAGTACAAGAAGTTCTTGAAGTTCAAGGCATCAAGGAAAGGCGGTGATGATAGAAAGAAGAAGTCACAAAGAAAGTGCTATGAGTGTGGAGAGTATGGACATTTCATTACCGAATGTCCCAAGAACAAGAACAAGGACAAGAATGAGGAAGAGAAGAAGTATAAGGAGAAAAGCAAAGAGTACAAGAACAAGTACCAAGGGCGTGCTCACGTGGGTCAACAATGGGACTCAAGTGATGAAGATGAAACACCAAAGAAGAAAGGCATGGCAACACTTGCCATGGCACAAGGAGCATCTTCACCACACCTCTTCAACAACCTATCCGACGATGAGGACAACTCTCACTTTTGTCTCATGGCAAGAGGGAGCAAGGTACAAGAGACAACCACCTCATCCTCTCTCACCTCATCATCATCCACACCTAGTAGTGACATAGAAAACCTAGATGAGGAAAAATAAATGGAGGCTAACATGATAAAACAATTTGGTAAAAAAGGCCATAAAGAAATTAAAAAGCTTTTGGACAAATTAGAGGAAAAGAAGGAGATTCTCCATGAGCAAGAAGACTTGCTTATCCACGAAAAGGAAAGAAACCTTGCTCTAGAAAAAACCCTTGCCGAAGAGAAAGCTAAGGTGGAGAAGTTGACCGTAGGCTTGTCCTTGGCCAATGACTCTAACAAGAGGATGCTAAAGGACTACTCTTTGGCAAATGAATCTTTAGCTTCCCTAAAGGCCACTCATAGTGAGCTTCAAACAAGCTTCTCATGCTTGTCGGATAAGTACAAAAATCTTGAAGCAAACTATAGTGCTCTTTGGGAAAGCACCAAGGCCGACCCTAAAGCAAACTTTGACTCTAATGCCTCCACTAGCAAAGGTTGCTCCATATGCTCTAATGTTGATATAAATGCTCTTGAGACTAACCTTGCAAGGGTAGAGGAAACAATCAAGAGCAGAGATAAGGAAATTGCCCGGTTGAACATGTTGATCAACCAAGGTAAGTTGGGTGCCAAGTCCATTCCCAAGGCAATTGACACAAGAGGACTTAGGCACTACAAGGACAACAAGGTCAATGGTAGAAGGGTGGTAAAAGGGCATGAGATCCCCTTGTGGAACAAGGGTGGCTACCTCAACACTATCATGGATATTGCCCATGGAGTAACCACCTCTACCACAACAAAAGAGAAGCCAAAGGTTGTGAATATCACAAAAGGAAATGGTGGGGTTAAGTCTCCACCAAAGGCATCGAAGAATGTGGTGGAACACAAACCCTCTCCCAACTACACTTGTGATTATGTTGTGACCTTAGACCACAATGGTAAAATGGTAGTCAAGTTTGTTGGAGCCTATGCCAAGAAGGCTATGAGGAAGAGTGTATGGGTTCCAAAAGTTTATGCTTCTAACCTCCAAGGACCCAAATCATTTTGTGTACCTAAACCAAAAGCTTAAACTTGTTTTGTAGGCCTACTCCTCCGGTGGAACCGCATGGCTAAATGATAGTGGTGCCACTAATCATATGACCGGAGATGAAGGCTTATTTGCATCCCTTGAGCATTATGACACCTCTACGGAAACAATCATATATGGAGATAATGGTCAAGGAGATGTGGTTGGTTTAGGTAAAATTGCTATCTCAACAACAAATTCAATTGAAGATGTTTATCATGTGCAAGGTTTAGGGTACAACTTGTTGTCGGTTTCACAACTTTGTGAGAAAGGCTACAATTGTCTCTTTACCAAAGAGGGTGTGACCATCTCTAGAAGTGAGGATTCCTCTATTGTCTTTGCGGGTCATTTAAGGGGAAAGGTTTACTATGTAGATTTCACACAAGTAAAGGTGGACCCTAAGGCTTGCTTAGTGGCAAAATCCGACTTGGGTTGGCTATGGCACCGCCGACTAGCCCATGTTGGCATGAGGAACTTGGCCAAACTTTAAAAGGACAAGCACATCCTAGGACTAACAAATGTTGTTTTTGAGAAAGATAGGTTATGTAGTGCTTGTTAAGCGGGAAAGCAAGTTGGAGCACATCATCCCGCCAAGAACATCCTTTCAACATCAAGACCGTTGAAGCTTCTACACATGCACTTGTTTGGACCAATTGCCTACATAAGCATCGGTGGTAACAAATATGGTTTAGTAATTGTTGATGACTTTTCCCATTTCACTTGGGTATTCTTTTTGCAAGATAAAAGTAAAGCAAAGGGAGTGGTCAAGAAGTTCATAAGAAGAGTTCAAAATGAGTTTGAGCTAAAGGTCAAGAACATAAGAAGTGACAATGGCTCGGAGTTTAGGAACACTCAAGTTGAAGAATTCCTTGATGAAGAAGGCATCAAGCATGAACTCTCCGCTCCATACACACCTCAACAAAATGGGGTTGTTGAGAGGAAGAACCGTACATTGATTGAAGCAGCAAGAACAATGCTTGATGAGTACAAGACTCCGGACTCATTTTGGGCGGATGCCATCAACACCGCGTGCCATGCCGCCAACCGCCTCTACCTCCATAAGTACTTGAACAAGACTCCCTACGAGATCATCACCAGTAAGAAACCTAGTGTGCACTACTTTAGGGTTTTTGGGTGTAAGTGTTTCATACTTAACAAGAAACCCAAAGCCTCAAAGTTTGCATCCAAGGTTGATGAAGGTTTTCTCATTGGTTATGGAACTAACGAACATGCCTATCGTGTTTTCAACAAAACCACCGGTTGTGTTGAGACCACGGTAGACGTGAAATTTGATAAATCCAACGGCTCTCAAGGAGAGCAAGTTAGTGAAGATCTTGTAGATGACGAAGAACCTCCAAGTGTCTCCATCTTTAGAATGGGCACCGGTGAAGTGATGCCAAGGGAAGTTCAAGTTCAAGCTCCGGTTGACACAAGCAATCTAGATCCACCATCATCAACAAGAGTTGAACCATCTAGTTCTCAAGTTCATCAAGATGAAGGTCAAGCTCATGGTGACGATCATGGGAGTGGCTTCGATCAAAGGGAAGAACAAGGTGGTGAAGCTCATGAACAAGCACCTCAAGTTGAAGATGATGATGATGGACCCATTCAACGTCAATCTCAAGCACCACATCCAAGAGTTCATCAAATGGTTCAACGGGATCACCCCATTGACAACATCCTTGGGAGCATCCAAAGAGGGGTAACAACTCGCTCAAGATTGTCAAACTTTTGTGCGTTTTACTCGTTTGTCTCTTCTTTGGAACCTCTTAGTGTGGAACAAGCTCTTGAGGACCCGGATTGGATTATTGCTACGGAGGAAGAGTTGAACAACTTCAAGAGGAATGAAGTTTGGGAGTTGGTACCAAGACCCGAGCAAAATGTGATCGGCACCAAATGGGTTTACCGGAACAAGCAAGATGAATTTGGTGTCGTCACGAAGAACAAGGCAAGGCTCGTGGGCAAAGGCTACACTCAAGTTGAAGCCTTGGACTTTGGAGAGACTTATGCTCCGGTAGCAAGGCTTGAGTCAATTCGTATACTCTTGGCCTATGCTACCCATCATGACTTCAAGCTTCATCAAATGGATGTGAAGAGCGCATTCTTGAATGGACCTCTCCAAGAAGAAGTTTATGTTGAACAACCACTGGGCTTTGAAGATTTAAACTTCCCCAACCATGTGTGCAAGCTCCATAAGGCGCTCTACGGGCTTAAGCAAGCTCCTAGAGCACGGTATGAATGCCTTAAGGATTTTCTTCTCAAGAACGGTTTTGAGATAGGCAAAGCTGATTCTACTCTCTTCATTCAAAGAACGGGAAAAGATATCTTTGTATGCGAAATTTATGTTGATGACATTATCTTTGGGTCTACTAATGATAAATTTTGTGAAGAGTTTAGTAGGATTATGACCAAGAGATTCGAGATGTCTATGATGGGTGAATTGAAGTTCTTCCTTGGATTTCAAATCAAGCAATTGAAGGAAGGAACCTTTTTATGTCAAACCAAGTATGTGAAGGATATGCTCAAGAGGTTTGACATGGCCGATTCAAAACCCATCAAGACTCCTATGGCATTAAATAGACATCTTGATCTCAATGAAGAAGGGAAGTTGGTCGACCAAAAGGTATTTCGCTCCATGATTGGCTCCCTCCTTTACCTTTGTGCATCTAGGCCCGATATAATGCTTAGTGTGTGCATGTGTGCAAGATTTCAAGCTAATCCTAAGGAGTGTCATCTAATGACTGTTAAGAGAATCTTTAGATATTTGGTTCACACTCCTAACCTAGGCTTATGGTATCCCAAGGGCTTCACTTTTGATTTACTTGGCTACTCCGATTCGGACTATGCCGGTTGCAAGGTAGATCGAAAGAGTACAACAGGGACTTGCCAATTCCTTGGTAGGTCTTTGGTGTCATGGAGTTCTAAGAAACAAAATTCGGTTGCTTTATCCACGGCCGAAGCCGAGTATGTTGCGGCCGGTGCTTGTTGTGCACAACTCTTGTGGATGAAGCAAACGTTGAGTGATTACGGGTGTATGTTTAGTAAGATTCCACTCTTGTGTGACAATGAGAGTGCCATCAAGCTAGCAAACAATCTGGTTCAACACTCTAGAACAAAACACATAGATATTCGACATCATTTCTTAAGGGATCATGAGGCTAAGGGAGATATTGCTCTACGTCATGTAAGCACAGAGAGGCAACTTGCCGATATCTTCACTAAGCCTCTAGATGAGCAAAGGTTTTGTGCTTTGAGGAGTGAGCTAAATATCTTGGATTCTTGTAACTTGGCTTGACTTATTGCACATACTTGATTGTTTGCCTAGATATGATGAAAACCTTGTTTTTATGGTTATTTTGTGTGAGTTTCTCAAAAGATTTGGATTTTAAGATCCTTGGATCCTTGCTTGAGTAAAGGTGACTATGGTTATGCTTGTTGAATGTGGCTAGTCACTTTTAGTCAAGTGTCATTATATGTCCATTGACTAGAACTATCTCAATCTATCTCCAAATCTCAAAAGAAAAATTCTCTAAGACAGTTCTTGGAAATTTCATTGCCACCGGGTCATCCGGCACTACGCCGGGTCATCCGGTCCTCGGATCTCCCGATCACAAGTCCCGAAATTCACTGTCTATCTCCCGAAGGTACTCGGGTCATCCGGCGTAGTGCCGGGTCACCCGGTGGCTGCCCAGAAATATATAAGGCCGTGGCCGGCGCCCCAACCCTAATCCTCTCTTTCTTCTTCCTCTCAACCGGCCACTACCCTCACTTCGCCCCCCATGGCGATTTGAAGTTTTCCCCAATGAATCAAGTCATCCTAGGGCTTCAAGGACTCATCTAAGTTCCTAGAACAACTTCATCCATCGGGTTACCCGGCGTTTGCGCGGGAAATCGAAGGAGGTAAAGATTCAAATCCATTCAAAATCCTTTTTCCCGATCTCTCAATGCTGGTTGTTCTAGATGATTTCCTTGGGTAGGATGCTTCATACTAGTGCCTAGAACTTCTCTAGATGATCTCATGAAGTTTCGTTGGCGGAATCCCGAGATCCATAGACTTCAAGTCCCGGTCTTGACCCTGCCGGGTCATCCGGCATCATGGCGGGTCATCCGGTAGGGGCTGATTTTCTCCAATGCCTTATCTCTCAAGCATCCTTTCTAATCCATCAATCATATCTCTTGTCCAGATGCCTCGACAGAAGACCATGGCTCACAGGAACCTTGGGGGAAGCTCTCAAGGTGGGGGTTCTCCCTCCGACGATGAAGGGCAAGCGGACCATGGGAAGAGGACTCAACCACAAGCCGTTCCAGAGCATGCTCATGGCCGTGGACGTATCCATCAGCAGTACTCATGTGCTCCTGGTACTCGTGGCCCTAGGAGAGGTGCACTTGGTGATGTTGAGGGAATTGAAGCCAACGACAACATTGATCTCACCCCACTCTCCTATGTGGTACTCTCTTTGACTCGTCCCGTTCGCTCTCCTCATGATCCACCCATGGTTAATTACATGAAGAAGGGCACATCTGTCAGTGAACTTAGATTTGAAGATCACTTTAGCAAACCTAGAGCATTCTATGGAGATCCTAGGTTTTGGTCACCTCATCATGCGGATTGGTATGAGTCGACTATTTTCAATAAAAAGAAACCTTCCACTCCCATGAAATGGATTGATTGGACTTATTTGAAGAATCGTGCTCCTTTACTTGAGGTGGTTGATCCCGTTGTCACTAGATGTGAGGAGATGGGCTTGACAGAGATTATGGCTTTTCAGTGTGACTGGAATGAGGAGGTGGTAGCTCAGTTTTATGCTACTCTGTCAGTTGACGACACCACCTCCACTTTTACTTGGTCCCTCCAGGGCAAGAGATTGTCTATTCGCTTGGATGCATTTGCTGAGATGTTTGGTCTTCGCCATGAGCTGAGAGAGAGAGAGAGAGGTTCTACCTTTATGGTAAATGAGGGATATGCTGATTTACATGTTGGAGATGAGCTCTCAGATCACAGACTGGCTTTCATGTATGATAGAGCTTATGGGGAAATGCAGATTGGGAAGATTTTAGGACTCTCACCATATTATAAGCTGTTTTATCACCTCTTCAGACAGACCCTTACTCTTAGAGGTGGAGACTCAGACAATATCTCCCACAGGGCAAAGAACTTGCTGTATCAGATGGTGCCAGGGTTGCCCAAGTTTTCAGTGGCCATGTTCATTTGGGATGAGACTACCTTGGTTTCTCAGGAGGCTATCAGTGGTTGTCACTATGCACCATACATCTTTCACATGATCAAGCAAGTGATCGGCGTCAACATCAGGCCCGACAAGGTTCATGATCTATTTCACACCTCTACGGGCAAGTTGGAGCAGCTCTTGAAGATTCGTAGCCACCGCACCACTCATGAGCCTAAGGGACCCTTTCCATGCATTTATCTTCATAGGAGCATGGGTGGTGGAAGCTTTCCAGGTTCTCAAGGTCAATCATCTTCACAGGCACCTCCTCCACCTATGGGTCCTTCATCCTCTCAAGGTCCTTCCTCCTCTCATGGACCATCTTCCTCTCAAGGCCCTATCCACATTGGGCGTCGTAGCAAGAAGAGCAAGCTTGAGCTCATGGCACAAGGACTATTTGCTTGTTTCAAGTCTTGCAAGCGCAATGAAGAGGAAATTCAAGCTACTAGAAGATGGATGGCGGAGGAAGCTCATAGGAGTGAGACAAGGGAGAAGCAAATGATGGCACATATGCATCTACCTCACTCACCCGTTCGTCCGGCTAGGGATTGGCCCGACTTTGCACCTATTGAAATTCCATGAGATCACCAAGGCACTTGGCAAATGGGTGGAGATGATGAAGAAGATGACGAGGAAGAGGACCTTCATGGCCAAGAGCAAGGTGAAGAACAAGGAGAAGATGACGATGGTGATGATGGTGAGGACGACGACGACGATGATGATGCTTAGCTCTCCTTTTTGGTGCTTGTTGCCAAAGGGGGAGTGAATTTGGTCGTTGGTGCTTGGAAGACCCCCCATCTATCTTTTTATCCTTTGTTATGCATCTTTGCTAGTTAATGGACATGTAATGAACTATGTGTGGTGTGAACTATGTGATGGTGTGCCAAGTGAGAACCTTCATTTGTGTAAGACCTTTATGGTACTCTATTATGCTAGTGTGATGTAATGAACCTTAATTATTGTGTGATGCATGTGTTGGTCGATGAATTGTTATTTCTCACTTTATTGTTGTGATATATCTTGCCATATGCATCACAGACTATTTTTTTGTTTCACACTTATGCACCTTTGTTGTTGTATGCAAAGATTTAGGGGGAGTTCTTGCTAAATGTGGCATGGGCATGTGAGGCCTCTCTTATTGATAAATGCTCACACTTAGGGGGAGCTTCTCACTATTTAGTTGGATACACTCATCTCTTTTTATTAAACCAAATTGTGTTGTCATCAATCACCAAAAAGGGGGAGATTGAAAGTGCATCCAGGACCCCTATTTGTTTTGGTGACAAATGGCAATCACAATTTGGAGGATTTAATTATTTAATTGAGATGTGTGCAGGGTTAAAAGTGAAAGAACACATTTTGGATAAAAAGGAGACCCCCCAATACAAGTCATGAGGTGTTAGTCGCTCAATGGAGGTTTAAAATTCGTTTTCTAATTTTGAATTTGAGTATAGGAAACACCGTACTATAAAGGGGGATGCGTATGGTCGAATTTAAGTTTGCCACATGTGTTTTACTTGAGATACTAATTTACACTCAAGAGACAAAATTCACTCACAAACACAGTTTGGAAAAACTTCCAGAATTCTCGGATGATCCGGCACCTTGCCGGGTGATCCGGCGGGCGGGTGACCCGACCGCAGGTCCCGATTTTCTCTAGGCGTGTCCCGGATGAACCCGGGTGATCCGGCATGATGCCGGGTCATCTGGTGTGTCGTCCAGCTGCACAGTAACGACTAGTTTTTGGGGGTTGGGTATTTATACCCCCTTTCCCCCTCCTTCATTTGTTGCTGACCTAACCCGGGACAAACACCGCTACAAGCTTTTACTCCTCTCTCCCAAATCCTCCTAGAGCTAATCCACTCCAAGAATTCATCTAGGGTGTGGGATTGAGAGTTGACTAGGTGTGAGGTTGAGCCCCTTGAGTGAGTTCATCACTTGTTCATCTCAAGAAGCACTTGTGGCGGCTTTGGTTCTTCGATTCGCATTTGTTACTCTTGAAGCTTGCTTCTAGACGGTTAGGCGTCGCCCGTTGAGTGCCCTCTTTGTGTGGTGCACCCGAGATCGTTTGTATTACCCCTCCTTTGTGGAGAATTCTTAGTGAGCACCAATCTTCCTTTGTGAGGATTGGGTGAGGCAAGAGGCTCTTAGTGATAGCCCTCCCTTTGTGGGATGCTCAACGGAGACGTAGCTCCCTTTGTGGGAGTGAACTTCGGATTAAACCTCTTGTCAATTGCTTGTTTGAGTTCTTCTACTCTCTCTAACCCTAGAAGTTTGTTTTGGCCCGATCTCTATATTTGTTGTACTACAACTTGAATCTTTGGTTGCAGGAGGTTCCTAGGATCTAAACTAAACTTTTGATTCATATAGAATTGCTAGGAATTCCTCTTTATTTCTTGAGTTCATAATCCTCTCTGGTTGCCGGGTCATCCGTCACAATACCGGAAGATCCGCCCGTCGGATCATCCGGCATTGTACCGGATAACCCGGTAAGTATTTAATTTCCGCTGTCAGTTTTTCAGGAATTTCGAAGTGAGCCTATTTACCCCCCCTCTAGGCATCACAAGGTCCTTTCAGCTGTGAGCACTGGTGGGCTTTTCAGGAGATTCTTGAGCTTGTCGAGTGCTTGCTGAGCCTCGGGCGTCCATGCGAAGTGGTCGGACTTTTTCATCAGGCGGTACAGTGGCAAGCTGCGCTCCCCGAGTCGAGCGATGAACCGACTGAGAGCTGCGAGACAGCCTGTGACACACTGCACACCCTTCAAGTTCTGGATTGGCCCCATGTTAGTGATGGCTGAGATCTTCTCGGGATTAGCCTCTATGCCGCATTCGGACACGACAAAGCCGAGGAGCATGCCCCTCGGAACCCCAAAAACGCATTTTTCGGGGTTTAGCTTCACCCCATGATCTCTCAGCTTTGCGAATACCTCCGTGTGGTCGGGGATCAGATCGCATGTCTTCTTCGATTTGACCACAATGTCATCGACGTATGCTTCGATTATTCGCCCTATGAGATCACCGAAAACGCGTCGCATGCATCTTTGAAATGTAGTGCCCGCATTCTTGAGCCCGAACGGCATCGAGTTGTAACAATAAGCACCAAAGGGAGTGATGAAGGACGTTGCGAGTTGGTCTGCTATGCACATCGAGATCTGGTGGTACCCGGAGTACGCATCGAGAAAATAGAGGGTTTCACACCCTGTCGTTGAATCGACTACCTGATCTATGCGAGGCAAAGGAAACGGATCCTTGGGACATGCCTTGTTAAGGCTCGTGTAGTCAACACACATCCTCCATTTCTTATTCTTCTTCTTTACAAGTACAGGGTTAGCTACCACTTGGGGTGGAACACTTCTTGGATGAACCCTGCACTAAGGAGCTTCTTGATCTCCTCGCCTATAGCCTTGCACTTGTCGTCGTTGAAGCGGCGCAGGCGCTGCTTGACCGGTTTCGATCCCGGTTTGATGTTCAGTTTGTGCTCGGCAACCTCTTTCGGGATCCCCTTCATGTCGGAGGGTTTCCATGCGAACACGTCGAGGTTCGCTTTGAGGAAGTCGACGAGCGCGCTTTCCTATTTAGGATCGAGCGCCGTCCCGATACGGAGCGTGCGGCCATCATCAGTGATAGCCACATCCTTGACGTTCTTGGCGGGCTCGAAAGAGCAGGCCGCTCGCTTGGACGACTCGGGGATATCTTGGTCCTCGGAGGGGGGCTCAGCGTGGAGCTTCTCGGACCGGATGAGTGTCTCAGCGAATTGAAAGCACTCGTTATCGCATTCGTATGCGTACTAAAACGTAGTCCCCTCTGTGATGACCCCCTTCGGACCAGGGATCTTCAACTTGAGATACGTGTAGTAGGGCACGGCCATAAACTTCGCGTAGGCCGGCCTCCCGAGGATGGCATGGTACGTCCCCGAGAACCCCACCACTTCGAAGGTGAGGGTTTCTGTGCGGAAGTTCCGTGATGTCCCGAATGTGATGGGCAGATCAATCTGCCCTATCGGGAGTGCATCCTTCTCGGGGATGACCCCGTGGAAAGGTGTCGGCGATGGGCGCAGTCGGGACCGCGAGATGCCCATACTGTCGAGCGTCGTCATGTACAGAATGTTGAGCCCGCTCCCTCCATCCATCAACACCTTGTGGACCCGCTTGGTCCTGATCAGTGCACCCTGACAGATTCTGGACGTGAACTTGTTTCGAAGATTCCCGTTGACTCGTGACGAATTTTGGCATGAGACCAGTGCCATTGGAAGCTCTATGAAATTGTGCTTCCAACCATATATAGAACGTCCAAAACCGACTCCGTATGCGACCTGGGCGTCCGTTTTATTGCGCACTGCTCCTGGACTCCGAACTGGACTTGAACTTGAATTGCTTTTGGCCTCCACCTCGGGGACTCGAACCGGATCAACCTTGGACCTCCTTCTTGACTTGGAAAACCTTGTTGGACTTCTTCTACTCCATTCCATGCACCAATCATGGTCGTATGCATGGGTGTCATGTCCTTATCATTGTTTTCATTGTTAGCTTTTGCTACTTTCCGAACCGCCGCGTATTCTACGCCGCCGTCGTGAATTCAAGCTCCACCTTGTGAGTGATTAATAAATTGCTCGTTGTATTTTTCTTGTTCGTTCTATCGATTGCGTGCAGGAAAAACGATCTTCGTGATCAGGCTGATCTCGCACCGCGAGGTTGGTAACCATTGGAGGTACGGTTCAGCGATTGCATTGGCGCAACGGGTTCGCTCGTCGTAGTCGGATCGTGAGGGTCGAACCACCACCAAATCGAGATTTATCCAACTCACCGAAAGATCGGGCACTCCCCCTCTATCATCAACCCTCTTGAGTGCGGCTTAAGCCTGCCACGTTATGGCCTAAGTGCTGGTAGACGGTAATCGAGTGCACGCTCTGACGGGGTGGCGTGCAACTGGCGTTGGATGTGACGGCATATCGGAGGTCGTGGGGGTGCATTGTGTGTCATTACGGCTATTGTCAGACCCAGCCGTCCTCCCGTTGCGCCAGCTGTGGTCTTTGCATGGCGTGGAAACCGTCGTCACGCGTGTCGTTGCGGAGAAGCTTGGGGGCTGGGGCGGCGCCACGTTCGTGCGGGGCCCCAGACCCACGCTCCGGCTCCCCCGTGTGGACCCCGTCTTAGTCGGAGATGGAAGATACTCGTGCGAATGGGTAGTCAGAGGCAAGGCGGAGCGTACTCGGAGACGAAGCGTACTAGTGCGAGGCGGAGAGTACTTGTGCGAGGCGGAAGATACTCGGAAGTGGGGAAGTCTTGTCAGTGAGGGTCTTGACGAAGATCTGCATCCCTCCCTGTCCTGGATCTTAGCCTTGACATTGTCAATGGTGTCAGAGAACTCCATCTCCAGGTAGATCATCTTGTTGCTTAGGGGGCCCTAATCCAGGCCCTCGTCAGTCAGCCAACAAAACTTCACTATGTCGAGAATCGGGTTACAATGTCGAGATGTCGGCTTTTACAAGACGATGAGAATAATCGCTCAAAGGGAAAACCCTAACAGGATATATGACCAGTAACGTACCGGCGACGGACTTCCGCTTCGCTCCGTCGAAAGTCGGTCTTTATGTGTAACATACCGGCGACAGCCTCCACTTCGCTCCGTCGAAAGTCGGTCTTTATGTGTAACTGAATTTGGATCGTAACTCAACCCACAACATTTACCTCGTACATATCGTGGAAGCACTTAACTGTACACGAGATCAGTTCACTTAACCATACTCTCGCTATTTATTATATAACTTCAACAATATATAGTGTCATATATATGAGCAGTATTTGCTTACAAGTGACATCATTTATGAATATTCAAACTCCCACATGTTGTACATATATGGAATTGTGCAATAATTCATTAATTCCATTCGTCCGAATACCTACCTCGTTGGAACAGCAAATTGATCCAATCACCCGCTTCTTCTTCAGATTAATCCGACTAAACTGATTCATCGTGATCTCCTTCTCATGCCTCCGAGTCGAGCGAGATGACTCCGAGCGCCTTCACCAAGCTCAGCAGGTTCTCATGCGACGACCCACCACGGCCGGCGGCGGCCTCCGCCTCCGCCTTCCACCTCGCCGCGCTCCTCCGGATCCCCTCGCTCTCCATTACATCGTCGACGTGCCGGGCGACCTGCTCTCTGCTCACCTCGGCATCCAGCCGGAGCCCGACGCCCCACACCTCGCACGCGTACTTGCAGATGGTGAACTGGTCCGCGAACACCGGCCAGCACACCATCGGCACGCCGGCGGCGAGCCCCTCGCACGTCGAGTTCCACCCGCTGTGCGTCACGAAGCACCCCACGGCGCGGTGCCGCAGCACCCGCTCCTGCGGGCACCACGTCGCCACGCGGCCCCGTGCCGCCGTCTCCGCGAGGAACGCCGGCGGCAGCGCCACCACAGCGTCGTGGTCGCCGGCGCCGGAGACGAGGTCGTCCCTGATTACCAGCAAGAACGGACGGCCCGTAGCGGCGAGCCCCCACGCGAACTCGGCGAGCTGGGCGGCGGTGAGCAGGGTCATGCTGCCGAAGTTGGCGTACACGACGGAGCCCGGGGCCTGCGCCTCCAGCCATGCCAGGCACTCGGTGTCGTGCTTCCACAGGCTCAGGTCGATTATCGAGTCCGAGTCGCCGGCGTCGACGTCTTCGTCTTCGTCTCCATCACCGTCGTGGCGGCGGTGGAGCAGGGTGCCCAGCGGGCCGACGGTGTAGATGCGCGGGTACTCGGCGCGGAGGGCGGCGAGGACGTCGGGCTCGAGGGCGTCGAAGGTGTTGATGATGAGGGCGCCGGCCTTGGTGCAGTTGTTGGTCTCCGTGATGTTGAACCAGAGGCCGAAGTCGTCGGGGTCGGTGGTGCGGACGAAGCTCGAGACGTCGCCGAGGCTGATCGGCGGCATGCCGGGGATCCAGTCGATGATCGTCTTCTCCAGGTAGCCGTTCGTCAAGGAGCACTCATCTGCAAGAGATGAGAAAATGACGAGCGAGTCGATAGACACATTGACGTTAATTTGGTTGCTAGCTTACTTGAGTAATTATAATTAGTAAGAGTACATGCATCTTAGTTTGAATTGAGAAAAAATAATATAGATTATATTAATAAAGGGAATTTGGTGATTCTACCCCTACTTTGCAGCTCAATGGTGATTTTGCCCCTTCTTTTCTAACTTTGCAATTTTACCCTCACTTTTCTCATATGAAGCAGCCGTTTACCCCTGGTTTGAGGGTCCGTCAAATGAAGCGTGATTAAAGGAATTAAAGAAAAGAAAAACATGTTTTCAGGATAGGGAAAGGACCCAACTACCCCTCTCTCATCTTCTTATCCAATCCTTGCTTTTTTTTTTGCTCGGTTCCTTGCCCTGTCGTGCCTGCTCCGGCCGTCAAGCTCGTCCTTGCCCCACGCTGGCAGCTGCGGCACGCGCGTTCCTGCCTCCACCAGCGCCTGCTACCCACGTCCGAGCTCCTTCACAACGTCGGTCGTCCTCCACCCCAACCCCATCAGGTCTGCGGTCGCTGGTCAGGCCGCGCGCAGCAGTACGGAGGCAGGGCGCCGCCGGGAGGTACTAGACGGAGAGGAGGCCGGTGGCGGCGGCGGAGTGGAAGAGGAAGCCGACGGCTGGCTCAGAAGCGGCGTGGCGCGGATCCGGCGCCGCGGCGTGGAACAGGGACTGCGTGGATGTGGGGCAGCGAGCGCGAGGCCGTGCCCTGCTCTGCACGCTCCGGCGACCGCGACCACAAGGAGCAGCAGCGCGCGTAAGGCGTTGCAGGGACCAAGCGGCGTCGCGCGGGGTCGAGCGGAGCTGCGGCGGCGTTGCGGGCTGCGGCAGGAGCAGGGTGACAGCGCGCGGAGCTGGGCGAAGCTGCGGGCTACGGCTGAATGTAATGAAGGAGGAGGGCCCCTGCTTCGGATGCGGATCAAGGCCAGTGGCCTCGCCCGCGCGCGACAAGTGCCGGCGCCGGGAATCAGAGTTCCCGCGGCCGCCACGGCCAGCGGCGTCGGGAGGCCGCGACTGGCGGCGTGGTGAAGAAGGAGCTCCGGTGTGTGCACGGGCGCACGGCCGCAGGCACCGTGGGGAAGGAGTGAGCTCGGTGAGGGATTTGGGGAACCTGGGGATTTGGCCGGCGTCGGGGAGGCGCTTGGCTCGGAGGTAGTGGCGGCGGCGCGTGGGCCCGATGCGTGGTGGTGGCGGCCTGGGGTTGTCATGCGCAGAGGCAAAATCATAAGGGCATAGCTGTCTGTTTACAACAGATTTAACACCGTTAACTGGCTATAGCGGAACAGGGGCAAACCGAAGCTTCATTATGAAAAAGTAAGGGTAAATTCACAAAGTGTAGAAAATAGGGGTAAAATCACCATTTGCAATGAAAACAGGGGCAAAAACACCAAATCCCCATTAATAAATGTCTTGCATTCATGCATGTTGCATACTTGCATTTGGTATTTATGAGAGTGAATACATTTCAAAATGTATTCATCATGTTATAGATTATTTCTCGTATGCTTGTATTAATTAACTTTATTAATAGTTCAAAAATAATTTGCTGACTAAGTTTGAATTTTGTTACTGCATGTGGCCAAAATAGTTTTTGCTTGATAGAGCAGAGTATGAAGGACCAATATAATTACCTCTGCAAGCATAATATTGAAATTTAATACTAATAAGTTCGGAGCATAATCACGTGTGCTTAGTAGATTTTGAAAACAACAAAGACATCTGTGTACACAAGACTTTTACTTTATGCTGCAAAGCAAGTTGCTCTCAGAAAAATTGAAGCACAAGCAACTGGCCAATAAGATAATATTATTGTACTATTCAAAGTCTGTCAAAGGTAAACTTGATCCAACGACTTGTAGTTGCAGTTGCACTAACATGCAGAGAAGTAAAGTACTCCTTCCGTTTCATAATACTTGTCATTTTGACTTTTCAAGATATATTTTTTATTATGCACCTACATATATATATACTTATGTCTGATACATAGCAAAAAAGATGCATCTAGAAAAATCAAAACGACAAGTATTATGAAACAGAGGGAATACATCTTTTTTTATATAAATTTAGTGAATTTGAACGTCTTCATTGTGAATTTGAACGTCTTCATTGTAAAGTTTAGCACCAAACTAACCTCCCCTTACGTTTTCTTTTTACTTTTTTTTTCATTTGAACGTATATAAGATGTTTGGGCGGAGAAAAATTGACGCAACATTATTTGTAATTCCAGTTAAAATTTGACAGAGTCCCGGTAAGCGTCGAGTACCTTTGAGTGGCAGGTAGCCTCGCTCCTTGAGCTCCCGGAGCCCATGTGACCCATGAGCGCCGCTGCGCTTCCACAACAGAGCACCATGCTGGGGACGCCGAGCTCCCGCGCCACCTCCAGCGCGAAGCTCATGAGCCAGGTCGGCAGCACGCACGTCACCGGCGGCACGCCGCCGCCGCTACCGCGGAGCCGCGCGACAAGCTCCCTCAGCGGCGCCGCGCAGTGGCGGACAGTGGCCCTGGACAGGCCGAGGTCATAGTCCTGCGCGTTCCGGTCGGCGTCGAGCAGCCCGTCCGGGACGGTCTCGATCCGGAACCCCTCGCGGGCGCCGGCGGCCGTCACGGTGCAGCCGCCGGCCGCGGCCTCCGCGCGGCGGAGGTTGTGCTCGGTGACGACGAAGGTGATGAAGACGCCGCCGCGGCGGAGGAGCTGGGCCAGCTGCAGCGCCGGGTTCATGTTGCCGGAGCCCGGGTACGGCACCACCACGGCGTGCGGCCTCGCCATGCTCTCGCTCTTGTTGGTGCTTGCACGTACAATGGTGAGCGATCAGTTGGTTCTTTTTTGTGCTTTTATTATCTCGCGCCATGGATCAGAGTTAACAAAGATATATAAATATATAGCGCGCTGGAGAGGACAGAGGAGAGATCGATCGATGGCTCGTCCCGTGAATTCCGACGCATTTGGCGGGGCTAGAGGATCATGTGTGCTAGCTGGTGACGGCTCTACAGATTGGCTGGACAAAATAATAATGGAGTTCGGCTAACGTAAAATTAATCCATCATCAACAACATGATCATGTGAATAGTTTTGGACTATGTGGATATAGGAGATCGACTTCATGCATAATCAATAATAAGACCATGAATATAGTGTGCATATTGATGTTTGGTGACTGCATGCAATTATTTCTTAAACATTCTTGGTTTCAAAGTTACCTTGGCATTGTAATGTTGAGTCGCCCGTTTTTTTTAGATTTGAAATTTGAATACAAGTGGATAGAACATACACATGTCACTTGATGCACCTACCACTTAGTATAGGGACGGAGGGTTTCGAGAGGGGTCCCTCTTCCTCATCCTCTTTTTCCTCTTCTTCTCCCTCTTTCTCCCCTCTTCTTTCAATGGAGTTCCGGGGGTAGGGGGGCTTGAGCCCTCTCTGCCGCCCCATCGCCAAATCCGTCCCTGGTACCACCTAACACATTGCATGCATGCAAAACCACCATTATGTTTAGCCATTATTATTTCCTTTTTAAATTTGAAAATTTGTGTACGACTGATTCGTGAGCAAAGTTTCATCAGGCATATAAACCTATACATGTAAGCATAGAAACCAATTTTTGTATAGAAACACACGAGCATATGCATATAATTATTTAGCTGCTCTTATTTTCTTTTTAAATTTTGAATACAATTGATTTGTGTGATCTAGTTTTGCCATGCATAAACATCAATTCACACAAGAATAAAAACAAATATTTTTCTTTTTAGTTGAAATTATACTTTCACGTGGCATATAAACCTCACATAGAAGCATAGAAAGCAGTGTTGGTAACCATATAAATCAGTGAGAACCATCATATAAACATAGAATTTGCATTCATAGAATTTCGAGATCTATGAAAAAAGTGCAATTCCTATACTCGACGGCGGCGACACCTGCAACAAAATCTCGGTGCGTAGCCCGACACACATGAGCAACGCTGAGCAACACATCCTCAACATGTTTGAGAGCTTGTAGTCGTTCTTGCGACGACGAGCCGAGCATCACCTTTGGCAGCTTCTGACTAAGCACTGGCAAAGTCGAGAAGGCTCTGCCACAGCAGCCAAAAGTCAAAGAATCATGTTGGCACAATCATAGAATCATGCAAATGTTATATAATCCTGCAGAAAAACACGGCGCATTGGCTAGACACAGATATTTTGGTTCATCCGGTGGTGAGGAAGAGGAATTGTGGCCTCCACGTACAGCTGTAGCCCTGCACAAACAACAGCTCCCAAACAACAGCGTTGTAGGGCTGCAACTCCCCTGCAATGATGAAGAGCAACAACACGAAGGCCGGCCATGAGCAAGAACGCGGGCGAGGAAGGGAAAAAGGTGAAAGATTCTGGCATTGGCTGTAAGATTTGCAGGATCACTAGTAGTAGATCTAGACGGGTGTTCTCATTACATAGGTGTAAGACATGGTTGTTCTCGAGGTTGACCGAGAGAGCAGAGAGGGAGAGGAAGGATACTGACCATGGAGTTGGGAAGTCGAGGATGTACCTCGTCAGAGTAGATGGAAACCGTCATCACCGTGCAGTGCAGGCGGTGATCGTGAGGGAAGCGCAGTGTAGTGGCGGCGCAGACGCAGGGGTGGCGACGCTTCCCGTCGGCCTTGCAGTGCCCCTTGATCGGTAGGGTTATAGAGGAGTGGGGACTGGCGGCTCAGGTGAACCTCGTGTCTGGAGCCCGTGCCCCCCACCTCTTCTTATAGGCACTGTGCGATGGGGCCCGCAACCCTAATAGGTTTGGGCTCTCCTGATCAGGGAGACAAGTCAAGGGCCCAGTTGGCTTTTGGACCAACTAATGGAGATCAATTTAACATTCTCCCCGTTGATCACACCTTATACTTCATCCTCTTGCTGGGTATCCGCTTCATCACAAATAAGCACACCGAGCATGGGCCATCTTGATAATAATGACCATCAAATTAACCAACCACGATACGTTTACCTATTTGAACAGATCATAATCTAGGCCCTTAATAATTCAGAAATCATAGGTTCTACCATCGACCCATGTCGACTATGTGTTCTCTCAACACACTGGGAGGTAAAACTTTGGTAAGCGGATCCGCAAGTACTTGCTTGGTACTCATATGCTCAATACTTTCAAAATAATTCTGGATTTTCTCCTTTGCGACATATAACTCATTTTCAATGTGTTTGGCAACACACTTGACATGTTGCTATTGGAGACAATACACTTGAATGGTATGTTGCTGTTGTCTACCATTATCTATTCTGGGTAAAGGTTTCTCTAACCATTTAGCCTGTTTTGTAGCCTCATATCATGCTGAACTTTGGGTATACTTAACCCATGATATCACAATTATTTTGCTTCGGAGCTTTTCCACAATAAAACTCCAAGTTCGAGTGTTAGGTACTACTGTGGGCTTCACTAAACAACTCGTCAATACCTAATTCTTTTTACTCACAACCTTTTTGTGAGTACTTGTTACTTTCTTACTTAGCATGAGGCTTACAACTCTTTGCAGGATTATTGCAAAATCTTTCTTTAACTCCGTTCTAATGATCTATAGCTGGATTGGACTTTTACCAAAATATCCCAGATACTTAAACTATGTCAGGGTAACTTCTTTCTTGAGCAATTGATTCTGCTTCCAACAGATGAAGCACATGGAACCACTTTCATTCGATCGATCATATATTGGTTCCTGGAATATTAAAATTCCAAAACTGTTACCCTTGACTTCATATAGAACAGGTGTACGCTGACTCACATGCATACTATATTTCTTTAGAATTCTTTTCTAAGTATGCTCTTTGCGATAATCCTAATACCCCTTTAGTTGTATCTCGGTAAATTTCAATTCCTTGAACGAATGATATTTTACCGAGATATATCAAGGTTTGAGGACAATAACTTCCTTGTCTGCAACAACAGACTAACTCACTACTAGAGAGTAGTGATCTGTATACGTGATGAGGAAAACATGTTTCCAATTCTTGAACTTTGCATAAATGCAATTGTCCTCGTGATCCTTACTTAAAACCCAAAACTCACTTCAGGCAGCATCCTACATGTCCTTTTCCCTTCCATGACAAAACCTTTGGGTCATGCCATGTAAATAACCTCATAATCTCAATTGAGGAATGCCGTATTACATTATGATTCTGGAGAATCCTTACATGAGAAAATGTCTCATTGTAACTTATTTCTTTTCTTTGCACGAAAACCTTTTGACATAAGTCGTGTATCACGTTTACTCTCATTGCCTTTGGAGTCACATATAGTTTTGTAGACCCATTACAGTCCACTGTTTTGAATCCTTTAGCCATTTTCTTCTAAGTCCCGTTGGTACTCATAATCTCATTTCATTTTCCAAGACTTCTCTCGAATTCTTTTACTCAGCACTATTGTTGTTCTATGCGACAATGGTAACTATAGGATCCTGAAGGACAGGTTTCTGCTTTATGCTTCTTGTCGCTATGGGAGTACTGGACATCCTATGCTCCCCCTACATATCAGGTATTGACGGTGTAGTAACAACAGATAGTGAGAAAAATGGCTCCTTGAATCATTGGAGTGGGTACACTCACCCGCTTCTGCTCAAGGTCAATTTCTCGAGCTACCACATTCTTTCTCTTCATTGCATCCTCTAGGTGGAGTTAGGTATCCTTGGACCATGCTCCCCAGATTGTCTCATCTTATGTAAAGATGGTGTATCATTAAACTTTCTTATTTGGGTTTAAACTTTCTTGACTAGTGCAAAAACTGATCGACTACGCTATCTTCCTATCAGAAATATGAAAAAATACAGGAACTTAGCTATCTCTTTTCTTAGGGGTATCGATTATTGTCGGAGAATTTTCCGCATAGTCCATAAGGGGGTCAACCCCGGTGGTTTAGATTCGGATGGGGGCGATCTAGAGCTAAGCGCTTAATGGTTATGCGAAAGCACACGGAACATGACGAGTTTATACTGGTTCAGGCCTCCGGAGAGTAAAACCCTACGTCCAGTTGTTGGTGTAGATTGTTTGAGGATTGCGTGGTTACAATGGGGTCGCCCTGCCCGCCTTATATTGGCCAGCGAACAAGGTCGGCGCCCACACTCCTGGTCGGTTACGACCAGGAGACCTAAGTCTAGTTGATTACAATTATTTCTATATTTCCCGGACTGCCTGTCAGATCCGCCCCTGTCTTATCGTGTACGCCAAGTGTTGTATTTGTTCCGGATAAGGTCTTCAGGAGGTCATGTGGGCCACAGATCAGGTCTGTTGGGCCCACAATCAGGTCGGTTGGTTTCTGGTAGGCCGGACCCACTTGTCGGGGACGACCATGAGACTGGTCGGTGGGGACCTAGGGGTACCCATGTCCCACAAGCCCCCGAGTGATGTGTAGGCGCGTCGAACTGGATGGAATCATGACGAAGTCGTGGAGCTATCGACAGGTCAATAAGCGTGCATGTGTTGACGACTGTTAAGTGCTACTTTTATGCCGTCAACTCCTGCATGAAATGAATGAAAAGTGATCATCAACACTAGAATAGGGGTTTATACTTACAAATTCCACAAGTGTTGGTGTTTCTAGCTTTTGTTGCAGGACACATCAAAATGCACATCGAATGATACAACTGGGAGCAAGTAAACCAATGGCATAGATATGACATCAGCATAAACAACCTCAAATGCCAAGTTGGTCTCCACCATTGCAACGGGCTCGTCGAGATGATCGAAATGGATATATCATTTGCCTACTTTGGAGTTCGGATGAAAGAGATATGCACAAGATATCATGTGGGCCCGGTGGGACCCACACCAAGCCACATGGCGACGTGTTGTCACACAGGAGTCCACATGTCCATGACACATCATCGATCCAAAGAAACACACTCTCGACCAATCAGGAGCCAGTACACAGATCCAAGGACCCACAACCACGAGATAAATGGCTAGAAATACCGCATACACCCCCATACCCACCTTGGGACCCACCTGGAAGTCACCTGGACGAAAGGCGGTGCGAGGGGAGCAACCTGGGGTTCGGCCGAACCCACTTTGCGGCCTCTCGTGCCGCTCTTCCACGTGTCGGCTTGTCGTGACGAACCAAAGGCGGTGCCAGGTGCTTGCCCGAATATTCCCTCGTGATCTTGCAGCTCCTTCTCATGGAAGATCCACCAACTTGGCCCCCACTCCTCTTCGCCATGTGCCACCACCCTATTGGTGGCGCCCATGGCAGCCAAGGGGGCTCCTCCTACTCTCCTTGGCCTATAAATAGAAGTGGAGGGGGTTAGAATAGAGACACACAACTCCTCTCCTCCTCTCTCATTTTCTCTCTTGAGAGGAGAGGCTCTCCTCTCCTCCTTCTAGAGTGTAAGTGTGGAGTAGTTGATTAGATCAAAGCTAGGGAGAGAATGAAAGGGATGTACCTCTATGGATGCTCGTTCTTCAATTAGAGTAAAGTGAGTATTTCTGCATTTTCTATTTGGACCAAAGTGCAAGTGATATGTTCTTGTGTTCTTCACCTGTTCATCATTTAGAGGCACGTGTTCTTCACGAACACGCCCCCCTCGATATAGTTGATTAGGTGCACAAGTTTGTATCCTGTTTGTATGACTAGTCTATTAGAATAAAGTGGATGCTTGCATGCTCTGATTAGAATAAAGTGTGTTCGTGATTCCTTTCTAATAGTTTATGCTAGGTTGCATGAGTAGTCTTTTTCCTCTGCTAGTGCGTAGATCCTGGGCTTATGTGTTCATCTGCTGCAAGTCGTTCGTATACGTTGGAAGCATAGTACGGGGTCGAGTGCTCTCTCGTATGCCTTTAGTATAAGCTAGTAGTACCTATAGTGAGTGAGATCAGTTCTCTTTCGTGGTCGTAGTTCTATAAGTACAGAGTGCCGTAGTCCGTTGGCTATGACAGTAACCACAGCGTAGACGTTGTGTCACGCTACTGGTTATCATTCGTTTGGCTTATCCCGAGTTAGGTAGAGGTAGTCCAGGTGGTGGTAACAGCCCGTCTGGCCCTCATTGATCCTCCGCAGCTAGATATAGTCAGAGCTCCGTTCCACATAGATCCGCGTACCGGAGTCGCTTGTTAAGTCAGGGCTATCGGTACCCTAAGCCAAGTTCTATCTAGAGATCGACCTTTAATCTCATCTATAGTGCTATCTTTAGGAATCCTCTCTATCCTTGCCTTTTATCTGGGTGTGTCCTTGGACTGACTAGTATGAAGTTAGTGCACACTGTTCCCTTGGATTCGATACCCTTGGAATACTCTGAGGTGAAAGCTACAATGGTATTCGTGCGCTTGCGGATTTATTTCGTGTGGTGCTAAAATACCCAACAAGCTCTTTGGCGCCGTTGCCGGGGAACGGTTGTTGTATCTATCTTCGTACCTAGTGGTCCTCGTATCTTTTCATTTTTCTTTATTCTACCTTTACCCCCGTTACCCATGGAGAGGCCATCCTTTTACGACCTCTCCACCTCAGCTTATGAATTCTATGAGCCACCATCAATGTCTTCATCTGGCTATGATCTTGACCCCGACTTTATAGACATGGTTCAAGATAGACCCTTCTTTGGAGCTATCAATGAAGATCCCTACATTTATTTGAAAGAATTCGAGGATTTGTGTTCACACTTGGTTACCCCAGGCATGACACAGAAAACCGTGAGGTGGAAGTTGTTTCCGTTCTCTCTCATGGGGAGAGCAGAACAATGGTACGCTCACACTGTAGGGAGTGTGAACGGTAGTTGGGAAGAGCTTCGGGATGACTTTTGTAACTCGTTCTCTCTCATGGAGAGGACGGAGCAATGGTACGCTCACATAGCCTCTCTCCCAATGGACATTCTCGATTTCGAGAAATTAGAGGAGGAGTCTACTGGTGCAGCATGGGCTAGGTTTTTACGTCTTCTGGCTTCTGACCTAGACCTATTGTCTCTTCCCGATGATGTACCATTATACATCTTTTGCATGGGTCTAGACATGGAGGCTGCCTTAGATCTCGACGAGATCACTGGAGGTTCATTTGTTCACAAAACTCCAACAGAAGTAAGAGAGATCCTTGTTTCCCTCTTGGAGAGCTCTGTCTTCCCCACCATTCATAGCGAACCCTGCCAATCTGAGTCGAGCTATGAGGATCTTCTAGCGGCTGAATCCGATCCATCACCTTCCACATCCTCTTATTCAGCCATAGAACCCTCACCTGAACCAAGAACCATGGAGGAAGAAGAAATTCAACCTCCAAAGTTCCTCTATCAATTCGAGGATGACCCTTTTGAAGATCTCAAAAACACCTTGAATTGCTTAGATGTCCAACTAGGGAAGGAGCCCTCTTTTGTCCAAATCCATCAAGCTAGAAATCTTTGGACAGAACCTTCCCCTAGGCCTACGGTACCTCCTTTGCCTCCCGATCCTCCAAACAAAACATCTATCATGGAGGCCATGGAGAAGAAGTGGTCGACTGGAGTGGGAAACTTTTCCGAAGCACTTTGGATTTGTTCACCTTCTTTGATCATTTCTTGTTCCACAAGGGGAATTATCGTAGAAGCCCATCTTAACCCCACTATGGAGGTTAATATTATGCCATGGCACCTAGCGTACACTTTGTTGGGCAATATTACGCTAAGACCATCCGACAAGCTCCTCAAGAGTTGTCCCTCAGGACACATTCTTGAGTGTCGGGGGGTTGCATGTGCCGTGCCGATCACCATAGACAAGATTGCGGTCACTCTAGACTTCCATATCTTTGATATCCTCGATCTTGATCTCCTCCTAGGCTTCCCTGTAGAAAAACTTCTCGATGCATCTCGAGGGAGTCTAGATGAAAAGCTTAGGGAAGCTGCTTCTGCCACCACTCCCTTGTTTTCAGAAAGTCCTATGGAAAAGCCTCTTCCCAAGCATGACTCGCTCAAGGACATGATGCATGTATCTCTGTTCGCATCGCCCGAGCCTGTTCTCGTTGAGGGTGTAGACCTCTCTACTCCTCAGGAGTACGACTCGAAAGAACCTCTTCACCTTTGTGAAGACGAACGATCATCATCACCCTCGACCGAGTTTGAGCCTCTTTACACTGGCCCATACTTTGTTGCTCTCGACCTTGATCGAGAATCAACATCAAGCTTCCACGATGTATCTCTTGAGATGGAGAAATTATGGGCCATGGAAATCTATGAGGCACCGACTCTGGAGTCCGAAGGAAAGGATTCCATTGACAAGCATGGTAGCTTCACTCTTGATATACCTCAGGAACCATGCTTGCATCATCCTTCTCCAGGGTCAGCTATGCTCAGTGCATAGAGCATGCACGAGGGCTACAACCGCCTTATGGTCCTTTCCTATAAAAAGTTTAGAAGGTTGGTTGTAGATGCATATGTTTACCATAAACATTGCAGATTTTGTACATGCATGTGGCACTAACCTTGCAGCTGAAGCTTCAATGACACATCAATAATTGGTGGTGAGACGGGAATGACATCACCAATGATAGCTGCAAGAAGAAGCTCCCATGGTCGAGCTTATGACCGTAAACAAAGCACTACCAGGAGATAGTCTGGATTAGGTTAGATTTCATTTCCCTTTTTCAAATAAAGAGCAAGAGCATGTTTTTAGGATAAGGTGTACTTCGGGTATTTTTGGTCGCTAACCTTTCAGGTGGAGATTGAAAAGAATGACGGACAGTTAGCACCTAAGAACATGTGAGCTACATCAACTACAACACCTTGGTAATATTTGGTGAGGGAACATGTACAAAAGGAAGCTTGATCTCCACACACTTGAGTTTTGTTGCCTAGCAATGTAAACTTCAAGTGTGGGGGAGGTATGTGAGTATCCTGAGTAAAGTTCCCCTCACACAAAATCTTATCCTGGTTTGGAGATGATGTTAGCTCTTGCATCTTGCCCAACTAGCTAGGTACGTCCTGCTTTTGACTTTAAACAAAGCCCTTCCAGGAGGTTGCCCGATGTTCACCATCTTATGCTCATGTTTATATCCCTTTGAAAATAGCTTGATCATGCTTTTATGCTTCCTTTATCTATGTTTGCAATGCTATGGTTTGAGTGCATGTTTAGCTATGTGCATTCATAGGTTGTTTTAAATTAAGCATGGTGCTTAGGTTAAAACCATCTTCTTCAGTCAAACAAGACATGGCGTCGAGTTTGATTGATGAACCTTATAGTTAATGCACACATGGATATTAGTTGTATATGTGGACTAACCCTTGCAGGAATTTTCGAATCCAAACGAGGTAAGTCATCAAGCTTGATTCAAAAGGAAAGGTAAGCCAAGGCATGACAGCCTTGTTTGAGCTAGGTCTCTTGGTGAATAAAAAAAGAAACAAAAACAAAAAAATGTGTTTGTTTTCGAATAAAGGCTCACTGGTTCTCGAATTAGTAGAGTCCATCTTTTGTTTTTCCTTTTTTGTTTGAAGACAGCACCAGGTACATGAACAAGTGTGGGGGAGATCTCCCAAGCTTATCATTGACATACACACTTGGGATCTCCCACACAGGCGTTGCACAACATCGACCGCGCTTTCATGACAAGGGACAAGGTAAACTAGAGTGATCTGGCTGCCTCATGGGTCAGCTGAACCACCACTGGTCTTCCTTGTTTCTTATATTCTTCAGGAGCGATGGTATGTGCACCCTTTATCTCACTCCCCCTGATTCATGAGTTTGAATGAGTTTCAATTCCTATCTGCTAAATCAACTCATGGAATCTGCTTTACTTGCTCTACATGTTTCCCGTGGTTGGCTTGCATATGTTTTATTCCATACTTATTATCTTGGTGCTTGTGAACAAAAATCTTTAGGAAAGCATGTTCATCTAAGTAGTTGATGCTTGTGATATGGTTTGATGATATGATCTTCTCTCTGAACGTTTGAGTGCTTGGGAAATTTTATTTGAAAACTTGAAAACCTTTTGCAAAGCTCCTCTTTGATATACCAAAGTCCTACCAAAGCCATATGATGAGTTATCTCGAAAACCTTCTACTCATATGCTGCTTGGTATTGCATTGAGCTTTGTCAAATTGTTGTGACCCTTGTGAGAATTCTTTTCATGCTTTCATGATCAAGATTCACGTGCACTCCATGTCCCCCTTGATATGCTTCTACACTGGAAGTTAGCATTGTATCATCTATCCATTCTACAAAAATAAAACTCCATATGTGGTGTGACCTCTCTCTCCAAAAGTATTCTTGAAAAAAAAAGAGACGGGCTATGCAAAAAAAGAAAGAAAAAAATCATGCTCAAAGCATGAGAAAAAAAGAAGAGAAAAAAAGAGAGATAGCCCATGTCCAAAAAAAAGAAGAAAAAGGAGAGAGATGGAACATGCAAAAAGGAGTTCCAATGAATTTGATGGTAATAACTAGCACCCATTCCGGGCCTAGTGTCCACCTTACCATCACCACAACATTCGTCGTATATATGGTAATATCTAGCACCCATTTCGGGCCTAGTATCCACCTTACTATATCCATCACATCCATACATGCGCACATCTTGATCTGATTGTATGATTTGATTTTCTCTTTGGATCCGGTTTTTGACTTTGCAATATATGTGATACAAGTATGCTTTATCTTTTATCCTACCCTGAGCTCCACATATAGCCATCATTAGAAGTAGGATGAAAGAAAGGCAACCTAATGCCTTGGTGAGGACATATACACATTGAGCGATCCGAGAGAATCAAATGAGGAGCTAAGCAAGGTTTTGTTTTTAAAAACTTATTGCAAAACCCCAAGTTACTTGACATGAGGAATAGAAGTGATTTGAGTCATGACCGTTCCATTCCTCAACTACCCAAGATAGCATGATAGACACTCCACAGAGTTCATAAGTACAAGGTATGGAATATCTCTTATGCTCGCTTAAACCTTTGGATATCATGTCTCACCTTGATCTGTTCCCTTTTACTCGGGACGAGCAAAGGTCAAGTGTGGGGGTGTTGTTGACGGCTGTTAAGTGCTACTTTTATGCTGTCAACTCCTGCATGAAATGAATGAAAAGTGATCATCAACACTAGAATAGGGGTTTATACTTACAAATTCCATAAGTGTTGGTATTTCTAGCTTTTGTTGCAGGACACATCAAAATGCACATCGAATGATACAACTGGGAGCAAATAAACCAATGGCTTATATAGGACGTCATCCATAACAACCTCAAATGCCAATTTGGACTGCACCATTGCAACGGGCTCGTCGAGACGATCAAAATGGATATATCATTTGCCTACTTTGGAGTTCGGATGAAAGAGATATGCACAAGACAAGATCACCATCTTGATATGTGGGCTCGGTGGAACCCACACCAGACCACGTGGCGACGTGCTGTCACACAGGAGTCCACATGTCCATGACACATCACCAATCCAAGGAAACACACCTTCGACCAATCAGGAGCTAGTACACGGATTCAAGGGCCCACAAACATGAGATAAATGGCTAAAAATACCGCATGCACCCCCATACCCACCTTGGGACCCACCTGGCAGTCACCTGGACGAAAGGCAGTGCGAGAGGAGCTACCTGGGGGTCAGCCAACCCCCCAGGTTGGCCGACCCCACTTTGTCGCCCCTCGTGTCGCCCTTCCACGTGTCGGCTTGTCGTGACGAACCAAAGGTGGTGCCCAGGTGCTTGCCCGAATATTCCTTCGGGATCCTGCAGCTCCTTCTCATGGAAGATACACCAACTTGGCCCCCACTCCTCTTCGCCACGTGTCACCACCCTATTGGTGGCGCCCATGGCAGCCAAGGGGGCTCCTCCTACTCTCCTTGGCCTATAAATAGAAGTGGAGGGGGTTAGAATAGAGACACACAACTCCTCTCCTCCTCTCTCATTTTCTCTCTTGAGAGGAGAGGCTCTCCTCTCCTCCTTCTAGAGTGTAAGTGTGGAGTAGTTGATTAGATCAAAGCTAGGGAGAGAGTGAAAGGGATGTACCTCTATGGATGCTCATTCTTCAATTAGAGTAAAGTGAGTATTTCTGCATTTTCTATTTAGACCAAAGTGCAAGTGATATGTTCTTGTGTTCTTCACCTGTTCATCATTTAGAGGCACGTGTTCTTCACGAACACGCCCCCTCGATCTAGTTGATTAGGTGCACAAGTTTGTATCTCATTTGTATGACTTGTCTTTTAGAATAAAGTGGATGTGCTTGCATGCTCTAATTAGAATAAAGTGTGTTCATGATTCCTGTCTAATAGTTTATACTAGGTTACATGAGTAGACTTTTTCCTCTACTAGTGTGTAGATCCTGGGTTTATGCGTTCTACTGCTGCAAGTCGTTCGTATATGTTGGAAGCACAGTACGGGGTCGAGTGCTCTCTCGTATGCCTTTAGTATAAACTAGTAGTACCTATAGTGAGTGAGATCAGTTCTCTTTCGTGGTCGTAATTCTATAAGTACAGAGTGCCGTAGTCCGTTGGCTACGGCAGTAACCACAGCGTAGACGTTGTGTCACGCTACCTGTTATCATTCGTTCGGCTTATCCCAAGGTTAGGTAGAGGCAGCCCAGGTGGTGGTGACAGCCCGTCTGGCCCTTCTTGATCCTCCGCAGCTGGATATAGTCAGAGCTCTGTTCCACATAGATCCGTGTGCCGGAGTCACCTGTTAAGTCAGGGCTATCGGTACCCTAAGCCAAGTTCTATCTAGAGATCAACCTTTAATCTCATCTATAGTGCTATCTTTAGGAATCCTCTCTATCTTTACCTCTTATCTGGGTGTGTCCTTGGACCGACTAGTACGAAGTTAGTGCACACACGTTCCCTTGGATTCGATACCCTTGGAATACTCTGAGGTGAAAGCTACAACGGTATCCGTGCGCTTGCGGATTTAGTTCGTGTGGTGCTAAAATACCCAATAGCATGTCAGTCCAAAAAAGAAAGAATCTTTAACAGCCGACCAGTTTGAAAAAATCCGAAGTGTAGCGAGGTCGAGTGATGACCTAAAGGAAGCAGACTTCCAGTAGGTTGAAGCGACGATGAAAAAATAGAGGACATCTGAAAAACGCATAGTAGTCCGCGAGCATTGAAGTAGACAGCAAGACTGCTTTGATGATCCAAAAAAGTTGAAGAAGAAGAAGAAATCAGATCAAGAGCTGGCTTGATGAGAAACAAGGTTTCCCAGAAGGTTGAAGCGACGAGGAGAACAAGAGGGCGTTTGAAAAACACTCTCGTATAGTAGTCCCCGAGCATTGAAGCAGGCAGCAAGACTGCTTTGATGATCCAAAAAAGAAAGAAATAATCCTGGTCGTGGTCGTGAAGAAGCGACTTTCGTTGTAGTCATGGAGAATCAGTTGTAGAGACACCTTGATATCTTGCATGGCTGCAAAGAGTCTGGCAGAGCCACTCGATGCATGTCGACCTCAAGAAGGTCTCACGCTAAAAGCGCCCAAGCATCCAGAGACACTTGGCAAGGCCAGTTTGGTGCACACCCCACAAAGAGGCCTTCATTCCTTGAAGCAATCCTTCCAATGGTGTCCAGAATAGGCTGGCAGGGCTAAAACACACACCGACCTGCAGGAGGTCACGCATACAGGGCGCCCAACTAGGTTGGCAGGGCCAGAACAGTACCGATGTATTAAGGACCAAGGAACTGAGGCACACCGACCTCTGGGAAGGCCTTTTTGGTGCCCAGACAATCCACATAGCTGCCAATTGCCCAGCGGGGCCATGATACTGAGGTATTGCCAACCAAGATATCAGGCACACTGACCTTCAGGAGGCCCGTCGAATATCGTAGAATATCGTAGATGTGGACTCCAGGCGCCTAGACGAATCTGGCAGAGCAGCGAGGCACACCTACCCCGGAAGGTCTTTAATCGAACCTATGACCATTCTGCTCAGGAAACATAAATATAGGCTGATTGGTGTAAGGTCTGTTTACGTGCAGAACCGTATCAGGTGCACCAAGACGCAGGGCTGCAGAGGGTGCAAATAAGACGCAGAGCCATAGCGGGTGTGAATATCGTCAGGTGAGGTCGTAGCAGGTCGTAGACTTGAAGAGAGCGTAGAACTAGCAGGTATAAAACCATGTGGCAGCTGGGTCATCTGACGCCGAGTCAGGCTAGTTGAAGGTGTGAACTGTAGGTTCACAGGGGCAATAGTGCGATAGTAGCATGAGATCGCCAGCCAATTCGCTCGACGCATCGTGACAAAGATCGCATTCGACAAAGGTATTTGTCCGAGCGCAACAGACAAAGTCCGGCAAAGGCACATACTGTGCAAGTCACAGGTGGCGATATCGGCAGGAAATCACATGCAAACAGTGCACATTGCGCCAGGTGCAGGACACCTAGTAATAGTAGAAGATGCTAAGAGCACCATATCCAGATTGGGTCCACCGACCTAAAGTAGGCGGCGACGAGGACGTCGAAAGGTCCACAGTGACGAGGACGCTAGGAGGTCTATCGACCAGATGAAGGCGACAATGGAGTTGCAGAGAGGTCTAACGACCTGATGAAGACGACGTCGGCGGAGGCACCGGGAGGTCTAGCGACCTGATGAAGGTGACGACGGTGGAGGCACCGGGAGGTCTAGTGACCTGATGAAGAGGACGATGGCAACGCCGGGGAGGTCTAGCGACCTGATGAAGGTGACGATAGCGGAGGCACCGGGAGGTCTAGCGACCTGATGAAGGTGACGACGGCAGAGGCACCGGGAGGTCTAGCGACTTGATGAAGAGGACGATGGCAGCGCTGGGGAGGTCTAGCGACCTGATGAAGGTGACGACGACAGAGGCACCGGGAGGTCTAGCGACCTAATGAAGAGGACGATGGCAGCGCCAGGGAGGTCTAGCGACCTGATGAAGGCGACGACGGAGCTGCAGGGAGGTCTAGCGACCTGATGAAGGCGACGACAGAGCTGCAGGGAGGTCTAACGACCTGACGAAGGTGACGATCAAGGGGCTAGACCTGTTAGATAAAATAGATGCCAAGTCGGTGTATCAATCTATAAATATATGATGAAGACCTAGCCTGAGCTAAGATATGTTCATGCTGATGTATAATGCTAGCCGGAGCTGAACATTCTTGTGCTATGTTTCGTTTGAAAAAGTATTCCCCTTTATCATGCAAGGTCTTTTACTTATTCGAACTTGACAACTCGGAAGCACTTGTGTTTTCAACTCACTAACCACTACTCATGGAGAGGATGGCTTATCAACCATATAGCTCAGCGGGGAGACTTACACATGATCGACGCGTGAGCAGGGTCAAGGACCCAGGTTTAGCAACCTTACAATCAAGGTCGAACAAGGAAGAGACTTTAGCAATTAAAAGGTAGAAGAACAATCCTCCGGTCGGGCGACCCTTCAGTTGGCAAGGTGTAACGCCCGCGTTTTTAGCTCCTAATAAATCACCTGCTAAATCACGCGTGTTCTCAAGTTTTCCCGCTGAGCTCAATTCTAAACCCCGGTCACCATCTCCCTCTCCCACCCCCGGCGCGCGTGCCGCGAATCCCGCCGGCACCGCCCGCACTCGGGCCGTCGCCCACCGCCTGCCACCCCAGCACTGCTGTCGGCCACCGCGCCGGGAATCCCGCGCACGCCGCGGTCCCGCCGGCCGGTCTGCCTCGCCATCACCGCCGTCCCAAAAATCACGCTGACACCCGAAGCCGGAAAACCCCGCAAAAATCCCTTTCCTCCTCCCTCCTATTTTTTCCTAGGATTTCTCCTAATTTTCTAAGTCCCTTTTCCTCCCTTTTTCTTTTCCTTTTTCCCTATTTTCTTTTCTCTCTTTCCTTTTCTTCCTTTTCTTTTTCCCTCCCTTCTTTTTCTCTCCCTTTCTTCTTCTTCCTTCGGCCGGCACCTCTGCCTCGGCCTGTGCCCGACCGCGTCTGGCTTCCTCTGCTGCTTTCCCCGGGCATGCCCTCCCCTGCCCAAGCCCGAGCTCGTCGCTCGCCACGCCACGCCTCCCGCGCACCGCGCGCGACGCGCCAGGCCGCGCAGGCCGCGCCAGCCGGCGCCCCCGGCCGCGCCCGCGCGCACCACGCCGCACACGCGCGCCGACCCTGCACTGCTGTCGCGACGCGTCGTGTCGCCGGCCCTGCGCCCCCCTGCAACATGCCACGCCCGGCCCCCTGCCCCGTGCTGCCGTCCGCCGTGCCGGCCGTGACGCGACCGCACGCTGCCGCGGCCGCATTAACTCCACCGCCCCGTCACCTCCGCGCCACACCACCAGCCCGCACGCCACCAAGCTCGGCCCCGCCGCGGCCGTCACGCCGGCCACACCGCCGCAAGCCGTCACCCACTCCGCGTTGACCACCGCTGCGCCGCGCCTTGCCGTGTTCCCCTGCCCGCGCACCCGCGCGCGCACGCACCGGCCGCCCAGCTGCGCCGCAGAACGCGCGCCGCGCCGCGCGCACCGCGCTGACCGACGCGTCGCGTCGCCAGCCCCGCGGCCGCCTGACCAAGCCGTCCCCTCACCCCTGCTGCACTGGGCCGAGAAGTGACCGTGCACTGCTGAGCACTGCGGCCGCCTTTACTCCACCGCACCGAGCGGTCACCTCGCCGGAACCCGTCGCGACGCCATTCAAGGCCGGCCACCGCGGCCCACCCTGCCGAGCCGCCCGCCGGGTCGCCGAGGGGATATTTCCTCCCCGAACCGCCTTAAGCCGCCTATATATAGCCCCCGGGCCTCCTCGCCGTCCCTCACCTCACCACCGAGCCCCCACAACCCTCCCTTGCTCCACCACCGCCACCGTCTGCGCCACCGCCGCTAACCTCCGCCGCCGTCCTTTCCTCGCCGCGGAGCCACCTCCACAGGCCGTCCCCGACCAAGGTGAGAGCCGGGATAGGTAGCTCTCATCCCCCTCTCCGTTTTTCCCCTATCACCGGCCGCCGCTGACCCCCGGGGCGCCGCCGCCGGCGTCGGCCGAAGCCGCCCTGCCTCCCTCCCCTGTTCTGGATCGGGGGAGAGAAGAAGGGCAGTTTAACCTTAAGCCCCTCCCTTTTCTTTATTTTACACCCGAGCCTTTATACTATTCTATCTTTCTCTTTTTCTTTTCAAATGAAACCCTGATAAATAAAACAATTACAAGTAGGTCCCTATCTCTATAAGCTAATCTACAACCAGGTCCATGTACCTTTTTAAACCCTATACCTCTTTTTTTTTTACAAACAAATCCTTTTCTATATTTACGTATAGGTCCTTAAGCCCTTCTTTTTAATCTTAATGACACCGTTAACGCGTCAGTTTATGCTCGAATCTTCACCCGGTCGGACCGAGCTCCTGCCCCGGCCTCACTGGCCGTGTTTCCGCCGAACCTTTACCACGGCTCTTCATAAACTTTATTTAATCTTTCTTTTTCAATTATTTTTTCCCCTCGAGCTCAGCCGGTAAAATTCTGTATGTTTGTATTGATTGCATGCTTGTGTGTACGCTATAGCCGACGGAGTGAACGAAGGAGGGTACCACGAGCCGGAGCTTGGAGCCGAGTACTGCGAGCAGGAGCCCGAGATCCCGAACCACGAGCAGGAACTCCCCGAGGACTTCGAAGACAGCAAGTTCAATCTCATCCTTTGATGCATGCTTTGATCCCAGTTTTATAAATACAACCCTATGACCCGTTTTATAAATTGCATATTGTTTTACTGTTAAAACCCGGTAGGATAGCCACCCTTGATTGCTATGATTGAACTTGGTTTGGCCTAAATGATTGCTTTAAAAATGTGTGAGTGCTTTAAAAATGGGAATGGGATATTTTGGAAAATGAGTAAAGCACTGGGTAGACGGGATGGACGCGTGTGTCAGGAGTATGGGTGAGCTCGTACCTTTGTGGTTGAGCGTGTTGGAGATGTCCATCTTGTCGTTAAGGACCGGGTTGCGTGACATCTCACCTGGCCCAATTATCGTACTACCACTCGACCGTTGTATGTGGCAACGGCTTAGCATAAATCCCACTAGCTAATCTACTTGCCATCAGGAGTGCGGGTGAGCAGCGGGAGGTCAAGGAGTAGGGGTACGATCTGTGTGAGGTACGCCCTGGTTACGAGAGATAACCCCTTGGTTGCTCCCGTGGTGGCTCGTAGGGTTAGCTAAGGTGGGTAATGGCTTTGATAGGATCCGCGCCGACCCTAAGGTGTTCGTGTGGCGGTACCCTACTTGTGGGTAAAGATGCACAACCTCTGCAGAGTGTAAAACCTATTCGAATAGCCGTGTCCACGGTATTGGACGAGTCATGGTGGGGTCACAAAACTAGTGTTTGGGTTTGGGATGATTTTCATGGCATGAGTTGATTTCTGGCAAAGTGTGTGGCTGTGTGCCTGGGCTACTGCGGACGGGGAGTCCGGTAGTCTTCATTTAGTTTTCACAAAGCAGCTGAGTTACTTGAGTTATAAAAACTGTTTTGCGAAAACCTTTTCAAAAACAAACCCTTGCATGAGTGAATGCGTTTGCAAAATAAACCTTATCCTGATCCTTGACATATCCTGTGCATGATCTGCTTATAAGCCCCTCCGTGGGTGGGGTTGAACTTGTTGAGTACGTTTGTACTCACCCGTGCTTGTCTAACTGTTTTCAGAGGAGGATCCCGACTTCGTTCCCGAAGACGTCGAGTAGGTCGCTGCCCTACACCCAACCGTGCCTGTGGATTCAGGGTCGCCACAGAGAGCTTCCATGGCGTGGTACTCTGATGAGGCCTTAGAAGCCTTCGCTATCGTAGTTTGGTCTTTAGCTTTTGTGTTGTTTCTCGTGGCAATGGCGCTTCCGTGCCCACTATGCCGCCGTGATGTAAGGGACTAAACCACCTGTTGTAATAAATGTGTTGCCAGCCTCCTGGGACTGGTATTTATGTCACATTTAGTCACCTCTGATGAGGGGACGCTTCAGGTGGTATCAGAGCCGTAGGTTGGCCGTAGGACGCGACCCCAAGGACCCGAGACCTTTTCTAAGCCTTTCTCTAAATCTTTTCCCTGCTTAGCTCACCTTTCCACAAATCTCTTACCTTAACCCTTGCCTGGTTCCAGATGGCTAACTTGGAATGGAGTGGAGGCGTCTGCCCCGCAGAGCCTGGCCTCCCTAAGTTACTGCTACTCAGCCTAGAGCGCATCGGAGTAAGGGACCCACCGGAGTACATCTATCGGGAGTACGAACACAGTGGCACCCTTCGGTGTAAAGTGATGATCTTCGTGGGAAGGAGCACACTCTACCCCGACATAGATCCTTGGTTCATCTCCACCACTGGGTTTCGCTTCACCGACACATACCCAAAGGCCGCCCGAAAAGCCCTGCGACGCCTACGTGTGGTCTATAGGCAACACCTTCGACGGACTCCGATGGGATTTTTCCCACCCTCTGGAGGAAGAGGACGCTCATGGATCGCCCGGATGAGAGGACTTGGAAGAGAAGAAGAAGACCTAGAAGATACGATTTCTCACCTGTCCATCTACCTCAATGGCTTAGACCACCTTTTCCATGAACAGGCCGAGCAGCTGAAGCACCAAACCGATAGGGCAGAAAGAGCAGAACAAAGGATAGAATTAGAAAGGATAAAGACGAGAGCGGCGGAGGTTTCCCTAGCTAACCTGCAGCGAGATTACGCCAGAGAAAGGGAACGCTCTGAAGTATTCCATAAGAACCTATGGGATGAGCTCCACAAGGAACGTAGGAGAAGAGAAGAAGCTGGGTTGATGGAGGATGAACCCGAAGAAACCCACTGGGATAAGGGAACCCAGACCGAGGATGTGATGTTGGAACAAGATCTTCCACCGAAGAAGCGTCGCATTCAGCCTGAGGAAGAATCCCCATAAGAAGAGTATGGAGTGCCTAGGCTAGAGCTATCGTCCTAATAATAAGTGTACCCCTGAGGAGTGTACCCAACCTTTGTGAATAAATAAAACTATCTATCTTTTGTATCCTACCCTTTGCACAACTTGTTCAACTCTACCTTTGTTTCCAGATGGCCGAAGATGGATGGACCCAAGGCGTGTGCCAGGAGGAGCCTGGTTTTGCTCGCCTTCTCATCAACTCCCTGGAGCGCCTCGGTATCACTGAGCGCCCAAGGTACTACAGTAGAGAGTACGAGCAACTCGGCACTCTTCGCTGTAGGGTGGTCCTCTCCATCGCCAGAAGCACCCGCTACCCCAACGTCGAGCCGTGGCGCGTGACCGCCACAGGTTTTCGACACCGAGACACTTACCCCTTGGCCCTCAGAAAAGCCCTCCGCTACCTGTGTCGGATCTACGAGGAACACCTCGTCCCCACACCGATGAGGTATTTTCCCCCCGCCATCAGAACCCCAGTCTGGCAGGCCCGCATGAGAAACCTGGAACGGCGCCGCCACCAAGAAGACCTTTTGTACCACATAGTTGCCTACCTCGTCTCCCTGGATAAACTCTTTGATGATCAGGCCAAGTTCCTGAGGGAGCAAATTGGTCGGGCTGAGCAAGCGGAAGTCACAGTAAGGATGCACCAAGTTCGAGTAGCCCAGGCTGAAGCAAGGACCGCGGCCGCCATAAGCAGTGAAGCTGTTGCCCATGAGAGCCTCAGGCGGATCCAGGATCAGCGCATACAGGAATGGACCAACAGTGGAACACCCGTTCCGGCCGTTGGAGAAGCACAAGTCCTAGTTGGGACACCCCTCATAGGATGGGGAGGGGTTCCTGAGACCCCAACACCGTCTGTAGCCGCTGAGCAACCAACATCAACCGCCGAAGAAGGAACTTCCGCCCAGCCCCAAGAGAACGGGAACCCCCAGGATGATGACGGTGATGAGCTGCTCATTCCACTGGAAGCACACTCCGCCCCAGAAGATGGCTCGCCCCGCGAGTAGCCTGCCCAGAAGCCCTTGCCAAGGAATGAAGCCGCGTTGGTCCAAGCTTAGAGTCGCCCCCTTAGCTTTTGTCATGGTACCAAGTCGTGTAGTGTACCAGCGTTGTACCAGTCGAGTAGATCGGGATGTATCCTCCTCTCATGGTTGAAATAAAGTTGTTTGTGCTTGTTTGTCATGTGTGCTTGTTGTGTGCTTGACGGCAGGAGTCAGATCCTGTCTTTTCAAAAGCCCGTCTTAATCAACTTAAACATCACCTAAAATCTCATAGAAACCCGCTCCCCTACAGATGGTTTGAAGGCGTCCCGCCAGGAGCTTCCAAGGCTCCGGTCGTATGGACCCAAATGCGGAAGGATCGCATGCTGAACAAAGGGAGCACCCTAACGACCAAGAAGTGTATCAGGACGAAAATGGAGGAGAAAACATGGTTCCGCCACCACCACCACCTGCCGTAGACCTGGCGCAAGTGTTGGCCAACCAGACACTGTTGCTGGAAGCCATAGCCAATGCCATCACCCGCCCAAAGCCCCGTGTTCTGGGCATGAATGAGAAGCTGATAGAATTTCTCCGGACAAAGCCACCCACGTTTGGTGGATCAGTGAATCCCTTGGATGCAGATGACTGGCTGAGGGCCATTCTAAGGGAACTAGAGCCATTCAACTGTGAGGATCGAGACAAAGTCCTTTTGGCCACTCACCAGCTCACTGGAACAGCCTTAGCCTGGTGGGAAAACTACTGTGCAGCGACCAAAGATCCCTCCACCATCACTTGGGATGAGTTTGTGGAAGAGTTTCGTCGCTACCACATCCCAGAAGCCACACTGAAGCGCAAGGCAGATGAGTTCCGTGAACTTCGCCAAGGCAACAAGTCCGTGGAGGAATATACCTACCAGTTCATAGAGTTAGCCCGCTATGCCCCCGAAGAAGTGGACAAGGACTCGAAGAAGCAGGACATGTTCAAGAAGGGCTTGACTCCGGAACTGAGGACTCTGCTCACCCCTCAGATCTACCCAGACTTCAACACCCTTATGAACATGGCCATCCTCACCGAGAGAGCCAAAGCAGAGGAGAAGAAAGAAAATAAGCGCAAATTCATGGAGAACAAGGCTCAGCAGCAAGAACGTTCCCAGAGACAGAGAAGCTTCGGTCACCCTATGTCCAGGTTCCAAGCCCCCATGCAGTACAGAACCCAGACACAAGCCACGAGCTCCCAGGGCCCCAGAACTCAGTTTAAACAGTACAACAACCAGAACACCATGAAGCCTCCACAAAACAATACCAGCCAGGTCACTGCCAACAACAACAACAACACCCGAGTGTGTTTCAACTGCCGTGAGACCGGACACTTCATCGCCAACTGCCCATATGCCAAAAAGCCAATAGTTTCAGCCTTCTCCAACTCAGTGAATGGGCCGAGACCGGTTGTATCTGGAGCCAACCGCGTGCCAGTTCGCAGCAACAACAACTTCGGCAATAACAACCAGCAGATGAGGCAGCCCCAGCAGTCTTATGGACGAGGCCGCGTCAACCACATCAACGCACAGGAGGCTCAAGAAGCACAAGGCGTAGTGCTCGGTGAGTTCCTGGTCAGCTCAGTCTTGGCAACCATATTATTTGATTCAGGAGCATCACATTCGTTCATATCTTCAAGTTTTGTGGAAAAGCATGATATGCCTATAGTACTACTAAAAGCACCCCTATTAACCCGAACACCCGGAGGTGACATCAAGTGTCAACTGGGTTGCTCCCGGGTGAGAATCATTTTAAGTGGGGTAGAGTTCCTAGCGGACCTGGTAGTACTGAAGTCCAGAGGGATAGATGTGATTCTTGGGATGGACTGGTTAAGCCTTCACCACGGCCTTATAAGTTGTGCCGATAAGGTAGTACACCTAACCAACCCAGACGGAGTGCAAGTAACCTGCCGTACCCGAGGAAGCAGACCAGACATAATGGTTTTTAGCATGGAGGCCAAGTCCCTAGAAGAAATCCCAGTAGTACGGGAGTACCCAGATGTATTTCCCGAAGAACTCCCCGGAATGCCACCAGATAGGGATATAGAGTTTGTTATCGACCTCATCCCCGGAACCTCTCCCATAGCCAAGAGACCATATAGGATGGCAGCCCCTGAGTTGGCAGAGTTAAAGAAGCAGCTGAGAGAACTTCAGCGAAGTGGGTTCATCAGACCAAGCTCGTCACCATGGGGAGCCCCAGTGCTCTTCGTCGAAAAGAAGGATAAAAGCCTGAGGATGTGTGTGGACTATCGCTCACTAAACGAAGTCACTATCAAGAACAAGTATCCTCTCCCCAGAATAGATGATTTATTTGACCAACTGAAGGGAGCCAAATATTTCTCGAAGGTCGACTTAAGGTCAGGATACCATCAACTCAAGATTAGGGAGAGTGACATACCAAAGACCGCCTTCGTCACCCGTTATGGACAATACGAGTTCACCGTGATGTCCTTTGGACTTACTAACGCACCGGCATACTTTATGAACCTCATGAATAAGGTGTTTATGGAGGAACTAGATAAGTTTGTCGTAGTTTTCATTGACGACATACTTGTTTACTCTAAAAGTGTGGAGGAACATGAGCAACACCTTCGAGTGGTACTGGAGAAACTGAGGGCGCACAAGCTGTACGCTAAGTTTAGCAAGTGTGAATTCTGGTTGGAGAAAATATCTTTCCTTGGGCATATTCTGACAGCAGAAGGAGTAGCAGTAGACCCCGGGAAAGTCGAAACAGTTTCCAACTGGCAACAACCAACCAATGTGAGCGAAATCAGAAGCTTTCTTGGTTTAGCCGGATACTACCGGAGATTTATTGAAGGATTTTCTAAGATTGCCCGACCCATGACGGAGTTGCTCAAAAAGGAGAGGAAGTTCAACTGGACTGAGTCCTGCGAGAAAAGCTTTCAGGAGTTGAAAAGAAGGTTGACCACAGCCCCAGTGCTGACCTTGCCAGACATTCAACGGGATTTTGTCGTCTATTGCGATGCATCCCGACAAGGGTTAGGATGTGTCCTTATGCAAGATGGGAAAGTAGTGGCGTATGCTTCCCGCCAACTCAAACCCCACGAGCAGAACTATCCAACCCATGATTTGGAGTTTGCAGCCGTAGTGCATGCCCTTAAGATTTGGAGACATTACCTGATTGGAAATAAGTGCGAGATCTACACGGACCACAAGAGCTTGAAGTACATTTTCACCCAGCCTGACCTGAACCTAAGGCAAAGAAGGTGGTTGGAATTAGTCAAAGACTATAACCTGGAAATCCATTACCACCCGGGAAAAGCCAACGTAGTGGCAGATGCCTTAAGCAGAAAGTCTTATGGAAAAGCAGTACCTAAGAATGCCCAATTACAAGAGGAAATGGCACGACTCAACGTGCACATTGTTCCCCAGGGCTACGTTCACCAACTAAGTGTCCAGCCCACCCTGGAAGACAGAATCAGAAAAGCCCAAGAATCCGATAAGGAGCTGATGAAGATCCGCAAGCACACGGGAGAAAATAAGGCCCCAGATTTTAGGGTGGACAGTCACGGTACACTATGGTATAAAAACAGGATATGCGTACCTGAAGACGGAGATTTTCGGCAGACCATCATGGATGAGGCACACAACTCAGCGTATTCCATCCACCCGGGGTCCACTAAGATGTATATGGATTTAAAGCAGAAGTATTGGTGGAATGGAATGAAAGCAGACATTGCACATTTCGTCGCCCACTGTGATACTTGTCAGAGGGTTAAGGCAGAACACCAAAAGCCCGCAGGACTGTTGCAACCCTTACCCATCCCGGTATGGAAATGGGATGAGATAGGCATGGACTTTGTAGTAGGCTTGCCCAAGACACAGAAAGGATATAATTCCATATGGGTAATAGTAGACCGACTCACTAAAGTCACTCACTTCATACCCGTACGAAATAATTATGACGGAGAAAAATTGGCCAAGCTGTATATAGCAAACATAGTGAAGCTGCATGGAGTACCTAGCAGGATAGTTTCAGATAGAGGGACTCAGTTCACCTCTAGGTTTTGGGAAAGTTTGCATAAATCCATGGGAACCAAGTTGGATTTTAGCTCAGCTTATCACCCCCAGACGGATGGACAGACCGAGAGGGTGAATCAGATTATGGAAGACATGTTGAGAGCATGTGTCCTCACCTATGGCAAAGATTGGGAACAGAGCCTACCATATGCAGAGTTTTCGTACAACAACAGTTATCAAGCCAGCCTAGGCATGTCACCATTTGAAGCCCTATACGGGAGAAAATGCAGAACCCCATTGATGTGGTCAGAAGTGGGAGAACGTGCCTTGGTTGGGCCCGCACTCATTAAAGAAGCCGAGGAACGAGTAGCTGAGATCCGAGAAAAATTGAAGGCTGCCCAATCCCGGCAGAAGAGTTATGCAGATAGGAAGAGGCGAGAAGTAAGCTTCAGTCCAGGAGACTTTGCTTATCTCAAGGTTTCACCTATCCGAGGGACTCGAAGATTTCAAGTGCACGGGAAATTGGCCCCTCGGTACATTGGACCGTACAAAGTGCTGAAGAGAGTTGGAGCAGTAGCATACCGGTTGAAGCTACCAGAGGAAATGGCAGATATACACCCAGTGTTCCACGTTTCCCAGCTACGGAGGTGTTTAAAAGTGATCGAAGAGAAACGAGTGCCAATAGAAACAATAGATTTGCAGCCAGATCTTAAGTACCAGGAGGTACCCGTTAAAATCTTGGACACCGTGGTAAAAAGGACAAGGACGTCAGAAGTGCGGATGTGCAGAGTTCAATGGAGCAGACACGGAGTAGAAGAAGCCACTTGGGAACGAGAGGACGCGTTGAGGAAAGAGTTTCCCCACCTGTTCGGGAACTAGCCGAATCTCGAGGACGAGATTCATTTTAAGTGGGGTAGGTTTGTAACGCCCGCGTTTTTAGCTCCTAATAAATCACCTGCTAAATCACGCGTGTTCTCAAATTTTCCCGCTGAGCTCAATTCTAAACCCCGGTCACCATCTCCCTCTCCCACCCCCGGCGCGCGTGCCGCGAATCCCGCCGGCACCGCCCGCACTCGGGCCGTCGCCCACCGCCTGCCACCCCAGCACCGCTGTCGGCCACCGCGCCGGGAATCCCGCGCACGCCGCGGTCCCGCCGGCCGGTCTGCCTCGCCATCACCGCCGTCCCAAAAATCACGCTGACACCCGAAGCCGGAAAACCCCGCAAAAATCCCTTTCCTCCTCCCTCCTATTTTTTCCTAGGATTTCTCCTAATTTTCTAAGTCCCTTTTCCTCCCTTTTTCTTTTCCTTTTTCCCTATTTTCTTTTCTCTCTTTCCTTTTCTTCCTTTTCTTTTTCCCTCCCTTCTTTTTCTCTCCCTTTCTTCTTCTTCCTTCGGCCGGCACCTCTGCCTCGGCCTGTGCCCGACCGCGTCTGGCTTCCTCTGCTGCTTTCCCCGGGCATGCCCTCCCCTGCCCAAGCCCGAGCTCGTCGCTCGCAACGCCACGCCTCCCGCGCACCGCGCGCGACGCGCCAGGCCGCGCCAGCCGGCGCCCCCGGCCGCGCCCGCGCGCACCACGCCGCACACGCGCGCCGACCCTGCACTGCTGCCGCGACGCGTCGCGTCGCCGGCCCTGCGCCCCCTGCAACACGCCACGCCCGGCCCCCTGCCCCGAGCTGCCGTCCGCCGCGCCAGCCGTGACGCGACCGCACGCTGCCGCGGCCGCATTAACTCCACCGCCCCGTCACCTCTGCGCCACACCGCCAGCCCGCACGCCACCAAGCTCGGCCCCGCCGCGGCCTTCACGCCGGCCACACCGCCGCAAGCCGTCACCCACTCCGCGTTGACCACCGCTGCGCCGCGCCTTGCCGTGTTCCCCTGCCCGCGCACCCGCGCGCGCACGCGCCGGCCGCCCAGCTGCGCCACAGAACGCGCGCCGCGCCGCGCGCACCGCGCTGACCGACGCGTCGCGTCGCCAGCCCCGCGGCCGCTTGACCAAGCCGTCCCCTCACCCCTGCTGCACTGGGCCGAGAAGTGACCGTGCACTGCTGAGCACTGCGGCCGCCTTTACTCCACCGCACCGAGCGGTCACCTCGCCGGAACCCGTCGCGACGCCATTCAAGGCCGGCCACCGCGGCCCACCCTGCCGAGCCGCCCGCCGGGTCGCCGAGGGGATATTTCCTCCCCGAACCGCCTTAAGCCGCCTATATATAGCCCCCGGGCCTCCTCGCCGTCCCTCACCTCACCACCGAGCCCCCACAACCCTCCCTTGCTCCACCACCGCCACCGTCTGCGCCACCGCCGCTAACCTCCGCCGCCGCCCTTTCCTCGCCGCGGAGCCACCTCCACAGGCCGTCCCCGACCAAGGTGAGAGCCGGGATAGGTAGCCTTCATCCCCCTCTCCGTTTTTCCCCTATCCCCGGCCGCCGCTGACCCCCGGGGCGCCGCCGCCGCCGTCGGCCGAAGCCGCCCTGCCTCCCTCCCCTGTTCTGGATCGGGGGAGAGAAGAAGGGCAGTTTGCCCTTAAGCCCCTCCCTTTTCTTTATTTTACACCCGAGCCTTTATACTATTCTATCTTTCTCTTTTTCTTTTCAAATGAAACCCTGATAAATAAAACAATTACAAGTAGGTCCCTATCTCTATAAGCTAATCTACAACCAGGTCCATGTACCTTTTTAAACCCTATACCTCTTTTTTTTTTACAAACAAATCCTTTTCTATATTTACGTATAGGTCCTTAAGCCCTTCTTTTTAATCATAATGACACCGTTAACGCGTCAGTTTATGCTCGAATCTTCACCCGGTCGGACCGAGCTCCTGCCCCGGCCTCACTGGCCGTGTTTCCGCCGAACCTTTACCACGGCTCTTCATAAACTTTATTTAATCTTTCTTTTTCAATTATTTTTCCCCTCGAGCTCAGCCGGTAAAATTCTGTATGTTTGTATTGATTGCATGCTTGTGTGTACGCTATAGCCGACGGAGTGAACGAAGGAGGGTACCACGAGCCGGAGCTTGGAGCCGAGTACTGCGAGCAGGAGCCCGAGATCCCGAACCACGAGCAGGAACTCCCCGAGGACTTCGAAGATAGCAAGTTCAATCTCATCCTTTGATGCATGCTTTGATCCCAGTTTTATAAATACAACCCTATGACCCGTTTTATAAATTGCATATTGTTTTACTGTTAAAACCCGGTAGGATAGCCACCCTTGATTGCTATGATTGAACTTGGTTTGGCCTAAATGATTGCTTTAAAAATGTGTGAGTGCTTTAAAAATGGGAATGGGATATTTTGGAAAATGAGTAAAGCACTGGGTAGACGGGATGGACGCGTGTGTCAGGAGTATGGGTGAGCTCGTACCTTTGTGGTTGAGCGTGTTGGAGATGTCCATCTTGTCGTTAAGGACCGGGTTGCGTGACATCTCACCTGGCCCAATTATCGTACTACCACTCGACCGTTGTATGTGGCAACGGCTTAGCATAAATCCCACTAGCTAATCTACTTGCCATCAGGAGTGCGGGTGAGCAGCGGGAGGTCAAGGAGTAGGGGTACGATCTGTGTGAGGTACGCCCTGGTTACGAGAGATAACCCCTTGGTTGCTCCCGTGGTGGCTCGTAGGGTTAGCTAAGGTGGGTAATGGCTTTGATAGGATCCGCGCCGACCTAAGGTGTTCGTGTGGCGGTACCCTACTTGTGGGTAAAGATGCACAACCTCTGCAGAGTGTAAAACCTATTCGAATAGCCGTGTCCACGGTATTGGACGAGTCATGGTGGGGTCACAAAACTAGTGTTTGGGTTTGGGATGATTTTCATGGCATGAGTTGATTTCTGGCAAAGTGTGTGGCTGTGTGCCTGGGCTACTGCGGACGGGGAGTCCGGTAGTCTTCATTTAGTTTTCACAAAGCAGCTGAGTTACTTGAGTTATAAAAACTGTTTTGCGAAAACCTTTTCAAAAACAAACCCTTGCATGAGTGAATGCGTTTGCAAAATAAACCTTATCCTGATCCTTGACATATCCTGTGCATGATCTGCTTATAAGCCCCTCCGTGGGTGGGGTTGAACTTGTTGAGTACGTTTGTACTCACCCGTGCTTGTCTAACTGTTTTCAGAGGAGGATCCCGACTTCGTTCCTGAAGACGTCGAGTAGGTCGCTGCCCTACACCCAACCGTGCCTGTGGATTCAGGGTCGCCACAGAGAGCTTCCATGGTGTGGTACTCTGATGAGGCCTTAGAAGCCTTCGCTATCGTAGTTTGGTCTTTAGCTTTTGTGTTGTTTCTCGTGGCAATGGCGCTTCCGTGCCCACTATGCCGCCGTGATGTAAGGGACCGAACCACCTGTTGTAATAAATGTGTTGCCAGCCTCCTGGGACTGGTATTTATGTCACATTTAGTCACCTCTGATGAGGGGACGCTTCACAAGGCCAAGCCCCCGAGCATGTCGAGGAGGAGGAAAACACATAACCCTCAGGTCTAATGACCCAGTAGTTGTCAAGGCTAAGCTCCCGAGCATGTCGAGAGGGAGGGGGAACATAGCACAAGAGAAAAAATTTGAACCCTCAGGTCTAGCGACCTACGTGTTGGCAAGGCCAAGCCCCCGAGCATGTCGAGGGGGAGGGGTCGGAAGAGCAGACAAAAGCATGTAGAGCAGGTCTACGAAAGAAATTGAAGCTGTAAAATATTTAATTAAAAAATAAGACTTAGCTTGCCGAATCGGAGTAGTCCAGTTGAAGTTGTCGTAGTCGTCGTCGTGGAGCTGTGCCGAGCTGGTGGCGCCGAAGGAACCAACGACACGACCTGGAGCCGTGCCAAGCTATCGAGGCGTCAAGGTGGTACGAGCTGGACTCGTGCCGACCTATGCAGTTGCAGAACAAGCCGACAAGGTGTCCGCAGGTCGAGACCTAGGCTGTTGGAGGTCGGTGTGCTACACGCGCGCAGCGAATAGGTCGAAGGAGTGGTTGTTGCACAGAGGCGAGTCGAGATGCCGCAGGTCGAGACCCAGGCTATTGGAGGTCAGTGTGCTGCACGTGCGTAGCGAACAGGTCGGAGGAGTGGTTGTTGCACGGAGTCGAGTCGAGATGCTGTCGGGTCGTCCTGCTCACTGCCAAGTCGTCACGCTCATCGCGTGCAGACCAAGGATCGTCGCCTACCTGGCGCACCAACTGTCAGAGGATTAGTTCCGCACAGTCCACAGGGGGGTCAACCCCGGTGGTTTAGATTCGGATGGGGGCGATCTAGAGCTAAGCGCTTGATGGTTATGCGAAAGCACACGAAACACGGCAAATTTATACTGGTTCAGGCCTCCGGAGAGTAAAACCTACATCCAGTTGTTGGTGTAGATTGCTTGAGGATTGCATGGTTACAATGGGGTCGCTCTGCCCGCCTTATATTGGCCAGCGGACAAGGTCGGCGCCCAGACTCCTCGTCGGTTACGACCAGGAGACCTAAGTCTAGTTGATTACAACTGTTTCCATATTCCTCGGACTGCCTGTCGGGTCCGTCGTCGTCTTATCGTGTACGCCAAGTCTTGTAGTCGTTCCGGATAAGGTCTTCAGGAGGTCGTGTGGTTCACAGATCAGATCTGTTGGGCCCACAATCAGATCGGTTGGTCTTCTGGTGGGCCGGACCCACTTGTCGGGGACAACCATGAGACTAGTTGGTGGGGACCCAGGGGTACCCATGTCCCACAATTATTATGACCGTTGTACTCCCCTTGATGGTCACAATTACTTGATAGATCATCTCTTTTCTTTCAATGCATACTTCAATGCACAATTACTTAATAGATCATCTCTTTTCTTTCAATGCATACCATGCATCGCATTCTGTATAGGGATCATTTCACCCCCTCGAAATATGGCATAAGCTTCAATGCCATAATTTCGAAACTTAATCAAAAACTTTTGTGGATGATGAGGTTTTCTTAACTTGCTTCATTGACATGGTTATGTCATGCAAACAAAACTATTTCTTAACTCATATGGGAGCACTTTATTCTTCGTTGTCCTTTTACTTTATTTCAAAAATGACTCCTTCTCGTTAGCCACACAGCACATTTAAAAAAATGTGTCTTCCACCATTACGTACTTCACAACAAGCAACTCAATTAGAGTGCTTGCATGCATTTGTAGAGAGTCATTTAATTGACTCTCCACCTTCATATTTAGAAATAGTGTGGTTTTGGGACTTCTCCCCTTATGGCATCAACCCATTTATTGCTCAATGACCATGGCACGATGGAGATGCACGATCAATCTTGAGGTAGCTTAAGAACTACCCCAAACTTCTCTTGCTATGCAAGATATACTTAAATAATATATGGGTTGTCTCGCTTCATCTTACTACTACATTAATTCTACATCACCTTTGGCAGAAAATAGAATAAATGCATAAACTCATCATAAATTGTTTATGATATTGCTATTAACAACTTTGGTCAGAAAATGACAATGTCATAAATAGACTCTTAAGGAAGACACGTGGCGAGGACATCGTTGTGCTAACTTTACCCCGCCATGCGGGTATCATCTTAAATTTTTTCCCGCCATGCAGGTAACTTCCTTCGAAAACATGAATGCTGGAATTAGCTCATACTCACTTAGTAAATTCAGAATTAAACCTGAATATTCTCCAACATACATGCTTCAAGTGACACTAGTCAATTAAACATATGTTACTGTGAGCCATTCTCTATTGGATCAATGTCCACAAGTACCATTCTTCGAAAAGGACACGGTCTCTCATATAACAACATTGTTTCTTTCAGAGTCATCATTAACTTCTCCTAATGTTACAAGATAATTATTTCAAATTTTTACTGTCATACAAGATTGACTAGCGTAAATCTTATGCCTAACTTCTCCCATCGTTCGGGATATGCTCTCACGACACTGGAAGTGTTTGCAAATAACTCTTAATACTCTGTTGTACACATGTATAATTTAACTTTGGTCAAAATTAGACATGCATATTACTTATCACAACTCACGTCATACTATTCACAATACGTAAACTTAATCATGATGTGTAAAACGTTCACTTAGACATCATTTCTGGTTAAATCTTCACTTTGGTTCCAACTTAAACAGAAAATTAATTGACTAATTAACAGCGGAAGCTGTACATGAGAGAAAAATATACTCATTTCTTACTTAAAACATGCTAAAACTTTGCTTAAATTAAGCCTTTTATTCACATACCCAGCACTGTACCGAGTGATATCTTAATCCTTGATAGAAATCAACATTCTCTGTCTTTTTTTCTTCTCAGGTAAATGTTATATGACTTAATTCAACTTTGGTCAAAATTAAAACATACACCATTCTTCTTCATTAATTCTACATCACCTTTAGGCAGAAATAGAACTAATGCATAATATAATATTGCTATCGTCAACTTTGGTCAGAAGACAACAATATCATAACCAACTTTCGAATCTGAATTAATCAGAAAATAATCTTTATCCTGACGGACATGATTAAAATCTACTTTTCAGAAGCATTAAACATACTTTTCTTTATCAAGAGTATCTCTTGACCTTTATCTTCTCTCTGAAAATTAGAGATACAAACTTTAGTTTAAACTCAGAAATGTCTTTCTACTCCTCTAATTTAATTAGAGGATGAATCTTTACTTACAGCGGAAAACTTGACATAAAAATTCATGAAAAACATGCTATTCAGAATCATTTCTGACACTTTTGTAATCTTTAAACCAATATTTAATTGGTTCAAAATAGAGTAGATATCAAATTCATTTGAATTCAATAAAATATGCTTCTGAAAATATTTAAAACTATTCTCGAACTGCACTATGCTTCTTTCACTTTTGGCCTAGAGGAGATAAAAGCCCGCGGCCAACAGTCACTCGCGCGCGTGGGCTCTTGGCCCAGCAACCAATCACTGGGCCGCCAAACCGGCCCGCGAGCGCCTCCCTCCTAGGCATAATCTCGCCTAGGCCGCCGACCGTTGCTGGACGTCCATCACGATGGACGACCGAGCGTGCATCTCGGCGGAACAAAACCACCGGCCGGTGTCTCTAGGAACCCTAGCCCCATTTGGCTCTCCCCGAGCCGTGTCTGTCGCCGCACAGCGACGGCGGCGCGGTGGTTGGCCTGCGGCCGACGTCTCGCCGGCGAGGGTGGGGCGAGCGCCGCCGGCACAAAGTCGCGGCTGGCACCCCTTCCTTTCTTTCTTTCTTTCTTTCAGTTTTTCTCCTCTGTGTCTGTCGCGCGCGTCGCTCTGGGCGGCAGCAACTGCGGTGGTTGTCCGTAGCCGGCGGTCCCCTGACGACGGTGAGAGGTGGCGTCCCCGGCTTGAGGCCGCAACTCTCCCCTTGTTGCTTGTCTTTCCCTTGTCTTATCTTCTATCCCTACTCGCGAGATCCAGAGGGCCGGCGCGCATGGCGGACGACGGAGGTCACGACGCCGCCGCAGGGCCACTAGCCGGCGCGCACGCTCGCCCGAGGGTGAGCGCACCGCCGTCGAGCGGCCTCTCGGTGGTGCCCTTCGACCGAGGCCGAGGGTGACCCGCACGGCGGTGGGGTCCCCTCCCGTGGCTCTCGGTGTTTTACTCCTGCGCGGTGTCCAATGGACCGCCGGCGGTGGTGACGACGATAGGTGAGCCCCAGGTTGGCCCTTCTTCTCGCCGTCCTTATTCTGATCTAGGGTTAGGGTTTGCTCGTTCATCTCGATTCGCTTTGAATCTTTACTTTTCTTCTTCGATTTGCATCGAATTTTCTCAATTTCTAGTGTTTCTTCCTCCGGATCTCTTGATTCGAGGTCTTTTCTTTTTCTTTTCAACACTGGTGATCCGGATCTCTTGATTCGCTGTAGCATTACTGTAGCAAATCACTAATTAATTATGCTCATTAGATTCGTCGCGCAAAGTTGCACTCATCTGTGAAAAGGTTTTGCAAATAAACTTCATTTGATACTCCATGCATGCAAGATTTCTTTTCCATGAAATGTTTTTTAGTCCAACCAAACACGGCCCAGAACCCAGTTAGCTTTTGAACCAACTGATGGAGATCAATCTAACATTTTTTTTTTGACGAAAAGATCAATCTAACATTGGTGGCTGACCGGCGACGGCCGACGGGCAAGACTTGGAAAGGGTGTCACTCTCACCTGCATGCGAACATTTCTCTTGTGTCGAGGAGGTCGATCCAGCCGAGATTTTTTTTGAACGAAACTACGTGTTGGGAAAATGAGCCCAATTTGCCGGCCCAATCACTGACTGCGGGTCGCGCGGCATGACGATGGCCCACAGGCCGCAGCAACGCACAAAAGTGGACCGCGCGTGCGCGACAGCTTGAGCGCAGCGGCAAGCCCAAACCTTTTCTTCTAACCTGAAAAAAACCACACGAGCAAGGAGCAAGACGAGAGGCAAAGGCGGCGGCGCCGAAGAGCGACGATGGCTCCGACGTGCCCGGTGCCCCACTCTCCGTCTCTGCCTGCAACGTCGGCTTTCCCTTTCGTGGTCACTGCCTCACTGGGTCACCCGCCAGCGGCTGCTTCCTCCTCCTCCTCCTCCTCCTCCTGCTACTGCTGGCCTGCTGGGTGCTGGGTGCCGGTGCTAGGCTATGTGGCGCTAGCCCTCAGTGCAAGCGGGACGCACACCAACTGCTCGACGTATTGGGTCGACAGGGCAACTAGCCGCGCGCGGGTTGCTGAATGCTGAGAAGGTTGGATTACTTTGCTTTCTTTGCCTTGATTCCGTACATTTTCGGAACTGACTAAATTCGCTCCAATGCGATTCAGAACTACAACTACCACATAATACAGTTTGGCCCCTTCAAGAATAAACAAACAAAGAGGCAATCAGTTCCAACTTGTTCCACTCATTCGACCCATCTATAACATGTTTTCCATGAACTGGAAAGCTACTCGTGCACATTTTGTGGTTCGTAATAGTTAAGACCGTTCGGCTGGCAGGATGAATAGTTCTCAACTAGTAGAATGAATAGTATTGTGTGAGAGGAAATAAGCCGAAACAAACCAAAATAAGCTGAGATCGGATCAGCCGAACGGGCTCAGCAGCCATCAACCGCTGGGTGCGCAGCACAATACTTTTATTTGGCTAATGGCAATACTTACTTTATGGTTCTATCTTGACTTCCATTATTTAGGTACATCACCATGGTACTTACTTTATGGTTCCGTCCTGACTTCCATTACTTAGGTACATCACCATGGTCTCAAACATGACAGGTTATTATTTCATTTGTACTAAGTACAATATAGCCCATAGTTTGCTTATATGTTAATATGTACATACCACCATGGAACCCCTGGGCAAGCTTCATTCTGGTATTGGCTCCACAAAGAGTAGCTTTATCATTTCTTGGAGTATTTCCGAAGTAGTAAATGTGTCGCATTGCTTGTACATGGAAACTGCAGTTCTTGATAAGTCGAGCACTGTTCGTGGCACGACCTTCAGTTGATCTTCCAACATGAGGGATCCTTGTATCATATCCTTCCATGAATCTTCACTAAGTTGTTTTATCTTTTCATGCGCATCTTGCATTGTTGTTCCGTGCTCCTTCATGTAACACTTGATACTGGAGGGGCTGTGGTCCCCTGTTTGCTCACGCTGTGAACATGTGGCGGTGGAAGACAGCGTCAAGTTCATTATAGCTAGTAATAACTATATGTAAGTTTATCTTCCAAATTCTATAATAAACTTATATTTATATCCCGATTCACTAAAATTGCAAAATATATGTTGTTCTGAATCTAATCCTTGAACTGAAACAAAGTCCATGCAAGAGGAATCAGAGGTTAGAATGAATTCAGATTTACTGTTCTTTGCATAAATTAAACATGTTTAAGGATAGAAAAATACCTGCGTTGATACAAGATCATTAGCGAGCCGTACAAATATAGCAAAAGACTTGAAAAACTGAGGGTAGCTCAAGATCCACTCGATGCAGCACATGTTACCGCAGCACATCCAGTGGTTTCCATTGTTACTTGAAGGTGCTCGCTCATTGATGGCACATAATCTTCTTCGCGCCATTTTCGTTCTTTGCAGTATTGGTGAACTAAATGCTTCATCTATGAGATATGTAAACGAGTTGAGTAATTTTTGATGCTGATAAAGCTGCCAATATGGACGGCTTGAAATAGGAGTAATTGAATTGTTATCTGCATTCTGCACAATTTGTTATGCTTGTACATGGCCTATGTTTGGAACAACTTTATTGATTGCCATATTTGTGCCGGAATACAGTACATAATCCTTTTTCCAAAAGAATAATATGTTTTAGGAAAACTCACAAAGCCACATGTATTCATCTAAGAGAGAGTTGAATAAAGTTGTGCTGAGAGAATATCATGCATAACAAGCTCCAGTTTTGATATTTAGCTAATTAATTTGTCTATCTTATATTCAGTTTGTTGTAAAGTATCATCTATCTCATATTCAGTTTGTTGTTAAGTATATTCAGCTTTTCACATCAGTAGCATATATGTATGTCATTTTTAAAGCTAGATCATTGTGACTCTGCCTAGGCAGTGCTTGGTCCTAGGATATGTACTGTAACTTTGAAGGCGTGTATTTATAAACAATCAACTATGTCATAAGATCAAATAGAGTACTTAGAGTACTTACCCTTTCTTTTAGGTAAAACACAAGGTAGCTTTTCTCTGGTTCTAATTCATCCTCAAATGATATAAATGTCTTCAGTAGACATAAGTAGAAACCCTTCACAGTATTCCGGCAGCAGATGTACTGCACTTTCGTCCCACCTGCATCGTATAATCTTAGGATTTATTTTCCAGCTGTAAAATTGTATTAAGGCTACAAGAATAAAATACAAATGAGCACCAAATAAATCCCCCCTCAATTTTCTCTAATAGGTTACTTCAACAATAATAATAATAATAATAATAATAATAATAATAATAATAATAATAATAATAATAATAATAATAATAATAATAATAATAATAATAATAATAATAATGGCATTGGCCACTATAATCATATTTTCATCCTAATGTTATCCTCGCTTTTCTAAAAGAATCCAACTTTTTTCTATACGCCATGAACAATAGGTTTCGGTATTGTTACTTATGTGAGGCCTTTGCTTGTTTCAGCTTATAGATTGTAGATTGCACCTTGCAGGTCATCACAATATGAAAACTGAGAAACAAAGAAGTCCCAAATTGTAAGGAATCAACATGCCAGATTGTTATCATCCAATAATCTACTCTGCTTTAGCTTGTGGCCGTATACAAGCTGCAATCCATAATCTACAAAATGAAACGAACTCAATAGTGATCCCATCACAGAATCAATAGTGAAAGACTTCAATTTCTTTCCTTTCATGTGTACGCAAATCAATTTTGCAAACTAGTGTGTATTTAGTAATACGTGTGATACTTTTAAGGAAAATGTCAATTTTACTCCCTTCACCTATTTACTTTATCCACTTAACCCCTAACCAAAATTTAGCTTTGCTTTACTCCAAACTATTTGATTTGGTCCTATATACTCCCTATTTATATTTCTCTTTTTTTATTTCTTCGCGCACAAGTTGAGTTTTAATTTCAGAATTTCCTAGTTGACTTAAAACATGATACTCTATATTAGAAAAATACATTAGCAATTTTCATGATTACTTTCATACAATTTTGTATATCTAAGATCAATTTCATATTAAATATACCTAACTATGAAAATAACATTGAAAAAATCTTAGTATAATTTTTAACATAAGGTATCATGTTTTGTATCTTCTCACAAAATTTGAACTCAAATTTCGACTCATACACGGAGAAAAGAAAGAGAGAAATCTAATTAGAGGGTAGATTATAGTTCAGAAGAGTAAAGTGACTCTAAATTTTGTTCAGGGCTACGTAGACTAAGTGGATAGATGAAGGGAGTAAATTTGAATTTTCCCTACTTGTAATATTGAAACTATCGGACTGGATGATCGGGAAGGTTTATACCTGTAAATGGCCTCAGCAATTTGCATACACTCTTCACTTGTGCCATATGTGTCAAGTATATCACCAAGTATTGTAACAATGGCTGTGATCTTTGTAAGTACAATTCGAGAAAGAGAGCATGTTGGATAATAGCAAGCATTGTTCATCCAGAAATATGTTTCAACAATTCTATCTCGAACAAAGCTCAACTTGGATCTGGCATGATATCCTTCCACCACCTTCCATGCATGGAAAGATAATAAGTCAATTCATATTTTGTAAGAACCATATATTTCAAACGGTGGTGAAAACAAACTTACATCATGCATTCTTTTATTTCTTGACAGAACACAAGCTGCTGAAGGTTAAAATTCAATTTTGCAAACTCCAATACGACTTCGCACTCTCTGATGATGCACGGGTGGAACTTGGTGTAATTTCGCGGCCCCTCAGGGTCGTTGCCGGAATGAAGTGCAGGAGGAGACGACGACGACATCGATCTCCTCTCAAATCTCAATGCTCTTACGTTTTCTTGCTAATGTTTGGTAGATTTACTGGTGCTGTGTTCGTTGCATTGCAGAGGCATTTATATAAAGGTGATGCAACCAACGTTTTCTTGCGAATGCTGCATGGCAGCTAGTGGCATGGCGAAGCCAGCTTCGGCGTGTGCCTTTTATCGGGCGTACAACAAACCTTTTTACCGTGCGTTTTTGACGACATCCGGCAAAAAAAAAAAAAAGAGACGGAGACGGCAGGTGGAAACGGCGCTGAGGACTAGTTCATCGTGAGCCAAATCACACACAAAGCAGTGGCTTCGCTGTGAGAAAAAAGGACGCATGACAAACAGATTAAAAAAAGTTAGCCCCTGCACCACCACCGGCCGCACCCCCGCTGCAAAGAGGGGAGGCAGGGGAGCCACCACCGCCGGAGAGGCAGGAGGGAGAAGTCTTCGCAGCCGGAGAGAGGAGGAGTCGCACCCCTGTCGGAGTGGACAGAGGAGGAGGCCGCCCCACCTTACGCCACCGTGGGAGGAGGAGGAAGGCCGCCGTGCGCCGTCGGATATGCTCCCCTAGCCGCGGAGGATGCGTCCAGACGCCACTGTCAGTGTTTTAAACACCGAGCCTACGACGGGGTTCCCGAAGTAGTAGATTGTGCGGTGGGGCTCGCCGAGATCAGGAACACGATGGTGAGACACGGGGCACACAATTAGACAGGTTCGGGGCGCAATGTGCGTAATACCCTACGTCCTGTATGCTGCGTGGCTCTGTATTGATTGCGTATGTTTTGAGAGGGGTCCTTGCCTCGCCTTATATGCCACGGGAGGCAGGGTTACAAGTCGGATTGGTACAAGGGTACTATTCGAGCAGGACCCGGAGTAGCCTATACATGGTATGGAGAGCTATCCTAGTCTTAGTACAAGTCCTTGTCCGTCTTGTCTTGCCTTGTGGTCCACGGTACCAGCACCGTGGCTCACTATTCGAGTAGTCCAGGTGTACAAGAACTCATCTCCCGGGTATGGCCCACAATGTATTAGTGGGCCCAGGGATGCCCGGTCGACAAGCCCCCAAGTACTTTGTAGTCGAGTGCGATGCTCCAAGTAGTCTTGAAGGTCTCCACGAGTAGTTCCCAAGCGTCCCCGAGTTCTACAAGCTTCAATCTTCAATAGTACTTGAATCATCACGAGGCTGGAAGGTACTCCAGCTAACTCCATGAGTAGTCTTGAAATCTTCTCGAGTTGTTCCCAAGCGTCCCCGAGTACTTCCCTTGAAGGTCTTCAATAATACATGCTTCGTTTCTTGAAATCTTTACATCAAAGATCCATATGGAAATGCGATTACTGAAATCACATTCCATATGGAATGTAGCCCCCGAGCCTTAGTTCGAATCCAAAATTCAAGCTGAGGGTCAATCATCTATTCTTTGATCTTGCTCCGAAAAATCCTCAGAAAATCCGAAGAAATAATATAGGAATGTGATTTGCAAAAATCGCATCCTATATGGATGTAGCCCCCGAGCCTTAGTTCGAATTGACAATTCAAGCTGAGGGTCAATCAGTAGTCTTCGTCAAATAATCCCGCAAAATCCTGAGAAAAACTGAAGGACACGTGGCACGGAGCCCCCGAGCCTTGAGTCGAGTACTTTCTCGAATTGAAGGATCCAATCTGACTGTAGAATAGTGGCCTGAATTCAGTGAACTGTTGCTGAAAGAAATCCAATTCCATCGAGTAGTCGAGCCCCCGAGATAGAGCCGAGCAGGTCTTGGATTTTAGTCCTCTGACTTAGCCAAAAATTTCGCCTGTGTGAAACCAATCTGTTGAATTCGAAGGGTCACCAGGTCGAACCGTTTTAGGGTTTTGATTTTATAAATACCCGAAAGGGTATCCCTTAGGGTTTCATTGCTTCCATTCGCCCTTAGATCCAGAAAGCCTTAGCATCCGTAGCCGCCGCAGAGTTCGAGCACCCACTTTGCCAAGAGTTTGCGCCTCCACCCCCTCGAAGCCCTCGAGTCGATGCGAAAGAAGACTCTCGTGACTGACAGGATGAAGCCAGCGCCATCCAAGGGTCAAAAGAGGAAGTCCGGCAGTGGCAAAAATCAGTTGCTGGAGCCGAAGTACAAGACAGTGGTCATCACGAAGCCCCCGAGCCAGGCCGTCTCTTGGAAGAAGTCCAAGATGAGGGAAGAAGATATCAAGGCCCTCGAAGCCAGCAGGTTGTTGCGTGAGAAGGCGATTGCTAGCTTAAAGGACCGAATTGGCGACCAGAGAGGGGGGGAGTGAATGGGAGCCGATAAAAATTCTTCTCAAGAACTCGGCCTAAACCCCAACATCACTTCCAAAGAATCCCGCACAAACTTGCCAAGATCACGTAATCACAACGGACCTACTAACCCTAGGAACAAGTTAGGACAAGCCTAGAAACAAAGCGGAAGCAAGCTTAAAAGGAAACGAGAAAAAGAACAAGCTCAAACTGACCTACAGCAGTTTTGTCGGAACTTCCGGCCAAGCATCGGAACTTCCGAAAAAAGCTTTCTGTCTGTCAGAAACTCGTTATCAGAACTTCCGGCTCAGGGTCGGAACTTCCGACCATCGGAACTTCCCGTGCCAGGTCGGAACTTCCGACAGCCCCCAGAAAACAGAGAAAAACAGCCCGCAGGAGAAGGAAGGATAATCCAAAACTCGATCAAACGAACTCCAAAAATCACGAAACTTTAACCATAGCTTCTCAACCACACAAAGAAGCTATTCCCAAAAGATCTCCTCCAAAAGATCATGGAATAACCACCAGAAAAATGATTTAGTCTATGAACCCTAGAGAGGAGACTTTTCCTCAAATCGATGAATCTCCCAAACGGCTAGAGCTCTTGAGACAAGATTTGGGGGAGATGAGAAGCATCACAAGATGAAGCTATGCCCCAAAAATCTTGGTCTCTAACTCACTAAATCACCGGGAATCGCGGATCACATGAACCACCACCAAGAACTCGGGCTCCAACCAAAACTCGCGAATCGAAGGGTTTTCCCGGCGTTTGAGGAGTCAAGATCACACACAAAGATGCACAAGGCATCCACCCATGAACCCCTCAAAGAAATCCGGAGAGAAACGCCGTCAAATCGACGAATCAAGCGAAGAACAAAATCTCTCCAAAAGAGCTCCGAAAATACCTCCGAAAAAGAAAAACGCAGGGGATAAAGGATATGGCACAAGATTAAGAGGAAGTAATCACTATGATTCACTTAGCCATATCCGGATACAAGCCACTTACAAGAATCACAAATCTTGGATGGCAAAAAGCTCAAACAAAGAGCCAACTCTCTCCTCTCTCCTTCTCTCCCAAGAGCACCCCAAAATGAAAGAGCACTCCCACCTCAAGTCTAAGAGCTGGCTGAAAATTCAGCCCCCACCTCCTATATATAGGCCCTTCGGAAAAGACCGAAGTACCCCTACACTAGGAGATACAATACAAGCCCTCACAGGGGCATTTTGGTCAACACATGAAGTTCACCATCGGACGGCTGCGCATCCATCGGGCCTTCGCATCCTCCCGATGCAAGCACCTCGATCATGCCGTGTGTCGCCCACCTCGAAGCTTCCCGACGCTCCCGGATCCCCGTCTCGGTCGCGTTGGGCCTTCGGACTTGGTTTTGAGGTCCAAACCAAGAAACCATCCTCCGATGGTTTTGTGGCCAAACCACCAAACCCCGCGTACACGGCCCGGCCTCACCACGCCAAGCGTCGAGCCCGTCAAGCCTTTCACCTCTGGCGCCCGGACGGTCTACTCAGTCTTGCCTCGTTCCTTGACTTGGCCGCCACCGATGCACCGGCTCCATGTCCACGACTTCGTCTTGCTCTTCGTGCACCATGCGGCCCGCACTTGATCCCGTCGGCCACCGGGTCCCTCGAACCAAGCCTACTTGTCTCTCCACTCCTTGGAGACCACACAGGCATAGACCTTTCGCGCTTGTTCTTCACCTGCACCAACGCAAACCAAGCCGCAACCTACACCTGCAATACTAGGCCAAGAGTCAGTCCACACAACGTTGTCAACCACTCCTCACGAGTGAATTGACAACACACCACATAAACATAGAAGTATACACAACCGACAACACAACCCAACGAAACACACTCAACACAAAGCCTCAAAACATCCGGTCAATCGCTCATCATATACAAACCAAGGCACATATCAACTTGGTTTCTCATGGCTGGAGCTCTGCCGCTGGAGATGCGTGGTTGATGGAGAAGAGCCCGGATGAGATCCCGATGTTCGGCCACTTCGTCGAGCGTGGGTTGACGCTGCTGTCATCAGATTTCTTCCGCGGCTTCCTTGACTTCTTAAAGCTGGAGCACGTACACCTCAACCCCAACAGCATCTTCCAGATTGCAGTGTACGTGCACTTCTGCGAAGCTTTCCTTGGAATCCGCCCACATTGGGCTCTGTTCAGGAAGATCTTCCGCTTGAAGACACAGCCCAACGCCAACTTCCCAGTTGTAGTCGGTGGAGCCGGTGTCCAGATGAGCCAGAAGGCATAAGAGTTGTACTTCAAGTACGACTTGATTGACTCAAATCAAGACTGGAAGAACAAATGGTTCTACATCGAGAACGCCCCGCCTCAGCTGCTGAAGCCCAGCATGTTCGCGCCAGTATATGATAGGCTCTGGAAGGATGAATCGACGATGCAGGAGTGCATTCAGATCCCAGAGCTATTGGCGAAGATTGCGCAGGAGAAGGCGCAAGGGTTGACTACTGAGAGAGTAGCTTTCAGCTTCATGAAGCGACGGATACAACCCTTGATGCAGCGGGAGCATCTTGGGTTCGAGTACACTGGAGCGGATGATGGCTCCAGGCTATCTACTGAAGAGATCAGTGATGATCTCATGATGGAAAGGCTGCAGAAGATCTTCAAGAATCTTCACGGAATTCTTGCAGTCGTCTGTGAATATAGTACCAACAATCCTCTGCATATGGTAAGTTTCCGAGAACTAGCCCCCGAGTACTTATTGTAAGTAGTCGTGTAGCTAATAATTGCCTTGTTTCGCAGGAGGATGCCTTGAAATTTGTGTCCATTCCCCCTCCTCGTCCCCAGGACCCACTACAAGCGCCGGAGGGAGAGCCAACAGGAGTGGAGGCTCAAGCCCCCGAGAGTAGTCAATCTGCTCAAGGGGAAGAAGAAGAAGTCTTGGTGGAGGATGCCTCCTCATGCGATGAAGACGGCCAAACACTTCAACAGCATTTTGTAGTGAAGAGCCACTACGGGTACTCTGGGGCGTCCATCCCCAGTGGCCTCGCCGCAGGAGCATCGAAGAGGCCGGCATCATCTCTTGCAGATGATGTGACGCTGCCACCGTGGAAGAAGAGGACCACAGTAGGGAAGCGGGCTGTGAAGAAAATCTCAGGCCTCCCCTGCATTACAGTAAGTGTTGGAGAACTCTTAAGTAGTCGATGTCGTATTGAGTACTTGTTCTCTGCTGTAATGCCTTGATTTTTGACTTGTGCAGGTTATCGAGAGTGCATCCAATGTATCCTCGAGTAGCCCCCCAAGAATAACAGAACCCGAGGTGGTTCCGGCGTCAATCGTCGAGATGGTGGCACATGAGCAACAAGAAGCCGCGGTACCGGGAAGTGTGCCGCCGGTGGAGAATGTGCCAGAGGTGCCGGCGGCGCCTTCTTTTTTCGACATGCTGGGGCCGAAAGTTTCGGTACCTCGTGCTGCTCTGTAAGTACCCAAGTACTCGAGTACTTATTAATATTGCTTGTTTTGAATTTGCTGACCAACTTATTGATGCAGAAAATCCACTGATGTAAAGTGGGGCGCCTCTGGAAGTAGTGCTGCTGGAGGAGACCAGACTCCTCAAGAGCAACAAGATGTACTTCCGGAGCGCCAAGAAGTACCCGCTGAAGCCGATGCTGCAGAGGCACTGCGCTTTCTTTGGAGCGACGTAGTGAAAGCAGTGGTGGAGGTAGCTTCCAAGCCCAGGGCTGAAGATCCTGATGATATTGAAACCGTGGTGAATGAAGGCTTGGAGGCTGACCCAGAAGCTGGACTACGCCGTGAAGAAGTCGCGGTTGCCGAAGCCCCCGTGCGTCAAGTAGATGCACAACTGGCACTTGAAGACAACCCAGAGGACCATATAGTACCACACGAGCCACTCATTGAAGACCCGGCTTCTCTGCGCAGTGCTGCGAAGTACTCTGCGGCGAGCACAAGTACTCAGTCCATGGCAGAAGGTTTGATGCCTTATGACAACTCGTGCCTGGACGAGGATAACTTGCAAGCTCATGGTGAGATGTTCTGCAGCGTCGAGAAGCTATTCGCGGTAAGTGTGTAGTCTCTTGAAGAGTACTTTTCTATTGAAGATATCCTGCCTTTTGACTCTTGAGTTGTTGTTGCCCTTGCAGGAAGTAGTCAAGCAGTCGAAGCGCAAGACTCGGCTGCTTGAGCAGCACGCGGCTGACATTGAAGAAGTCACGCGACTTAGAGAAGAACTTAAACAGCAGAAAGCTTTGTCACTGAAGCTGCAAGAAAAACTTGATGCCAACACCGCTGAGTACCACAACGAGATCCAGAGGCTGACGGCGAAGAAGGATGACATTGTTGGTAAAAACAAGTCTCTACGCCTGAAGAATAAAGGTAATCTCCCTTTTTGAAATCATCATTGAGGACTTTTGTCCTTGCATATGATAAGTAGCCTTGATCCCCTGCAGAGCTGACTGAAGAGGTGGACAAGTTCAAGAACAAGGCGCTGGACTGGCAGCTGGCCTTTAACCGTGAAGAATCAGCTCACATGGATCTAAAAGAGGACTATAAGGTGCGGTGCTTTGAACTTGAGTGTGAAATGGAAATCCGCCAAGCGGGCTGGAATGATTTGTTGACTTGCATGCAGTCGCTGAAGTTCAAGATTGAAGAAGCCGAAGGCCTGCACTCAGAGTTGAAGGCCTTGACTGAAGCAACCGAGCCAGTAGCAAATCTCTTCGAGCCCAGGGTTGCTGGAGTCCAGCCTTGTCCACTTGTGGAGAGACTGAAAGACACGCCGAAGAAGATTCTGGAGTATGCTCAAAGGCTGGCTTGCACAATTCCGAACCAAGTCTTGAGCTTCATCAAGTCATTCTATACTGAGACAGATCTCATGGTCATCATGAACGGCAGATCTGGAGATTGCACCGACGATCGGCTCAACGAGTTGATGCAACAGACTTCTCCAATCGCGGAATCAGTCTCCAAGTTCATCGATCTCCGTTAGATGTACCTGTAGAGTAGAAACACTAGGGAAAGACAAGTGTAATCCCGAACAAGTGTTTATGTAATATAATTGAAAACTTTGAGTAAATCAATTATCTGGATCCCTTGTATGCTTATGTGTTGGCCAAGTACTCGAGTTGGTATTGAGTGTGAGGCTGCAAAAAGAGATACGATACACGAGTAGGAGTACTCAAGTGTATAAATGTTCCAAAGAACGTTAGCTTAAATCATGACGAGTTGAACACCTTAGCTGTAGCAGCGTAAAAGAAGGTTTTGTCATGAAAGAAGCGAGCAGTAGTAACAAGTCGGTGTGGAATAGCGACTTGAACTAAACACATTGTACAGAGTTTACAATGTCTTAAGTACCTCTGAGCCTTATTAGCCTAGTGAGAGAGTACTTGAAAAGAACTTATTCATAATGAGTTGAACACCTTAGCTGTAGCATCGTAAAGAAGGCTTTGTTATGAACAAGTAAAGGATAGTAACAAGTCGGTATAGAGTAACAACTTTATTACTGAATACATTATACAGTGTTTACAATGTCTTAAGTACCTCTGAGGCTATGAGCCTAGTGAGAGAGTACTCGCAAGGATGTTCCGAAGAACGAGTAAGACTGTAGGGGACAGTGTGATGAACTCATCCTTACTGTAGCAGCAACTTGTATGAGAGTTCCACTGAGACCCTACCAGAAGGGTGTTACTCTAGGCCGAAGCCTCTTATTGAAAAGTAGAAACATGGACAGCATGTGCCACTTATTGTTCTACACGATACAGGATCGTCTGGAGAGAGTTATCATGACTCCCTACGAGGTCGCAGAATGAGACTGCCTGGAGAGGGTTGATGAAGCCCCCTGCGGGTGCTCGCAGCTGAAAGCCACGAGAAAATACAGTCGAAACTGTCTGGAGAGGATTATCTTGATCCCCTACGAGTGGTAACAACCGTAGCTGTCTGTTGAGTGGTTGCAACCGAAGCTGCCTGGAAAGGGTTGATGAAACCCAATACGAGTTGTCTACAGTCGAAGCCATCTAGAGAGGGTTGTTGAGACCCCCTACCGGTAAAAGCGACAAAGCTGGTCGATGTTCTAAGAGTTGTAGACTTCCTCGCCTTCTAGAGTTTGAAGATGATATGAGCCTGGGCCGGTAACCTTTGCGATAGAGAAAGGACCTTCCCATGGCGAGTTGAGTTTGTGTAGCCCTGCCGTATTCTGGATGCGACGAAGGACTAAGTCACCAACGTTGAAGGAGCATTCCTTAACGTTGCGGTCATGGTAGCGGCGAATCTTCTCAAGATATCGAGCGGATTGAACGAGTGTGTTGCAGCGAGCTTCCTCGAGACTATCGACATCTGTCTGTCTTGTTTCTTCAGCTACGCCTTCTTCGTACTGGTCAACCGTCGGAGAATGCCACATGACATCAGCAGGCAAAACGGCTTCAGAGCCGTAGACCAGGAAGTAAGGTGACTGCCCTGTGGGAGTAGTAGGCTGAGTGCGTAGCCCCCAGAGTGCATTGGGTAGTTCCTTGATCCACTTGCTGCCCTTGGTATTTGCTGCATCATACAGTCACTTTTTGAGAGCATCGAGTATCATCCCATTGGCGCGTTCCACTTGGCCGTTGGAACGTGGATGAGCGACAGAGACGTACCAGACATCAATTCCACTGTTCTCGCAGTACTCCCAGAACTGGTGATTGTTGAAATTCGAACCCAGGTCTGTGATGATGCGATTGGGGAACCCATAGCGATGTACGATTTCATCCAAGAAGTCGAGGACTCTATCAGCCTTTGGGCAGGTAACAGGCTTGACCTCAATCCACTTGGTAAACTTGTCGATAGCCACCAGAACTCTGTTGAATCCCCCTGGCGCATTTGGGAGAGGACCAATCATATCCAGCCCCCAGCAAGCGAAAGGCCAAGTTGGTGGTATCGTGATGAGCTTGTAGGCAGGAACGTGTTGCTGCTTGGTGAAGAATTGGCATCCTTGGCACTTTTTGACTAGTTCCTCTGCATCAGCAAGAGCTGTAGGCCTGTAGAAAGCACGTCTGAACACTTTTCCCACCAAGGTGCGGGAAGAAGCGTGATTGCCACAGATTCCTTTGTGTGTCTCCTCCAAGATTTCGTTGCCTTCTTCGCGAGAAACGCACTTCATGAGTACATCAGAGCTTGCACCTCGCTTGTAGAGTTGATCTCTGACTAGAGCATAAGCCTTGACGCGGCGTGAGATACGCTCAGCTTCTGACTTGTCTTCAGGAATCAAGTAGTGTTTAATGTAGTCGATAAAGGGAGTTCTCCAGTCCACGTCAATCATAAGCACTTCTCGATCAGGTTGAACTGAAGTAGTCGCGGGTGTAGATGATTGCTCCAGAATTGATGGTTTGTGGAGTTCATGGACGAAGATTCCAGCTGGAACTTGAGCTCGTGTAGATCCCAACTTTGACAAGACATCCGCAGCAACATTGTTGTCGCGGACCACATGATGGAACTCGAGACCATGGAATTTGTTCTCGAGTTTGCGTACCTCCTGACAATACGCATCCATATTCTCAGCATTACGATCCCAAGAATCGTTGACTTGATTGATGACCACCAAAGAATCACCATAGACAAGTAGTCGTATAATGCCAAGAGCGACTGCAAGGCGAAGACCATGCAGTAGAGCTTTATATTCAGCTTCATTGTTTGAGACCTTCCAGAAGATCTGCAAAACATATTTTAGTTGCTTGCCCTTGGGGGGAATCAAAAGTACCCCGGCACCAGCGCCTTCCAACTTGAGGGAACCGTCAAAGTACATGACCCAATGTTCTGGACGCTCAATTGGAGTTGGGACTTGATTTTCCCGCCACTCAGCCATGAAATCAACCAAGGCTTGAGACTTGCTAGCAGTGCGAGACTTGAACTCGAGCGATAGAGCACCAAGCTCTACAACCCATTTAGAAATCCTTCCTGTGGAGTCCTGGTTGTGCAATATCTCACCAAGCGGGTAGCTAGTGACCACAGAAATCTTGTACTCGTCGAAGTAGTGACAGAGCTTTCGTGAAGTAATCAGAACCGCATAGAGTAGCTTCTGTACCGGAGGGTAGCGAGCCTTGGATTCTGAGAGTACTTCACTGACGAAATAGACAGGCCACTGGACAGGGTAGCCATGGCCTTCTTCCTGCCGCTCAACGACAATAGCAGTACTGACGACATTAGTAGTCACAGCAATATAGAGCAAGAGCTCTTCATTAGGCAGAGGAGCTATGAGGACTGGAGGCTTGGATAAGAACTCCTTGAGCTGAAAAAGAGCTTGATCAGCTTCAGTTGTCCATGTAAACTTCTCCTGCCGCTTGAGTAACTTGAAGAAAGGTAGACCCCGTTCTCCAAGTCGTGAGATGAAGCGATTAAGTGACGCCATGCAATCAGTAAGCTTCTGGACATCTTTGATAGTAGTCGGAGCTTGCATGTTGTAGATGGCAGTAATCTTCTCGGGGTTTGCTTCGATGCCACGATGGCTGATGATGAACCCGAGTAGTTTTCCAGATGATACGCCAAAGACGTATTTGTTGGGATTGAGCTTCCATTAATACTCGCGTAGCGAAGCGAAAGTTTCCTTAAGATCCGTGATAAACATGTCTGGATCCCTAGTCTTTACAACGACGTCATCCATGTATGCTTCCACGTTCTTGTGAAGCTGCTTCTTGAAGCACGCTTGGATAGCCCTTTGATATGTAGCACCAGTATTTTTCAACCCGAAGGACATTGTTGTGTAACAATAAGCACCAAACGGGGTGATGAATGCAGTCTTCTCTTGATCAGATTCCTTGATTACAATTTGATGATAACCAGAGTAGCAATCCAGGAAACAGAGTAGAGTACAGCCCGCCGTAGAGTCAATGACTTGATCAATCCGCGGCAAACCAAAAGGATCCTTGGGGCAATGCTTGTTGAGATCAGTGTAGCTGACGCACATCCTCCAATCGTTAGAGTTCTTCTTCCTGACGAGCACAGGGTTAGCAAGCCATTGCGGGTGAAAGACTTCCCGGATGAATCCGGCCGCGAGTAGTTTAGCGAGCTCTTTCTTGATAGCAGCCCTGCGGTCATCAGCAAAGCGACGAATGTGTTGTCTCTTGGGGGTAGCGTTAGGATCGACGTTGAGTGAGTACTAGATCAACCTCCTGGGCACACCTGGCATGTCAGATGGCTTCCACGCAAAGATATCACGGTTAGCCCGAAGGAAGTTGACGAGCGCGTCTTTCTATTTAGGATCAAGCTGTGCACTGATCATGGTCGTCCTGCTGCTGTCACCAGCACCGAGGTCAATGGCTTTGAGCAGGACGTCACCAGATGGTGCAGGCTTGTTGTTGTTGTCAGTCTTCTCAGGAACCTCTAGCTCGCTCGGAGCAAGCTTTTTAGCGGTAGTGAAGACTTCCATCATTGCATTGGGTACTTGAGTAGTCGAGGCAAGTTCTACGGCTTCTGTATCGCAGTCGTAAGAACGCTTCAGATCCCCTTGCAATGTAAGAACTCCTTTGGGGCTTGGCATCTTGAGAACCAAATACACATAGTGCGGGATAGCCATGAACTCGAGAAGGTAATAGGGGTTTCAGACCATTTGAGAAAAGTGGGAGCTGCTGGTTGGATGGACATGATCTCCCTGAGTGCTAGCTTCTGCATGCGCTTGGTTGGAATCCCACCAAATATGACATTGACAGTGTTGGAGGGGTGCTGAAACCCAGTGCCTTTGTTAGTGTTAGCCTTCTTCCTCTTGTGTTTGTGAAATCGCGGGTTTGGATGCGTTGGTTCGGGTGTGTTCTTCAACGCACGTCGAAGTTGGTAACACTACTCTGTAGTATGATCGCCCTCTGGGTGCCATGGGCATTTCTGCTTGGTCAATGTTGCCCAGTGAGGATCATCTTCAGGCTTGGCGGTAGTTTCCATGGCAGCAACAGTGTTGTCAGGCTTGCGCTTGCGATTAGGATTGCTCGAGTAGTTATTACCCTGGCGGTTGCCCTACTATTGCTTGCCACTACTGCTTCCGCCAGCATTGTTGTTGTTCTGGTTGTTGCGAAGATGCTTAAACCGATTCCGAGCCTTGTCTTCCTCGTCCGCCCAGTGAGTGATCATCTCCTTGAGCTTGGTGATGTTGGCTGGGCGAGCGCGACCGAAGTCTTGGAAAAGTCTATCATCATAGAAACCACCTTGGAAGGTATCAATGACTTCTTTCTCGGTGACATCAACAACAGTAGCCCTTTTCTCAAAGAAGCGGCGCATGTACTCGCGAAGAGTCTCACCTTATTTTTGCTTGATCAGGGCAAGGTCCATCCGGGTACCATGACGGCCCAGAGAACCCGCGAAGTTGCGGGTGAAGTGATGCTTGAGTTGTCCCCAGTTGTCAATGGAACCACATTTGAGAGAATCAAACCATGTGAGAGGTTCTTGCTCCAAGACAAAAGGGAAATAGATACACTTGGTATCGTCATTGCCTCCGGCATTGGAGATGGACAGAGCATAACAGCGCAACCACTGCCTTGGATCTTGCTTGCCATCATACTTAGAGATGCCGTAAGGCTTGAATTTCTCCGGAAGAAATAGAGCTTGAAGTCGAGGTGAGAAAGCAGGGAAGGAATCAGAATCAGCATCCTTTTGCTTCTCACGCTCAGCGCGTCTGGCATTGATTGTTGTGCGAGCGTCGTAGCGAGAGTTGCCTGACTTGCTGTTGACACTACCATCATCGCCTCTGCCCTTGTTGCTAGCCTCCGGACGTGTGCGTTGAGGAGTGGGGGTGGTACGATGAGCATCTCCACTGTTGCCATGGTGACTAGGAGCACTGGTATTCTGGTGTAGCATAATGTAGGCTAGCTCAGCTAGCTTTGCGACTTCAGCAGCCGCCCTATCACGAGGCAAGGAGCGACCGAGTAGATTGATCGCGTTGATAGCTTCCTCTGGAGTACGATATTCACGAGTAGCAACCGCCTCCAGAGCCTCTTGAAGATTACGGGTAGGTAGAGCTTCCGCGAGTTCCCGACAAAGGGTTGCACGATCAGCATTGCGTTGGCGACGTGCAATCTTGGCCTCTGCGGTTTCATCAGCAGGAGCATTGGCAGAGAGTTCATCATCAGATACATCATCCGGAAAGCGATAATTGGCACGATGCCCTTGCGGAATAGTTGCATCAATGACGAACACTTCTCGATGCGATGAATAAGTACCCGTACTCTGAATGAGCTCAGTATCAGTATCATAATCAACAAGCTTAGCATCTTCCTGGAAGGGCAAGTTGTCGAGACAAGCGATAAAGCGCTCCTAAGCATCCAGTGTAAGATCAGCAGGCACATGCTCAGGCCAGTAGATGAATCTACCCTCAGGTGTCGATGTGATCACCAGTCCTTGAGTAGGGCCAGACAGTTGTTGTACTTCAGCAGAATCCGAACCGTAGTCGAACTCGAACTCAGATGAATCTGAATAATAGTCGAGGTTGACGTCCGAATCCGAAGAGTACTCGAGCACGATCTTCGAGCCAGGGCACATGAGGCGCTTCAGTGCAGCTTGGTAAGCGGCACTGACATGGCGATGGCCGAAGAGAGGTGGTGCTGGAATGTTATCCAGGCCGAGCGCAAGCTATGAAGCTGAAGAAAGTGGCTCAGGCTGAATAGGAGGTGAAGTCGAGTTGTACTCGGACTCCGACTCGAGTTCTCTGAGCGGGTCAGAGATCGAAATTTCACCGAAATTTTCGACGAGTTTCTCCATCGAAGCTTGCATAAGCGTCGAGGACTTGAGCTTTGATTCCGGAGCTGGCGCTAAGAAACGCAGGAAAGATCCGGCGCCATCAGCAACGCAAACCCAGGTGCCGAAGACGAAGGTGTCGCCTTGCTGGAAAGCGACGGTCGGCTTGATGATGACGAGAGCCATCAATTTCGCCAGTGTATCAACGGCGAGAGCCCCTACCTGGCGCGCCAACTGTCAGTGTTTTAGACACCGAGCCTACGACGGGGTTCCCGAAGTAGTAGATTGTGCGGTGGGGCTCGCCGAGATCAGGAACACGATGGTGAGACACGGGACACACAATTAGACAGGTTCGGGCTGTAATGTGCGTAATACCCTACGTCCTGTATGCTGCGTGGCTCTGTATTGATTGCGTATGTTTTGAGAGGGGTCCCTGCCTCGCCTTATATGCCACGGGAGGCAGGGTTACAAGTCGGATTGGTACAAGGGTACTATTCGAGCAGGACCCGGAGTAGCCTATACATGGTGTGGAGAGCTATCCTAGTCTTAGTACAAGTCCTTATCCGTCTTGTCTTGCCTTGTGGTCCACGGTACCAGCATCGTGGCTCACTATTCGAGTAGTCCAGGTGTACAGGAACTCATCTCCCGAGTATGGCCCACAATGTGTTGGTGGGCCCAGGGATGCCCGGTCGACAGCCGTCACACTGTGCTTCTCCTTCGTGCCGCCGCTGGTGTCGACGAAGAACGCCAGGAGCCCGCCACCACGTCCGCCGGAGTGGACGGGGGAGGAGGCCGCCCCGCCTTGTGCCACCGTGGAAGGAGGAGGAAGGCTGTCGTGCACCACCGGATCTGCTGCCTTGACCGCGACAGACGTGTCCAGGCACGCCATGCCGTGCTCCTCGTCCGCGCTGCCGCCGGTGTCGACGAAGAATGCCAGGAGCCCGCCACCACGTTCGCCAACGCGCCACACACCACACTCGCTGCCACGCACCATGCCGCCCACCACCTCCACCAATAGAGCCAAGATTCGACCGCCACCATCCCTATTTGGGAGAGAGCGGGCCAGATCCACTAGGTGCAGTCACGAGTGCGACCGCGACGGCCTCCGCCGTCGCCCACGGGTGGAGCCCCCCGCGCGAGCCATGGCTGGAGGTGGCCGATGGATCTGAGGAGAGGAGGTGGCCGCCGGCGGCGGGGTAGAGGAGGTGTCCGACAGCGGTGGAGGAGAGGGGAGGGAGAGACAATGGTGCAGGAGAGGAGAGGCCGCCGGGGGGGGGGGGCGGGGACGGCGCACGACGCAGGAGAGATAAGGTGCGTGACACGGGTTGGGGAGGGGGAGGAGGCGCGTGTGCGTTGGATCCAAAACGCACGACAAATTTTTATTTTGACATGTGCCGGATCCGAAACGCACAACAAAGTTTTATTTTGTCATGCACCGGATCCAAAACGCATGGCAAAGACCTATTTAATCAAACAAAGTCTAACGATGTTGCCCACAGTGTCTAACGATGTTGACCCACGGAGGTGAAGAGAAGAAAAAAATTTATTTGTTGTGTGCGGGATCCCAAATACACGTCAAAATAGCTCTTTGTCCTGCGCCGGATGCAAAATGCACGATAAAGTTTTATTTTACTGTGCGCCGGACCCAAAACGCACGGCAAAGTTTTATTCTGCCGTGCGCCTTAGTTTTGTCGTGTGTTGTTGTCTTGGGGCACAACAAATTGCTATTTTGTCATGCGCCTGGCAAACAGCGTTTGACAAAACGTGAGGCGCACGGCAAAGTACCCTTTTCCGGTAGTGCTATCTCCCCTGGGAGCCAGGATGCTCTTGTCGTTGCTCCTGCATGAGTAACATGTGGTCGTCCTCATTTCTTGACCGGCAACATGCTGTAACAGTTCGTGCATTGGATCTATTTAGTCGGGCAAATTTACTCAAATTTTTCCGAATCACTGTCACATCGAGTCACATCTTATGTCACAACACACGGTTCAATGCTGCAACTTTTCTCTATTCCAGCACTATTCATACGTGTAATACTACTCTCTGCTAGTCTGCGCACTGATCGTTACGTTAAGTCGATCTACTGCTCATGCTTGGCCAAGTCTTCTGCTCGGCCCTTAAGACAAGTATAGTGCTAGTGTTTGGTTTCCTGTTTCACCTAGGGAATCTTGCATGTATGAAGTACTAAATACAGTCTTTGCAAAAAAAAAATCACAGATGAGTGCAATTTTGCGCGATGAATCTAGTGAGCCTAACTAATCCATAATTGGTACAGTAACCATCCATCCTGTAATCATGCAGTCAAAAGCCTCATTAGATTCGTCTCGCGAATTAGTGCAGGAGTTGTGGAGGTAGTTTTGTAAAATACCTTTATTTAATATTCCTAATTAGTGGTCAAAGGTTGAAATTTTTTGCACATGTGTATAGTGTATAGACCTTATGGCATTCAGAAGCGCTTGTGCCACCCTTGCAAAGCATATTCCATCCACTTCCATCATTCAAGGCTCTTGAGGAGTTTGCTGCTGAGTGCCATACCGTTCCTCTAGCTATGGTGGCGGAGCTTGAGCATGTAACGAGGGGCAGCCATGTTAATTTATTACTCCAAAAATTAATGAACACTGGCTAATTTACTTTTCATACAGTGGAGATTCTCACAGAGCGTCCATAAAGCTCCTGCATCAAACAAAAAGAGATAAAAGTCAGCACACAAAGTTTATGAGATCTCAGCTTTAATCTTTGAAATAAAAGTATCCATTGTACCAATATATATATATGGAAAAAGTGTATTTTCATCCCTCAAGTATTGCAAAAGTGTGATATTCATCCTTCATGTTTCATTTGGTGCAAATCAATCTCTTAACTGACTAATTTGGTGCTTTTATCATCCCACCTTATAGTTTAACAATGGTTTAGTAAAATCTACTTATAGTTTATGCCACATAATTAGTTGAGTAATCAATAATCACTTCCTAAAGATGCAATATGCTAAGTCAAAAATTATAAAGCTCACAAAAAGTTTTAGTAAATTCTCTAAATTGGATACTCCGTAAATTCTTTCTGAAAAAATGTAATGAAGCCGATTCACATTCAATTATTACAGAGATTGATTCAACATAAGATGTGATTAAGAAGTAATTAGCAAGATGATTGCATTGTCAAAACTGCAATTATATGATAGTAAATCATAGTCAAACTAAAGCGAGGATGATAAATACAACAATTTAGATAGTTAAGGGCTTGATTTGCACCAAATGAAACACGAGAGATGAATGTCTGTAACACCCTAATTTTTCAAAAATTTGTTTCCAATAAAATTTGCTAGAAACAAGGTTTTGAGTTTAAGGAATATAAGGTGTATTTGAATTTTTAGGCATTTAAATATATTTTTAAAAATTAAATAAATAAATATAGGAGTTTATTGTTGCATACATGCTGGAGCATTGTTTTTGAATGGTTGAATTCAAATTTGAATTTGAATTCTATGTTTGAATCTCTTTATAAAATTTCAAAAATCCTTTTCTTTCCCTTTCTCCTCTCTCCTTTCGGCCCGTTCTCTGTTTCAGCCCACCGGCAGAAGTCTGTTCCCGCCCCTCCTTTTCCTCCCGCCGGCTCGCCTCTGCCCCAGCCCAGCAAAGAAAGACAGCCCAGTGCGGCTCGTGTAACCCCGCCAGCACTGCCTCCTCCCGCAGCCGCTGACGTGCGGGCCCCGTCATCCCCTACCTTGCGCCGTCCCCGACGTGGACTCCCGCTACGGCCGTGCCGAGTCCCGCTCGCCCCCGCCTCCGTGTCGGCTTGAGGGCCACGCCAAGCTCGTCCCGGCCCTATATAAGCTACCACACCCCGCCGCCTTGAGCCTAGGCCGCCGCCTTTGAGCTCCCGAGACGCGACGCCGGAAACCCTAGACGCCGCCGTCACTGATCCGTCGGTCCGCCGTCATCCCGTCGACGAGAAGGTCACCCGGAGCACTGCGTGGAGACGAGGAACCCCTCGGGACAGCTTGTTCACATCGAGATGCCCTGTGTCGCGAGATAGAGCTCGCTGGAGCTAGCACTTCCGCCGCCGCCGCTGCGCCGAGCCGTACGCCGTCGCTGTCACCCGTCTCGCCTTCCCGTGCCCCTAGATCATTCCATCGTCGCGCCAGCAGCCTCTCCGGCCAGTCAGCATCGCCAGCCGAGCACCCTAGCTCGAATTCGAGCGAGCTCGCCGGCGTTTCGCCGCTACGCCGCCGCTCGTCGACGCAGCGCCGCCGCCTCGCGCCTGTGCTTAACTCCGGCCGTCGGATCTAAGATCAAGGGCCGAGATCCCATCTGACCGGAGTCAATACCGGTCAACAGATCTAATTCCCCGTGTGATCATGCCATTTTTCAAAAACACCCCCGATCTTTTTAAAATTGCAAGCCGGTCCTCCCACCAGTCAAAGATCCTTACAGATAGGTCCGTTTTCTTTTGTTTTAACCCCTGAGTTTTATAGTTTTAGTGCCCGAGGTCTGAAACCTTAGTTTTTCACCCAAGCCCCTCTGTTTTTAAGTTTCTTTACGTTTTAGCCCTCGGTTTCTTGCTGTTAGGCCCTTGTAACCCTAGTTTCTTCACAGATATGCCCCTGCACCTTCGTTTAGCCATAACTTCTCCGTTTTAGCTTCGTTTTTCGTGTTCTTTATGTCCAAACGATCGTATCAAAGAGTAGAATAGCTTTTTGCCCCTGTTTTGCTTTGATAATACTATTTGGTTATTGTTTCTTATTTTATTCTATTGTGTGCTTGTATGTACCTTGATGTGATGCGTAGAGAACGTTTGGGCTGAAGGATTTGAAGACCAAGAAGCTCAAGTCTCTGAACAGCAACAGGGATTTGTTGAAGGCAAGTCTACCTTGATGCATACCCGTTTACCCATACAACATGCATTTAATTCACTGTTCTTACTTTTTGCTTGTATTAAATTGATGGGACCCTAATTAAGGACTTGACTAGATTACCTTATCCCTTTCCTTGAATAACCTGGGTTTTTACTTTTATGTTGGGTAGTTCTCGCTATGCTTTATCTGGTTACATGGTGGTATTAATGAAACTTTATTAATCTTGACTTACTTATGTTATACCTTCATTAATACAAGATCGCCCTGTTTAATTGGAACATGGAGAACCACCCAGGACAACTGTGCAACCACAAGAGCTAAATGGCTCTGGCCTTGGCTAATTAATTAGTGACCCTGGTTAGGAGTGGCTTTACCTGATAAGGACAAGGGGCGACGGTACTGTGGGGTATGGACTCGCTCTAGCGGGGAGTTGGGCTTTGCTAAGACACGGTACCCGCTAGGGGACTTTATACCTTGCTAACTGATCCGGTAACCTTGTGGGTTGCAACTTCCTGGGGAAACTTTGTAAAGGCCTCGTAGCATCCCTATGCAATCACACCTCGGTAGTGTGGTATGGTGCTTGGCCGGCATCGCATGGTTGGGTTCAAATTTCTTCAGAACTTTTACGCGACTTGTGGGTAAAGATGTACAACCTCTGCGGAGTGTTTAAAACTAATCGATTAGCCGTGCTCACGGTCAAGAGCGGCCTGGACCCTCACATGATTAATCTATGGAAGTCAATGATTAACTTGATGCATTTATATTTATTATGTTGTTTATCTCTTATGTTAATTGTGGGTTTGGTATAAACTTACACTTGCTAGTATTTATGTTGCTAATAAAACTTGATCAATTAAAATGCTGAATGCTTGAACCCATCAGCCTCCACTAAAAAGCCTTGCATGTTATATTATGTTTCCGCTTGCTGAGTACGGCATGTTCTCACGCTTGTTTTTATTATTGCAACGACACTACCCGTATGATGTTCAGACTTGGAGAGGTTTGAAGATTTCCCTGGAGACTTCGACGAATTCTAGGTGGGCGTGTCACCAGTCAACTGCCTGTGGTGTTGACCCTATCCGCTGCGTTGCTACTCGTTAATATTAGTTCGTTTATGAGACATTTTGGTCTGTAATAAAGTTTAATACTCTCTTTACGTTATGGTATTGTGTTTTGGTATTCACTGAGTCGTTATATGTGTGAACTTTGATCCTGGTGCACATATAATATGAGCATTCGAATTTGCCTTTAAATTCGGGTGTGACAAAGTGGTACCAGAGCTGTGTTGACTGTAGGACGTTAGCCTAGTTAGAAAATGGTCATATTTAAGGATTATAATATCTTAGAAGCCATTCTTGCCTTATGCTTGCTTTATTTCTAATAATTTCATCCTTGCTTTATCTCATCCTTGATCTCTACTTGGTACTCTCCTTTTTAATACCTATTCTTAGCATCTATCTCATCCATCACATGTTTCTTTTTAGATGGTTCGTGAGTTGAGAACATCTCGCGTGGGATCTACTCACTGGTATGCATCACAGGAGGATTACAATACTTTCCATGATGGTGATACGGATGAAGAAATCGAGATGGAAGCACCTCCAGCTCAGATTGTACCTGCACCTGCTCCAGAGCCCATCACTGTGTCAGATGAGGAAGAAGAAGACCCAGAAGAGTTGATCCCAGAGGAGGAAGAAGACCCAGAGGAGGTGATTCTAGAGGGAGAGGATGGTGATCAAGGAGATCATCAAGATCAGGAGGAGGAGCAAGAGGAGCAAGCTGAAGAGGTAGTCTGGACAGTGAGCTCGTACAAGAAACATGGGAGAGGCATTCTCATGGCTGACAATCTAAGGAGGACAATGTACCATTTGGGTTATGGTGAAGATCCAATCTACCATTGTGAGATGTGGACCCATCCTTAGTTTGAGCCTCACTGGGAGGTAACCGTAATTGTTTATAAAAGAGTTGAACACTATGGACCTATGGAGATATCCAAGCACAACGACGTTGCTACCAGAGATACTATGGAAGCTGGGATTGCCGAAGCTGCTAGGAGAGCACTCTATGTTCTCTCTCACAGGGAGCGTTCTGAGTTGATACACACTCGCAGTTTGTACACTCCTTACAGAGCTAGTGGTGAAGCCAAGACCTATATCGCATCAGCTAATGGTCGCAGTCCCACCTTGGATAACCTTCGTGAGTTACTGGCTGCTATTAACACCGCTTTGGATAACACCAACAACATACTTGCCACAGCTCAACAGAGGATCTATACAATGGAGGTACAGAAGCGTCAGCTAGAAGCTACTCTGGCGGGAAGGGAATCCCCCGTAATCCAAGAGGGTAGAATAGAAGCTCATCACTCTCCATCACCCAAGAGGCCCCGCTACAACTCCCCAGACACCCGCACTGAAGAGCTTCCTTAGGATCTAGGAGTTTAAGCTTAAGACCTTTGTAATCATTAGATTCTAAATGATCGTTTAAGTTTGCTTAGTCTAGTGGTGTGTTTGGATGCTTGATCTTGTGTTAATGATTGAGTTGGAATTTTGTTTGAGTGCAATGTGTTGTGGAGTGATGACCACAATGACATTGGTTCTTTAGTAAAGTGTTAGTTGGGTTTATCTTTGTCTCAATCCATATCTTTCTTGTCTCAATCCCTTAATCTCTATGCTCTACCCCTAATACAATCTAGTAAATCTCAATCTGCTCGCGGAGTTTTCTGAGTCAGCAGTACTGTTCTATTTTTATCTCGAGCTACAGAACTCCGAATATAGTAAATCCAGTTAGAAAAGTTCAGCAATTATATGAAGGGTTATCTGTAAAAATTTCAGAAATTTAGGAGTTATAGACGGAGAGATATATACGAAACTTTGGAGCTATAAGAATCTGAAAACTCAGCTGACCTGGACGTCTTGTTTATTTCATAACTAAAGCTACAGACCTTGGATTGAGGTGATTCTAGTTGGAATAGTTCCATAATTTCATTATACTCCTTTAGTTAAAATTTCATAATTTTTGGATTCTCATACTGAGAGTTATATCTGATTGTTTGGAGACAACAGAATCTGTCCAGAATTAAAAGTCTTTGATGCCTTATCTTTTAGAGTTTTACTCTTAGATCAATCATCTAAATCAATGTTCCTAACACTCAGATGGTGACAACCAGGTCAGGATCAGGAGTTGATCAACCAGTAGTGGTTCATCCAGGGAGAGACAACAGATCTAGCAACGTACCTCGACAACCACAAATGGATCCAGTTATGCGTCAGTTTCTGGAAGCTCAGACACAGCTCCTGCAGAACTTGACCAACACCGTGGCCAACATGCAGGCTCAAGGCAACAATCCACCTGTGCAGCAGCCGGCCCCAGTGACCAAGCATCGGGTGTTCATGAGCCACCAGCCTCTAGTGTTCTCCCATGCTACTGATCTATTGGAAGCTAAAGACTGGCTGAAGACCATTGAGAAGATGCTTGCCATTGCTCAATGTGATGATAGGGAGAAGGTCCTACATGCTTCAGGACGACTCCAAGGGTCCGCATCAGCATGGTGGGATGCTTTTGTTGCCGCTCATGCCAATCCAAATGCTATCACCTGGCAAGAGTTTACCACTAACTTCAGAAGCCATCATATTCCTACTGGTTTGATGAAGTTGAAGAAGAAAGAGTTTCTTGCTCTTAAGCAAGAAGAGATGTCCATGGCTGAATTCAGGGATAGGTTCACAGAGCTGTCACGCTATGCTCCTGAGGATGTTGACACAGACAAGAAGAAGCAGGAGTTGTTCCTGGAAGGACTAGCTGGACCACTTCAATACCAGCTTATGTCCCATACATTCCCAACCTTTCAAGAGCTTATTGACAGGGCTATAGGCTTGGAGGCCAAGCACATGGAATTGGGTGATCAGAAGAGGAAGGCTACTAGCTCTGGACAGTTTGGGAGCATCACTCATCCTCGCTATAATCCACAGCAGGGAGCACCACTCCGCTCTGGAGGTCCAAGTGGTAGTCTTGGACAGAATCAGTTCCGGCGCAATACACAACCGTTCCAACACCCCATTCAGCAGTTACAGTAATCCACTCCACATACTCCACGCTCCAATGATCAGCAGCCTAGTCAGAACACCTCTGCAGAAGCCCTAGTGAGACTCAATGTACCCCACACACCCACTGTTAACACTTTCTTTAAGTGTGGAGAGGCTGGTCACTTTGCCAACAATTGTCCTCAGAGAAGCATCCAGAATACTCCAGTGCAGAGTCAGCAGATGAGGAATAGGAGCCAGACCCCACAGAGCGCCAAGGGATGACAGAGCCACATGCGAGGGAAGCTGAACCACATGAATGCTGAGATCACTCAGGGAGTATCCAATCAACTTGGTATGCTCATCCATAGCTCAATCCCTTCATCTTTTTCCTTCGACTTGGAACCCAGCATTCCCAATCTTTCTTAATCCATCCGAATCTCGAGGACGAGGTTCTTTTAAGGGGGGTAGGATTTGTAACACCCTAATTTTTCAAAAAATTTGTTTCCAATAAAATTTGCTAGAAACAAGGTTTTGAGTTTAAGGAATATAAGGTGTATTTGAATTTTTAGGCATTTAAATATATTTTTAAAAATTAAATAAATAAATATAGGAGTTTATTGTTGCATACATGCTGGAGCATTGTTTTTGAATGGTTGAATTCAAATTTGAATTTGAATTCTATGTTTGAATCTCTTTAAAACATTTCAAAAATCCTTTCTTTTCTTTCCCTTTCTCCTCTCTCCTTTCGGCCCGTTCTCTGTTTCAGCCCACCGGCAGAAGTCCGTTCCTGCCCCTCCTTTTCCTCCCGCCGGCTCGCCTCTGCCCCAGCCCAGCAAAGAAAGACAGCCTAGTGCGGCCCGTGTAACCCCGCTAGCACCGCCTCCTCCCGCAGCCGCTGACGTGCGGGCCCGCCTCGTCATCTCCTACCTCGCGCCGTCCCGGACCTGGACTCCCGCTACGGCCGTGCCAAGTCCCGCTCGTCCCTGCCTCCGTGTCGACTTGAGGGCCATGCCAAGCTCGTCCCGGCCCTATATAAGCTACCGCGCCCCGCCGCCTTGAGCCTAGGCCGCCGCCTTCGAGCTCCCGAGCCGCACCGCCGGAAACCCTAGACGCCGCCGTCACTGATCCGCCGGTCCGCCGCCATCTCGTCGACGAGAAGGTCACCCGGAGCACCGCGTGGAAGTGAAGAACCCCTCGGGACCGCTTGTTCACATCCAGATGCCCTGTGTCGCGAGATAGAGCTCGCCGGAGCTAGCACTTCCGCCGCCGTCACTGCGCCGAGCCGTACGCTGTCGCCGTCACCCGTCTCGCCTTCCCGTGCCCCTCGATCGTTCCGCCGTCGCGCCACCAGCCTCTCCGGCCAGTCAGCGTTGCCAGCCGAGCACCCTAGCTCGAATTCGAGCGAGCTCGCCGGCGTTTCGCCGCTCGTCGACGCAGCGCCGCCGCCTCGCGCCTGTGCTTAACCCCGGCCGTCGGATCTGAGATCAAGGGCCGAGATCCCATCTGACCGGAGTCAATACCGGTCAACAGATCTAATTCCCCGCGTGACCGTGCCGTTTTTCAAAAACACCCCCGATCTTTTTAAAATTGCAAGCCGGTCCTCCCACCAGTCAAAGATCCTTACAGATAGGTCCGTTTTCTTTTGTTTTAACCCCTGAGTTTTATAGTTTTAGTGCCCGAGGTCCAAAACCTTAGTTTTTCACCCAAGCCCCTCTGTTTTTAAGTTTCTTTACGTTTTAGCCCTCGATTTCTTGTTGTTAAGCCCCTGTAACTCTAGTTTCTTCACAGATATGCCCCTGCACCTTCGTTTAGCCATAACTTCTCCGTTTTAGCTCCGTTTTTTGTGTTCTTTATGTCCAAACGATCGTATCGAAGAGTAGAATAGCTTTTTGCCCCTGTTTTGCTTTGATAATACTGTTTCGTGATTGTTTATTATTTTATTCTATTGTGTGCTTGTATGTACCTTGATGTGATGCGTAGAGAACGTTTGGGCTGAAGGATTTGAAGACTAAGAAGCTCAAGTGTCTGAACAACAACAGGGATTTGTTGAAGGCAAGTCTACCTTGATGCATACCCGTTTACCCATACAACATGCATTTAATTCACTGTTCTTACTTTTTGCTTGTATTAAATTGATGGGACCCTAATTAAGGACTTGACTAGATTATCTTATCCCTTTTCCTTGAATAACCTGGGTTTTTACTTTTATGTTGGCTAGTTCTCGCTACGCTTTATCTGGTTACATGGTGGTATTAATGAAACTTTATTAATCTTGACTTACATATGTTATACCTTCATTAATACAAGATCACCCTGTTTAATTGGAACATGGAGAACCACCCAGGACAACTGTGCAACCACAAGAGCTAAATGGCTCTGGCCTTGGCTAATTAATTAGTGACCCTAGTTAGGAGTGGCTTTACCTGATAAGGACAAGGGGCGGCGGTACTGTGGGGTATGGACTCGCTCTAGCGGGGAGTTGGGCTTTGCTAAGACACGGTACCCGCCAGGGGATTTTATAACTTGCTAACTGATTCGGTAACCTTGTGGGTTGCAACTTCCTGGGGAAACTTTGTAAAGGCCTCGTAGCGTCCCTATGCAATCACACCTCGGTAGTGTGGTATGGTGCTTGGCCAGCATCGCATGGTTGGGTTCAAAGTTCTTCGGAACTTTTACGCGACTTGTGGGTAAAGATGTACAACCTCTGCAGAGTGTTTAAAACTAATTGATTAGCCGTGCTCACAGTCAAGAGCGGCCTGGACCCTCACATGATTAATCTATGGAAGTCAATGATTAACTTGATGCATTTATCTTTATTATGTTGTTTATCTCTTATGTTAATTGTGGGTTTGGTATAAACTTACACTTGCTAGTATGTATGTTGTTAATAAAACTTGATCAATTAAAATGCTGAATGCTTGAACCCATCAGCCGCCACTAAAATGCCTTACATGTTATATTATGTTTCCGCTTGCTGAGTACGGTATGTGCTCACGCTTGTTTTTATTATTGCAACGACACTACCCGGATGCTGTTCAGACTTGGAGAGGTTTGAAGATTTCTCTAGAGACTTCGACGAATTCTAGGCGGGCGTGTCACCAGTCAACTGCCTGTGGTGTTGACCCTATCCGCTGCGTTGCTACTCGTTAATATTAGTTCGTTTATGAGACATTTTGGTCTGTAATAAAGTTTAATACTCTCTTTATGTTATGGCATTGTGTTTTGGTATTTACTGAGTTGTTATATGTGTGAACTTTGATCCTGACGCACATATAATATGAGCATTCAAATTTGCTTTTAAATTCGGGTGTGACAATGTCACACTTTTGCAATAATTGAGAGATGAAAAATACACTTTTTCCTATATATTTCAGTATATAAGAAGATTAATGTCCTCTCGACTGTCAGGCAAATTAAAGAAAGTCCAAAGGCTGGCACATCATCTATCAGTATCCTGCCAGCTGTTCAAGGTACATCCGTCATCATGTACATGGAAGATTAATTTGGCAAAATTTCGTAAATTGCCAGTATTTACCCGTCGTATTGAAACGTACTGTTCTCTCTATGCACGCAGCCTAATACAGCAAGTTGCTAGTTAATTTCCATTATTCACTCGTCATCTCGAAAGCAATTTGTGGAACTAAACATGCTCTAAACCGCTTGTTACTAGGTGTTGTACTTTGAACTACGCAACAAAGCCATGCTAAAAACATTGGTTTCGAGTCTTTAAAGTTTGGTGCCAAATTGCCAATAATTGCAACACACTATACCTGAAAAGTACTGTGTTGGCCAAGACTCCAAAATATACGTGCCTCTACCGCTGTACGTATCAGTTCTTTAATTTGTTTTTGTATGTATCTTTTATCGAAATTATGATGACCTTTCCAGTACTATTTTTCAAATCAAAAGGTAAAAGAGGCGTTTGTTGTCCACTGGGTGAAAACTTTAGTTCGGCTTATCCGATGGGTAGCAACCACGTCTTTGACATTTTCCTTGGAGTCGTCGCAAGATCCTTTGGCTCGGCATTCATTACCTAGGTGAAATCTGTTGCATGATGAGGTTTGGCAACCAATCGAAGATAATTTTTCTAGTAGGATAAGTTTCTAAGCAGACGAAAAATGTGATGGATTAGTGATCAATGAAGATAATTTGAGGTTGAAACAGAAACGAAGAAGAAATTGCTTAGTCTTCTGATAATTGTATTTATTGTACCAGAATTTTCTCTTCTGTGTTTTCTGAGCTCCCTTTTAGGATTAGAGTAGTATAAGATTTTTTTTGTAAATCCTGCCTGCATATATCCACCGACCCCCATGTAGATATATTAGGCCCGATTTTATTCTTTGTAGAAAAATTAACCCAAGCATTTCTCCTCCTTTCCTGTGTATAGAATGAGGTCCAGAAGGTAATTAGCCCAACAAATAACATAGAGAGCGTGAGAAGTGCGAGCGTGCGAGCCGCGGGCGACACGCGTGGCACGTGACAGTGTTGACGCCGGAAGGAATCAGCGATGAGAAATGAGAAGTGCGCATGGTCCTCGTCTCCTCGAGAAAATAGGCCCCGTGAATCCACGATCTGTTGTCGCCGACTCACTGGCGCGTGGCGCCGTATGCTGCTGCCTGCCGGGTCCGCGCACACGAGCTGTTCGACGTAATAGCTCGCCGACGCAACGAGCATGCGGTGTTAGCTGAGAGGTTGGTTTGCTTTTCTTGACCTCTATGTGACTTCCTTTCATCATGGTCTCATGGAACTGACTAGTGATTCATCAGCCTGCATTATTTCGTCTGGTATAGTTTAGAAATACCACAAAGTTCAGATGAGTAGAGTAGACAATGTTCAGTTGCGACGGAGGGCTTTTCACATAATTTCTCACCCTGGGGACAATTTAGTGGATCATATTTTCCATGAATTAGATCATCACTTCTGTCTTCTGCACCATTTCGTAATTCAAGTAATATTTGAAAACAGAGCAATGCATGAGAAAGGGGCATGCTATTACTTGAGAATACAACAAAACACACAATACATTTGAATATTTGATAGGGAGTACATATTTCTTAATTCCCAGCAGGATCTGAGAATTAGCACCAGTACTGCTGCTACATACAGGAGGGAGAACACATTACATTTATTATATCTGGTAACAATACTTATTAAGATCCGTCGAGCATCCTATGTAGCTGCTAACTTCATTTTTGGTAATATCGATCACCACGTCCTCAAACAAGACTGTGGTCATGATTTCAAAAGCACAATATAGCTAATAATTACTTATACCGCTCTGCCTTCACTTGGCAAGCTTCATTCCAGTATTGGCTCCACGAAGAGTAGCTCTATCATTTCTTTGACTGGTTGTGAACAAGTGAACGCATCACAGTTCTTGTACATAATACCTGTAGTTCTTGATAAGTTAAACACTATTCGTGGCACAACTGTCGGTAGTTCTTTCAGTGCAAGGCATTGTTCTAACATATCCTTCCATGAATCTTCAGTAAGTTCTTTTATCTTTTCACATGCATCGTTCATTGTTGTCTCATGTTCCTTCATGTAACAATGGACAGTGGAGGCACTGTGGTCTGCTGTTTGCTCACGCTGCAAAATATAGCAGTGCAAAAGAATGCCAGGTGTGTTATAACAACATTAGTTTAATCGTCCAACCTTTGTGATTCTAAATTAGGACTAGAGTAACATCCAATTATGCCATGAATCTCTGTCTAGGAACAGAATCTAGCCCATTCATTAGATAACTGGCGGCTGGAAGGAGTGTGCCAATTTACAATTTGTGCATGAAATTGTACTTGTCTAAGGATAGAAAATGACCTTAGTTGACACAAGATCATTGGAGAGCCGTGCAAAAATACCCAAAGATGTGAGAAACTGAGGATAGCTCAAAACCCACTCGAGGGTCTCCTTTGTTATTACGTCACCCATTCCAACATATGCAGCACAGGCTGCAGCGACGGTTCCAATGCTTTCCATTGAAACCTGAAGGTGTTCACTCATTGTTTCCAGCACATAATCTTCATCACGCCATTCTACTTCCTTTGAGTATTTCTGAACTACACGCTTCATCTATATGAAATATGAAAATGTGTGAAGTTATTTCAGATTCTGATATTGCTGCCAGATAAAGTGTGGTGTTTGAAATAAAATTAAGTGAAACATAGATAGTTTTCATAAGTTTATTGATCATCATATTTATGGGGCAATACACTCCACAGCAAATTTTTACTAGTAGATAAGGCATTTCGTGACTAGCTTGAGACACCACATTTATTCATCTAAGACACAGAATAATTTTGTGACCCGTTGAAACATCATGCATAAAGAACTCCTGGTAGATATTTGGCAAATAAAATAATGTAGTATTCAAATTATTTGTACAATATACTTCTATTTAAAATTTTCATGTCAATAACATAATTGAATTCAAAAGAACTTATTTCTAGCTGATTGTTTTGATTCTGTGTGCCTTGGCATTATTCATGTATAAGGCAATTGGCAATATTCATGTATAAGGCAATCATAAGAGGTTATGTAGGATACTTGCCGCCTCTTTTAGGTAAAGCACACGGTAGCTCTTCTCTGGACCTAACTCATCCTCAAAAGAATAAAATGTCTCCAACAGAAATAGGTAGAAACCCTTCATGTACTCTGGAAGCATAGGTACTGCACTTTCATTCCATCTGCATTTTACAAAGCTAGAACTTAGTTTCCTGAAGTATTAAAGCTGCTGGAAAAAAAACATGTCTAAAAGCAATGAATATGTTTCTCAAGTTTCTTTAATATTTTTACATTGAATAATAATGATATTTTCCATTCTAATGTGGTTTCAGTTCAAATATTATTGTGTTTGAATAATTGTTTCTAACTTTTTTGGAGCACCATTATTTGATGAATAGTCAATTTTGGTACTTTTGCTGTGAAAATCTATTTGATGACCTTCATTTTTCTTCTTGCATTATAAATGTATTAAACATTTTTAAGCTACAAATTTTGTTCTATACTTTACGTCATGATATGCTTCTAGGTCCTGTTTTTATTTAAGTTGAAACCGCTTTGTTGTGTTGCAAGGCACATGCCAAACTTTATATCAGCACAAAAGGTCGGCCTGCATGTCCTCGACATATCTCCACCAAATGTTATTCCATCACATACTCACAGCCAAAGATTTCACTTCATTTATTTTGATGTGTATGTAAATTAACAATATGCAATCCAATGTATTTAATCATTAAAATGTGATATTTTTGAAATAAAAACCATCTGACATGGTTGGGAAGATTGTTACCTGTTAAGTGCTTCAGCAAATTTCAGGCACTCTTCAGTGGTACCATATGTGTCAAACATATCATCGATTATTATAATACGAGATGAGATCTTTGTAAGTATAATTCGGGAATGAGAGTATGGAGGATCATAGCATGTCCCGTTCATCCAGAAATACACCTCTACTATTCTATCTCTGACAAAAGTCATCTTTGATTTGGCAAGGAATTCCTTCCACCACCTACCATGCATGTTAAAATAAGTCAATTAACATCTCATGACAGAATAAACATAGAGCAACGTAGATTCAAAAGTGAGATTAAAGTATTCTTACATTGTGCAATGCTTCAACTCTTCACAGAAAACAAGTTGTTGAAGGTTGAAATTCAGTTTCGCAAACTCCAATATGGCTTCATTTCGTGTAGCCTCTTTTTCATAAGTGGGTATGTAATTTCTTGCTTCTAATATTCCAACCCTTCGAAAAAGAGGTGTATGAAGCGAAAAAGATACCTCCTTTGCTAATGGTGATTCTGAATGTTCAATGATATCTTGAAGGCAACGTCTAGTAAAAGAGATTGCTTCATCCAGTATCTTCTCTCCATGTTTCCTCAAATATGCTGCATTGTATAAGCTTAACAAACTTCTTGTGTCAGCATATGAAAACTTCCCTTCTTTTGATTTAAAGTTTAGAAATACATCTGCAAAATAGATCATAGTGACGAATACATCATTTTCCGTTTAAAAATTTTAAACAATTGACTAGTCGGTTAAACCTAGAAGATCTTACCTGATGACACATCGTAATTATTCTTTCGTAGAAGATAAAACCGCAGTGAAACTAAGTTTAGATCCTTATCATTGTAATCTGAGTTGTAAACATCATGCAGTAACTCGTCTATTTCATTCTCGTAGTAGTAATCCAGTCCAAGTCGTTGCAATGTTATTATAAGATTCAATGTTTCTGGTAATTCAGTTGAGCCCTTCACCATGTTTCTAACATCTTCTCTTAGCACCTCAGCTCGTTCTTTCATGTATGCTTGCTGCAGAGGAGAGGCATTAAGTCAATTTCAAGAATGCATGCAAGGGCCAAGCATGTTCCTCTCATATTCAGTGGGATGCCATCGTTACCTGAGGCGCTGTTGGTGGCTGGTATGTCAGGAAAAAAAATCACCCCACAGGCTTGGGTGGAAGGTAGTAGCCTTTCGTAGCTCCTCTGCCTTGCTGGAAGGAGTTGTCACTACTCACTACTAGGGAATCGATCTTTGGTCCTGGGCAACAAAACACGTTAGTATCGGGTTTTTTTTGCCGCGGTACTAATGTGCACATTAGTACCGGGTGGGAGGGGGGGCGACGCGTCCACTAGTGACACACATTAGTACCAGACCGGGGATGGAGCCGGTACACACCACCCTGTACTAATGTGAGCACATTAGTACCGGCTCCAGCCCCGGCCCGGTACTAATGTTCGCCGCATAAAAAGTCAGCTTTTTTTCCAGCCCAAGTCACTCTCCCCTCCACTCTCCAACTCGAGCTCCAACTCCTCGATGGCGCCCTAGGGGAGTTTTTGTTCGATTTGCGACGATTTCTCGACGATTTCACTTATTGAAGTGGTCTAGAGGTTAGTTACTTCATCCTCCCTTGATTCATGTTTATTTTGTTGAGTTTTATCGGTTAGAATATGAGTATTTTAGCACTTTATAATGAGCTAGGAATGGAGATTTTTTCTATTTATATGCATTTTTGTACGTTCTAATAGAGTTGATTGCAAAGAATGTGCCGTGTTAGTTGGATGAGATGTTGTATGTGACGATTAAATTTTTTTAGTAATAATTATTTATTTGAGCATATGACATAATTAAATATATAAATAGTTTTAGAATTACTAGAAATGCTAGAATTTTTTGGATGGGTTAAATAATTTATTATCATTAGTATAGATGTCTACTATTGCTGGACGGAATGGGGGTGATGGTAGTGGTGATCGTCGTTCTTCACACAGCCAGGGGAAAATCAAAGTAGGACCTCCTGATAAATCGAAGAAAATGAGCACGTTGGAGAGAGGAATGCTTCGTTATTTGCAAGGAAAACATATAGATGCTATTACAGCGGGGTAGGAACCTCGTTTTGGTGGTATTTATGCTCCACCAGCAGACCCTGGTGTTGGAGATCCACTGAGTAGTACTAAACCACAGGGCGATTCCAAGAAAGCTAAACCTTCGTCGTCACGTCACAAGGATGGCCAAAGTTTCTCGTATTGTATCATGTATTAGTGTTTCTAATGTCGTACTTTAAATTTGTGTAAGACCTTCACTTAAGTTTGTTGTATTGTATCGTGTGGATTGGATATAAACACATTAAATTTGTGTAAGATCTCTATTTAAGTTTGTCATATTGTATAACGTGGATTGGAAATGAACACTTTAAATTTGTGTATGACCTCTTATTTCGAAATATGAAAGATTGTTTAGTGATACTTTATAGATGAATCGGTAATGGATGTACCCGACAAAGAGAATCTCCAATGAATACATTAATGGGTTGCGTGGATTTCTAGATGTCGCAGAAGCAAACAAGCTCCTGTCTGGTTTCATTATTTGTCCATGCAAAATGTGCAAAAATCATAAGGATTACTCATCGATAAAGAGTCTGGGATGCCGCTTGTCTGGGAGCGATTGTTGAAGGAACTTCCAACTAGGATGTATGCTCTGCACAAATGGCACATGCAAATGGCGGGACAAGGGCTTCGTTTTCTCGAAGTTAAAATTGAAGAGGAACATTTTTTCCGAGGTCGCACCACTTTCAATATTCCCATGTAGGAGTTGTGGTTCCTATTCAATATGGATGCAATGGACGTCTCATTTATAACTTGTTGGGTTCTGTAAGTATTTATTGTACCATAATCTTAGAATCATCGCTCTAGCCATTTCTATCGTACCTGAACTTCTTTTTTTTTGTATCATGCAACATGGAGATGCAAGCTTGCCGGAGGCTTGTAATGCACGACATCGGCTTCATGGATCCTTGGAATGCACGACATCGGCTTGCCGGATGAATGCACGACAAAGCGGAAACTCAGAGGCCGACGAGAGAAGCAAGGCGAATCGAGCTAGGCAAGGCATTATCAGGCCAAGGTGTGCAGTAACAGCACAAGGAGAAGAAAGATTCAACTTGTGGTCGGAAAAAGAGTAGTGATGGTATAGCGTGCTCGAGAGCGCGATGGAGCAAGTGCTAGCGATGCGACGATAACCATGGTGTAGTAGCTAGGTTGCAACGCGGGGTTGCCGTGCTTGAAGCAGAGGCCTCTGCTCAAGGCACGACCGTCCATCACGCGTGGCCTTCCGGGTACTAACACTTGGTACGACGCGTGCTACACGGCTCGAAGCAAAGCAGAGCGAGAGCGGGTTTGCGGCATAAAGTGGTGGAAGCGGTGCAAGCAAGGAAAGCGGTTGTGAACATGACCTGGGGAAGTTATTCCTGTCCGCGGCACGCTAGTGCCTAGTTGCAGGGCTCCGGCGTCCCAGACCCACAACAGCGCAGTGGCAGGCAGCGGCCAAGAATTCAACACCAAGAACACGGGGCAAAGAGGGGCTTGGTTCAAGGGAAAGAGCAGAAAAGGTGTCACACCCTGAAATTTCTCAATTTCAGGATGTGAATAGAAAGAATAATTAAACAATGATTTTCTCATAATTTTAAAATTTTTCCAACCTTTATTTTTCTTTACAGGAAATCTAGTATAGGAAAAAGTCATTGTTTGATTTTCTGAATTAAATAAATTGGTTCGATGTGAGTGTTGCATTCATACCGATGCATCATAATGTTTTTTTTAAGTGCAAAATATTTCTTTTAAATGAGTTTAGACAACGTTTAGGTTCCTCTAAAAATCTTTCAGCTTTTTCTGGCATTTATTCTCATTCCTAGAGCTAAATCTATCTTCTGTAAACCCCAAAGTCTTTTTCTTTTCATTAGCTCGAAGTATTTTATTTGAGCTACTCGTGGTCTAAACTATCTCTATGAATTTTTGCCTACAAAATCATCATCTTATATACTGTCCTCTCAGCATATCTGCTACTTTCTTCATCTTTTCAAAATCCTATGCGACATATATATTGATCCAAATCTTCTTTTCCTTTCTATTTGTTTTCACCCTGTTCATCACTTCCTTCTCAGGGCAAAGTTAAACTAGTGTGATCTTTGCCCTGCACGTCAAATGGAAGACACTACACAAACCAAGCTGGATTTTCAGGACACCGTTTTGTTTCTCCTGGCTGCAGACGTACGCGTGATAACCTGAACCAAGCAAGACTCCGATCCAGACGCGTGCATGCCAACAAATCAACGACCGAACCTGACCCACGGGTGGCCTATACAAAGCAAGCTACAGGCTCCCTTTTTCACATCTATCGATATTCCCTCGTGTGCCCTAGCTCGTTGGCAAGACGCCGCCAAGCCGAGCGCCGCCGCCGGAGTTGGCCACTCGATTCGGCGCACGGAAGCACCGCCGGAGCAAGCCATCCCTGCCAAAAGCTTCGCCTCGCCGGACTGAACGCCCGTCGGCCATCCTCGTCGCTGGAGACGCACCAGCAGCTTCGGGATGCCGAGCTGGAGCCATCCCATCTGTCCCTGTGGCCGTTCCGCCACCGGAGTGCAGCCATCATCGAGTTCGTGCACCGGCCGCCTCCCTACCCAAGGGTTTCGCGTCTATAAGCCATCCCGTTAGTTCAACTTTGTTTCTGTTTTGCTTCTGAAAACGCATCTCCCTAAATTCCAGGTGTCCATGCCGTCCATGAACCCCTGCTGTTCGCCGGACGCCGCGAAGGATTTCACCACGAGAATAGCTAGCGAGCTGATCCAGAGGCCCAAGGTTGTCGTCTTTTGATCGAACAGAAGCATGTCCGAGTCCCAACCATAATCTCGCTATCTGATCGATCTGCTCGTTGTCGGCTACCGTGCATGCCGCTGGGCCTCTCCCTGTTGCGAGTCTCGCACCCGCGCCGCATCCCCTACGCTTCCTCTCCCTGAACTGTCGCTCCCCTTCAATCTTCAGTAACGGTCGTTTCCACTAAGGCCATTAATGGTCGTCCGTTTCTCTTCCTCCATCAATGGCCGGCCGCCTGCCGTTTCCCTTTCTCCCATGCCAGCTCCTGTCTGTCTAAAGCCAGAGCGTCGAGCTCTCGTTGCACCCCTGCTGCCTTGCCTCTCTCGCTCTGCACCACACGCTACCGAGCCGAGCGCTGCAGCCTCTCGCACCCTGCTTCAGAGCGCCACCGGCCTCGCCGTCAGTTCGTCAGCCAGGAGGAGCCCGCTCGGAGTTGGCCAAACGCCACTAGAAGCACGACGACGCCCAGCTGCACTTGTTCCTTTGTTCCACATCACCAATCCATCACGTACTGGAGCGCCACCACGGTCTGGAGGCCGAGCCGGCCGCCGTGCGACACCACCGGTCCTTGTCGCTCGTCGCCCACCGGACGAAGTACCACCGCCCGCACCGGCCGCATACCACCAGTCGTCGTCCGCTTCAACTCCACGGCCGTCTCTGTGATCGGCTGTCACCGGTGAGCCCCTCCATCAAGCTCTGCCATCAGTTCCTCTTGATTCATCACGCCAGCAGTACACGCAGCCACAGCAAGATGATGAATCGTCGCAGCCGCATCACCTCGCCGCTCCCGGCTCTTGTTGCCCTCCTCTTCCTCCTCCTCCTGGTCTGCTTCTTCAACTGCGCGGCCGCGGCTCGGCTCCTGCACGCTGCTCCTCCTCTTGCTCTACACCAACAAGAGAACAACGGTGTCAAGGCTGGTGCTGCAGATGTCGCTAATATTCCTGGAAGGTTGCTGTTCGTCCGACGAGTAGCTTCTGCCATGTTTGAGGTGTCTGACGTCTCTTCATTATCGGCTCCTCCTCGCCATTGTTCACCATCAATCGTCGTCATCACACAAAGTACCAAGCTCCATCTATATGTCATCCTTATGGCTTGATAGTTCAACTCCTGTTTATCTTATACTGCTTATAGTTTTCCATTCTTTGCCATGCACTTGTGAAGTTGTGATCGAACTAAAGCCTGATAATGTCCTTTGATATGTTGCCCATCATCAACTGATCCGAATTTCCGTTGTATTTCTTCTGGCTGCAAGCTGCCATACAGCATCGACATCCATACTCCGGTGAGATTTCTACCAAGTCTATACAGATCTTGTTCCCTGAACCTCTTTAATTGTTTCCCTTCTATCTTTTGCCGGAATCTTATGCTATTCACTACAACAAGGAGACGTCGGTACTTCTGTCAAGAACTGAAGATCAACCAGCAGCCTGGGTATGCCTCTGCTGCCATGCCATCCTTTCCCAGTTTTCCTGACTCTTGCCGGCCTTCCTACTTCATTGTCAACTCTGTCATCGACCAACGACCATCACCCGGACAGGTCAGAAACAATCTTTGCATGTTCTTTTGCCTAATTAATCGGCGCTTCCTCTCAGGCATCACTCTTTGACATCAGGTCATCCGAGTAGGAGCTGCACACCATAGTAGCTGATACAAGTCGAGCAGTAGCATGCAGGTTGATGGCATGCATGTGCATGACGTTTCTGTGGACACACTAGTGATCACGTATCTATTCGTTCCTTGCTTGATGATGTGGGTATGACATAATGCTTATGTCATATATCTGTTATTCTTTTAGAAACATACATCCAGTAAATGACATCACATGTTTTCAGCGATATAGCATGTCTCTCCTTTTTCCTTTGGTCTATCTGTTACCATCAGTTATCTCTTTGCCTTGTAAATCTTCATCAGTTACCTCTTGTTAATCTTCTTTGTTGGCCATTTCCAATCTACAGTTGATCGTGATTAGATCCATAATCTTTGTTTAACCATAGAACCATCGTTTTAGCCTGTTTAAGCTCGCTCTTGTTGCGTAGTTTCGTCTCACAATAAAATACGCGTTAGTGCTAATGTTTACTACAAAATGTGTTTTACGAATTTAATTTATTTTAAATTTGATTAATATTTACTAAACTTGTTTTCTAAATAAAATCTAACTAGAGCTACCTTTCGGCTTTTCATAATATAAATGTTAAATTGGTTAATATTTATTCAATTTGCTTTCTAAATAAAAGCAACACAGGGTATCCCGAGTTTTCTTACTTAAATGTTAATTTGACTAATATGAATATAAATATGTTTTTGAATTATAATTTGGTTAGTTCAACTCGAAATATAAAGATATACGCTTAGATGCTTTACATGCTTCTTTTAGAAGTAAATGTTTAATTTGCATAAATCAGACTTGAATATTTATAAATAAAATTGGAATAAGTTATACACCGTTCCTTTTATATAAATATAACTTGCTTAATTATAAATAGGGTATTTCTCTGAAATAACCTATGCACATCTTTATTGAATTAAAATATACCAAGCACATAGCCTTGTGTGATATGATCTAAATCTCCCGATAGTCCCGAGTGTTTTTGCGTTCGCGGTCCTAGAGCCAAACCTTGTCCTCTTTTTAAGCCTTTTCTTGATTGGTGTATTGTCTTAGTTGTTCTTGTTTGTCTGCTTTGCATGTTTGTGCCCGATGTTTGCTTCGAGTAGAAGATCGAGCTGTTGATCGGAAGTTCGGAAGTTTCAAGAGAGCAAGAGCGGAAGAGCATAAGAGTAGCTTTGTGTTGAGAAAGGCAAGTGGACTTCTCCCTCTGCATATTCCTCTTTGTCCTAAATAATTGCATGATAACTAAGTTTACATTTAAATGTTGCTATGCATAAATTTGATGGGAAAATTACCTTTTTAAGGACATGACTAGAATTTTACCCCTTTACCTTGGACAACCCTTTTAAATAAATGTTTTGGGTAGAAATGCTTAGTTGCTATACCTTGGGATGGTTCAAATGAATCTTTTGCAATATGATGAATGTTGATCATGATAACTTTGGTGATATATATATGTGTGTATGGTTAATAACAAGATCATATGAATTAATCGGAACATGGAGAACCACCCAGGAAAACAGTGCAACCACAGTCCATATAGCTCTGGCTTAGCCAATTAATTAGGAGTGTGGAATTATCTGACAGCCTTATCCGAAAGGAGCACAGGGGGCCGGAGTTGAAGGGGTATAGCCCGGTCCTCTTGGCCGCAGCCTTTGCTAAGGTGCTGTCCACTAGGGAGGGTTATGGTCCGCTCCGCTGCTGTAACTGTCGCGGGTTGTTGGTCTTCTGCATACCTTTGTAAAGGCTTCGTAGCGTCCCTATGCAATCACACCTCGGAAGTGTGGTATGATGCTTGGCCAGCATCGCATGGTTGGGTTCAAAGTTCTTCGGAACTTTTACGCGAGCTGTGGTGAAAGTGTACAACCTCTGCAGAGTTAAAACTGATCGATCAGCCGTGCTCACGGTCAAGAGCGGCCTGGACCCTCACATGATAATCAAACATAAAGATGGAATTAAATCGTGGTTTTCATATGGTTTTGAGATGAGATGCTTTCCTAAATGCTTAAGTGGGTTGGTATGAACTTACATCTAGTAAATAGGTGCTTGCTAATAAAATTTGACCAACATTAAAAATGCTAACCGCTGCAAAACCTTAGCCTATCCTTGATAGCCTTGCATCTTCCCCCACTTGCTGAGCTCCAACCATAAGTGTGCTCACCCTTGCTAAACCGCTGTTCAGAGAAGAAGAAGAAGGTGTATGAAGTTCAGAAGATGGTGCTAGGCGTACGCAACCCCCAGTCGATTGCCTGTGAAGTTTGGAGCCTTTGTTTCCCAGGATTCCGCTGTAAATCTCTGATAATCTCTCTTTCTTTACGTGATATTGTTTCTGTTATTCACTATGATGTCACTATATGTATGAAACTAGATCCTGGCATACATATAGGTAGCACTTGGTTTTCTTCGGAAAATCGAGTGTGACAAAAGGATAGGGTAGCAGCGAGCGCCTCGGAATTATGAAACCAATGCAACTAGTTTCATAATTTTCGAAGCTCCGGATAATTAGTTATGAATTTTTATAGAAAATAGGATTTATAAAACATTTATTAAAACCTTTCATAAAACATAAAATAATTTTATTAAAAACCCTACTGACGTCGTTAGTGGGCCATTAGTGGGCCCAAAGTGTCAGTGGCCCAATGGGCCGGCCCAGTTCGGCCCAAGGCTGTTAAAGTCTAGAGGGCCACCCTCAACTATCATTTGATCCGGCCTGGTGGTCCCTTGGGCTCAGCAGGCTTCCGTGGGTCGAGAAGCCCATCAAGGGTTCTTTAGCAGAAGTCCAGAAAGGGCCCCTCAACTAATCTGGGATGCGCAGAGGATCCTCCTATTCGACCGCCCGCGCACCAGGTGTTTGACGTTATGCCTGAGCGACACAGCACAGCGACGGCGAGTTGCTGGGTGGCCGGCTGGCTTCCAGAGCGCGGCGCGGCGACGGCGGCAGCTGCAAGACGGCGCGGCGCAAAGCAGCAGGACGACACGGCTGGCAGAGCGGTGGTAGCTGCAGGACGGCGCGGCGCAAGACAGCAGGGCGCGGGGCAAAGCGAGGCAGCACGGCGCAGGACGGAGCGAGGCAGCGCGGCGCAGGGCGGAGCGCACATCGCAGCAGACAGCGACGGCGAGCGGCGCACGCGCGGGAAAAGGTGTCCCGACCGCGGCCTGGCTTGGCCTATGGCGCAGAGCGGCGCGGCGACGGCGGCGAGCACGGACTCGGGTCTTGGTTCCGCGACTCGGCATGCGGCGGCAAAGCGGAGGCGCAGAGCGGCGCAGCAAGACGGAGCAGCGAGAGCGGCAGTGGCGGCGAGATGCGCGGAGGCGGCAGCGCAGTTCGGCTCAGCGACGACGCGCGACGGCACAAGCAGTAGCGCGGCACTTGCATGGGAACGCGGCGCGAAGGCCGGACAGAGCACAAGGTCGGCGCAGTGCAATTCGGCACCCACGGCGTGAAGACGGTTCTCAGATCGACGGCGAGCACGGGCACAGTAACACGAAGACCGGCAGAGCAGGCTAAAAGGGGAGAGGGAAGACAGCGGTGCTCACGGTGGGGCGGCGATGTAGTTGTGGCCGGCTTTGTGAAGACTCGCGGTTCAGCGTCGACGTTGGTGTAGACGGTGGCGGCGCTGGTCTCCATCTTCGGCTTCAGGTCATCGGCCGCGGCGTCGTGGTACAAGCATTTGGTCGAACACTTTGTGAGCGAGGTGGAAGCTGGTGCAGCAAGGCAGCAGACTGGTGTCGCGATGTCGATGATGTTGATGCAGCGATTCGTCGAACAGGTACAAGGCGAGGTGGATAGCAGATCACGGCGCCTCCTTCAGCGGTGTTGGCGGCAGGATACGGCACAGGACAGAGGTGCAGAGCAGGCCCGCGGCGTCGGGGACAAGGCTTGGGCGTTCTGGCGGCGGCTTGTCCAGGCCTCCTCCTCACTTCTCTCCAGCGGCAGCGCACAAGAAGGGGGAAAACCCCATCTGGTGGCGGCGGACACAGGGAGGAAGTGACGTGTAGCAGAAAAAGCTCACGCGGTGGCTAGCTTTGCTCGGGAATCAACCGGCTGCTACTGGAACTCCAGGGCCGTGGCTTGATTGGAGTGGTTTGCTGCGGTGGAAGAAAAGAAATCAGAGAGGTGATCTGCTTGCTTGTTGCGTTGGTGAGGAAAAAGGAAAGAAGTTGCTGGCCGGGAGGAGCAGGAGGCAAGCTGCTGGTCCTTGCAAGATCAGAGAAGGGAGGTGGCGAGCTTGTGCTCCTGCAGTGAAATCAAGGCCTGCAGCTTGTTGATTTGCTCGACGGGGAAAAAGAAAGGCAGATGGGCAGGACTCTTGGCGGCGCAAGGGAAAGAAAAGGGAGAGGAGTGGAGAGTAGGGATGGCAATCGGACCTATGGGTGCAGGCACCCGCGGGTTTCACACCCGATGGGTGCGGGTGTGGGTGTGAAATTTCACCCATGGGTCTGCACCCGACCCGACCCGCTTTAAGATGGGTGGGGTGTGGGTTTGATTTTTGACACGTGGGTGCCTCATGGGGCCCATCTTAACAATGTATCCCCTAGTTTTTACCTGAAGATCCATGACCCATGTACTTGAATTTGGCCCAGTCCAACTAAAACCCTAGGCGCACAAGCCAATATGTATCTGATATCCGTCACTCCCTTAGTCACAGACTCACAGTCACAGTCACAGCTCCAGTCACAAACACTCGCTCACTCCGCCGCCGCCCGCGCCGCCGCCGTCCGTGTCGCCGCCGTCCGCGTCGCCACGCCGCCGCTGTTCGCGCTGCCTCCGTTGTCCGCGTCACCACGTCACCGCCGTCCGCACCTCCGCCGTCCGTGTCACCACGCCGCCGCCGGCCGCACGTAGGCAGAGTAAGCCAGCGCCCCGTCCCCCACCGCCACGCGGGCTGCGGTCGTTGCTGCCCCTACACGACGCAGGCGCCGTCACCGGCTTGCCGCCGACCAGGCCTAGCGCCGTGCTCGCTTCCAGTAAGTACTCCTATTCTTATCCGTATGTATAATACTCTAGAATGCTTGATCTGTGTACTCTGCTAGTCCATGTACTCGCCATATGGTTTGATCTATTTTTTTCTTGATATAGCATGTCGACTCCTCCAACAAGTGGCAGTGGAGCTGGGGAACGTGCTCGTGGTTCAAGAGATCCAACCCCATCATCAGGTGCTGCTGCATCTAGAGCTGCAACTCCATCATCAGATCCTACACCGTCATCTGCTGCAGCTGCTGAAACAACAGAAGGCACGCAAGAACAAGGTACTGATGTGATTGTGATAGGTTGAAAGTTTTCTACGATACAACTGAACTACTGTCAGGCACTTCTTATGTCACAGCAAACCTATTTTTTCCCAAAGTTTGTGCTATTTACCTAGCTATTAAGAAGTGGCAAAGTAGTGGTATTCCCATCATAGAAGAGATGTCAGTAGCTATGAAAGATAAATTTTTGAAATATTGGACAGATGTTCATGGTCTCATGGCTGCAGCCACAGTTCTAGATCCTCGCTATAAAATGAAATTCTTGTATGCTATGTATACCCAGATTTATGGAGCTGAAGGAATGCGCATAGAAGTAATGAAAGTTAAGGATCTTTTGGTTGAATTGGTGAAGGAATACCAAGGTTCTATGGAGGGTTGTGGCACAACAGATGGTGATGGGGCTGCTGGCAGTAGCAGTGCAGTACAAAATGAAGGCGATGCTGAAGTCAATGAAATATTTGATAAGTACTTATCTTCTGAACCAGTTTTGCCAACTTCTTATGTGAGCTTAGAGTTGGATATGTACTTGGAAGAGGAGATACTGCCAAGGTCAATGAAATTGGATATCATAAGTTATTGGAATGTTGGAGCCATGAAGTTTCATACTTTGAGAAAGATTGCTCGATATATCATGGCAATTCCAGTGACAACAGTAGCATCGGAGTCCGTCTTTAGCACTAGTGGGAGGATCATTAGCCCAAATCATAGTAGACTTGCCCCAGAAATGGTGGAAGGTTTGATGTGTATGCAAGCTTGGTCTCGCGCCGAAATGTTAGGTATTTATCTTACATTGAACTCAGTATTTCATTTTTGTCCCCTTCCTTTCATTAATGGTAGCACTAATGTTTGAATGCGTCTATTAGGGCCTGAGTCCCCTGCCCTTAATGCACTGATGACATGTCTTGATGATGAAGAGGAAGAACTGGTATGACTCATTCTTGTGCTTTTCACTATTTGCCAAAATACAAAATGAATCAGTATTGAAATTGTCATTTCTCTATTCCTAGGATGAACCTGAGTCTGATGTCATCGATCCATGAAACTATGAATGGCTGAAGCTGGAGGTTGTTACTTGGTGGATTTATGATGGCTTGAGTCACTTGTGAGACTGAGTGGGCATTGTATCGATCTTGTGTTGTTTCCCTTTAATTCTTCATTTTCTTATTACTTGTGAGACAGTCTGTTACTGAGATGTTGCTTGTAACAGAAGTACATCGCACTGTTATTGAGACTATTATTTGTTGTTGCTTTAATATATATTGTATATTGCACTGTTATGAACTAGACCCAATGGGCACTCGACACCCGGTGGGCGCCCGGCGGGTGTGGGTGCGGGTATGAAAATTCACCCGTGGGTGTGATAATGGGTGGGTGTGGCTAAATGTGGTGGGTTTCATTTTAGGTGGGTTTTGCTCCACCCGCACCCGACCCGACCCATTGCCATCCCTAGTGGAGAGGAAGGAGAGGGGTGATGAGGGTATTTAAGGCAACTAGTTAGGATTAGAGGTGGGTTTTTAGATGGGTCTAAGCAAATGAATTCCGCAAAATAAATTGATAACAATTTATTTTGTAGAATTAGAACAAATGAATTAGGCTAATTTTTCCGGGAGTGAATTAAATAGCAAAGTATTAATTCGAGAAGCCTGAAAACTTCAGCATAATTCAAATGAATTCTAGGGAATTAACTCTCCATGAATTATAGTCTATTCTCCGAAATCGAATCAATTGCAAAGGATTAATCCAAAGAGTCGGAAAATAATTCCATAATTCCTTAAGAATTTCCCAGAGCACTTCGGAAGGATCGGAAGAAGGTTGCGGGCTTAGAGATTAGCAGATCGAGCTGAGGAAGATGTTAGCGGGTCAGCCGAGCTAATTGGCTAGTGTTAGCTCGGATGCAAAGTTAGAGTTAGTCAAACAAGATTTAGCTTTTAAACAAAATAATTTTATATTTAGTTTGAATTTGAATATAGTTCAAATTCAAAATCCAATTAAGAACCATTTTAAAAATCCAACTCACATCTAAACCATAATTTGAAAATAACTTTTATATGGTTTTATTTTATATGGAATTTGAGATGAGAGGCTAGCAAATTGGTTCAAAATTTGGTAGCACTCAAGTTCAAACAAAAAGTTTTAAATTTTTGCGAAAATTTACACATGGCAAAACATTCAAAATTCTGAGATGTTACACATAGATCATTTCTTAGTTAACCAAAATATTGAAATTGGCATCTGAAATATGAATTTTCTTATGGCCCCCCATGTATCTATAAATTGATTTTTCTCTCTCAATATGCTGAATTTTCATTTTATATGTCATTGCGGTGTAGCAGCGGCATGCGGAGATATTCGGCACCTGCATCAACAGGTTCAGGAGCATGAGTCTCCTGATAGATGGTCTTTTAAGTTTTAATTACGAGAAATCAGATCACTCAAATTTTGAGTTGTAAGTTGATGATATCATGTTTGAGTTTGGATACTGTCATTTGTGATCTTGTAGGTGGTGCAGTTCAACAGGGCGGAGGATGCAGTAAGAAGTGCTCCCGCAAGGATGTCGTGCACTTGTCCAATGGAGTGTTTCTGCAATTCTGCAGTTGTTTCACTACATTTCTGACTTTTGTACACATATGATTGGTTTGCCGGAACGATTTATCACAAGTACTCTCATATGATGAATATATACAAAAGTAATTTCAATTGTATAGTTTTTTCTCTACTAGTTGGCCTTTCAATTCGTAAAGAATGATAAGCAGGACCTGAAAGGCCCTTTGACATGATTACATTCTGCTTAAGGTGTGTTTAGTTCACCAAAATTTTGGGAGTCCCTTTCAAGGTCTATTAGAGGTAGTAAACATAGACTAATTATAAAACTAATTACACGAATGGACGGGAAATTCCGAGACGAATCCATCAAGTCTAATTAATCCGTCATTAGAGATTATTTACTGTAGCACAACATTGTCTAATCATGACATAATTAGGCTCGTTAGATTCGTCTAAAAAATTAAGGTAGGAGTTGTGAAATGGATTTTGTCACTAATCTACATGTAATACTCCTAATTAGTGTCCGAAGTTTGATGTAACGGGTAGTTGGTGAAATTTTGGAGAAGTAAACAGGCCTTAAAGAAACGTCAGTTCGATTTGTCGTTCAATTTGAATCATACAAACTGAATTCATCTTTTTTGTTTTTAGTACAAACTGAAAACTTAAAACTACAAAATTGTAAATACTTTTTTTAACCAAACAATATTCTATTCTCTCTATCGTCAAGTATATCAGTCCAAACTGGAGATATTTGTGGCGACACAAAACCACGATGAAAAAGAAACCGGTCCAAAAAGAAAAAAATAAACTGATCGAAGGAAACCAGGCTGGAACGAACGTAAAAAAAAATCAGACGTGGGAGGTGGGGGTGAGAAAACCGGACCGGGGAAGCAGGTCGGGCGGGCGCAAAGGTTATGTAGGGGGCAGGTACTGAATAACTATTCGGTATCCTGCGTACCAAATAGCGGAGTTCTGCTGCCATTACGACCTTCATGCATGGTGTTAGCAGCATGCTTGTAGTGATGAGGAATGTGTGATACCTTGCAGTGGTGTAAGTTCCCATTAACCTCTTAAATGTTTTAATTGTATGGAAAGCTGATGACATCCGGTAATTTGGAATCTTAGCGCTGCATACGAATACACAGAGCGACTGATGGATGTCATGATGCAATATTCGTGATTCGTGATAAGCGTCGTTGTTTAGAGACTCCGAGCTGTCTCTCAGAAGTAAATAAATAAAGACAAAACATGCCTCGACGGTCTATAAAAGGAAGACACATATGTACTCGAGAAGAGGAGCAGTAGAACGAAGCCAGTCAGGAGAGAGATTAGCCACTGAGAGCACTCGTCTGTAGTACTAGTAGTTTGTTTTAATCATCCACCCTATGTAATATCCAAGAAGATTGTTGTTCGGTGTTTGTTGTAAGGTAATTCTCCGTTCTTTGTAGTTGTGTGTGGGGTTTCCCGAAAGGGAAAACCATATGTAAACTTGCTTGTTTAATGGAGTAGATTTTCTTTGAAAATCCCTATGTCTACTAGTCTGTTTGTGCGAAACGAGAATCTATGCTAGGGACCCTATAGGAGAAACATCTACGTTTGATGCTCTCATTGAAGCCCAGAGTGGCTTGCTAGAGAGCGGTGTCCGTAGAGAAGTGTTTCCTTCGGGTGGAACTGCCTGGGGAGACGCTAGAGCTCTTTTTGCATAGGCACGACCTGGGGCATTTGGGAAAGATTATCTACTTCTTGAGACAACTTGCGATAAATATGGTAAGTACCGAGTAGGACTATCACAACTGCTGAGACACCCCGGCTGAACTGTTGGTTTCGCCAAAGAATCCTGGAATATATCAGCTCGCTAATATAATCTCCTCGCTCTAATACCGCGATCACAGAGGACAGAATATTTTATACGACAGAATATTTTACACCCGATTAAGAAAATCATAATTAGCTAATTTAATCATACTCCTAATTACCTTCTCACACGAGGCTCATACAACCTTAATATATTGGCCGCAATATTATAAGGTAAAGACTTCTCAACAATCAGCTGTAATTTGGTGCACCTGCGCAGCCTTCTTTTTTTCCACCACTCTTTCCTATTTAGTGGCCCCACAATGCTCTCCACCGCTCCTTCAATGCCAACCAGTCTCTCTCTATCCCCTTTCTCCCGTGTTCTCCCGTGTTCTTCCGTGATGGCGACGGAGGCGGATCCCAGGGAGGCCGCCGGCGAGAGCCTGGGCGGATCTCAGTGAGGGCCAGCTGCGCCCGCGTGGCAGCAGCCCCCGGCCTCCCCTGAGGCGGATCCCGGTGAGGCCGCCAGCGAGACCCTGGGCGGATCTCGGCGACGACCACCCCGGCCCCCCATGGATGTGGATCCCGGCGAGGGCCAGCGGCACCTGCAGCGCGGCTGCCCCAGCGACGGCTCACGCGGTGGGGACTCCCTGTCCAGGGTGCGCGGCAGTGGCACCCGCGGAGGCGCGTCTGGCGAGGGCTTGCTGTCCCCCGCGGTGGCCAAGGCGCGTAGCAATTGCCCCGGCGAGGTCGCACGCGACGACGCCCCCTCCGGCCATGGTGCGCACGGCAGCGGCCTCACCTCTCCAGGTTTGACATGCCCCTCCCTCGCTCCTTTGTGTGTTGGGCGAGCAACGAGCTCCACATCCCCACCAAACCCTAACCATTCAGCGTCGTCCCCAGATGCGCTGCCGAGATCCGCTCCTGCTCCACCGGCCGGCTGCTGAGACGAGCAGTGGTTGCGCTCGCACTCACGTGCGGTTCTCGTGGGGCTTATCCCTGACTAGCGCGGCCTGGGCATGAAAGCAGACGCATGTTGTGGCACGGTAGTCAGCAGGGATGCTTCTCGTGGTCATCAAGGTGAGCTGATACTTGATCTGGTGTGGGTTTTGCCGGCGGTGTCGGGAGTACTACTCGGAGCCGGTAGATTTGAGGTGAATTGCCGAGGGAAATTGCACGGGTTGGTAATGCTCTGGACGGATTTGATATAGCTTATGCACATCTCGTGTTTTGATGTTAATTGGGAGATTTGTCGTTTGCGATTTTACTATCAAAACAGTTTGTGAACTCCTTGTCATGTGCTGCAATTTCTTATCTACGGTTTATTTGATGTTAATTGGGAGGGCGGAAGCTTTTTAGATAGTAAACTAGTTTTTTTTGCATAGGAAAATTAATAAGAATCGATAACTCTAGTTATATTTTGCAAGATTTAGATAAACCAGATCGGCAAACTGTGCATCAACAAAAGTTTGTCATGAGCATTGATGTATATGACAAAAGGCGAAAATGTCCAAATTCCAAATATGTAGTGCATGATAATACTTCGATTTCTCCAATTTACTCTGTACCACGTGCAACACCTAGTGGCTAACAGTATTTTCTTTATAAAACAGTGGTGGTGCTTGTGCACTTGCCCTGTGCCTACTTCTTACTTTTTTTTGGGAAAACATACAGGCATGTGTTTGATGGTTTAATGATTGCATACCATTTCTATTGAAGTAATATTTTTGTGTTCAGATTCTCTTATGTGCTTATTCTAATTTACTTACAGCTGATGTGGTTGCAAGCTGATGGAGAGCTGACTTCTCCATGATCTCCTTGTGACGGCATACATCTTCAATTACTAGTGTGAGGTGACATATCTGGCAGTGCATATCGATGCTATGTACCTTCCTCCTTAGCTTCACTCATCGGTGAGGTGAGCTATCCCCTGGCCTGTTGTCTAATTTTTCTTACCACTCTCTCAAATACTTTGAAGAGCAACTTAACATTCTTCAATACTCAAATTAGTACCAATTATCCATCAATTTAGCTGATTCCAAAAAGAAACTCAATTAACATCTCTTCGAGTAATTTATCCACAGTTCTGGTAGCTTTTTTGATCTATCTGTTAATGTTAATGCTTGTAATCAGGTTATAATGTATTGTCATGTCTCTAGCTTTTCTCAGTTGTTTTTGAGCTATGTTTTTTCTTTTTTCAAATTGTTAGTGTAGGCGTGGTTGGGATTTTGAATGTATGGCAGTGGAGCAATTCATTTTTAATTATAAACTAACTGAGATACGCTAGTACACTTTTTCTATTCTTGTGTTAGTTGTAATCAATCGATAACTTTTCAAGTAGTGGTGTCCCCTCCTATTTTTTGATTAGATTCTTCTCACATACTGGTGTTTCCTCATATGTTTTTACGATAGGTAGGGGAGTCTAAATCCATAGCAGTTGATAAGTTGGCCAGCTACACAGAGGTGAGTTCAACCAGTGCCCCCCTAATTGGATGCATGCTATGTCCGTTGGAATTTTTGTAGACACACACCTCAACTGCTGTGATGGATGTAAACACAACATCACTTTTTTTTGTTCTTTTTTAACACTAATGTGCTTTGTATTCGCAGAAGTCCACTACTAAAATAGATTTTCACAGTAAAATCCTTGTTAGGTTAGATTAAAAAATGTGGAATATCAACACCTTTATACGGTAATTTATTCATAGGTCTTGTATTTTCAAATTATAAATTGGAAACATAAATTGGGATACCATCTTGTTGAAGCAGCAACTTTGCATTTTCTATTATCCAATCATAAGCATTTTATCCACCATATTAGCTGGTTGCAAAAAGCAACTCAATCGACCAGATACAAAAATATGTCCCTCATACTGCTCCCGACATTTACTTATGTATGAAATACTTGCATATAGTTTGCAAATAGTTGCATATAGCAACATGTATATACTAGAAGTAATATGAAGAAAAATGTCTTGCGGTATTTTATGTTTATTTTTCAATTCACACATATACTTGATGATTAAGCGAGATATATGGACTTAGTTTTGCTACTGCAACTGCAATATGTCTTGTTCAAATAAGAAAAAAAATCTGACTATTGTTAGCTTGACTTAATGTTTTTTTTATGGTTGCACTGCATCTGATATCTCATGTCCTGTATGAGCATTTTGCTTCCTTGAACTATATCATTCATTCAATGGCTTAAAACTTCTATGGTTGCTGGATAAATTTTTTCTAAAAATAAATGAATTGGAAGATATTATGTACTAGTGTACTCTACATATTTACAATTTTCCAAGCATGCAGGCACATGTCTAACTTTTGCTACCTTGCTGCGGCAATGCCCAGTAGATGTAAGCTGCTTGCAGAACATATGCTCGTTGGTTCCTGCAGGAGGCAAATTATAAAGGGGGTGCTCAGGTGTTCTGGAAGCTGCCTACAGGTGCGCCTGCCAGAAATCCCTACCCATGATTTTGTTTAACAACATACCAGGAATAATTATAAACAAGCTTCAAAAGTAAACACATGATTTTCTTTAGCAACTTAACATTATTCAACACTAAATTTAGCAGTGAACAACCATCAATTTAACTGACTAAAAAAGCAACTCAGGAGCCTAAGCCTTTTTTCCCAAGTAAATACAAGATTTGGCCAACTTGCTTGGGACAAAGACTGTTTTTGTGAAAATAAATGCAAGAGTTAGCCACACACAATGCCTCTATGCCTTTTCTGCCTCTCCACATGAACAAACCTCTACTGAACAGGAACAAATTCCAAGCCCATACATCTATCCTCTGCTTTCTTTGGGCAACTGGCAGTATTATGTTACGTAGACTTGCAAATCTGATCATGCTCATATGACCCCAAAACAGCCCCTGCTAAATCTACTTGAGTATAGGACTGATTTGTATCTTCAACATCTAGGAAATCAAAGACAAATTCCAGCGGCACCTTGTTCAAATCCATAATGATTGTACCTAATGACCAACGAGCAACTCAATTTAGTTTAACATACAACAATGTAACAAAATGAAGGCATAGTAGTGCATAATCTAGCAATTTTTACTACATGTTCTAAATAATCGGCACTTCTTTTTCACAACACCAACCAATTATGTATACTAACTCAGTTTTTCATTCTTGTATTTTTGCAGATGGATCATTAATACACAAACTAGCATGGTTGGTGGCAAAAGCAAAAGAAATCATAAAACAGATGAAGTACACAGGAGAAAATGCCAAATTTGTGGTTACTCATCTTTATGTGTTTGTGGCATATTGGAGTTTGGAGGACTGATCTGTAGTTTCGTTTTCATTTCCTAGATCCAAATCACCTGGGTTAGACATCAAGCAATCCCGTTAAAGTTGTAATATGTGTCGATTATCTTTTGGGGTTTCAAAATCTCTAGGCGATTTTGTGAATTTGTGTGGTGAATTGATCATCAAATTGAGGCAAATATGTACATGCACTTTCATTTTCTTGTCTATCTAAACTGCTTGCAACATTTTTTTTCCGCATTGATTCTTATCCCGTACTTTTTTTCAAGCCCTGCATTTTCTGGGAGATTGTTGCCGGTTTTGAGATCTATTTTGTGGGACACGACATTGGGAAGGAGCATGTGACGGTGTGAGACGTGCGCGGTTTCCACCGGAAACCTTCTGACCGAAACAGGGAAGCCCCTGGATGTAAGACGGTGTGAGGCGTGTGTGATTTCCACCAGAAACCTGACAGAAACAGGGAAGGCTCCGGATGTAAAAAAAGACAAGGCTGAACCGGAAGACTATATTACAGCAGGCTGTAATATAGCCTTGTCCATATTATAATACTCCGTCATCATTAGCATAGAATATTGGATACACTTTTTAAGTTTAGTGTTGGCAGAGTATTATAATATTGCGGCCATCATTAGCATGACGGAGTATTATAATATTAGATACACATTTTAAGTTTAGTGTCTCATACAATATGTAGTGTGCCATCATTAGCATGGCAGAGTATTATAATATTGCGGCCAATATATTAAGGTTGTATGAGCCTCGTGTGAGAGGGTAATTAGGAGTGTGATTAAATTAGCTAACTATGATTAGCTTAATCGGGTGTAAAATATTCCCTCGTATAAAATATTGCGTCCTTTGTGATCGCGGTATTAGAGCGAGGATATTATATTAGCGAGCTGATATATTCCAGGATTCTTCCGGGTTGGCGAAACCAACAGTTCAGCCGGGTTGTCTCAGCAGTTGTGATAGTCCTACTCGGTACTCACCATATTTATCGCAAGTTGTCTCAAGAAGCAGATAACCTTTCCCAAATGTCCCAGGTCGTGCCTATGCAAAAAGAGCCCTATCGTCTACCCAGGCAGTTTCACCCGAAGGGAACACTTCTCTACGAACACCGCTCTCTAGCACGTGTCACACCCTGAAATTTCTGAATTTCAGGATGTGAATAGGAAGAAAAATTAAACAATGATTTCCTCTCAATTTTAAAATTTTTCCAACATTTATTTTCTTTACAGGGAATATAGTATAGGAAAAAATATTATTTGTTTTTCTAAAATTAAATAAGTGACTTGATGTTGTTGCATACATGCTGCTGCATTATTTTAGTTACTTGAATTCAAATTCAAATTTGAATTCATTTGTTTGCCTTTTTAAAATACAAAGACAACACTTTTCTTTCTCCCTCCCTTCTTCGCTTTTAGCCCGGCATGACTTTCAGCCCAGAAGCCAGAAGGTCAGGGCCGCTCCCTGTTCTCCGCCGCTCAGTCCGCGCAGCAACCGCTTACGACCCATCCCAGCATAGCAGCAGCCCACCCTGAGCAGTGCCGCACAGCAACAGGCCAACGGCCCAACTTTCTGCTCAGCCCAGCACCGCAGCAGCATCTCTCGGCCCAGCGGACCAGCAAACCAGCCGCTCCGCCTCCAATCTCCCTCAGCAACCGACATGCGGGCCCCGCTTGTCATCTTCCTCCTCCTGCCGTAGCCGCGCTGGACTCGCGTCCGAGTCCCGGTCGCGCTCGCCCGCGCCGCGTTCTCCCTTGGCCCGCACGCCAAGGGAAGCGTGCTCGGCCTATTAAGGCGCCGCCGCAACCCGATGCCCCTCTAAACCCTAACCCTAGCCGCCTCGCCTCGCGCTCCCGCCCGAGCTCGAACCCTAATTCGAGCCGCCGCCGTCGATCCGCCGCTCCGCCGCCTTCCCGTTGACGAGAAGACTGCCCGGAGCTTTGCGTGGAGGTGAGGAAGCTGTCTGTGTCGTTTGTGCTCGTCCCCATGGTCTGCATCTCCCGTGCGTGCTCGCCAGAGTTGCGTCGTCGTGCCGTTCCGCCTCGCCGAGCCGCATGCTGTCGTCACCGCCCGAGAAGCCACCCCAGTGCCCTAGTTTGGTTCGCTGCGTCGCCCGCTTCGCCCTGGTACAAAACGCGTGTCCAACCGTGGCTGGTTGCTCGATTCCGAGCAACGCCGGTGAGGCCGCCGCCGCTCGCCGCCGTTTGCCTCGCCGTCGCGCGCAACCGTTCGCTGTCAACCGCCAGATCGTGGACTGACGGTCCAGATCTAATTCAACTGGAGTCAACCGGTCAAGCATACCGGTCAACCTGGCTAACCGCGCCGCTTTTGCAGAAAAGCCCCCTGTTTCTCCTTTTTACGAATAGATCCTTCTGCAGTTCAAAAGTAATTAGATCTAGGTCCTTTTCTTTACGTTTTAGAGCATGAGTTCTATAGTTTTTCCGCCTGAGGTCCAGATCTATAGTTTTGCACCACAACCCTTTAGTTTTTATACATAATTATGTTTTAGCCCTCGGTTTCTTGCTGTTAAGCCCCTGCAAGCCTAGTTTTCTCACAGATAAGCCCCTGCATCTTGTATAGCTCATATCTTTTGCGTTTTAGCTCCGTTTTTAGCGTTCTTTATATCCACACGATCGTATCAAAGTGTAGAATAGTTGTATGCCTCTGTTTTGTTCTATTAATACTGTTTGATGATTGTTTCTTAATTTATTTTGTTGTTTGCTTGTATGTTATTGATGTGATGCGTAGAGAGCGATTCGTTCGTGGAATTTGAAGAGCAAGACTTCCAAGCGTCTGAGCAGTAGCACGATTTGGTTTAAGGAAAGTCCACCTTGATGCATTCCTGTTTACCTATATAACATGTATTTAATTCTTTGTACTTACTTTTGCTTGCATTAACTTGATGGGTCCCAATTAAGGTACGACTAGATTGCTTTACCCAAAACCTTGATCAACTGGGTTTTACTTTTATGTTGGGTAGTTCTCGCTATGCTATACATAGTTATGGTGGTATTAATGAAGCAATATTAAACTTAATTTATTTATGTCATACCTTCATTAATATAAGATCATATGTTTAATTGGAACATGGAGCGACCACCCAGGACAACAGTACAACCATGAGAACTAAATGGCTCTGGTCTTGGCTAAGTAATTAGTGACTCTAGTTAGGAGTAGCCTTACCTAATAAGGACAAGAGGCGGTGGTACTGTGGGGTATGGACTCGCTCTAGCGGGGAGTTGGGCTTTGCTAAGACACGGTACCCGCTAGGGGACTTTATACCTTGCTAACTGATCTGGTAACCTTGTGGGTTGCAACTTTCTGGGGAAACTTTGTAAAGGCCTCGTAGCATCCCTATGCGATCACACCTCGGTAGTGTGGTATGATGCCTGATCAGCATCGCATGGTTGGGTTTAAAGTTCTTTGAACTTTTATGCGACTTGTGGTGAAAGTGTACAACCTCTGCAGAGTGTAAAACTAACCGGTTAGCCGTGCACACGGTCAAGAGCGACCTGGACCCTCACATGGTTAATTTATGAAAGATGATAATTAAACTTGATGCATTTTAACTTTATTTATGTTCATGATCTTTATGTTAATTGTGGGTTGGTATGAACTTACACTTACTAGTAATTACGATGCTAATAAAATTTGACCAACTAAAAGGCTTACTTGCTTAACCCATCAGCCATCCACAAAAAGCCTTGCATGTTATATACCTTTTTCCGCTTGCTGAGTACGGCATGTGGTCACGCTTGTCTTTATTATTGCAACTACACTACTCGGAACGCTGCTCAGACTAGGAGAGATTTGAAGACTTTCCTGGAGACTTTGATGAGATCTAGGCGTTCGTGTCTTCAATCAGCTGCCTGTGGAGGCATCAGTTCCACTGCGAGCTACTCGATTTTGTGTTCGTTATGAGACTTTCGGTCTATAATAAATTATAATACTCTCTTTATGTTGAGACACTATCTTTTGGTATACACTAAGTCGCTATATGTGTGAAATTTGATCTTGGCGCACATATAATTACGCATTCGAGTTTGCCTTTAAATTCAGGTGTGACAACACGCCACTCTGGGCTTCAATGAGAGCATCAAACGCAGAGGTTTCTCCTATAGGGTCCCTAGCATAGATTCTCATTTCGCACAAACAGACCAGCAGACATAGGGATTTTCAAATAAAATCTACTCCATTAAACAAGCAAGCTTACATATGGTTTTCCCTTTCGAGAAACCCCACACACAACTACAAAGAATGGGGAATTACCTTATAACAAACACCGAACAACGATCTTCTTGGATATTACACAGGGTGGATGATTAAAACAAACTACTAGTACTACAGGCGAGTGCTCTCAGTGGCTAAGCTCTCTCCTGACTGGCTTCGTTCTACTACTCCTCTTCTCGAGTACATATGCTTCTTCCTTTTATAGGCGGTCGAGGCAGGGCTTGCCTTTATTTATTTACTTCTGAGAGACAACTCGGAGTCTCTAAACAATGACGCTTGGAAAGTGAGGCCGGCACCTGCTGCCAGCACGACCTTCATGCATGCTGTTAGCAGCATGCTTGTAATGATGAGGAATGTGTGATACCTTGTAGTGGTGCAAGTTCCCATTAACCTCTTTAATATTTTAATTGTATGGAAAGCTGATGACATCCGGTAATTTAGAATCTCAGCGCTGCATACGAATACACAGAGCGACTGATGGATGTCATGGTGCAATATTCGTGATTCGTGATATTTTTCGTGGGTAGGTGGTGGTCATATATATATGCAGAAACGACTTTATAACACTGCGTATTAGATTAGTATATGTGAACCAAACAAATAGGTCTAAATACATTCAAATACGAAACAAACTAAAAAGAAAAGAAAAAGGGAAAGTTAAGAAAAACACATTAGTACCAGGTGGGGATAACACCCGGTACTAATGTGGAGGCCGCCACGTCGCCGGGGGAAGGCCACATTAGTACCGGCTGACCAGTACCGGTTCCAGAACCGGTACTAATGGACCTCTGGAACCGGTACTAAACGTCGTTTTCCTAGTAGTGTGTCATGCTCTCAATCCCACTCAAGTTTGTATTTTCTTGCCAATGTTTCTAATAGATTTGTTGGTGTATATGATCTTTGTTGCATTGCATATGTATTTATAGGTGATGCAGTCATGCAGCCAAGCAACTCGTATTTATTTCTAAACAACTGTGCACACGGCTGACACGTTCTTTGTGAGCTTGACAGCACGGTCTCTTCTTCATACATGTGTGCAGTAGTATGTAGTGTTCCTCGGACAGTGTTATATATGTTTGAAATGTGTTTCCCTGGCGGCTAACTGCTTATGTAGTGTTCCTCGGACAGTGTTATGTTTGAAGTGCTTTCTGAAATGCCAGGTATATATTTCCATGTGCTTCGGAAATGTCATTTATGTATTTTAATTTTCAAGTGATTAACTTCTAACCAGGTTCTAGAAGCTCTGAAGAAGTCTACCCATTCTGGGAAGATAATGAAATTGGCTATTCTATGAGAGTGAGGTCTATTTATGTCACTGTCTAGAGGCTAATGAGGAACTGGGATTATTGAAAGGAAGAGGATTAAAACCATATTCCAGTATCATTCGGAAGCGTACTAGGAAGAGGATTAAACACATTTTGACTAATAATTTCTATGAGAATATGAAGTTCAAACAAAGAAGATTAACTATTAGGACTGTATTTTTTGATGCGAGCTCAGATTATGTCCCAACATATATGTAGCATCTGTGATTCAAATCAATGGTTATTGTTGATCTCGCAGATCAGGTAACTCTCAGTATGATATCAAAGCCGCATGTACTGAATAATTCTACTGGTCATGATATGCATATTTCATATTAAAATACTGAAGTATACTTTCTCAACCATCAAGGTTTAATTTATTAAACATTGTTGAAGTACAATATAGATATCGTTACATTGGACCAACGGTACAAACATCTCTGGTATACACGAGTTCATTATTTGGTCTCCTAGCTAGGTACATTCACATCGGTATTGGTTCCACAAAGAGTTGCTTTATCGCTTCTTTGATAGTGTGTGCAGAAGTAAATTTGTCAACATTGTTCTGATACATATAGTTTCCAGTTCGTGCAAAGTTAAGCACCATATGTGACACGATCATTGTTTGCTCTGTCCTTGCAAGGTGATGTTGTAGCATGTCCTTCCATAAATCTTCGATGAGTTCCTTTATCCTTTTGCATGATTCATGCGTCGTTGTTCCATGCTCCTTCATGTAACACTGGACAGTGGAGACATTGTGATTCCCTTTTTGCTCAAGCTACAAAACGTAGTAGAAAAAATAAAGGTTAGTACATTCATTGTACTTTGCTATTATATTGACAATAATATATTCCTCTTTTGTGGTGATGGATTAGTATTATTGATGAATATTGTACAAAGATAATACAATTTAAGATTGAGTTAACTGGGGTTAAATTGTTTAGAAGTTCTCGTATTACCTTAGGGTTGTATCTTAATGTTCAAGTGGATAAAGATCACACAAACAAACAATGAAATAAACATAACATGTGTCTTCTCAGTAAATAATGACACAAACCAAAATAGCAATAATAAGCATGAGGTAAATGCAAAAATAATATGAAAACATCCAAATGCATGCAGATATAGAAATACCTCAGTTGATGCCATATCATCTGAAAGTCGTACAAATGTATCAAATGACCTGACAAGTTGAGGATAGCTTAGAAATCAGTCAAGCATCTCTCTTGTTACTATTTCATCCGTTCCAACCAATGAAGCACATAGTAGTGGAGAGGCTCCGCTGCTTCTCATTGAAAGCCCAAGATGTTCACTCAATGATTCTGGTGTATAATTTTCATCACGCCATTTAAGTTCATCAATGTATGCTTGCACTAGTTGCTGTAACTGTAACAACATATACATGTGTTCAAGGTCATTTTGCATGTTGATATTACTTCAAGAAAAAGAATGAAAAATAATACCAAATGAATATCCTTAATTAGGGATGAAATGATAAATAATGCTTGCTCCATCTAAGAAAAAGACTAAAATGTGTTCTTTTATTGTGCGTGTGTACGCGCTTCGATTGTAATCCTTTGTGTCCTACCCTTTTCTATTAAAATTGTATCATGATCATCGTCCATGAAGATGGAATGCTTGCCTGATCTTGACATATTGCTTTAAAGAAATAAAATCATTTAGGTGAGCTTTCTTAGCCCCTGTTGACTCTTCAAAAAAAAGACTAACATAGTTTTCTAATAGAATGAACCCAAATAAACATTATGTGATTTTGTATTTTTGATGCCATCGATAATCATAAACAACATAAATACTTACTGCCTTTTTTAAATAAAACACACGGTAGCTCTTGCCCGTTCCTAGTTCCTCCTCAAATGAATAAAATGTATTCAACAAGTACAAGTAGAAATCCCTTGTGTATTCTGGAAGCAAAGTTGTGGCATTCTTCTCCCACCTTCATTTTAGCAACAAGTTAACACATATGCCATAACATTTATAGAAATATGAATAATTTTACTTTTCATTTTTCAACTACAGATAATTATATACAAAATAATGAAATTTCTTTTTTTTTATTTTTTTGTTCCAGGGTAATAATAAATACCACATTCTATTCAAATGTTAGATGCAATGCATTGGCAGATACATTGTTGTCTCTAAAAGTTCACACATTAGTTTTCAAGAATACTAGCTACTGGTATTCATGGCACTTGTTTATATTTTTGGATTACTATAATATTTCTATTTCTTCAGCTCGCTTACAAAAAAAAAGGAGGGGTGCTTTACATCCCATTCAGCTATTGTTAGTCCCCACTTATTAAACCAACACATTTAGTTTTATAGTGCTAAGTGGTGATATTTGCATCATGTCGGACCAAATAATAGTGCTAAATATACATTCATACTACTAATATATATATGATGACAAAGTAAAGGAAAAAGCAAAATATTTGAGTCAGTGAGGGCAGTCTGACCTGAAAATTGCTTCCCCAAGTTTTATGCTCTCTTCTGTGGTAGCATATGTGTCAATGAAATCATCTAATATAGTAATAAAACCCATCATCTTTGCAAGTATAATTCGGGAGTGAGAATACTGAGGTTCATGACATGCTCCATTCATCCAGAAATACATTTCCACTATCCTATTTCTTACAAAATTAAAGTTGGCTTCGACATTGAGCTTCTTCCACCACCTAGAACATACATAAGAACAAATGAATGTCCACCATGATTTAATCTGTGAGACCAACCTATGTTCAGTTAGAGATTTGTATAAACTTACTTCGTGACCTCTTTTAGCTCCTCACAATAAGTAAGTTGCAAAAGGTTAAAGTTCAATTTCGCAAACTCTAGTATAGTTTCGTTTCGTGTAGCCTCCTTTTCATAAATTGGAATGTAGTTCCTTGTTTCCAAAATCCCGACCCTTCGAAAAAGAGGGGTGTCAAGGGCACATGACACCTCCTCATCAAGTGGTTGATTCCAGATTTTCTAGTCTACTTTGAAGGCATTCTCTGGTGAAACAAATTGCCTCATCAAGCAATGCCTCTCCATGACTCCTCACGTATGCTGCATTGTATAAGCTTAACAAGCTTCTGGTATCAGCATTCGCAAAACTCCCATGTTTATCTTTAAATTTTAGAAATACATCTGCACGGGTGTATTAACAATTAACATTAGTTGGCCATATCAGTGAAATATATATATATTAGACAGATATGATAAGACCTCACCGGATGGCACATTATAGCCACTTCTACGCAGAAGATAAAATCGACAGGATACTGTGTTTAGGTCACCATCATAGTGATTAGAGTTGTAAACAACGTGGAGTGTCTCATTAATCTCATCCTCGTAGTTGTAGTCGAGACTAAGTCGCTGCAGCGTGATTATAAGGTCCAACAATACTGGCAAATCATTTGAGCCCTTGATTATCTTCCTCACTTCTTCCCTTAGCACTCCAGCCCTTACCCGCATTTGAGTTTCCTGCCAAATGGTTAGAACTGATATGAAATCTACAAAAAAAAAAAAATCTGACACAGCAATCATGATAACCACTATTGTTGGAAGTTCCTTATTGAAAACCGTGTGCTATATCAACAAGGATCATATCATCTTGAATAGAGATAGTTTTACTGCTATATATGTATGTGAAATATAATACATCATGGTATGTGTGTACTAGCTCGGTTCAGTACTTCAGTTTTAAAAGAGCCATTTTGAAAAATGATATGGTCTTTAAAATGGTTTTTACATATGTGTTACTTTTCTCATCATATATATATATCAGTAAATCCAGTTAACCATTTGTATTTTTCAAATAACGTATGAACTTTATTAACTATTTTTGCAGCCAAAGCTTGAAAAAACATGTTTGAATTATATTTAATTTATGTATAAACCAACGTGTTTATTAGCAGTGGTAAGGTGTATTACAAAGACGTTCTTGTAGAGGAGCAGCAACCCAGAAAAGAAGAATTTTGGATTGCGTATAATCAACATGTTCATGTGACATCTCAGACCAATAATGAATTTGAGCCCACTGATAGCCCTTACGTGAAGGGCATGACATTTGTGGGAGAACAAGTGCACCTTGGTAGTTGAGACTTGAGAGCTAGTGAAGTGTGAAGCAAGGACGAGTAAGGAATAGGGGCGACGCCAGTGGGCTGAGGCAAGCACCCCATTTGCCGCACTGAGGAGGAGCTGCCTCCACCGAGGAGATCCACAACCTTACAGTCTTCCCCACACTGGCCACTCTTCTTCCTCTCCCTGCTGTGAGCCGTGACCCCTCTCCCTTTTTCTTTTGTAATTTCTATCCAGCCTTCGCGTTTCCATCATAGCATCATTCAGCCTAACCTTCGTTACGCCTGCAGGTGCATGTACCGCCACCGTCGTGTTGCTGCTGCGGCCATTGCCCACATGGTGTTGATATGGTACCCAGGTCCACCTAATGGGCCCTTTAACTGACAAAGAGGGGCATTAAAACCTATGGGGCCCACCACCTAACTGGTAGGGCCTAGTTGACAGATCAGTGTTGACCAGACTTGGTCAATATTGATTGTTGACCGGTCAACGCTTACCATTGGTCGGTCACTGCTGATGTAAGTAGACACATGGTGTGCCTGGGAACTACCATGTGCCACAACTAGGAGCTGACACATGTCACCCCAATTAATGAATATCTGGAATCAATTAATTAAATCCTTTAATCTTAAATCATTCATAACTAATTCGTTAAAGCTCAAAAAAATATGAAACCAATTGCACTAAATTCATAAAATTGAGCTCGAGCTATTTGAATTTGGATCTTCCAATTTCTTGGAATTTTTTTGCCTAGATTTATTGCCAATAATTTATTTAGCATAAAACAGCAATGTGTCATGCCACTTCCAATCATATAGATCCTATGCCTACTAAGTTGCTAGCGCTTTACTTATTATGACACATTGGATGATGATTGCATAGCATATAATTCTAGCCATGCCTTGATAATTGTTTTATCCTATTTTCCTTGCTATCTACTTGTGGACTAGCTACACACCCCTAGCTAGTCCCTTAATATCCATATACATTTTTTGAGTTATGGATGGGCATATACCATGGTTTTGGTGATGGGATTCCTTGTACACTCTCATGTGTGTTTTTGGTGAGTGTGATCCCTTGACGTGTTTTGGTGGGAGCGAGTGACGGTTGGTTTTGAGGAGTGCCTAGCTAGGAGAGAGCGTTCTGATCTCTCGTCATAATAGGTAGCTCATTGACACCGAGTAATTGGTAGTGTACTTGTATGTCACAGGTGCTTCAACACATATTTAATTTGGAGTTTAGTGCTCAACCTCGGTTCCTAAGGAATGAGTCAATTTACCACCAGTCACAATATCTATTTATGTACATACCACTCGCTCACGTATGGGCGGCAGTCGATCCGAGACTGGTAGTGGAGGGTGCTCAGCTTATAGGCGGATTAGTGTAAAGGAGGCGAGGTGATGACCAGACAGTGCCCCCCCTGGGAAGGTTTTACAGCTTTGAGATCTTCAACTGGGCATGACGTGCTCTGTAGTTGAAGAATCCAAAAAGTGCTATCCACTTACTAGGGTTCTGGTTGTTATATGGGTTTTGAACGGATTGCTACCATTTAGGTTCCATCCGTGCGGGTACATATGTACAACCTCTGCAAAGTGTATAAATCTATAGCTATAGTTAGTGTTCACGGTTATTTCTACTAGGTAGATGTTTTACCTTTCTTTATTGAGTCCTTACTCGATATTTATAATAATATTACTCTGTTGCTACTTTATAATTCTGTGTTGTATAGATTTGTACTATCCGTGACAGCAATTCGCACAAGGTAGTCTTTAGATTCTCATAAATGTTGATTCCATTCCGTTTCAACCCCCTCTCCCCCCTATATTCCTTTTTTTGGCTTCACCCCTAGCAAGAAGGGTTGGTGCCAGTGTGTTTCTAATTTTATTTCGCATGAACATTTCATTTACACTTTGGAATTTCATATAAATATTTGAATATCTATGTTAAACTTTTTAAAATGGTATATTTAGCATATTCAAAGTAGAAAATATTGTAACTTTGCTAAGCTTGGCTCCTTTTTCTTCATTAGAGATTGACGATCAAAGTAAAGGTGCTAACGGCCTTTTGTACATCCAAATTTTTTTTATGAACCTAGGGATCATTAAGCTTAACCAAGAAGTATTAAGTGTGTGTTTGGCAGGATTTCTAGAGCTGATTCTCTACTGATTCCAATAAGAGATATTTTCAGAGAGAAGTGATACTCTGCTGGTTCTATGAAGTGATTCTCTGAAATACAAAGAGGCTAGGAACTGAGAAAAGTAAACCTCCCCTAATTATGTGAAGTGATTCTCCATCCTGATTTTCAAGGGTTTATATATGCTAGAGAATCAAAGAGAATCAGAAGCTCTACTAAACAGACCCCAGCACATGATGGTAAGCAACTTTAATTTATTACCAATTTCTCCATGTTTAATTACTAATTAATGGACCATATATATGAGAGCATGAACTTGGTAACTGCTTAGGCATAGGCAGAAATATACCTGTGGTGAAGTCGGCGGCTTGTGAGAAAGGAAGAAGTCACCCCAGAGAGTCGGGTGGAAGGTTGAAGGGGCTGGCTTCTTCATCTCCTCCTGCCCAGAGCAAGGACGTCCATCTTGATGATCTGAAGCCATTTTATCCCACTGACCAACGCCTCTTGCTCCTCAGCGATGTATAGCGCCAAAACCTGCAGCCATGCATATGCATCAATGGGAGTACTCATATTTGTGATCTTGTGAAATCTCTGTGGATATGATTCATGTGGCAGAGAAAGGAATAATCTTGCCTCAGTTATGCCGCAGTTGTGACTCGTAATGTTTCAGCCTATTTGAAATATCTCGTATGATCGAGTTTTGGGCGTGAAAGAGATGAATGGCTGAGCATACCCTTGCACGGTTATTTATACTGCATGCTTTTGGATCAACCTAGACGGGAACAAAGTCTCATGTACTCCAGTTATGTGGTCTTGGTGATGCCGGCCATCCATCCTGTTCTCTTTTAAAATGGGCAAAAACTTTGTAGCAGCCGGCTGCTTTTTGGGGGCAACACATTAATATTATGCAACCAAATCCCTGACGGTACATACCCTGTCAATTACAGAACTCTTCTGCTGGAATTCGTCAGCCAACAACCGCTGCATGTGCGCTACCGTGCTAGTGGAACTTTTACAAACATAGTCAAATGAGTAAAACTTTAATTAATTTCAGATCCGTTGCAACTAGATTTTCGCTGAAGCTATAGAAAATTCAGAAGGAATAGCGCCAAAGAAGTAAACTTTCATTTCATATTTCGATGCAACCAATAGTTCTCACTAAAGCCTGGAGACTAAAGAGAAGCTGATTTGCTAGGTCGTCGATCAGTTTTCAGTTGTCACGGTTGGCATTTGGGACGGAGTTGGATACAGTCCAGTCCGTCGCACGTGCATTGAACTAAGTTTTTGCTGACGCTATAGAAGATTTAGCAGGGATAGCGCCAAAGAAGTAATCTTTCATTTCATATTCGATTGCAGCTAAGCTTTCACTACAAAACGAAGACTAAAGAGAGGCTGAGTTGCTAGTTGCTAGACTGCCAGTTGTCACGGACTCACGGTTGGCTTTTCTGGGAGTTAGTTGGATACAGTCCAGTCGTCGGTGGCACGTGCATTAAACCTTAATTTATAGTTTCCATATGGTTGTAGTATACACCCTCTGTCTCGTTTTTATGGTCGCTAGGAATCCGTGCGCCCCTCACAATCCCGATTCCTGAGCGACAGACAAATCGGGACGGAGGGAGTATACAGTACTTCTTTTAGCTTTCCATTACACGATTGAGACCGAATCAAGCCATGTGAAAGTGTGCATCGTTGCCTGAGGGCCGTTGGTGGCTGGTATGTCAGGAAGAAATCACCCCCACAGGAGGCTTGGGTGGAAGGTAGTAGCCTATCGTTGCTCCTCTGCCTTGCTGGAGTGACGTGAAGAAGGAGTTGCTATGCTCGCAATCCCACTCAAGTTTATATTTTCGTGCCAACTAATGTTTCTAATTGATTTGTTGGTGCCTATCTGTGTTTCATTGCATAATAAGTATAGGCGATGCAGCCAAGCAACTCGTATTTATTTCTAAACAATTGTGCACACGGCGGCTGACTCATTCTTCGTAAGGCATTATAGTATGTAGTGTTAGGGGTGGGAATTGGTACGCAGATATCCTGAATTATCCAAATTCGTATCTGTTACAATATGATATATGGATATTCGTTTTCGAATTCATTTCTAATATGGTACCTTAAGTGGATAATTTTTTATCCGAATTCGTATTCATATTTAAAATAAATATGGATGTGGATGGATATCCGATATTATATTATCCACATTCATATAGCATAAATACATCTCTAAACAAAATAATAAATATATTATTTTAACTTATATTATTTAAATTTAATTTGGAGCGTATATATTTATTTGTCTAAATTAATTCAAATAGTTTATTTTGATATTGTAAAATATTTTATGGTGTATGTATTTTTAAATATTTATTATAATATTTTAAAAATGTTTTAATGAATAAACTTTGTGAATCTATGTTATATTTTACCCATACTTTTAATTGTGCATCTAATGTCTAAGAATGATTTTGTTCTTCCAAAATTACCGGTAAAATGAATGTATACTTACTTTCTAATTTATATCACCCAAATTAAATTGATTTTCGAATAGAAATCCGAATTCTAGCTATCCAATCTCCGGTTCAGTTACATGTGTGGTTGCCTACTTTCCTTCATTTTGATTAATTTGGTTGGCATCTGAAGTCAATCTGCGACTGGTTAACAAAATGAAAGAAAAGGTCCAAACATGAAAATCCCAACCAAAGCTTCGACTTATTGGAAAAAAAAAGTTTGACGGTAGGAGGTTGGAGCACGAGTTTCTTGTGAAATAGGAACTACACAGTTCACTCCAGCTCAAGTTTTATCATTGATAAGTTTCAAGTTCGATGGATGGAGGACGAATACAGCAAACAAGAGCATAGGATTCTTGTGGAATAATAGGAACTACTCACTCCGTCCCCAATTATTTGTCATCGGAGAACTGAGTTGGTAACCAAAGCAATTGGCAAAAGACACTAACACCCTTTTACAACAATAATGTTTTATCACGGCTGTACATGCCCACACCTCTTTGTCACCGCAGTCTAAACATCAGTCCCAATTTTTTTTTCTTGTCCGCCTGCTCACTTTTTTTAGAACTACACAGTACAACGCAGACGCTCACAACACGAACGCACACTCACCCCTATGAACACACGTATGCAAACCCTACTCCTATGTGCACCTCCGGAGAACCACTACTAGAAAAACAACCATTAGTATCGGTTGACAATTGCCATTAGTACCGGTTTTGGAACCGGTACTGGCCAGCCGGTACTAATGTGAAGCCCACATTAGTACCAGTTTGCTATACACGGTACCGGGTTGGCACCGGATCCGGTACTAATGTGGGAGGCCCCCGCGCCGTCCGTCCCCTCCCCTCCTTCCCCTGTTTTCGTTTTCTTTTCTTATTTTTCTTTCTTGTTCTTCTCTTTCCCTTTATTATCTTCTCAATTTCTCACACATCTCGAATGCATGCATCTCATCCAAATCACAAGATTCAAAGCACATTCACAAATTCACATCACATTAACAAATCACAAGATTCACAACACATTCACGAATTCACATATAAGTTCACAAAATTCGCAAGTTTACAAAGCAGATTCACTAATTCGTGCCTGTCCGCGGCTCTGGACGCCGGCCTGCCCATCACCAGGACTTCCCGGCTTCGGCCGTCGGAACTCGCACCCACCGCCGGCCTTCCCCCTCTTGCCTCTGCGCAAAGAGAGAAGAGGGGAGATGGAGAGAGGAATCCACACAATGAGAGGAGATGGAGAGAGGGATCGATCGATACATACCGTGCCCCGTCTTGGAGGTCGCCTCCGCTCCGCCCCGGATCCGACCGGTCGCACCCCAGGCCCGCACCTCCCCCGCGAGCTGGCCTCCGTGGCCACGACCTCCGCTGTTGACCATATACCCTGGGTACCTATACATGGAAGACTACGAACTCATACCATAGATCCTTGTAATCCTACTAGGACTCGTACCATGTAATCCTACTAGGACTCCTACCTTGTAACCGACTAGGCACCCGCCTCCTGGACTATATAAAGGAGGGTCGGGTACCTAGGAGGAGATCCCCAACCTCTCCAGGGAACACCCAAGCGCAGGGTGCCATACATGATACTCCAAATAGGATGTAGGGTCTGCTACTCCGGCGGTCCGAACCTGTATAAATCTGTGTCCCGTGTCCTCACGCATACCTTCCAGTTCCAGGTCTCGCGATCCTCCACTACACAGCGAACCCTACGTCCTGTTTGGAGTATCATGTATGGCGCCCTGCGCTTGGGTGTTCCCCGGAGAGGTTGGGGATTGAGGTCTTGGCCTGTCCTCCTAGGTACCCGACCCTCCTTTATATAGTCCAGGGGGCGGGTTCCTAGTCGGTTACAAGATAGAAGTCCTAGTAGGATTACATGGTAGGAGTCTTAGTAGGATTACAAGGATTTATGGTATGAGTTCGTATTCTTCCATGTATGGGTACCCAGGGGTATATGGTCGACAAGCCCCCAAGCACTTTGTAGTCTTGAGCAGCGAGTTCGAGTAGTTTTGAAGCTTCGTCGAGTAGTTTCTGATCGTCTCGAGTACTGCTAGCCGAAGATATCCATATAGATCAAGATTTCAAGATTGACCCTCAGCTTGATTTCTACAATTCAAACTCAGGCTCGGGGGGCTACACTCCATATGGAGTGCGATTTTTGCAAATCACACCTCCATATAGATCAAGACTTCAAGACAAGATGGGTATTTTTTGGAGACTTCCTGGGTTAGAACTCGGGGACGCCTGGGAACTACTCGGGGATGATTCAAAAGTACTCATAGATGAACTAGAGCACATTCCACTCTTTCGGAAATTCAAGTACTATTGAAAGACTTCGGCTAGCAGTACTCGAGACGATCAGAAACTACTCGACGAAGCTTCAAGACTACTTGAACTCGCTGCTCAAGACTACAAAGTGCTCGGGGGCTTGTCGACCATATACCCTGGGTACCTATACATGGAAGACTACGAACTCATACCATAGATCCTTGTAATCCTACTAGGACTCGTACCATGTAATCCTACTAGGACTCCTACCTTATAACCGACTAGGCACTCGCCCCCTGGACTATATAAAGGAGGGTCGGGTACCTAGGAGGACATCCCCAACCCCTCCGGGGAACACCCAAGCGCAGGACGTCATACATGATACTCCAAACAGGATATATGGTTCGCTACTCCGGCGGCCCGAATCTGTATAAATCTGTGTCCCATGTCCTCGCGCATACCTTCGAGTTCCAGGTCTGGCGATCCTCCACCGCACAATCTACTACCTCGGGTACCCCCTTGGTAGGCTAAGTGGCCAAAACACTGACATCCGCCCCTGCCGGGAGGGCCGCGCACCCGCGCTAGGGCCGGGAGGCTGCGTCCCCACGCCGGGAGGACCTCCACCTCCGCGCGCCTGGCCGCCGCACGGGAGGCTGCCGCGCCCCTGAGCCGGGCGCCGCACCATCGGGAGGCCGGCGCGCCTCGAGCCGACAGTCGCACCCCCGCCTGGCCGCCGTCCCTACGGGGGGGGGAGAGATAGGGTGAAATGAAGATAAGAAAAAGAGAGAAGGAGAGGGAGCAGGGGATTCGAGCGGATATTTTCTAAGTCTCGGATGGGGATCGAGGCGGAGGAGCAGGTGACGCGTGCGAAGGCATTGGTATCGGGGGTTGTCTTGACTCGGTACCAATGTCCCACATTAGTACCGGTTGTGTTGAGCCCTGGTACTAATGTGAACGACCCACATTAGTGCCGAGTGTTGGCTACACCCGGTACTAATTTCTCACATTTGTACCGGGTGTAGCCAACACCCGGTACTAATGTGGGAGACGGAGGGGGCTCGACGGAGCTATTTTCCCACCCGGTACTAATGTGCACAATAGTAATGGGGCTAAAAAAATCGGTACTAATGTGTTTTCTTCCCCAGGACTAAAGGTTATTTTTCTAGTAGTGGACTGAGCACCCGACAGATCTGGAGATTTCTGAAGTTACCATTGGTGCCTCTTTCTTAACGGGAATGCCGCTTACTACTTAACGCATAACGTCGGTAAATCCTAAGAAAATCCTAGAAAAGGTGCGAGCATCAGGATTTGAACCATTGGACTACAAGCCAATTCGCCTGCTCACTTGCTCAGGGTATGTATATGGGAAAGGGTTAATTCAATAGAAAAATTTAAAGTTCAGTCAAATTTAAACCAGTTCATGAGGATTTTGAACTCTTTCCTATAGATGATGCAGCATTGATGTTGGTTTGTTACTGGAAGACCTTATCAGTGAAGAGATTGCATTGATTTCATTAAACAAAAAAAATCTCAAACAAGTTCTAAAGTATTGCAGCACATATGACGTACCCCATTTTTATTTAGGGTCAACCGGAGGAAAATAGGAGGAAATTTCACATGGGTGTTCTACATATTGGAGAGGATTACCAGACATCAGCTATCATATGTACAATCAGCAACTTAACTGGCCATCGATTGCTCCAGAGTTGCGCATCATGCTTGCAGTCCATTCGGGGACTATGCAGGGAAGGTGTGTCGATCGCCATTGAAGATAATCCTATTTCTTTGTTTCCGAAGTCGCCAGCAGATGAGAAGAAGAAAGACTGTACAAAATCCGTTCACAATGGCACCACGACGGCTAGTTTTGGCTTTGATGGCATCTCGCAGCACAATAAACAACACATAAACACAAGATAGGGACATCTCCACTGTCGAGCCTTGAAGCATATCTTGGTTGAGATTTGGACAAAGAAAAATTGCCAATTTTATTTGGTTTAATGTTCACCTTAGGTCACTTTCAAGTACTGCATGCAATGACCACATCAATATAGGAACCGGCGCGGCGCGAAAGGCAGTACACATGACCGCGACTCGTCACCATCCGACTTAACCATCGATAGTACACGGTGCACAAAGTTATGGGTAGTTTCTTTTTTAATAATGAATAATATATTTAATTTCTGAAAAGGGCGGCTTAGTGCAAGTGGTAGTGCTTGCCTCCTGTGAACCGAGAGGTCACAGGTTCGAGCGGTGGCCTCTACACATTGCACGATGTGTGGGAAAGACCTCCCGCTAATAACCTCTCCCAGACCCCGCACAGTGCGGGAGCCTACGGCACTGGGTACGTCCTTTATATTTAATTTCTGGCTTCAATAGTCCAATGGTGGGACAGTCAAGTGGGACGTTACCCACCACTACCCACCAGGTTTCAAATCCTGATGCTCGCACCTTTTTCTGGAATTTTCCTAGGATTAACTGACGTTATGCATTAAGTGGTACGTGGTGTTTTTGCAGTTTTTCGTGATGTCAACTCCAAACAAACCAACTTCATCACAACTCAGGTGAACGCATAATAACTAAAGCATGAGCCGAATCCAACATAAGGGAAGAGAAAGTTGTTGGGATAGGTTAAATCATTCTCCAAAATGGGGCCAACAAATTCCTGAAACTAGTGAAGTAAAAGGAAGAGAGAATGGAACAACTGAAATTAACGCGGAGCAAAAACGACCTTGGGTTAGCCAAACAGCAGCTCCCTCTCCATCCCTAATTGCCCATTTCAATTCGTCTTCGTCTCTTATATAGGGTCGTGATTTTTAACACTTTACAATCTCTCGTACTGCTATATCACTTTATGATAGGTATATTTGAGCGCATTACCAGGGGTGGAGCCAAAAAGGGGCACTACGGGAAATCACAGGTTCGCCCCGTGCCCAAGACACTTGGCAAAGGGCAAAAAACACATAGCAAAGGGCTCACGACAAATTTTGGCTAGCAAACAACCTCTACGGGAGCCATTTGTCGGGCTCGCGGCAAACCTTTGTCGTGTGTCAGGTTTGACACTCGGTAAAGACACCCCTTTGTCGTGTGTCAGATCTGACACTCGGCAAAGTTTTATTTCAGAAAAGGGTCAAAATAAATAGCAAAAAATATTTATTAAGGAGAGGACCCACCGGCCTCGTGTGTAGCCTCTTTTACCACTACACCACATAGTCATATGCATCCATATTCCGTTTTCATTCTCCTCATATTAAAAAGTTGTCAACTGCAAAGTTTGTTGAAATTACTTCTTTGAGATTCTAAATGTAGTCAATTAAAAAGTTATCAACTACGAAGTTTCATAAATTTCTGAGATCTACAACTTTCATTTTGGGAGTTTCTCCATTCAAGGTCGTTTACAAAATTTGAATTTCAAATTTGAGAGATTCAAACTTAGTTTATCCTTGACAATATGATTTCAAATAAACAAGTTGTAAACTACAAAAAGTTTCATAACTTTTCAAGATCTACAACTTTATTTTAAATGTTTCTCCATTTGAGGTCGTTTGAAAAATTCAAATTTCCAAATTTGAGAAATTCAGATGTACTTTTCACTGACAAAAGTAATTCAAAATTAAAAGGGTTCAACTACAAAGTTGTATAACTTATGAAGATCTATAACTTTTATTTTGATTATTTGTTCATCCGATACAGTGATAGTAACATTCTTCACAAACCTTATATATCTCTCACAAAGTTTCATGAAACTATACATGAGATATAGGTGGCAAACACGTCATTGATCCAAGTGATGCACTCGTCGATGAATCAGAGAGCGACACGTGGACATCACATGGATCCATGGGCCCACCAGGGACCCAAACTGCCAAGAAACTTGCCATGCACAGGAGAAAGATCATGGGACCCACATGTCATCCACATGGAAGAAGCACACGATGACGCGTGGCACGAGAGCGTCAGCCGATCCTAGGATCTAACGAACCACCTCTGTGGCGCGTCATCATGGTCTTCCACGTGGTGCTTGCCCATTGGCTCCTTGCTGCAATCCAGGAAGTTTTGGTGACATTTGGTGCCCGAGGACGCCATGGCTCTTGCCTATAAATAGAAGGGGAGGGGCCCCCATTTCTCACACCCACACTTGACTCTTCTCTCTCATTTTAGTTTCCAAGGCTAGGGGGTAGGCTAGAGTAGCTCTTATTCAGGTTCCAAGTCTACTTTGGGATCTATGTATGAGTTCTCTTGTATTTTTATTTCTTTGTATGACTTTGATCTACTTCAGTTATTCAGCTATTTCATATAAAGTTATGGTAGTTCATGTGATGGATATGTTCTTGAGTTCTTCATTCGTTCATCATTTAGAGGCTCGTGTTCATCATGAATACTACCTTTCGATCCACTTGTATGATGATTTACTCATACCTTTTGTGTTTGTTCATAAGTTAGAGGCTCGTGTGCTTCACGAACACGTGTTGACACTGGATTTTGGTAAAATCTCATGTCATGATTGAGTAGCGAGATTGGCGGTATCGACAAGATTAGCCAGAGAAGCTAGGAAGCGGCATGCATGGCAAGCTCGGTGATGCAAGTGGAGGAGTCACATAATCGGCAAAGAAATGATCGGCCATTGGGCAGCCAGCTGTACGTATGGACGAAGTCACGTGAGACAAGCCAGTCTTGATTAGCTAACATGATTAGTACTCTGGTCGGATTATTTTGTTAAAAGGAGAAACAGAGCATACGTAAGGCAATCGACTGGACGTCAGCGAGGGATGATCGGCTACCACATGTTGCCACGAGATGATTCGGGCTATTGGAAATAAGTAATATTTTCTAATCTAAATATATTGGTCCAATCATATTCCAAGAGAAAGGAATAAATGATGATGAGAAGGAGACCACGTGTAGAGGCAATGCAAGAGGTAATTAAAGAAGGCAGATATACGTGGTTGTTTTTAACCTTGCGTGTGTGATACGAAGGAAGATCCAGGCTGACCACGTATGCGAGACGGAGAAGAGCTTAATTGGCAAAGACTCTACGAAAAAGAGAATTGGAGTCCATGTATCTTAGTATTTTCTTTTCTTAGATAAGGCAGTCGAGTTGTAATTTAGTTAAGAGTTTGTGTCGCTAGTTGCCGCAATGAGTCAGGAGTCTTTAATTAGGAAGTTAAGCCCTTCCGGTCGTAGGAGTCTAGAGAAACCCAGAGTATAAATATAAGCCCAGACCATTGTAATAGTTTTATCACACGATCAATATACAAACCCTTTACTTTTCAACAAGTCGGCGACTTCGCCACCCTTTTTTATTCTTCTTATTTTCTTGTTTCTTCAAGCACCGTCCTTCGAGTTCGACGGGCCGCATCAATCGACCTCTGGCAGGCTTGTGAGTACCGCTTTACCGAGTAATTTCTAGACTTTAACCTCCGGGCGCATCGTTGTGGTTTCGTCTAGATTTATTCACAATTTACCGATATCAGCTAGATTAGCCAGTCTTATCTTAATTCTTGTTACTTTAGCTTTTATCACCAATTATCTAGCCTCAGATTGCATCCTGTCGACTTTTATTGTTTTATTATATTTTAATCATCATACATAGCTGATTAGATCTGTTTCAGGTGTTACCTGCGTCGTCATATCGGCTGATCTGGCCGATTTGTTCCCTGTATCGGCTGCCTAGCTAATACAATTTTATCCGAAGACACATCGGCTCTCCAGCCGATTCACCCGCTATTTAACATTTCCAATATCTTCCGTGCTGATCAACAGGTCAGGTCGGCTGGCACGCCTTGTTACATCCCGGGGATCCGTTACGTGTTGTCGTGAAAGACTTTATTCCGTTTTTTGCGTCAACACATCTTGCACGCCCGGTGGGACACGAAGATAATATTTTACTGTATTCTCAAGCGCTGGCGAATCTTATGCGCAACAAAGAGATGTTCTCCTACGAGCCAGTTCAACAGCAAGGATACTTGGAGCCATACTATCAACGGCCGGAATTACCGGCTAAAGCGGCATTCAAGACCTCGTCTATTTATTATTCATCAGGAATTCATGGTCAAACAGTTCAGGATTGGGTTCAAACGTCGGTTCCACGTAGGGTCGGACGCCGAGCCAGCTCGGCTTGCTCGGCTCGGCTCGGTCTCGCTCGTTAAGGTAACAAGCCAGCTCGGCTTGGCTCGTTAACAAAACGAGCAAAAAGGCTGGCTCGGCTTGGCTCGTTAGTAGCTCGAGCCAGCTCGTTAGGCTTGCGAGCTGTATGTAAATTTGAAATTAACCTCTGAGCATATGTAAAGTTTTTAAAAATAATAATTATAAAGTTGTAAATGATAAAATTAGTCACACATGTAGCACTTAGAAAGGTTTGGCATAGCTTCAATGGCTCAGCTCAACTTTGATAGCTCAGTTTTCTATATTGAAATTAGAATTTTCTAACTCGTTTGGCTCGCGAGCAGCTTGCGAGCTGGCTCGAGCCAGCTTGTTAACAAAACAAGCAAAAATAGTTGCTCGGCTCGTTAAAAAATTAATCGAGCCGAGCCGAGTCGAGCTGAGCTATGAACGAGTTGAGCCAGCTCACGAGTTTCTGGCTCACGGTCCAGCCCTAGTTCCACGGCAGATAGATGTCCAATCGCATCATCAAGTAGGTTACCAGTTGCAGACATCAGCTCCACAACTAATGTTTCAACATCTGCAACAGCCGACAGTTCAACAATCTTGGCCCGGGGGCTGCAATTTGCCCAACTATCGGCCCGACAACAACAACCAGAAAATTATTAGTCACAAGAATCGGATTCACAACAGGAAGCATGTCAGTCGGGAGCTATTATTCTACAGCTGATTGCTCACCAATTACATCGACCAATAATTTCTCAATCAATGGCCAGTCAGTCTGTTATAGAAAAATTAAAAGAGTTTGCTCATCCGATGGAGACTGGCAGAGATCTGTGTCCAACTAATATGGACAAAGTGAACTCGCAAGGAATCTGTCAAGAAGATGAGAATATTAAATCACTGTATACTCCTCAAGAATCACCGTTGTCGGCTTATCAGGATGTTGAGGTGTCATCACGATTGATAACAGATCAGCCAGAAGAATCAGAAGAAAATAGCTCAACAGAAACTCACGAGGAAAAATTCCTAACCAATTATAAAGATAGAGAAAAAAAGAGCAGGCGAGATTGAGGAAGCTTACAAGGTTGAGAGTTGTGCTATCTGTGAACAAGTGTCTGGATCTATGGAATTAGCTATACTTGATGACCGTATGGTCAATAATGTATTGCTCCAGCCATTAGAAGAAATAGAGGTGGCTGACAGAAGAGAAAAAATTACAGAAGCGGAGCAAGAGACGGTTCCTCATAGTATTTATTGCTCACAGCCCAAAAATATTGCCCACGAGCATCAGTTAGTTAAAATTGAGTTTCCATGGGAGTCAGGAGATCAAAAATGTAGAAATACTATCCAAACAAATTGGCTGATTATGGGATATTCTTCATGGGATCCAGGAGATCAAGAAATCAAAAGTATTGCCTCAAAGCATCGGCTAGTTGGAGTTTATTTTTCATGGAAGCCAGGTGATCAAAAGCCGAAAATTACTACACAAAAATATCGGCTGATTGAGGTTCATTTTCCATGGGATCCAGGTGGACAAGAGAAAAATAATGTCTCAAGAGATTGATGCCAAAGCCGATCGATTATATCGGCTGATTATTTTAGGTAGATCATGTGCTAAGTTGTTCAAAGAGGCATAGAGTATTATTCGGCTAACGAGGGGAAGGCTTCAGATTATCAATCAACATGATATATTAGTTGAAGAAGAAACAATTTTCCTAGTAAGATATTGGAATATATTAATTTGTCACTACGATGACCTTGTGCGTGACCGACAGAATTTTTCCAGCCAATAAAGTATACAAGTCCGTTATGCTGCAGTTAATTGAAATACACCCCTACAGAAGACGCACAGACTGACCATCGGCTCTTGGTCCTGGAAAAATCTGTTGGGGTGTGTTTAGATCCTAAAAAGTTTGCAAAAAATATCTCATTATCTATCACATCACCTCACATCACTTCTCACTATTCATCTGCATTTACACTAATTCTTTCCCAATTCTTCCCCAATTCAGTCAATTTATCTGGATCTAAACACACCCTTGGTTTAATAATCAGATGATGAAGCTCTTTCACATTGCAAGGGTCAGAGCAACATTCAGTGATTCAGTAATGATCACCATTGGATGCTAGTATGGTGCATACACATGGCCGTAAATCAGCACCACCCATGGTGTTCAGTTATTTATTTAGTTGTGAAGCTTACCAACCGATGGTCAATTCAACCAAAGGAATTTGTTACATGCAAATTTATTTAATTGGATATTGGTCATGCACTTGCATGTCGCAACATGCATGTCTGCGAATTTGAAAGAACATATCGGCCACCTGCGCTCTTCTATCCAATGATGTGATAGCCGATAGAAATGCATCGGCTCACTACAGTACAAAGAACGAATCGGCAAGGGCAATTAGCTGGCCTAGGAAAAAGAATAAAATATGGCAAGCGGACGGAGTTGATTGGAGAAATACATGCAAAGATTAGTACATAAATGCATACAAGACTAATCTCTATCTCTACTACTAAAAAGAATGAAAGTAAGAAAAGATACTTTCGTCGTGAGTCCGTCTCTCCCCCGCGCCTCGCGTCCGCCTCTCCAATCCTACGTCCGCCCCGCCCTCCCCCAATCGCGCGTCCTCCGCACCCTCCGCGCCTCCTCCGTCCGCAGCCTTTGTGCCCCCTCTGCTCGCCGCCTCCCCTGCGTCCCCCGTCCTACATCGCGGATCCTGCACCGCCCATCCCCGTCCTCTCCACGCCCCGATCCAAGCCATTGACGCCCTCCATCCTCTACACGCCGCTGCTATCCCCATCTTCTTCGCGCCCCAATTCTGAAACCCTAGCTAGCCCCTCACCTCGCTCCACGCCGGCGATCTGGCGGCCTCACCCCCACCCGTACGCCCGTGCCGTAGTAGGGCTCGATGTTGTGGAAGCGTCTGCCATCGGGAGGTGACCAAAAGAAGGCCTTCGATCTCGCCCTCAAGGCACTCGCCTGTAGGAGGAGTCCAATAGGGGGTTGTCTCTCCCTGTCGTGCGCGGCGCACTCCACCTCGCCGGCGCCGATGCGGCCTCCCGTGTTTTCCGCATTGCCTCTCACTCATCTCGATAGGTTTACTTTGTTTCAGTTTTTTGCAGGCAGGCAACTATCTCGGGATGCAGTGGGAATGACGGGATGCAGGAGTTCTTTGTTGAATTACGTGGGCAAGCCGATATCCCTTTTCTATCCCTTTTCTGGTATTGTCATTTCTCATCCCCCCTGGCAATCTGCTTCCTCTTCGGCTCGCATCTTAGTTCTCTCTTCCCTTAGAATTTTGTGAAAACTATGACTCATGTATATGCTTTTTCTTTAAGTGTTTAAGTGATATATGGTTAACTAAATTGAATGTCTGAACTACCTATTGGGTTAACATCATTATTGCCATGTCTAGCAGTGCAAAATCCTATTTCACAACTTTAATTTCTTCTTGCTTATTTGTAGCAAATTCTAAGTTTCAATATGAATGTGTTTGTTCAATGATTCAGTTTTAAGGTTTAACTGGTTCAGATTGGCGTTGTTGGCCGCTGGGAGATTGGGAAAGATACATATTGTCTTCGGTTATTTAAACAAATTATAATGCAATGGTGATCTAATCTCTGAACTTCTGAGTTAATAATGTCCAAATAATCTCAAGCCTGGTGAAATTGGCATTGTGGCAGAAAGATGAACAATCTTATCACTGTGCTAATCATGCCTGCGCAATGATTTTGCCAATCTGGAGGCAACCAATTTTATATATCTGCTAAGTGCAGTGCTTTCAGAGTGCAGACTTTCAGACTAAAATCAAGAGCATGTTGCTGTAGCAGTTTTTGGAGAACATGGTGCGACATCATGTTGCCTTATAAAAAAAATACCAACCATCAGGTAATTGAGTTACTCTGTTCTCAAGTTGTGGCTTTGCATGTCATCCTGGTAGCAGGGCACAGGCACTACATCCTACTAAACAGATTATTGTCAAATTGAGGCTTTCGTAAGTCATTGCATCCATAAGTGATTGGTCCATCATGATACAATTTTTCATCAGTAGGTTTCAGTCTAGACGTACCAACCAGTTCACGTTTCATTGAATTGGCAACTCTTTCCTACAGGAAGATGGTTCCGCCGTAGAAGTATGATTTAACAAAGCTTAGTGATGAGCTGCAATTGTTTGCACCAATCGTTTCTTACTCTCCGAAGAATGAGAGCACATGGAGTCACAGGTACACCTTTTGCACTTGTAAAAAACTAGCATGCCAGTGAAACCCTTATAAAGGGTTATGCCCCCTGCCTATCTATTTGGAGCTGGATTTCATTTGGCACCAAATTATTGTGCTGATTTGGATAGCAATAAAATCGTGTAGAGTTTAAAGTTACTATCTGCCACATGAGATGAGTGTTAAAACAAGTTGCAGAAAACATCAAGATATGGCAGAGCTTGTAGTAGAGAGAGAATCCCACACACAGACCTAGAAAATTTGACTTTGTACATAATGTACTTTGTAGAATAGGCACTTAGACTTGGACATGTTTATCTGTATGAATCTTGCAGTTCAAAATTAGTTTGGTTCTTATTTTTCATATACCAAGTTATTTTATTTCCAAGTCACTCAGTAGCACTAGGCTGGACATATACTAGATATTTTCAGCACTTACTGAACATACTCACATACCAAAGTGTAAGAGCACTTAAACTTTGCTAAGAGTATCATTAACTGATAATGTCAGAACTTCCTAAGAGTACTTGATTGTATAATGAATTTTCACTATTTATCATTTAGTTTCATCCCTGCGACTATTTATCTAACAAAAGGTAAAAAATTGAATTCTTTTTTTTTTGTTGAAAACTGAATAGAGCTATGCTTAAATGTTATTTTTTCGATAGCTTAGGAAGGAGTTTCTTCTTTACTGAAATGGTGAGTTATAGTGACCTAAATATGACCATAATATTATGTGGTCACTCTTAAATGTTCCTTTACCTCATCTTCTATCTGCATTGGCATTGTTGTGGACACTTTCGTCGGCAATGAAGTGTGTTCAATGCAGTACATCAAATGAAGGTAATAAAAAAATTAGTTATAAGTTTACCGAGAGATTCATCTTTTTTTTGTTATCATGCACTCCTGTAATGGGATCATGTTCGCCTCCTCATCTGGTCACTGGCATGATGAGCATTTCTATAAGTTAGATTGTGCAGAGGTAATGTGACAGTTAACTTGTGTGCGTAGGGCCAAATATTGATCTGGACGGGAACCTACTGCAACTAGCACCATGTCATCCGAAGCATAATGCTTATTAAACTGTATTCAAGCAAAGAATATAGCTTCTCATTGCCATATTATAAGATGTTCTAAATAGCTAAACATCGACTTGCAGTCTGCTGTTTTTGTGAAAATGTATAATTTTGTCACGTATGCTCTGTCCAAAGCAGGATGTAGCAACGTGGAGGCTGTCGCTAGCATCATATATACCATTGCAGAGCTATATGGAGGCCCTACTTCTCCATTTGCACCAATTTGTATTTCTATTCTATTTACGCACAAAATATGTCTAACAATTCATTTGGGTACTTTGAAATGTAAATGGAGAATCAATGTTATTCAGAGCAAAGTGTATGCCTCTTGCAATATATTTTTATTATTATTTCATATGATAAAAGTTAATGCTTTATTTTACTCGTCGCAACACACATCACAAAGCAATTACATGTAAATATATTGCCCGTAGCAACGCACGGGCACTACCCTAGTTAGAATAAAGAAAGGAGTCAAGCATGACGTGAATGGATCTCGTGCCAGATTAATTATGAAGAAAAAACTCAACGCAAGTACATGCCTACACGACTGTTCTTCATTGTCCACGTCGGAAGAGTCGCCATCAAACTCGACGCCAACGCTTCCCGATGACTTCATCAACGATTACTTCGACGGCGACGTCATTAGCAAACGATCTGCACCAACTCGTCATCAAGCAGGCATGTCTACGACAATGCCTAACGCCTTACGCGGTATGTATCTACTGATAACTACCCTACGCGGCAAGTGGAGTAGATCAAACGGCACTGAAACAAATGTAAGTGTACGTATCAGATGGAGAATTATTATTATCCTTGTTCTTCGGATGAAGTTTATTTAGCCGACGAAGGAGACAATTGGTCAGTATAGCCGACAGTATGATCTTAACCATACAAGCTTCACCTCGGCTGACGCGTCAAAGCCATACACATGCTGTGTACATGTGCTGCTAATAACGAAGGAAGCCTTTGGTGGAATTAATTGATTCAGAAAATATTCTTACTTGAAGAAATTCTACTACATGCTGGATAGCCGACGCCACTATCAATCGGCTGCATGTTATATACCACATCAGCTAATGGCAAGTACTCCTTCTGTCCCAAAATATAAGAACATGGAGGATTCAAATTTTGTACCAAAATATAAGGACTTGGAGGGATAAGACAAAAATGAATGGGCAGGTGAGTGGGTTGGTGAGTTGGTGGGTAGTGTAAAATGAGAGGTATATAGGTCATTTCCTCTATGTGTTGTTTCTTGAGTTTGAACCGTTCAAATCCTTATATTATAGGACGGAGGGAGTAGAGGATTACAGCTTGTGTGTTCAAATCGGCTACGGAGGACAAAATCGGTAGCAACAGAGATACTGCCACTACGGAGTTGCCGTTCGGAGAATGCAATGATGCGGATACTAGGCTGTCGTGCTATGCCAAAAAAGATATTAATGAGAAGGTCCTAATTTGAGGTCAAGGCCAACACACTTATCGAGAAACCATCATCCATCGTCACCAAACTGGCTACGCTCTTCACGATCATTGTCAACAGTTCGCGGTTCACCCTTCAAGCACACAATCGCGCCAAATCGGAATTTGAAGAAAAGGTCGACAAAGAAAGCTAATAAGGAGATTGCTTTGTCCATGTTGATAGTGGAGATATCAGTGCATCATTAATCCATGAAAGACAGAACATAGGAAGTGCGGAAACGCTTGGCTGATTTCAGACTACAACTAGTGTCCCTGGAAGGTTTGGCAGAACGTGAGAAGCAGCCGACAGAGGGCCAATCGGCTAAAAATACTGCAACATGTGGAACATATGCATCCACATGATTTGTTTGGGCAGCCCATACAAGTGAACTGTTGTGTGGACAGCCGATGGTTTATAATTAAAAATCGGCAGTTATTAACAGCAGAAGACGGATCATCATGCATTCATGCAACAGGACAGTTCACAGGCAACAGGCAAGCAGATTGGTAAAGCTAGGAGCCGTGTGTGCATCATCTAATTAATCAAACCAGCCGTATCTATTTCAATATGCCGGTCGGTCGGTTGAGTTGAGCCAAAGGAGAGATACAAGTAAAGCATCGGCTCGGTTGATGGTAGTGATAGCCGATAGATGCTGCAACACACTCTTCTCAACAACAACAACAACAACCAAGCCTTTTGTCCCAAGTAAGTTGGGGTAAGTTAGAGATGAAACCCAAAGGAAACCATGAAAGACGAAACAAACACACACACGAAGTGTTAAGGGTAAACAAAAGGTGAAACAGAGGTCATGGTTCAGGCACACTGATGGCTAGTCTCCAAGCACTCCTATCCATAGCTAACTCCTTGGGGGATGTTCCACTCCTTAAGGTCTCTTTTAACCGTCTCGTCCCAGGTCAGTCTAGGTCGACCTCTACCTCTCTTTACGTTATCGACCCACTCTAGAACCCCACTACGCACCGGCGCCTCAGGAGGCCTTCTTTGGACATGACCAAACCATCTCAACCGATGTTGAATCAATTTTTCCTCAATCGGTGCCACTCCAACCATATCTCGAATATCTTCATTGCGGACTCTATCCCTTCTTGTATGCCCACAGAGCCAACGCAACATACGCATCTCTGCTACACTCAGTTGCTGGACATGTCGCTTTTTTGTAGGCCAACACTCGGCACCGTACAACATCGCCGGACGAATCGCCGTCCTGTAGAACTTGCCTTTTAGCTTTTGGGGCACCCTCTTGTCACATAGGACGCTAGAAGCTTGACGCCATTTCAACCAACCGACTGAGGTCCTATGCCTAACGTCTTCATCAATGTCGCCATCCTTCTATAGCATCGATCCTAGGTACCGAAAAGTATCCTTCTTGGCCACCACTTGCCCATCGAGGCTAACATCTCCAATCTCATGTCCAGTCGCGCTGAAATCGCACCTCATGTACTCAGTCTTGGTCCTACTTAGTCTGAAATCTTTTGACTCTAGCGAGTCTCTCCACAACACGCTCTCCTCAACTGGCGCAAAATTCTTGGCATCAACAAACATGCTACACTCATATTCATCAAAGTACCAAAGGAAACTGCAGGGCGCATGGATGACTTCGAGGCCCCCAACTACGATTCCTAAAGACATTAACAGAGATCCGACTGGCGATTAAAGGTTGATTCTCCAAGATGCTAGTCTGAATATCAAAGGAGTCAATATGATATGCGAGCTAAGAGGCCCATTGTCCAGTCAGCTGCAAGTTACAAGATTACAGAGCCCATGGCCCTTTCTCTGAAAAGAGCCGATCGATCCGAATCTTTTGCTGCTGCGCAAAGTCATAGAGAAGCCGATGGAATTGATGGATCGGCACTACTAGGGAAAGGGCCTTCTGTACCGGGTGGCAACTCACATTAGTACCGGGTGGCCACCCGGTACAGCTAAGGCGGTACTAATGTGGTGTTTCCCGTCCAGCGCTCTCCGTCCCCATCATTTCCTATCTGTCCCTTTTTTTCCTATTTTTTCTTTTTCTTTTTCTTTTCTTCTTTATCAGTTCTTCTTCTTCAATCATTTACACACAGACATTCATACAAATCTCATGAACAAGTATCTCAAGAACCAAATCATTTACACAAAATTTACAAGTTACAACATCGATTCCATTCAACTCAGAACATGAGTATCACATACATCTCACGAACTCAATCTTAGGAACACATCTGAATCACAAGAGGAGATGAAAAATGCATCTGAATCACGCCGGGAGGCCGGGTCTAGCCCCCGTGGCCGCCGTGCCCACGCCATGGGCGGCCGCCTCCGCCATGGGCGGCCGCGCGCCCAGGCGGTGCTCCGCGCCTCTGGCCCCGCCTGCCGGTCCCGCGCCTCGCCTCAGGCCCCGCCAGGCCATGCTCCGCGCCTCCGGCCCTGCCCGCCGGTCCCGCACCTCGCCTCCGGCCCCGCCCGCTGGCCGCGGAGGAGCCCCGGCCCCTGCGCCTCCTTGCCCGCACCGCGGCTGCGCCCGGCCTCCTCGCGTGCCGTGCTCGCGCCGGGCTCCCGCGCGCCGGCGCTGACCGCGACGGCCTGGCCTCCCGTGCGGCCGCGCCCAGCCTCCGACGCCGCCCCGCCTGGATCCGCTCCCGGCTGCCCCTGAAGATAAGAGTGGAGGAGAGAAGATAAAGTGAGAGAAGATAGAGATGAGGAAAAAGTGAGAGTTGGAAGAGGGGAGCATGCCAACACTTAACGCCGCGCGTCTGGTGGTGTGCGCCGATAGCTGGGCTGGCCATTTTGTACCGGGGCACAATTCCACCTGTACTAATGTTGGCCATTTAAGTACCGGGTGGTGTATAGACCCGGTACTAATGTGGCATCCACACATTAGTACCGGGCCTAGACACCACCCGGTACTACTGTGCCACATTAGTACCGGGTCCAACCTTGACCCGGTAATAATGTGTGTCAAGAGAGAGCTCGTCGGGGCCATCCTCCCCACCCGGTACTAATGTGGACACTAGTACCGGGTGCCAAAAAACCCGGTACTAACGTAGTGGACGAATGCTCATTTTTCCAGTAGTGCGGGAGCGAACAAAAAATCGGCGGCATACCGATGCGTGCAACGAGTGGATGCATCGACTGCAGAGAAGCATGAATTCTTACACCGATCATAGAGGTCTTATGGTAAAAGGTCGCTGCTAGAGATAATAACAAGATGGCATGCTGCCAATAAAGATGATGATGCTACAAGCTGCTAGGCCATAACAAAATGGTACTGCCGCCTATGGCACCACCAAAATCTGATGAGAATACCCGTCGAATTTGAGAGGTATCAGATTTATCATTGGCTGATGAAGCTGTAAAATATATATCAACTGAAGACCGGCTGTCAGAATACATGAAACGATGATAGACAAGGGGAGGAATTCCTGTTGATCAAATGATGGCTGATGAATATTTTTGCACGGCCGTTGGAAGCTTGCAATTTAATTGAGTACTGGAGGACGAAGCATGAAGCATTGTAGAGGCACAATGCCACCGCAGATTACCATCACAATGGAGGAAATAAAGGAAAAATAGCCGCTCGTCGAGGGCGCCATTGATGCCAGCGTACGGAAGTTAGTTGGTCTGCAAAAATTCAGTTCGTGGCCGGTGATAGTTCGGCATTTCAGAGCTCAAGGTGCATCGGCTCGAGAGGAAAAGGATGATCCAACCGTTTAAAAGCCTTGAAAAGTCAAAAAACCAATATGCCGCTTAGAGAGAAACGAGGACTCACCGCAGAGGTGCTTGTACGTGCAGCTACAGATTCTCTGAAAGTGATACATGCAGAGAGGAGTTTAGTCATCAGCAGCCATGAGTACAAAAGGCAAGAAGGATACGTACATGCACGGATTGTTTCGTTAAATCGGCCATCACATACACTATACAAGGGAAGCAGAGCTTCAATCTTTCCTGCAGAATGGCTGATGGGTAACTCTAAATGTCGTAAAATTCCAGAAAACTATGACACGGTTAACGTTTAACCGAAACCCAACAAGCTGAAGGGCGGGAGCAAGAATGTTTACAAGACCATACAGGAGTCCAAGCGAGATTAAAGAGAAACCTGTCTTGGGCCAAGAAGCGAAGAAATCCTTCCATCATTGAAGTTGGGCAGCGGTGCAGCATCAAGGAGTTTAGTACCTTATTTCATAATGTTGCCCCTCCACAGATTGATTAAGAAACGGAGAAGTAGAGTCATCTTAATTCTTCATATTGGCCAAGATATTATAAGTATCGAATATGAAAAAGCACCAACGAGAAGATTGAAGTTTGCATTGGTCCGAAGATAGAGGTTCAAGGGTTACAGAATTTCGAAGCATGAATCCTTCATACTGTTGACACATTTTATCTTATATATTTATAAGTCAACCAAACATGAGAAAATGGCATAATTGTTAATACCAACTTAGAATAGGGTGTCACTAACAGTTTTCTTGGAGTTTTGGAGAATTCTATGTATTGCAGGGACTAATCAGAAAAATAGGAAAAGGAACACTTCTAGAAGACTCCAGAGGACTCCGGAACTCAGCGTGACTTGGCATCCAAGAAAGAAGCATCTGGAAGGGGCGAGAACCGACCAGACCGAAGCAGACCCCGAGGGGGCCCACCCCAGGCCGATCAGCCTGGTGGTGGAGCCGGTCGCCCCCCTCCCCCCGGGCGCCACCTCAGCCCTACTTCCGGAAGGTTCTTCCACCGCTTATGAGGATCAATCTAAACCGTATGTTAGGTCGGTTTGATTGTACGGCGCATGGCACCTCCTCAGGACTATATAAGCAGCCCCCCTGACCCCCCCTGGAGAAGGGGATCTGACCAGAGGAATCCCAGATCAAGTCATCAAGTCAGAGATACTACGCCCTAGAAACACCATATAGCGAGAGTAGCTAACTAGTCTAGATCTAGGGGAGGCAAGACGTCTACTGCGCTCCCGATCGTCTAGAAGCTGGTCGAGATACTGATCTAGCTTCTCTCTTGTAAGTTCTTCTTTATAAGTTCTTTTACATTTGTTGTAGAGACGTATGTTCTTATCAATGATTATATTCGAGATTATATGCTTTGGTGTTTATTATGATTACATGTTTAGCATAGTTGATTTACTTTTATATTCGTGTATGGAGTCGTATAGCCCTCACCTAGATCATCTGTTAACATGGGTGAGTGGTAAAGATAGTGTAAGCGTGGTGCTTATACTGTATTTACCTGCGATTGCACCCTACATGTCGGGTCATGTGGTAGATCGTGGTGGTGACAGCACTATTAAGTCCTTTGCAATCCACCCCCCGTGTGTAGGACTAGTTGAGCCTTATACTATTTGGGTTGTTTCAAGTTTCGACCTTGATCCTCCTGGGTAGTCTCCCCATGCATAAGTATAATAGTTCTTCTTCCATGATTGTTAAATGTATTGCACTAATCATAGTATGCATTGACGTATAGTTTAGAGTTACCGAGAAGTATCCTCACTAACTAGGCTGTGAATACACTTCTCTTTCTATATTGACACTTTCTGGTGGTTCACTATGTTATGACTTGATCAATGCTATCATTATCATTATCTTTATGTGACTTACACCTGTTTATAGTAATTGATATATTTTGGCCACTCTACATTACACAACTGAGAGATGTGCATGTATTTGTTATTATAGATAGAAGACTTCTTTCCCTGTGGTAGAATATAAATATGATACCTAGTTTTACTCCTGGTTAAAATGCTACAATGGTATATTCATATCTGTGCACTTGCAGATACCCATTTATATATATTTTCTTATCTAGAGATCCAAGGCATATGTAAGAGTACCAATCCATGCATTTTAGTGGCACTTCTGTCAGGGATGACAACCTAGATCGAGTGTGCTATGACCCGTAGCGGATATATCTTTTAGTTTATCTGAAAGCAACATCTGATATACACTTAGCATCATGTTAAGATATACCTTTGCATTTCTGGCGCCGTCGATAGAGATGGATTTTATATCTGTTTCTAGTCGATGACGTTAGCAATGTCAACAAGCATTTTTGGCGTCGTTGCCGGAGAAAGATAGTCTATAGCCTAAAAAAATAAATGTAGTAATAGCATGCATGCATCTCTCACACGTAATGTATCGAGAACCCAAATTATCATTACTTAAACAGGCTTACCCTTGTTCTTTCCACTTTTGTCTATCTGATTTCAGGGTAATGTATGAATAAGAATCTTCCATACAACTTCGTTTCAGATCCAGAGAAAATCCTAAGGAAGGCAAGGCCAAAGCCCAAGTCTCGGCCCACGACCTCTACCTTGGAAGATTCAATCGTGCGAAGCTCAACACCCACGTTTAAAGTAATGACAAACAAGATCCTTCGCGAGTACTCCGCACCGACCCCGGACAACATTCGTACTGGTCCGGCAGTCGCTGTGGGAGACATAGCTTTTGAGCTCAAGCCTACACTGATCAACATGGTACAAGCTAGCCACTTTTGTGGAAAAGCTCATGAAGATGCCAACGCACACCTTCAACATTTCTTGGAGATATGTGGCACCTTCACGATCAAAGATGTGCCAAGTGATGCAATCCTACTTCGCTTATTCCCATTCTCACTCTTGGGGCGAGCGAAGCAATGGTTTTACTCCAACAAAGACAAACTTACAACTTGGACACTGTGTTCTACTGCCTTTCTGGCAAAGTTCTTTCCTATAGGCAAAATCAATGCCTTACGGGGGAAAATTTCATGTTTCCAGCAGCAACATGACAAATCTGTTCCTGAAGCGTGGGAGCGCTTCCAAGACTACATCTCAGAATGCCCACACCACGGAATGGAGAACTGGTTGCTCATGCAGACCTTCTACCACGGGCTCACTACCAACACCCGTGAAACGATGGATGCTGCAGCTGGAGGTGCTTTCCTGTCCCTTACACTTACTCAAGCTACTAACCTTGTGGAAAAGATGGCGTCCAATCAAGCTTGGAACGAGGAACGTCAACCCCGCAAGAAAGAAAGAGGAATGCACCAGCTCAAGGAGGTAGACATGCTGTCTGCCAAAATGGACTTAATCATGAAGAGGCTTGAAGACAAAGCCCCTGAGAAGAAGAAGTCATGCAACTCTTCGAATCCCGCATGACCTGTGAAGAGTGTGAAAACACTGGACGCTCGGGCAATCAATGCCCTCAGCTGGAGGAGGACGTGAATTACATCAACAACAACAACCAATATCGTCCCCAACAAAATCAAGGATGGACCCAGCAGAGGCCCAACTACCCAGGTAACTATTCAGGTAACTATCAAGGTAATAACTCTCCCAATAATTTCCCACCTTTAAGAGAGTTAGTCCAAAACCAGGGTAGAGTTATGGATAATCTGTCTAAGAAGTTAGCTTCTAATGATAAAATGTTAGAAATTATTAGTAATAAAATAGAAAGCTTTTCTTCTACCATTAAGAACCAGCATAGTTTTAATAAAATGATAGAATCTCAGATATCTCAGCTGGCATCATCTGTTCCCACAGCTAACCCAGGTAAGATTCCGGGCCAGTCGGAAGAATTAGAATCTGCAAATCTTGTCGATATCTATTATGCATGTCTGTGCTCTAATAAGACAGAAGAAGGCCCAACGTGGACTGATTGGGGCATGCCCGCCAAGAAAGGAGATCCAGGGAGGCCCGTCATCACCATCACTATTGGAGCCTACACTTTCGAGAATGCACTTAGTGACTTTGAGTCTAGCGTCAACATAATGCCCAAGGTAATATATGAGAAAATCAAAGGTTCACCTTTATTGTACACAACCATGTGCTTGCAGCTTGCAGACCTGTCACTATGCTACCTTGAGGACATCCTAGACGACATATGTCTTGGGGTAGGAAGCTCCTACGTAGCTACCGACTTCGCTGTTGTCGAGACTGGGGGAAGTGAGAACGCCCCAATCATTTTGGGACGTCCTTTCCTTGCCACAGTCAAAGCCATCATCTACGCCGACACCGCGAAGATCGTCTTCACCATCTGTCGACCATACACCCCGGGTACCCATGCAAGGAAGGATGAAGACGTAATCCTACTAGGATTCCCATGTATTCCTACTAGGACTCGTACCATGTAATCCTACTAGGACTCCTACCTTGTAACCGACTAGGCACCCGCCCCCTGGACTATATAAAGGAGGGCCGGGTACCTAGGAGGGGACATCAACCAACACACAATCCCTCCGGGGACAACACACAAGCGTAGGGCGCAATATACTACACCAAACAGGACGTAGGGTATGCTACTCTGGCTACCCGAACCTGTATAAATCTGTGTTTCGTGTCCTCACGCATACCTTCGAGTTCCAGGTCATGGCGATTGTCCACTATCTACCCTCTGACGGGTACCCCTAGGAGGTTGCCGGATATAAAACTCCGACATTGACGCCCACCGTGGGGCGATGGTCAAGATCATCGGGTGAGCTCGAAGGACATCATCACGACTCGTCGACCTGGCGTGGTTTTTCATTTCGTCAATTCGGCGACTCGTCTTCAAATCCAAGGATTATCGTCTTCCTGCATCATCTCGATTCCGAGGCGAACTCGACTCCGAGGTGGTCTCGATTCTGTTTGAACTCTGCTGACCGAGAGGTGCAGGAGGTCCGGCCGTGAATCTCAAAAAAATTTGCTGCCATACCCATCAAGATAAAAGCAGAGGATCCATTAACTCCGCAATCCCGTAATCAAGTCCAAAGCTGCCATGCTGCCATGCGTCAATCCGAGACAGAATTGCCGTTATTTTTTCCCTACGGCTGGAATTCCAATTTCATGGCAACTTCTACACGCAAACAAGCCGTGTACGTGCTACTTCAACAATAGTACTCCTGCTAAGTGCACACACAAGTCTACCTCAAGACTCCAAGATCTCCTTGCTTGGCTCACACACAAGATGTACGCGAGCACTACTCCGTTGACGTCCAGCAGACTACTTCGACTACTCATCTCGACTAGTAAACTAGTCGAGGACGGCTTCCACACCACCACGTACTAGTCGGATCCGCCTCCGACTAGTCAACTTCAGCAACAACCGTCGCGGCTCCATCGCCGATCGCCATGGCTTCATCGACTCTCGTCCGCGAATCAAGCTAAGTCACTTATTTCAATAATTTTTTCTTTGGCTTGTTGTCCGACAGGAACCAACACCGAAGACTACTTCGTGTACGCCTCTCGACGGCTACTTGCCAGCAGAGCTACACAGCGCACAACACGCGCTCTCTTCTCTCCGCCACGCGGAACAGTCTCAATGACTACTTTACGAGCAATCACGCTCTCTCTTGTTGCCATGCCGACTACCTTCGTCTACCTCTTAATGGTCTCGCTCCAGTAGCACACGCCTCGATCCGCGCAAAGCCTTGGCTCTCCTGTCATGCCTCCACGCCCCCAGTGGCTATGGCTAAACAGGATTCCTTAGAGACCGGGTGCTTAAACCAGCTCTCCTGTCATGCCTCCACGCCCCTAGCGGCTATGGCTAAACAGTGACCAAAGAGACTGGGCGCTTAATCGCATCAGGCTAACTACTCGACACCTTACGACCGAAACAAGAGAATGACGCATGACATTTACATTTACATACACATTTGTATCTTGTATCTGTCATTAGTAGAATCAATTTCTACAAATATGCTACATAATGTACACATCTTTACTTTCAGGTCAAGCTCCTGTGATGACTCTCCAGGACGCTCCACGTACCTCCATCGACGCATCTAGTTCCCAAACTCGGGGGGCTACATGCCAAATCACTACTCGACGACGACTTGAGTAGTCTCCGCTAGCTCTCTAGCTCGGGGGCTTGGCACCAACAACTACTCAATGTTCAGTTTCAAGAACAAGATCCTAAGAACTCCTGCACACCCCCAATATCCATACCCTCAAGAGTACAAGCCAGCTGTCAAGAAGAAAAGGAGAGATAGAAGGAGGAACAAGAAGAACAATCAACCTCGACCACACGTGGAGGAAGTTTGGATGATCAACACAATTCAATCAGAAAACGAGAACCTGTTTCCTTCACCACTGCTGCCAAAGCTAGACGACCCTGGAGTGCCATCAATCCACTGCTCCATCAATCAATGGAACTTCCAGCGAGTTGTCTGCGACACGGGATCGGGCATCAACTTAATGTCTAAAGTAACTTATGAATTAATATACGGTAACCTACCTTTGTATTCCACCTATATAATACTGCAGATGGCGGACCAATCACACCGATTCCCAGAGGGAATTGCACGAGATGTACCTGTCAAGATAAAGGATCACTATGTCCTAACTGACTTTGTAGTTATGGACATGGGAGATGAAGAGCAAGATCCTCCCATAGTACTTGGGAGACCGTTCCTGAACACCACAAGAGCGATCATCTACATCAGGACAGGCGAGATCCACTTCCAGTTCAGAACTGAGAAGGTACGCTGCTACTTTAATACTTATACTGACTCTGAGCAGCCCAAGAAGGACAAGACGCGGAGACGCCTTCAGAAATTGCAATGCAAGCTGAACACGAAGTTGACGGACATCAAGAACATTGAAGAAGAGATTAAAGAGAAGTCTGCTCAGCTCCTACCAGTCAAGAACTCTGGACCTGTTACCCCAGAAAGGTCTCCACCGAAGAAACAAGTTTGGAGGAAGAAAGACAAGAGTACACCTTCGGAAGACCAACCACCACCCGTGTCACCAATTGATCAATCATTGGCTACTACATCTACGCCACTCGTTGAGATCATTGAAGGCACCATACCAGACATGACATTCCGACGAGGTGTCATAGATGAAAGCACGCCATGGGAGAAAGTACTCGAAATTCTCACCGAGAGGTAACTCGGTATTTATCTGAATATTTATTTTCTGCACTGCATATTTAAATTAGCATATTTCCTTTAGCATATTTACTTACCTATACCTGCATTAGAAAAAGACCATAAATATGTTTTCTGCATTTGCATCTGTTCCTTAAGGCCCCATGTACTCCGTACCGTGGTGGCATAAAATAAATATTGCATTCACATGTTTTTGCTTTAGCATCCCTTTTGCATATAAAAATTTACAAAAAATATGTGGGCACATGAAGGTCCACACTTTTCAGAAAAAACCCAAAAAGAAGTGGGCACATGAAGGCTCAAAACATAATCCTAGAATTTGTTCCTTCGGGTATGTGTGAGATTAATATTTACAGGGAGAAATTAAGAAAGACCTGAAGGCAAACAAGTTCCAAGGATGAATCAAGGACTACTTCAAGATCCAGCTTGGGGGAGAGCACCCCCAGTTATCACGATAAGTATCATTATCCTATGTTTTTAATATTAGCTAGTTTTATGTTTGCCTAGAGTTAAAGAGTCTTAGTTAAAAGTCTTAGTGTGAATAAATGCTAGAGTCTGCTAGTTGGCTTTTCTCTTTAATAATGATCTTGATGATTTATGCTTGGAAATGATGAATAGTTGCTCCGCCGTAATTCCTCTTAAATACTTAGTTTTCAGACCTAGATTCTCCTAAATCTTTAAATGCTTAATTTGCTCTAAACCCAAAACCTGTGGGAAGTACATGCTTAATCTGAGTCTAGGCTTTGAAAGATGATTCATGAAAAGTTGAGCTGTTGTTTATCATATTCCTAGAGATGCTTGATTCCTGGTTTTCCTTTTAAAATCATGAAAAATCTTACATGATGAGTTCCTGTGTTTATGATCCTTGAGAGCTTGTCATACGCATCAAGATCATTCCACTCCACCAATTATGCTGCTTCTAACATGGAAGTACGCATTCTCCATAATCCATCAAGCCACAAGCCATGTTATAATGTAACTCTTGGATATGTCTCTCTCAATATGTCAAAAAGATTCTGGGGCTACATTCAAAAAAAAAGAAAAAAGAGAAAAAAGAGAGAGAGAAGAAAAAGTGAGATGAGAGAGGGAGAGAAAAGGACAAGTGTCATACTAGGCGAGAAGGGCCTACCTCCCTAAATAATAAATTTAAAGATGAATAATGGACACAAGTCCGAGGGCAAGAAGAGCCCACATCTCTAAGGAGAGAGAAAAATGGACAAAAGTCCAGGGCGAGTAGAGCCCACCTCTCCAAGAATGGAAAGCCCAGATCTTAAAGTCTTAGAAAGAGAGATGTAGTCCAAGAGCTTAAAAAAAGAGATATTAGAAAAAGGCTAAAGGCTTACCACCTTTCACCCTCATCCATTCAACACTATCATCCCACCATACATATCTTGCCAAGTGTGACTCCATACTTGAAAGGGTCATACACAGGTGTAACGCCCTGGGTTTTCAAAATCGGGAAACCCATCATTCTGTCTCGTGATAGTCCCTGGATCAGACGCTATCACGTACATGCATTCATCACAGATAAATATCACAGTCATACAACGAAATAAAGCATCAGAGTACGAATAATAATCTGATTATTACATGTCCTGAATAGTCGGAGTACATCAATATACGCCTCTTGGCGGAATAACAGAAATAAGAGCCTACGCAGCGGTAGCTAGCTTCCAAAAGGTGTCTCCAGCTTCAGTCATCCCCCACAGGCATCCTTGAGCGAAGCAACATGCCCCCTCAGTCGTACCATCCGTCGGCGTTGTTGTCGAAGTCTGACTCGTACCCTGCAAGCTCAGGGGCTATCCCCAAGGATCGGGATAGGTCCACGTCACCAACCGTATGCAAGCTTTAAGTGGCCTACTTCTAAGGGGAAAGAACATATCAAGGTAGTAGCGGGGTTTCCTATGTAGCAGCAGCATCATAGATAGAGTAATATCTCCAAAATTCCACCATAACCCATATCTCTCATCCGCAAACGGATACATCTGGTCACCCAGATCACCGTCACCATCTCCTATCTCCATATAGGGTCGGTGCGAGAACTCCCACTCCTCGCACCTCAATGGTTGCACCCGGATCCGCGAGGCAGAGGGAGCAACTCTCCTCTCCCCGAATACAACCATGGCTCACCAATACACTCTCATCCTATAAGGGGGAAGGTAGAAATCCCAAAACGCAAGAGTCAGAGAAACACGGGCATGTCCATAACCGAGGACGCGGCTATACGTATAGATCTAAACTCTGCAGAGCGTGTACACCAGTACCCAACTCAGAATAGTACTCGGACGGTGTACGGCCGACTGAGCCTACCCTACCGAACGAACACCTAGGAGTTACGATCCCATCCTGCATCCGGGTCTCGTCGCGGTCCTTCTCAAAGGTCCGCCCCAGAACTGTGAAAATGCCCCCGTGTGGCCACACGGGGAGCACCCAAAGGGAAAGGACTTCTCCCTAACCCTCTCACTGATACCCTCTATCCTACTGGCAGGTATGACATCGCACTTTCTAGGGTCGAGCGGCCCTATCCTCACTCTCGGCGAGGTGGTGTGTACGAAAGTCCCGTGTAACAGGCGACCCACTCGGTTTCAGACCGGGGCGAGCTCCTATCCTTCAAGTCATCACAAAAATCCCCAACACCTGTGCTCCTAAAACAATGTACCCGCCATAGGCACCACATTGGGCAACGCCCGAGAAGACGATCCCTGGCCCCCGATCCCAGATCGGGTTGTCTTGAGCTCACCCCCGCCAAAATATCCCAAAACACCTTCTCCTGCCGGTTTTCCCCACACACGCCAAGAAACTACCACAATAATCCCAACACTTGCATAGCAAGCTCAGCACATTATCTAGCATAAGTAAAGCGGTAGTAGTTGGTCAATCAAGGACAAGTATGTAAAAGAGGCTATGCACGGGTTCATCATATCCATCACTATGCAGTAAATAAAGCACTAGCAGTTCTAATAGCCATGCCTAATGGGCATTCAAAGAATGGTCGGGCGTGAACCTGAATGCGAGTAGTCGTCGTAGCCGAGGTCGTCGCCGTAGTCCTGGTTCAGCTCTCTGGCTCCGGCGGCTCCTAGAATCGTATTTAAATAAATAACTCGATGGCTATTAGCAATAAATCCAAGAGAAGGAACCAATAAGACCCAAAAAGAGGCAAACTCTTGCCTAGCACGGAGTTTGGATTTTTAGAAGATTTTCAGAAGAAGTTTCACATTTTTCGGAGTTAAAACGGATTTAATACGAATTTCCAAAGATTAAATAGATTTCTGAAATTAAAATACGCATACACAATAATACATACTTTAGGCTAGCTCCAAACCTACTCTAGCCAGCTCTAAGAGGGCCTATAGCTAGCTGCATGCCAGCTCCAGCGCTGACGTAGCAGCCACGGGCCTGGCTTAAAGCCAGCGCCTGCCCACGTGGCTGCCTGCGTGGCAGCCCAGCGTGGCAGCGCGCGCGGCGGATCCCAGCGATCCGCTGCGGCACGGCGGGGTGTGTGCGTGCGTGAGGCACGGCCGTGAGTGGGCCGGTGCACTGGATCCCAGCGGATCCTTTGCGAGCGCATGCACGTGTGGGCTGCGGTGTGCTTCCAAAACCCTGGGGTTTTGGCCGGCGTTGTCACGTGTTCGACGAAAAGCCTGTGAGGAGCTCCGGCGCGGCAAGCATCGCCGGCGGCGAGGCACGGCCGGGGTTGGACAACAAGCGGCATGGCTCGGCTCAGGGGGTGATAGCGCAGTGATCTGGGCCCAAAAAGGTGACACCTTGGAGCTGGAGCGAGCTCGACGGCGACGGCGCAGTGAAGGGTGCGGCGGCGCAGTGCGGTGATCACCGGCGACGGCGTATGGGTGCGCCAACATGCCGGGTTCTCGTGCGTGTGCATCTAGTGAAGTAAGATGCACCAAAATCTGGGGTTTTCGCCCCTTGCCCAGGTGCGCACGGCGGGGTCAGCCATGGCGGAGCTCGGGCCGACGCAAGCAGCGGCGGAGCGCAGGGCTCCCGCGGCCAGGCAAGGACGCGTGTGGGCGTGTGGCTGTGCCGGCGGTGAGACGTGCACGGAGAGGCCATAAAGGCATCGCCTTTTCCCCCTGCTGCCGCGTGCACAAAGCAAACCGACATGGCGACGGCCATGGCGGCGCGGCTAACAGGGCGATGGCGATTCGGTGGCGTGTGTGTCTACGGGTGTCAAGGCAAGTGGCGGAGGCGAGCGCGTGCACTTGGTGAAGGCGGCGGCACCTCCAAGAACTTCCCAGCACGGAACGAAGGCCGGCCTCACACAGCGGCGAGCGCGGCGGCGCGGTGGCGGCGGTGACAGCGGACCGGCGTTCTCCCTCGGCTCGAAGGCCGGGACCTCAACGGATGAGCGGGGGAGCGCGGCCTCACCTCGGTGGCCACTGGCCGACGTGCAGGCATTGGTGTAGAGGGGTGGAGCGGGGTCGTCGGCGAGGAAGAAGACGGCGGCGCGGACAGAGGAAGCAGAGGAAGAAGGCGTCGTCGGTGTTCACGGCTTCTTGGCGTCCAGGAGTCCCATGGGCGGCCTCCGGTCTTCACGGTGGTGACGACGAGCTCGCGGACGGCCTCTGGCTTCCTCTTCCCCTCCCCCCTTCTCCTTCTCCTCCGGCGAGCAGTGGCGAGAGGCAAATGGGGAGAAGTCCCCGGCGGCTAGGGTTGGGAGGCCCTGGGGCTGCGGCGGCGGCCTATATATGGAGCAGGGAGCGGCGCGGGGCACGTGGACAGCCTGGATGCTAAAGAGGATCGCGGGGCGCGTCGCGACGACGCCATAGGCGGCGTGGCACCGCTTTGGCGCGCGCGGCGTTAGCCAAAGTGCGAAAGGTGGGAGACGGGGTGACACTGCCGCTGATGAGGGCGTGACGTCAAGGCGGGCTCCACATGGCAGCGACACGGCGCGGCGCGGTAGGTGTTATGCGGGCCGGCTGTTGGACGGGCCGCGGTGGGCTGGACCGAGAGAAAGGTGAGGGTGCGCGGTGGTTTCGGAAAAAGAGATGGAGGGGCCTTAGTAGATTTCGAAGTAGGAACTCGAGGCCCAGCTGAGTTTTCCCTTTTTCTCTTTTCTTTTCTCCTTAAAGCCTTTTCTATTTTTGGTTCAAATTTGAATAAAGATTCAAATTTGAAACCCACACAAATAAACTCCAAATAAAGCCAAATGAACTCCAAAGTTCTCACACTAGCATTTTATATTTCCTAGGAATTTTATTTAATTCAAAAATTAAATCTAGGAATTATAGGAGAGAAAAAGGAAGACATCCTTATTCTAATTGATAAGCACTCAAATAAATCATCGAAAATTTTAAATCCTCATTTTTATAATTAACATTCCTCAATAAAATTGTGGGATGTTACAACAGGATCTCTGAGTTTTATTTGAAATTTTTTGCAAAACCCCAGGATGATAGTTGATCAAAGAATTGAGATATACTGCTTGACTTGATTGTTCTGTATTTTAATTGCTTAAGATTTATGAAAAGGCTACGCACCATGGTTAAAGGTAAGATGGAGCAATTTTGTTGAGGAGAATTTATTTTTTTGAAAACCATAGTACTTTTGAGGCGTGAAAGCGTTGTAGCAACTCCTGATCCTGCTACAGCATAGCTTTGCTAGGGACTAGCAAAGGGTAAGCTTGGGGGAGTTTGTTGACACATTTTATCTTATATATTTATAAGTCAACCAAACATGAGAAAAGGGCATAATTGTTAATACTAACTTAGAATAGGGTGTCACTAACAGTTTTCCTGGAGTTTTGGAGAATTCTATGTATTGCAGGGACTAATCAGAAAAATAGGAAAAGGAACACTTCTAGAAGACTCTAGAGGACTCCTGAACTCAACGTGACTTGGCATCCAAGAAAGAAGCATCTGGAAGGGGCGAGAACCGACCAGACCGAAGCGGACCCTGAGAGGGCCCACCCTAGGCCGATCAGCCTGGTGGGGGGGCCGGTCGCCCCCCCAGCGCCACCTCAGCCCTACTTCCGGAAGGTTCTTCCACCGCCTATGAGGATCAATCTAAACCATATGTTAGGTCGGTTTGATCGTACGGCGCATGGCACCTCCTTAGGACTATATAAGCAGCCCCCCTGACCCCCCAGGAGAAGGGGATCTGACCAGAGGAATCCCAGATCAAGTCATCAAGTCAGAGATACTACGCCCTAGAAACACCATATAGCGAGAGTAACTAACTAGTCTAGATCTAGGGGGAGGCAAGGCGTCTACTTGGCTCCCGATCGTCTAGAAGCTGGTCGAGATACTGATCTAGCTTCGCTCTTGTAAGTTCTTCTTCATAAGTTCTTTTACATTTGCTGTAGAGACGTATGTTCTTATCAATGATTATATTCAAGATTATATGCTTTGGTGTTTATTATGATTACATGTTTAGCATAGTTGATTTACCTTTATATTCGTGTATGGAGTCGTATAGCCCTCACCTAGGTCATCTGTTAACATGGGTGAGTGGTAAAGATAGTGTAAGCGTGGTGCTTATACTATAGTTACCTGTGATTGCACCCTACATGCCGGGTCATGTGGTAGATCGTGGTGGTGACAGCACTATTGAGTTCTTTGCAATCCACCCCCCGTGTGTAGGACTAGTGGAGCCTTATACTATTTGGGTTGTTTCAAGTTTCGGCCTTGATCCCCCTGGGTAGTCTCCCCATGCATAAGTATAATAGTTCTTCTTCCATGATTGTTAAATGTATTGCACTAATCATAGTATGCATTGAGGTATAGTTTAGAGTTACCAAGGAGTATCCTCACTAACTAGGCTGTGAATACGCTTCTCTTTCTATATTGACACTTTCTGGTGGTTCACTATGTTATGACTTGATCAATACTATCATTATCACTATCTTTATGTGACTTACACCTGTTTATAGTAATTGATATATTTTGGCCACTCTACATTACACAACTGAGAGATGTGCATGTATTTGTTATTATAGATAGAAGACTTCTTTCCCTGTGGTAGAATATAAATACGATACCTGATTTTACTCCTGGTTAAAATGCTACAATGGTATATTCATATCTGTGCACTTGCAGATACCCATTTATATATATATTTTCTTATCTAGAGATCCAAGGCATATGTAAGAGTACCAATCCATGCGTTTTAGTGGCACTTCTATCAGGGATGACAACCTAAATCGAGTGTGCTATGACCCGTAGCGGATATATCTTTTAGTTTATCTGAAAGCAACATCTGATATACACTTAGCATCATGTTAAGATATATCTTTGCATTTCTGGCACCGTCGATAGAGATGGATTTTATATCTGTTTCTAGTCGATGACGTTAGCAATGTCAACACATACTCCGAAACTGGGGGGCTTGTGTTGACACCGGATTTTGGTAAAATCTCATGTCACGATTGAGTAGCGAGATTGGCGGTATCGACAAGACTGGCCAGAGAAGCTAGGAAGCAGCATGCATGGCAAGCTCGATGATGCAAGTGTAGGAGTCACATAATCGGCAAAGAAATGATCGGCCACTGGGCAGCCAGCTGTACGTATGGACGAAGTCACATGAGACAAGCCAATCTTGATTAGCTAACATGATTAGTACTCTGGCCGGATTATTTTGTTAAAAGGAGAAACAGAGCATACGTAAGGCAATCGACTGGACGTCAGCGAGGGATGATCGGCTAGCACATGTTGCCACGAGATGATTCAGGCTATTGGAAATAGTAATATTTCCTAATCTAAATATATTGGTCCAATCATATTCCAAGAGAAAGGAATAAATGATGAGGAGAAGGAGACCACGTGTAGAGGCAATGCAAGAGGTAATTAAAGAAGGCAGATATACGTGGTTGTTTTTAACCTTGCGTGTGTGATACGAAGGAAGATCTAGGCTGACCACGTATGCGAGATGGAGAAGAGATTAATTGGCACAGACTCTACGAAAAAAAGAATTGGAGTCCATGTATCTTAGTATTTCCTTTTCTTAGATAAGGCAGTCGAGTTGTAATTTAGTTAAGAGTTTGTGTCGCTAGTTGTCATATTGAGTCAGGAATCTTTAATTAGGAAGTTAAGCCCTTCCGGCCGTAGGAGTCTAGAGAAACCCAGGGTATAAATATAAGCCCAGACCATTGTAATAGTTTTATCACACGATCAATATACAAACCCTTTACTTTTCAACAAGTCGGCGACTTCACCACCTTTTTTATTCTTCTTATTTTCTTGTTTCTTCAAGCACCGTCCTTCGAGTTCGCCGAGCTGCATCAATCGACCTCCGGTAGGCTTGTGAGTACCGCTTTACTGAGTAATTTCTAGGCTTTAACCTCCGGGCGTATCATTGTGGTTTCATCTAGATTTATTCACAATTTACCGATATCAGCTAGATTAGCAAGTCTTATCTTAATTCTTGTTACTTTAGCTTTTATCACCAATTATCCAGCCTGAGACTGCATCCTGTCGGCTTTTATTGTTTTATTATATTTTAATCATCATACATAGCCGATTAGATCTGTTTCAGGTGTTTCCTGCGTCGTCATATCGGCTGATCTGGCCGATTTGTTCCCTGTATCGACTGCGTAGCTGATACAATTTTATCCAAAGACACATCGGCTCTCCAGCCGATTCACCCGCTATTTAACGTTTCCAATCTCTTTTGTGCCGATCAACAGGTCAGGTCGGCTGGCACGCCTTGTTACATCCCGGGGATCCATTACGTGTTGCCGTGAAAGACTTTATTCCATTTTTTGCGTCAACAACACGCTCCTTTGATCTTGTTGATTAGACATAAGAGAGTTCGTATTTGTTTGTATGACTATCCCTATTTGATCTAGATAGATTGCATTATTGTGTTGCATGAGGTTTGTGTTTATGCTACGGTACTTGGTGTAAGTCGACCACTATTCTGGTGGCTTCACCCTGGGTCACAATAGTTCGGGTCGGGTGGAGTGCAGTAGCAACGCAAGCATGGTACTTGGGTTCTGTAGCTGCGTTAGGTATGAGCTTGCCCCCTGTAATGATTGATAGGTAGGCCGTGGTAGTGACAACCGTTGGACCCTTCGTAACCCTCCGCGCTGGGGTATTATTGTAGGAGGCTAAAGAATAGATTTCCTCTTGTATGCGTAGTGTCACGGTGCTATCTCCCCATTTGTACCTGGGTGCTGAACCTTTGATCATGCAATGCTTTGTGCTTCTTCCTTTATCATCTTACTCTTGTATGTTTAGTACTTTAGAACCAAGAGCTAACTCTGTATGGTCCCCCCTATGCCGTAGTGTTCTTTAGTAGGAGATGAATCAATGTTTGTGTCACACTATCCTATCTTATCATTTATCTTACCCCTGTATTTGAGTTGTTGTCTCTTTCTCTATCTCATGGTTTATATTCAATGCAATAGAATAAGTCTTGATATCCGCCATTGCCTTCCACGGATTCAATACCTTTGGAATACTCACTTCCCTGGAGAAATGCTACAATGGTATACCTATGTGCTTGCGGATTCATTCATGATCGTTAGGATTACCTCTAGTTGTTCTTGACGCTCGCTCTAACTCGACGTCATTAGTAGTGACATTAAGAAATGCCAACAGTGCACACATTGCAACACCCCACCATCATTGAAGCCCGTAATTTCTTGAACAGTGATATCCTCAGACCTCATCACAATTGGTAGGAATGGTTCATTTTCCTCAAAAACTCCACCTTCATCAAGGTCTTTATCATGGCATCGCGCTGCCCCTTCATTAAGGTTGGTACCATGGTGTCACGCTTCACCTTCATTTAGGCATCTTGCTTCGACCTCATTAAGGCCTTCCTCACCATGTTTATTCCAACATGTGTAATTTTTTTTGTAAAACCACATGTGATTAAATGATGAAAAATGTTGTCCCATTGTTCGAACTTCTTCTGGTTGAGACAATCTATAAAGGGGCAAAGTATTGGACACCACTGTTTCTCATATCCGCCTCTGCTTGATCTAGAAAACCATTAACCTCGCTTAAGAAATTGCCCCAATCTCAGGGTTGTATGTACATCCAAACCCGACCAGCAGCAACCATCTGCAATTTCCACACATCAAATGAGCATAATTCATCCCCAAAACTGATGAGTAAGAGGATTAGGACAGCGAAGTTCAATAAAAGAGGGAAATTTCCACCTTGACGAGGACTGTTTATGAGGCGAGCACGCATGAGGAGGAGGAGGCGACGATGCGGAGGATGACGCCGAGCCCGAGGAGGAGGAGGCTGCTGCTTTGGAGGACGGCGACGTATGGCGCGGAGGACGCCGCGGTTGACGTCTGCCGACCCCTTTCGCTGTCGTGCATGTAACATCCCGCAATTTTATTACAGAATGTTAATTATGAAAACTGAGGATTTAAAAAATTTTGGTGAATTGTTTGAGTGCTTGATAAATTAAATAAGGATGTCTTCTAATTCTCTCCTAAATTTCTAGATTTATTTTTGAGCTAATTAAAATTTTCTAGGAAATATAAAATGCTAGTGTGAGAACCTTGGAGTTTATTTGACTTTTATTTGGATTTTGTTTTGAGGACCAGGTGTGTCCGAGGACCAGTGGAAGGTCGTTCCTTAGTGATGAGTGATTGACAACGTTGTGTGGACAGATGCTTGGCTAAGTGTGCAGGTACAGGTTACGGTTTGACTCGTGTCGGTGCAGGTGAAGAACAAGCGCGAAAGGCCTAGCCGTGGCGGCCTCTAGGTGATGGAGTGGCAAGTAGGCTTGGTTCGATGGACCCGGTGGCCGATGGGGTCAAGTGCGAGCCGTGCGGTGCAAGACTGGCGGGCTGAAGTCGTGAACATGGGCCGGTGCAAGGTAGCAGATCGAGGCCGAAGCTTGCACGCGGGGTTTGGAGATTTGCCCACAAAATCATCGGTGGACGGTTTCTTGGTTTGGGCCTCAAAACCAAGCCCGGAGGCCCGAGGCGACGGAGACGGTGATCCGGGAGCTTCGGGAAGCTTCGAGGCGGAGGGCACATGGCGTGATCGCGGGGTTTGTGTCAAGGTGAAGCGAAGCCGCAGTGGAAGCGTGTCCGTCCAATGAAGACTTGACCAAAATGCCTCTGAGGGGTTGTATCTTCATTTAAGCGGTAGGGGTAGCGTGGTCATTTACCTCCCTCTGATGGACTTCGTATAAATAGCGGAGAGGTGGATGGCGTCTCTCTCTCTTGGACTCTAGGGCTTTCTCCCCCGGTAGATTTCTCTGAACAGCTTCTTTTCCCTCTGGATTCCTTAGGCTAGACTCTTGTATAGACTCTGACCTCTAGATGTATGGAAGCATTCGGCGTTGCGGTGATCTCCCAATCCCTTGTGATTTTCGTGTCATTTTTGGGGATATTCTTGGGGAGTTTCGTTCTTCGCTTGATTCGGGGATTTGAGGGCGTTTCCTCATGGATTTCTTTGAGGAGATCACGGGTGGATGCCTTGCGCATGTTTGTGTGTGATCTTGACCCCTCAAACGTTGTGGAGAGCCTTAGATTCGTGAGTTTTTGGCCGGAGTTCTTGTTCTTAGTGCAGTTCGTGTGATCCGCAATTCCCGGTGATTTAGTGGCTTAGAGGTCGAGATTTTTGGGGCATAGCTTCCTCTTGTGTTGCTTATCATCTCCCCCAAATCTTGTCTCAAGAGCTTTTGGCGTTTGGGAGATCCGGTGATGGATTGGGAGAGTTGACTTCGCTAGCTCGAGCTCGAGCAGCTCTGTCCGGGGCTAGAGGACAGTCCGCGAGGACCCTGCGGACAGTCCGCGTGACCTGGAGTTCATCGCGTGTTCTTCGTGTTCTTGCGCGTCTTCGTTTCGATCATTTTTAGCTCTAGGGTTTCATTGCAAGAGGTTTGCGGACAGTCCGCGTGTTGATCACGGACGGTCTGCGTGGTGAAGTTTTGTCTGGGGTTCTGTCTGGGGTTTTCAGCGAGGTTGGCGGACAGTCCGCCTAGGCCTCACAGACGGTCCGCGACACTGGCGGACAGTCCGCGTGACCTCCACGGACGGTCCGAATTTCGGCTTGCATCTCTGGTGGTTCGGGTGGTATTTACGGACAGTCCGCCGTGACCTTCAGAACGGTCCGCGACCTCCACGCGGACGGTCCGCCCGGTCATCCCGGACAGTCAGCCAGGGACTTCGCAGCAGTGCCTAAGTCCTTTGGTTCTTGCTTTAGTGTTTCCGCTCTTTGCTCCTAGGCTTGTCTCTTGTTCTTCTAGGCTTGTGTGTGCCTTGTTTGGAGCTTCCTTCGTGTGCGCGAGCGTTTGGAGTGGCAATCGGGGTATAGGCCGAGTTCGACCTACGGGAAGAATTTTTATCGGCTCCCATTCACTCCCCCCCTCTCTGGTCGCCCTATTCGGTCCTTCATCTTTGTTTGAGGTTCAAATTTGAATTCCAAATTCAAATTTGAATCTAAGTTATATAGGGTTAAGGGGTAAAGGATAATAGGAAAAGCTTCCTTAGCTGCTTGGGCCTAGAGTTCGCCAGGGAAGTCCGTTGGAGGCCCCTCATCTCTTTTTCCTATCCGGAGCACGACCCTACACTCACACCGGCCCATCGGTTTCGCGGCCCGCCTCCCACCTACCGCGCCGTCGTGACGCAGGAAAGTGGGACCCGGACGCCAGCGTCACCCTCTCTTCTTTTCCCCTTTAGGTGACGCCGGCGCCAAAGCTACCGAGCTCGGGGAGGGGACCTCCCATGGCCACCCTGGGGATGCCGTCCGCGCACATGTGCCGCATCCTGGCCGTCCACGCGCCCCCAGCCTTGCCTTGCCATATAAAAAGCCACTGCGGCCGCAGCCCTGGAGGTCCCAGCCCTAGCCGCCTTGGGGATTTCCCCATTGCCACACAACCCTATTGCCCCGGAGGAGAAGAAGAAGGGGGAGAGGAGGAGAAGCACCGGAGGCCGTCCATGGGCTCACCGACGCCGCCGTGAAGATCGGAGGCCGCCCGTGGAGTTCCTGGACGCCGTGAAGCCAAGAACCGCGCCACCGACTGCCTCCTCTGCTTCCTCTACACCGCGCCTCTCCGCTTCCCTCACCGCCCGCGAACCTGCTCCGTCCCTCTTCCCTGACGCCTGCACTTCGACCAGTGGTCACCAAGGTGAGGCATTGCTCCCTCTCTCCTCTGCTGTGGACCTGGCCATTGTGCCGAGGAGGATCGAGCCGTGCCCGCCTACGCCGCGTCGCGCCGCGCCACCACGCTGAACGCCGTTGCCTTCTTGCCGGTCTTCGAATCGTGCCGATCATATGCAGGTGCCGCTGCCGTTGACGCTGCGCGCTCGCCTCCGCTCCCTTCCTTGACCCTTTGGCCGCGCACCTCGCCGTCACACCGTGCCGCCCTGCCGTTGCGCCAACGTGGCTACACCGTCGGCTTGCACCTCAGTGCACGCACGCACAGGGGGAAAGTAAAGGCGATGCCTTTTGGTGCGTCGTGTTCTTTCTTCCGGCCGCGCCCGCACGGACCCATGCACGCTCACCGGCGAACCAGCCCCTGGAGCTCGTGCGTCCCGCCGCCGCGCGCGCCGCCCATGGCACCGCCAAGGCCTAAGGGCCAACCTTGTGCACACGGACAGGGGGCAAAGCCCCCATCTTTGGGGCCGCTTCATTTCACTTGATGCACACACGCGCACACCGGCGCCTTTGCGCACCCACACGCCTGCGCCGACGACCTTCAGCACTGCGCCGCCGCGCCCATCGCCGCACCGACGCCGTCGAGCTTCGCTCCGGCCAAAGGTCCGGCCTTTCTTGGCATGGATCGATGCGCGAGGGTCTCCAGAGTCGAGCCATGTCGCTTGTTGCTGTGGCTGGACACCCCTCGGCACCGGCGAACCCTTGACCGCGCCGCCGCTCCTTAGGGGCTTTTCCCCGAGCACGTAGCGGCTGAGCCCAAAAACCCCAGGGGTTTAGTTTCGCATGCAGGCCCACACGTGCAGCTCACCGTGGAAGATCCGGCGGGATCTAGTGCGGCAGGCCACTCACGGCCGTGCCACCCGCTGGGCCACGCCGCGACGCGCCACAGCCGATCCGCCGCGGATCCGGTGCGCCCCGCCACGCGGTGATGCCACGCAGGCCGCCACGTGGGCTGGCGCTGGCTTTAAGCCGTGCCGTGGCAGCCACGTGGGTGGCATAAGCTGGCCTGCAGCTGGCTAGGAGCCCTGTTAAAGTCAGCTTGAGTCAGTTAGTAGCTAGCCTAAAGTCTGCAATATTATATATGCGTATTTTATTTTCAGAAATGTATTTTCTTTTTGAAAATTCATAATAAATCCGTTTTAACTCAGAAAAATACAAAACCTTTTCTGAAAATCTTCTAAAATCCCAAACTCCGCGCTAGGCTAGAGTTTGCCTCTTTTTGGGTCTTATTTGTTTTTCCTTTTGGAGTTATTGCAAATAGCAGCCGAGTTTATTTGTTTAATTACGATTTTAGGAGCAGCCGGAGCCGGAGAGCTGAACCAGGACTACGACGACGACCTCGGGTACGACGACTACCCACACCCAGGTTCACGCCCGACCTACTTTGAGTGCCCATTAGGCATTGCTTTAGAACTGCTAGCGCTTTAATTATGCATGATGATGGATATGATGAAACCCTTGCACTGCCCTTTTTAAATACCTTGTCCTTGATTGACCTACTACTACTACTTTACTTACGCGTGATTATACACTGAGCTTGTTGTGCATGTGTTGGGGCTATGTGGTAGTTTCTTGGCGTGTGTGGGGAAAAACCGGCGGGAGAAGGTGTTTTTGGGTTACTTGGCGGGGGTGAGCTCAAGACAACCTGATCCGGGATCGGGGGCCAGGGTGTTGGCGTTTCGTAGCGTCATCATCTTAAGAACAGATCTGGGACCCGTCCTTAGTGACAACACCAGGAATCGCCTTGTAGGCACCTCTCAATGTCACAACTAATGGCGCAGTTAGCGTGAACATTGAGACTTGCCAAAGGTTAATCTAAACGATCATGAACGAATCCGCAAGCGCACAGATAAACCATTGTAGCATTTCCCAAGGAAGGAGAGTATTCCAAGGGTATCGAATCCGTGGAAGGCAATGGCGGATATCTTAGGCTTATGCTTTTGCTCTGAATGTAAACCAAGAGATAGATATAGGGAACAACACACTCAAAGGCAGGGGTAAGAATAATAGATATAAGGGTAGTGTGACACACACACTCAGATCTACCTCTACTCTAGCACACTACGGCTTAGGGGGAACATACGAGTTAGCTCTAGGTTCTAATGTACTAAACATACAAAGCTAGAAGATATAAGAGATGGGCATGAGTATTGCATGAGAGAGATAAGGTTCAGCACCCAGGTACAAACGGGGAGCTAGCCCGCGACGACCAGCACTCTGCGAAACTAGACTTTAGACTCCTACAGCAGGTACCCTAGCGCGGAGGTTGCCCAAGGATACAACAGGACTGTCACCACCTGAGGACCGACCTCTATCGTTACGGGGGGTATGCTCATAACTATCGTAGCCAGACAACCCAGGCACCATGCCTACATTGCTGCTAGACTCCACCCGGCCCGGGCTATTGTGACCCAGGGTGAGAGCCACCAGAAGACTAGTCAACTAGACCGAGTACCGTAGCTTGAACACAGACCTCATGCAACACTCTCATGCCATCTAACAAGATCAACTAAGGCTAGACATACAAACAGATACGAACTCTCTTATGTCTAATCAGTAAGATCAAAGGGTCGTGTTCGTGAAGAACACGAGCCTCTAACTTATGAACAAATACATAAGGAAGGAGTTTATCACCCTTCAAGTGGATCAAAAGGTAGTGTTCACGAAGAACACAAGCCTCTAAATGATGAATAGAGGATGAACTCAAGAACATATCAAGAATATGATCTACCATGACTTTATATGAAATAGCTGAATAACTGAAGTAGATCAAAGTCATACAAAGAAATAAAGATAAAAGAGAACTCATACCTAGACTTCCAAGAGGACTTGGAACCTGAATAAGAGCTACTCTAGCCTACCCCCTAGCCTTGGAAACTAAAAGTGAGAGGAGAATGAGAGAGTGGTGTGTGAGAAATGGGAGCCCCTCCCCTTCTATTTATAGGCAAGGGCCTGGCTTGCTCAGAGCACCAAATGGCCCCTAAACACCCGGGAGTGAGGCAATGGACCAATGAGCAGCTGCCACGTGTAGGGACCAGATGGGGCGCCTCTAAGGCGGTTCGGCCGATCCTAGGATCGGCCGCCCCCCTAGGGTGGCCCCACCTAGTGTGCTTCCTCTGGGTGGCTGCCCTGTGGGACCTCTGATCCTCCCCCGGTGCATGGCTTGATTTGGTATCCGAGGTGGGCCCTTTGATCCATGTGAAGTCCATGTGGCGTCCTCTGATTCGTCGGTGAGGGCCTCCCCTGGATCGATGACGTGGAATGCCATGTTTCCCTTGGTGGCAGCCACCTCCTCAGCTGAGTTGGCATGGTTTCTTCATAGAAGGTGGGTTTCCATCTCTTTTAAGGAGTAAATCTCCTACATACAAATAATCTCCAAGGACAAGTGGAACTACATTATTCAAACCAAGATGCTAGTAAATAATGCATATGACTCCATTTATGTGAGAATATTAAGGGTTGGAAATGGTGAATTTCAACCGTCAACAAACTCCCCCAAGCTAACCTCTTGCTCGTCTCGAAGCAAGACATTAGAGACTTAGGTTGCTTGATCAGGAGTTGCTACGATGTTGTATTCTCAACTTATGGCAAACATACAGCAAAGTACTCTACCAAGAGTTGAACAAGTTGGCAATATTCTTACCTTTCACCTGATAACGTGGGGCTTATAGCTTCACCTGCCTTGGGCGGTTGAGAGACAGAATGGTTATATAGCATGTGCATAATCACTCATACCTTGATCAGCTTATCAATCTGGAGATTTTGCAAATTTTTCAAAAGAAAATTAAAGTTCCTCAAATGATACTCTCAGATCGCTCAAAAGTGTATGGTTCCTCACCAAGGCATCAATGTTGCCTTTCTTCACATCCTACTCCTAATAGGCTTTATGTGGAGCTGTAGATAGGGAAGAAATATGGCATACTTGTCTCTCATATATTGCTAAGTCAAAAACTGGATCCTTGGAAGAAGCAAACATACATCCTAATCAAGATGTGCATATGTGTGTGATGGATATGAGCATAGCAAGGTGGATACTAGGCCCGGAAATGGGTGCTAGATATTGCCATGTTTTATAAGAGGGAATGAGGGATTGATGGTAAGGTGGACACTAGCCCCGGAGTAGGTACTAGTTATTACCATCTATATGGTGGAACTCTTTCTCTTGCACATATCAATCCCTTTTTCTCCTTTTGAAATTTTCAAGACTTGGGCTAGCTCTCTTTATTCTATTTTTGCCATGCTTTTGAGCTCGCTTTTCTTTTCTCTCTTTTTTTTTCTTTTTTTAGCTAGCCCTTCGTCTCTATTGGAGATATTTAGAGAGGGATGAATAATGCAAAGATACATAGAGTTTTATTTATGAAAGAATGCATAAGCATATGGAACAAATGATGAGTGCTTAACTTCCAGTGTAGAAGTTTAGCATGAACGTGTACGTGATCTTGATCAGGAGAGTATGAGTTCTAACAAGGGTCACAACAATTTGTCAGAGCTCAATGAGGGAACAAGCTGCATATGTGGAGGCTAAGAACTAGAATCTACATATGGCTTTGGATGGGAAATTCTCATCATTGAGGAACTCATCATGTTTTGATTTTTTTTCAAAAAGGAAAACTCCGGATGACAAGCATCACTAAGCACAAGATCATAGCACTCTATTCTACCATATCATGTCTCACAACAACTTAGGCAAGGATCGTGCTTTTTGCTACCCACAGTTTTTCAAGCTATGGTTTGAACATACAAGCCAACAAACTCAAAACTTAGGTAGGATACAAAGTTGTAAGCAAGACATATGATGGGAATAAACAGAGCAACTATTCATCATTTCAACCATAGAGGCAAAGCATTCTTACTAAGCATATCAAACCAAACTAAGCAAATGATGATGATGAAAGCAAATAAATATTTTTGGTCTTTTTATTTTTGCAGATTTTTTTGGATTTTCATTTATAAGGTATTCTAAAAACAAAGGAAGATACAAGTTACCTCAGAATGGGGGTCCTCCCCCAAGCTAGCTTAAGGCTCACTGCGGAGGAGGGTAGAAGAAACCCTAACTCGCGTAGTAAGCCCTCTGCTCCTCCATGTATCGCTGCTGATCCCGCTACATGGCGTCTATTCTCTCACCAGCCTGACGCTGCCACGCTGAGGTAGACTCGACGTGGGTGTTCAGCGTCTCCTCCAATCCCGTGACCTGGATGGTGAGCTATCCCATCTGCTGCGCGAGCTGAGCATCGCGTGCAGAGGCTGAGGAGTGCCGCCGGAAGGACGAAGACGGAGGTGGACCACCGGAGCTGGAACTAGCGGGTGTGGCCCACTGAGCACTGCTCGCGCCCCCAAGCTGTGCCACTCGCACTCGGGTGGTAGGTGGGATGGTCCCAACCAGGTGCATATCTAGGGGTAACCCCGGACATGTACCCCGTAGGGGCCCCTCCTGCCACCGGTGGCGTAGCAGGCTGTGGGTGAGGCTGAGGTGGTGGTGGTGGCTGTGACTGCTGCTGTTGCTGCATGTGTGCTCTCTTCGCTGCGCTTCTGGTGGACCTGCCTGAGACACTAGCACGACGGCTTTCCTCTTGTGTAACAAGGGGAATGGTCAGTGACTCTGAGTTATACAATCCAAACCCCGGGTTAGGTAACGGGATTTGATTTGCATAACCCGGAAAGAAGAAAGTCAAAGAATCATTTGGGCCCCTCTTGAGTATATGCCCTTGGATCAAGTATGCCTCATCAATGAGAACTCGGGGCGTCCCGATGAAGGGTACGGAATTCCCGCTAAGAACCCCGAGTCTGAGAGCAATACGAGTCACCAAAGACGTACACTCAATAGGACCTATCATCTTGAAATTCATCAACCATTACCGAATCATAGCTTTAACGGGATAGACTTTGATCCGGTTAACAGCGGCGTATAGAAGCATCATCTCATCGCTGCGCACGGGCCGAACATCCTCTCAGGGAAAGAGAGTAATGGCGAGCCACTTGTGCCACAAACGGAGAGTGGGATGCACAATATCGTTGCACCGAGGTACAAACTTACCACTGTAAACAAGACCAGAGATGTCTGACCAGAAAGATTCCCAAACAAAACCCTCACAAGCCTTCTTCAGTGAAACAGCACAACGAGGACTAAAACCAAGAAGACGACTAAGTTCCTTCCAAGAAACACGATAATCGGTCCCAAAAAGGCGAAACTGAATGCCATCCGGAATCTCGGTAAGAGATCAAAGAAACTGGATGGTGAGGGGCCGAGAGCCAAGCTCTGTAATCGGCGCAAACTCCTCCCAACCAAGAGCATGCCAAATGGAAGCGAACTCGAGATTCATACCTGTTTTCTCCATGAGAGCCGGGTTGAAGTCTCGGGTGTGAGCGAAGACTCGGTCCTTTAGGAGAGCATAGGCTTGCTCCTCTCGAGCGCCCCGCAAGCTGAGGAAGGGGGTGTCGTCGACGACCTCCTCCGCGGCTTGTGGCTCGGCTTGCTCCTCTTGCTCTTCTTCATAATCCATCGTTGATGGGCTCGGCGTTGGCTCAGCGGGGGTGGATGCACTCGTGCTTGCCCGCGAACGGGAGCGTGAGCGTGTCACCCTCCGGAGAGTGTTCGCCGCCCAATTCATGCTAGCACAACAACAAGGAACAACAAGAGCAACTCGGTGATGGGTTAGTGAAATCGAATGAAGTTCTTACCGAGCTTGCTCCACCAACAACAATACTTTCAGCAACATAATAGAGGGAACACTTGATGATCCAATCTTGAGCAAGAAATCCAAGAAAACCAAGAGAGCAAGGAGTAGAGAGGGAAGTGTGGGTGAATGGGTGAAGAACACCCCCTCTCGGGTCCAATTTATAGAGCAAAGGGGCAGCACACCACGGACTAGCCGTTGCACAACGGCTAGGAGCCGTTGGCCAAAGCTGGGCCCACATGACCGTTGCCAGGGTTCGGCCGAACCCTGGTTCGGCCAGCCTAGTTGTGGGCCCGGGGCTGGCCCCCTTTGGCAGGCGTGTCACCAATGGCTATATGAAGATATACCGAGGTGCACCGGCCAAAGTTTACTCCAGAAATTGCCCAAATGAATTTTCTAAGGTTTTCAAACTCAAAAATTATTTTCAGAAATTTTATTTTGAAAAGGGAAAAGGAGCTAGATAAATCTAGCATGCAAATGCAGAGTTTTGGAAAATCAAATATGCAATTTTTAGAAATAAAATTTTGGAAAGGGAAATATGAGATAAGTACCAGCTTTAACCTTTTTGGTTGAAAGGACCCATCTTTTTTAGTCTGACGAGTTGCACTCTTCTCAATGATCATTTCCACTCAGCACCCCACTCCTGAGAAGTAGAGGGTGGTGCCATCTCAATCTTCCGCCATTCTTTCCAAATTTTCCTTAGCCTCTTTGACGGAGATTTCTTCCTTGGGGGTGAAGGCTCCGTCCTTCCCCCAAGCTGCTCAACACTATCCTGCACCAAATAGCATCGCTCTTCTTTGTCCTGAAACTTGAACTTTAAGTTCCTCTTCCCAATGCAGAAACGGATGATTCAGGACCCCACATTGATTCCAGCTCGGACATCACTGAGAAATGGTCGCCCAAGGATGAGCGGCATTCCTCCCTCGTCATCCGTATCAAGGATCACAAAATCCGCGAAGACATAAGAACTCTTGATCTTGACCAATATGCTCTCAACAATTCCTTCTGGATATCGTATCGTTGAATCAATGAGTTGGATAGTCCGTGCAATAGGAGAGAGAGCTGGATATCCCAGTTGCTCGAACATGGCCTTGGACATGAGATTAACACTTGCACCAAGGTCACAAAGGGCATGCCTGATTTTCTTGTAATAGATTGTGCAAGTAATAGTCGGGTAGCCTGGATCTTTCTTGTGCACCACTGCTGATTGCTCCCATAGATCAAGAATTTGTTGTATGGGCTTTCCTGCATAGTTAGAAGCATGTGTCTTCCTAGGTGGCTTACCCCACCTGGTTGACACTACACTAACATTCTCACAAGAGGATACGGGTTGCCCCGGGATCCTCCCGTTATCAGGAGATGGAACCAAAGCAGCCAGCTGAGCCAACTGGGTTTCTAACATTTTGTTAAAACTCAGCTGACTCTTCTGAGCAGAAGAAAAACTATCAAGCTTAACATTGAGACTTTCCACAGTTTTATCAACGGCAGCTAGCTTCTTGTTAATACCTTCATTAATCTTAGCTTGCCCAAAAACAAGATCTCTCAAGGAAGGTTGATTGGGATTGTAAGAATTACCTTGGTTACCTCCTTGATAATAAGGGCGTTGTTGATTCCACGATTGGCCTCCTTGTTGAGGTGGACGATAACCGTTGTTGTTGCCATTCATGTACATCACTTCCTCCTGAGTCTCCGGGCAGTAGTTGCCTGAGTGCCCAGTGTTGCCACAGACTTCACAAGTCATATGATAGTCCATAGGCAGAGTAGTGTTGGCCATGACAGCCTTCTCGCTGGTGTAGTCATCCAATCTCTTCATAAGAAGATCCATCTTGGCAATAATCATGTTTGCTTCCTTGACAGTATGAGTACCCCTCGGTCGTGGTTGGAGTCTTTCATCACTCCACCCTTGGTTGGAGACCATCTTCTCAATAAGTAATTTAGCATCATCAACAGTGAGTGAGAAGAATGCTCCCTGAGCAGCAGCATCAATATGGCCTCGGGCTGTCAGAGTCAACCCATTATAGAAGCTTTGAAGAATGAGCCAATCCTCCATCTCATGGTGAGGACAGGCCAGGACATACTCCTGAAGCCTCTCCCAAGCCTCTGGATTGGATTCACTTGCTGCTTGCTGAAAACCAGAAATCCTTCCACGAAGAGCATTGGTTTTACCCAATGGGAAGAACTTCTTGAGAAATGCCTCTGAACACTTAGTCCAAGTGTTAATAGCTTCACGATTCGCGTAGAACCATTTCTTAGCTTTCCCCAGGAGGGAGAATGGAAACAGCCGTAGATGAACAACATCCATATTTGCACCCCTGATGACGAAAGTGCTGCATAGCTCTAGGAATTGCTGCAGATGAGCATTGGCATCCTCATTTGGCTTGCCACAGAATGGGCTAGCCTGTACCATCGTGATTAGACCCGTCTTGATTTCAAAATTTTCAGTCCCCATTGCCACCTCAGGGCCTTGCAGCACCTAGTCAGCGGAAGGAGCTGAGTACTCACGAAGTGTCTTCTGGGTCATAGCGTTGGACGTGGATGGTACAAAGGAAGCTGGATCGCCTTCCAGACGAGTACGACGAGGTGAGCCGAAATGAATTCGAGCTTTCCTCACAAGTGACTCGGGATCTTCAGTAAAATTTCCCGGTAGGTCGAAACCAGTCATACACTACCTGTCTTCATCATCCAAAGATAAAAGAAGACAATCAAGGTTAGCCTGCATTGAGAGTTGTCCTAACCTACTCAGAGTTTATAAACAGATGCAAAGCATAGTCATGATAATCATGTGCCTTCCCCGGCAACGGCGCCAGAAATGTTTGTTGGCCTTTCGTAGCGTCGTCATCTTAAGATCAGATCTGGGACTCGTCCTTAGTGACAACACCAGGAATCGCCTTGTAGGCACCTCTCAATGTCACAACTAATGGCGCAGTTAGCGTGAACATCGAGACTTGCCAAAGGTTAATCTAAACGATCATGAACGAATCCGCAAGCGCACAGATAAACCATTGTAGCATTTCCCCAAGGAAGGAGAGTATTCCAAGAGTATCGAATCCGTGGAAGGTAATGGCAGATATCTTAGACTTATGCTTTTGCTCTGAATGTAAACCAAGAGATAGATATAGGGAACAACACACTCAAAAGCAGGGGTAAGAATAATAGATATAAGGGTAGTGTGACACACACACTCAGATCTACCTCTACTCTAGCACACTACGGCTTAGGGGGAACATACGAGTTAGCTCTAGGTTCTAATGTACTAAACACACAAAGCTAGAAGATACAAGAGATGGGCATGAGTATTGCATGAGAGAGATAAGGTTCAGCACCCAGGTACAAACGGGAAGCTAGCCCGCGATGACCAGCACTCAGCGAAACTAGACTTTAGAATCCTACAGCAGGTACCCCAGCACGGAGGTTGCCCAAGGATCCAACAGGACTGTCACCACCTGAGGACCGACCTCTATCGTTACGAGGGGTATGCTCATAACTATCGTAGCCAGACAACCCAGGCACCATGCCTACGTTGCTGCTAGACTCCACCCGGCCCGCGCTATTATGACCCAGGGTGAGAGCCACCAGAAGACTGGTCAACTAGACTGAGTACCGCAGCTTGAACACAGACCTCATGCAACACTCTCATGCCATCTAACAAGATCAACTAAGGCTAGACATACAAACAGATACAAACTCTCTTATGTCTAATCAATCAGATCAAAGGGTCGTGTTCGTGAAGAACACGAGCCTCTAACTTATGAACAAACACATAAGGAAGGAGTTTATCACCCTTCAAGTGGATCAAAAGGTAGTGTTCACGAAGAACACAAGCCTCTAAATGATGAATAGAGGATGAACTCAAGAACATATCAAGAATATGATCTACCATGACTTTATATGAAATAGCTGAATAACTGAAGTAGATCAAAGTCATACAAAGAAATAAAGATAAAAGAGAACTCATACCTAGACTTCCAAGAGGACTTGGAACCTGAATAAGAGCTACTCTAGCCTACCCCTAGCCTTGGAAACTAAAAGTGAGAGGAGAATGAGAGAGTGGTGTGTGAGAAATGGGAGCCCCTCCCCTTCTATTTATAGGCAAGGGCCTGGCTTGCTCGGAGCACCAAATGGCCCCTAAACACCCGGGAGTGAGGCAATGGGCCAATGAGCAGCTGCCACGTCTAGGGACCAGATGGGGCGCCTCTAAGGCGGTCCGGCCGATCCTAGGATCGGCCGCCCCCCTAGGGTGGGCCCACCTAGTGTGCTTCCTCTGGGTGGCTACCCTGTGGGACCTCTGATCCTCCCCCGGTGCATGGCTTGATTTGGTATCCGAGGTGGGCCCTTTGATCCATGTGAAGTCCATGTGGCATCCTCTGATTCGTCGGTGAGTGCCTCCCCTGGATCGATGACGTGGAATGTCATGTTTCCCTTGGTGGCAGCCACCTCCTCAGCTGAGTTGGCATGGTTTCTTCATAGAAGGTGGGTTTTCATCTCTTTTAAGGGGTAAATCTCCTACATACAAATAATCTCCAAGGACAAGTGGAACTACATTATTCAAACCAAGATGCTAGTAAATAATGCATATGCCTCCATTTATGTGAGAATATTAAGGGTTGGAAATGGTGAATTTCAACCGTCAACACAGGGTTCGTCTTCTCGGGTGATTCCCAGTTTGGTACCTATGGCGGGTACACTGTTTTAGGAGTACAGGTGTTGGGGTTTTTGTGATGACTTGGAGGATAGGAGCTCTCCCTGGTCTGAAACCAAGTGGGTCGCTTTGTTACACGGGACTTTCGTACACACCACCTCGCCGAGAGTGGGGATAGGGCCGTTTCGACCCTAGCAAGTGCAATGCCATACCTGCTAGTAGGATAGAGGGTATCAGTGAGAGGGTGTAGGGTGAAGTCCCTTCCCTTTGTGGCGCTCCTCGTGTGGCCACACGGGGGCATGTTCACAGTTCTGGGGTGGTCCTTTGCGAGGGACCGCATCGAGTTCCGGATGCAGGATGGAATCGTAACTCCTAGGTGTTCGTTCGGTTGGGTAGGCTCGGTCAGCCGTACACCGTCCGAGTGCTATTCCGAGTTGGGTACTGGTGTACACGCTCTACAGAGTTTAGATCTATACATATAGCCGCGTCCGCGGTTATGGACATGCCCGTTGTTTACTCCGACTCTTACGTTTTGGGATTTCTACCTCCCCCTTATAGGATGAGAGTGTATGGTGAGCCGTGGTTGTTCTCGGGGAGAGGAGAGTTGCTCCCTCTGCCTCGCGGATCCGGGTGCAACCATTGAGGTGCGAGGAGTGGGAGTTCTCGCACCGACCCTAGATGGAGATAGGTGCTGGTGACGGTGATCTGGGTGACCAGGTGTAAACGTTTGCGGATGAGAGATATGGGAAATGGTGGGAATTATGGAGATGTTATTCTATTTATATTGATGCTGCTGCTGCTTAGGAAACCCAGCCTCTACCTTATTCCTTTCTTTACCTTTAGAAGTAGGCCACTTAAAGCTTGCATACGGTTGGTGACGTGGACCTATCCCGATCCTTGGGGATAGCCCCTGAGCTTGCAGGGTACGAGTCAGACTTCGACAACAACGCCGACGGATGGTACGACTGAGGGGCACGTCGCTTCGCTCAAGGATGCCTGTGGGAGAGAAGAATAAAGATGGAGACACCTTCTGGAAGCTCGCTACTGCTGCGTAGGCTCTTATTCATGTTATTCCGCCAAGAGGCGTGTAATGATGTACTCCTTTATCCAGGATATGTAATAATCTTCGTACTCTGATGCTTTATTTCGTTGTATGGTTGTGATATTTATCTGTGATGAATATCTGTGCGTGATAGCGTCTGATCCCGGGACTATCACGAGAGCAGGTTGACGGGTTTTCCTCTTTTGAAAACCCGGGTCGTTACAGTGCACACGCGGCCGGCCGGCCGGCCTACTGCAGCGCCGACTTCTGAGGAGGGAGAGCGCGTGCAGCGCTGTTAATTAGCTGCCGACAGCGAACGGCGGTGGGGAGAGAGTGAGTGGCCTTCAGAGGAGAGAGAGCGAGTGTAGTTGTTGGAGATAGCTAGAGTGGTCGGAACGCGAAGACAAAGATGCGTAATAACACCGTGTGTCTCTGATGTGAGAAAACAAAGGAGACGTTGGCTCCAAACAAGCGTCTTCAATTGGGTCGTCATCAAAGGAGATGCGTCCTAACAAACACGCGTCTCCAATATGAAAGTGATCGGCAATAGACTTTAAGGACCGTTACCAATAGGTTTAACTTTCGTAACAGACGCATTTTAACGTCCGTTACAAAGAATACATGTAACGGGTGTTTAACAAGCTCGTTACCAAAAGTCCTCATTGGTAACAGGTGTTGTGTTGGCGAGGTCGGGGCGAGGTCGGGGTCGAGCCTACCATGCTTATGGGTAACGGCGCCAAACAATAACCGTTACAGATAGAGGTCCATGTAATGGGTCTTAAGGGACCATTACAAATGCTGCGTGACCTATTTGAGGTTTTCACGTCGTGAAAATGAATCGTTGCACCCCTTTGTCCCGAGCTACAGAAACACCATCCAATCAAGCCAAAGCTTCCAGGGTAAATGCATGGAGGTAAATGTATAATACTGATGATGGTAAAAACCAATACTTTCTTAGATCTCAGATGATGACAGTCACACTACAAAACAACACATTTTGACTAACCCTGATAGTCGACTATGAGAATATGAGGTTTAAAGAAAGAAGATTAACTATTATGACCGTATTTTTTCACGACGAATCTAGCAAAATCTATCCCACAATGTTAAAGCTATCACCGTGTGACGCATAACCAAGCTGGGGTCTGTTTGGAGCAGCTTAAATCCAATTTATGGTCAAAATAAGCTGAAACTACAAGTCAAACAGTCTGCTTTTTCGTAGTTTTGTTTTTTGCCGCACTTCTCCCCACCACCTCCATTGATATCAAAGCCACATGTTGAATAATTCTACTGGTCATGATATGCATATTTCATATTAAAATATTGCAGTATACTTTCTCAAACATCAAGGTTTAATTTATTAAACATTGTGTACAATATATATGAAATCCATTACACACACACAGGAACAACGGTAAAGAGTACCGACATCTGGTATACATGAGTTCACTATTCTCCTAGCAATTAAGGTATGTTCACATCGGTATTGGTTCCACAAAGAGTCGCTTTATTGCTTCTTTGATAGTGTGTGCAGAAGTGAATTTGTCGACATTGTTCTGATACATATAGTTTCCGGTTCGTGCCAAGTTAAGCACCATATGTGTCACGATCATTGTTTGCTCTGTCCTTGCAAGACGATGTTGTAGCATGTCCTTCCATAAATCTTCGGTGAGTTCCTTTAACCTTTAATGTGATTCATGCATCGTTGTTCCATGCCCCTTCATGTAACATTGGACAGTGGAGACAATGTGATTCCCTTTTTGCTCACGCTACAAAAACATATTAGAAAAATAAAGGTTAGTACATTATTCATAGTACTTTGCTAGTATTGACAATAATATATCCTCTCTTGTGGTGATTGACTAGTATTATTGATGAATATTGTACAAAGATAATACAATTTAAGGTTGAGTTAACTAGGGTTAAATGGTTTGGAAATTCTTGTATCATCTTAGGGTTGTATCTTAGTTCAAGTGGATAAAGATCACACAAGCAGAAAATGAAATAAACATAACACATGTGTCTTCTCAGTAAATAATGACACAAACCAAAATAGCAATAATAAGCATGAGGTAAATGCAAAAATAATATGAAAACATCCAAATAAATAAAGATACAGAAATACCTCAGTTGATGCCATATCATCTGAAAGCCGTACAAATGTATCAAATGACCTGACAAGTGGAGGATAGCTTAGAACCCAGTCAAGCGTCTCTCTTGTCACAATTTCATCCATTCCAACCAATGAAGCACATAGTAGTGGAGAGGCTCCGCTGGTTCTCATTGAAAGCCCAAGATGTTCACTCAATGTTTCTGGTATATAATTTTCATCGTGCCATTTAAGTTCATCGATGTATGCTTGCACTAGTTGCTTTAACTGTAACAACATATACATGTGTTCAATGTCATTTTGCATGTTAATATTACTTCAAGAAAACGATGAAAACTAATACCAAATGAATATCCTTAATTAGGGATGAAATGATAAATAATGCTTGCTCCATCTAAGAAAAAAACTAAAAATGTATTCTTCCAGTGTGTGTGCGTGTGTGATATGATTGTAATCCTTTGTGTCCTACCCCTTTCTATTAAAACTGTATCATGATCATCATCCATGGAGATGGAATGCTTGCCTGATCTTGCCATATTGCTTTAAAGGAATGAAATCATTTAAGTGGGCTTTCTTAAAGCCCCTGTTGACTCTTCAAAAAACAAAGACTAACATAATTTTCTAATAGAATGAACCCAAGAAACATTATATGATTTTGTGTTTTTGATGCCATCGACTATCATATACAACATAAATACTTACTGCCTTTTTTAAATAAAGCACACGGTAGCTCTTGTCAGTTCCTAGTTCCTCCTCAAATGAATAAAATGTATTCAACAACTACAAGTAGAAATCCCTTGTGTATTCTGGAAGCAAAGTTGTGGCACTCTTCTCCCACCTTCATTTTAGCAACATGCATGTTAACACATATGCCATAATATTTGTAGAAATTCGAATAATTTTTATTTACATTTTTCAAACTACAGATAATTATATACAAAATAATGATGTTTCTGTTTTTAATTTGTTGTTCCAGGGTAATAAAAAGTATCACATTCTATTCAAATGTTAGACGAAATGCATTGGCAGATACATTGTTGCCTCTAAAAGTTCACACATTAATTTTCAAGAATACTAGGTACTGGTATTCATGGAATTTGTTTTTATATTTTTGGACTACTTTTATATTTCTATTTCTTCATCTTACTTACGAAAAGAAAAAAGGAGAAGTACTAAATTTATTTTCGTGCTTTACATCCCATTCAGATATTAGTCCCCACTTATTAAAGCAACACATTTAGTTCTATAGTGCTAAGTGGTGATATTTGCAATTTTGCATCATGTTGAACCAAACAATGGTGCTAAATATACATTCAGACTATACTAATATATATTTATGACATAATAAAGGAACAAGCAAAATGTTTGAGTAGGTGAGAGGAGTCTGACCTGAAAATTGCTTCCCCAAGTTGCATGCTCTCTTCTGTGGTAGCATATGTGTCAATGAAATCATCTATAATAGTAATAAAACCCGTCATCTTTGCAAGTATAATTCGGGTGTGAGAATACTGAGGTTCATGACATGCCCCATTCATCCAGAAATACATTTCCACTATCCTATTTCTTACAAAATGACAGTTGGCTTCAACATTGAGCTTCTTCCACCACCTAGAATATACATAAGAACAAATGAATGTCCACCATGATTTAATATGTGAGACCAACCTATGTTCAGCTAAAGATATGTATAAACTTACATCGTGACCTCTTTTAGCTCGTCACAATAAATAAGTTGCCGAATGTTAAAGTTCAATTTCGCAAACTCTGCGATAGCTTCATTTCGTGTAGCCTCCTTTTCATAAATGGGAATGTAGTTCCTTGTTTCCAAAATCCCAACCCTTCGAAAAAGAGGGGTGTCAAGGGCACATGACACTTCCTCAGCAAGTGGTGATTCCAGATTTTCTAGTCTACTTTGAAGGCATCGTCTGGTGAAAGAAATTGCCTCATCAAGTAATGCCTCTCCATGAGTCCTCAGGAATGCTGCATTGTAAAAGCTTAACAAGCTTCTAGTATCAGCATTCAAAAAATTCCCATGTTTATGTTTAAATTTTCGAAATACATCTGCATGTAGTAGATTAACCATTAAAAATTAGTTGTATATTACACAGCTTATATTAGCTATGATATGACAAAACCTCACCAGATGGCACATTATAGCCACTTCTACGCAGAAGATAAAATCGACCGGATACTATATTTAGGTCACCATCATAGTGATTGGAGTTGTAAACAATGTGCAGTGCCTCATTAATCTCATCCTCATAGTTGTAGTCAAGACAAAGTCGCTGCAGTGTGATTATAAGGTCCAACAATTCTTGCAAATCATTTGAGCCTTCGATTAACTTCCTCACTTCTTCCCTTAGAACTCCAGCCCTTTCCCGCATTTGAGTTTCCTGCCAAATGGTTAGAACGGATCATATGAAATCTACAAATTTTTTTAAACACAGCAATCATGATAACCACTGTTGTTGGAAGCTCCTTACTGAAAACCATGTGTTATCTCAAGGATCATATCATCTTGAATAAAGATAGTTATATACTGCTAAGGATGTGAAATATAATACGTCATGCTATGTACTAGCTCGGTTCAGCTATTAAAAATGTCATTTTTCAAAATGATATTGTATTTAAAATCTTTTTTACATCTTACTTTTGTCATCATATATCAGTAAATCTAGTAAACCAATTGGACTTTTTTTCAAATAACGTGTGAAATTTATTTAATTATTTTGCAGCCAAAGCTTGAAAAAACAAGTTTGAACTTATGTAAACCAGTATGGTATATGATTATTAGCAGTGGTACGGTATATTACAAAGAGGTTCTTATAGATGAGTAGAAACCCAGATATACATACGTAAACTCACCTAGTCACAAATAACTGGAATTTTGGATTGCCTATGATCAACATGTTACTGTGACATCAGGCAAAGAATGAATTTGAGCCTACTAGTGGCCTTGTGAAGGGCATGACATTTACTGGAGAACAAGTGCACCTTCCTACTAGTTGAGAGTGAAGGGAGGACGAGTAAGGAACACGAGCGACTCCAGGCACCCCCATTAGGCCACACAATTTTCACCATGTATTTGAAATAAAAAAAATCTTGAATTTGGCCTGTCTTTTTTTTTGCTTCACCCCTAGTAAGAAGGGTTGGTGCGAGTGTGTGCTTAACTTTATTCCTCGCGAATATTTCATTTTTACACTTTGGACATTCATATATTATACATATATTTATTTATTTGAATATCTATGTTGAAATTTTGAAAATGGTATTTTTTAGCATATTCAAAATATAACATTATAACTTTGCTAACCTTGGCTTCTTTTTATTCATTAGAGATTGACGATCATAGTAAGGTGCCAACGACCTTGTGTATATCCAAATAAAAATTTATGAACCTAGGGATCGATAAGCTCCACGTCACCTGATGGTAACGAACGTTAATTATTTTCCATTTGTTAAGCTTAACCAGGGAGGAGTATGAAGTGGTTCACGGCACATGCTAAAACTTGACCTTAAGGTGCAACAAATCAGTAACAAGTAACAAAGGCGAGTAAGTTTCATAGGCAGAAATATACCTGTGGTGACATCGGCGGCTCATGAGAAAGGAAGAAGTCACCCCAGAGAGTCGGGTGGAAGGTGGAAGCAGCTGGCTGCTTCTTCATCTGCTCTTGGCCAGAACTAGGACCAACCATATGTCCTGAAGCCATTTTATCCCACTGACCAACCTCTTGCTCCGATCCTCAGCGATGTATAAGCAACCTGCAGCCATGCATCATATCTGTGAGACTCATTATTTGTGCTCTTGAGAAATCTCGATGAATGGATGGATCAGAGAAAGGAATTGAATCTTTCCTCAAGTCTTTTCCGCAGTTGCGACTCGTTGAAAAACAACTTGTGCAAAATCTCGTTTGAGTTTGAGTTTTCGGCGCACAAGAGATGGAATGGCAGAGTACCCTTTGCGCGGTTATTTATTGCTTATGATTCATCAGAAGGGAAGATAGGACTTATTAAGTTGAGACCTTGTTGCATGCTGATGCACCTCGCCTCTGCTGCCCCCTCCCCGGCGGTCCCGAGCCCAATCCAGTTCGAGGGGTGGCCTGTGTGGCCGGGCTGGATCTACCATGACGAATTAGCTTTTACAAAGATAGAATAAGAAGTAAAACGTTAATTTCAGATCTGATGCAACTACGTTTTCGCTGCATCTATAAGATTCAAGTGATAACGCCAAAGAAGTATTCATTTCATATTCGACGCAACTAAGTTTTCACCAAAGCCTGAAGACCAAAGAGAGGCTGGTTTGCTAGGATGTCAATCTGTGTTTATAGTCGCCAGACTTGGTTCAGAGCTCTTAGGCGTATTCTCCTGCAGGACCTTGTCCAGGTCGGCCTTTGAGCTTCGCGGCTTGGTGGTGCTCCGTTAGGAAGCAGATCGCTAAGGTTCGAAGGAAAGGTTTCGACACCTTTATCTGGTTGGTCGCTTGGTCACTTTGGAAGGAGCGCAACAAGCGCGTGCACGATAAGGTGGCGCTCATGCCGGTGGCGCTTGTGCTGGCGATTTTGGAGGAGGCCAAGACTTGGGCACGCGCAGGCTTCCTTCCGCTGGCTCGCCTGCTGGGCGTGCGCCTGTTGAGGGCTGTGTAGTCCTTCATTTAGGTTTTCTCTTTACATTTCGCTTTGTTTAAGTTGTCTTGTTCTCTCTCTTTTCGTGTGTGTGCCTGTCCATGTAAGCGAACAAGTAAACTTTTTCTCCTCTCTTAATAAAAACATGCTTTACACGTCTTAAAAATAAGATTTGCTAGATGTCAATCTGTTGTCACGGTTGGCTTTTGGGAGTTGGATATAGTCCATTCTTCTTTTTTTTTTAGAAAAGGATATAGTCCATTCCGAGAGGCTGAGTTGCTAGGCTGTCAGTTGTCACGGTTGGCTTTGGGAGTTGGATGCATCGTGTCCGTGGCACTTGCATTAAACCTTTAGACTGTCTCCAACTGTGGAAATGCAAAACCGAGACCCATTCCTCTTTTTAGGTAGTGCACAACAAATGCATGGCGCCCCAAAAATTCAACTCACTACAGGAAATCCTATAGACGCCGAGTGCCTGAAACACTCGGCGAAGGCTTTACCGAGTGTTACACTCGGCGAAGCACACTCGGCGAATCTAGCCTCGGCGAAAGCTTCTTCGCAGAGTGTTTTACATCATGCACTCAGCGAGACTTTGCCTAGTGTTGCATCCAACACTCGGCGACTATTTTCGGAAAAAATAAAAAAAAGCACTGATGCCCATCTGGGCCTCGGCCACGTCACTGCCACCGCCGCCAGGCCCCCACGTCGCGCCACCGCCGGCCGCCGTCGCTGAAGAGGAGAGGCCGCCGCGGCCTCCTGCTTCCCGCACCGGAGGAGGCGGACCTCCTCCCTCCGCCCCCACAGCAACAGCAGGACGAGAAGAAGCACCAGGAGCACAGAGGTCGGCACCGGAGGGAGTAGAGGGGCCGGCCATGGAGGAAAGCTCCAGGCCGCGCACTGCCGGAGGGAGATCGAGCCGCGCTGCCGGAGGAAGCTCGAGCCGCGCCGGCGGAGGGAGTGGACACACCGGAGGGAGGGGAGGGATGACCGGATCCACCACCACCGACGGGCCCCCGCACGCTGGAGCCACCGCCACGCCGCACGCCGGGGCCGCCATCACCACGTCGCGCCGGAGCCACCAGCACCGCGCCTCGTCAGATCCAGCCACGAGAGGGAAGGGGGCGGCGCCGGCCGGACCGGAGACGATGGGGAGGGGGGCGGATCTGGCCGGAGACGACGGGGAGGGGGCGGCAACTGCGGCAGTGGGGGAGAAGGCAGGGGGCGGCGGCGGGAGGAAATGGGGAGGGGGCAGGGGCGGCTAGGGTTAGGCAGGGGAAGGAGAGTGGATTTTATATGTTGTTGCGTGACCAATCAGAAATGAGCATTGGAGTGTTTTGGATTGCTGACGTGGATAGTTGCCGGGTGCGGAACAAAATATACTCGGCGTATCACAGGTAGATACCGAGTGTCAAAATTGAACACTCGGCGAACTTTTTCTTCTTTTTCTTTTTCAAATTTCTCTTTCTTCTTCTTGTTTCTATAACGTAAATTTAAATGAATATCAATTAATTCAACAATACATGGTCAAATTCACTCAATAATATGTATTTGATTTTTCTATACATATAATTCAATTATTTTATACACTTATAGTTCATATTTAATTTAAATTAATTAAAACACTTAATACATTAAAATTATCAAACGGTTCCAAAAAAGTACCAGAAGTTAACATAAAGCAATCTTTGTTCTCTATTGCTTACACAAAAAGTTTTGTAGTCAAATCATAATTTGACCGTCACTTTGACTTCAAATCTTATTGAATCATGCTCAACACTACGATACTTTCTCCAAGATGCTTTGATTTCTAAACATAGTATATGACAAAATATTCAAAACCTTCTCAAATTTTTACCACAACCTCCATATATGATTTCAAGACATCTTGACAAATCTCATAATTTTTTGACTTAGTTTGCATTTTATAGAATTAAAAAATAATTTGGCTACAAGCACATGATCATGTTTACTATACAAGACGTGCAAAATTAGCTTTGATTTAAAGATCAAGACCTCAAACTAAGCTAAACAACGTGAATATTATTTTTCTATGCATTTTTTTCTATTATTTAAATCACTTGTAGTTCAGATTTGACTTTATTCAAAAAATTATTTGAAATACAATTAATTAACTAAATATAGTAAATAAATGTAAAAAAATTACCAAATTTTGACATGGAGTACCACATGTTGTATGAGAATTAAAGAAAAAGTTTGAAACCAAGAGGAAGAAAAAAAAATCAAATTTTGCCGAGTGTCCCACCAAAGACACTCGGCAAATAGGGAGACGCCGAGTGTCCCACCAAAGACACTCGGCGAATAAGGCTAGACGCCGAGTGTCAGGAAGACGCCGAGTATTTTTCGTGTACACTCGGCGAATAAAGCTAGACGCCGAGTGCCCGACGGAAAACACTCGGCGTCTTCCGCGACACTCGGCGTCCTTCGGGTTTCCCGTAGTGACTTCTCCAACAGCGAACGAACAAGCAGCAGCAGGCGGTGGATCCCTGCCAGGTCTTGCCGGCCCCACCCCGACGCCTGCTAGAGAATTGCGTTCGTGGAGAGAGAAGATGCAGTTTTGGATTCCAATGAGGCACGTAGGCAAAATGGGTCGTGGATTTGGGTGCTCTATTGGACCGTGATTTTGGTACCCACCAAAAGCAATGTGAGCGATGCAAAATGGGTATGGGTCACCGGATGAATGGATTTGGGTGCCGTATGGTTGTAGCATATATTTCTTTTACCTTTCTGTTACACGATTGAGACCGAATTAGCTAGTCCAAGCCATGTGAAAGTTTGCAAGTATGTGTGTGCATCCACTGCGAGCGAGGCTAGTAGCTGAGCGTCATGGTATCATACTCGTACTCTCATGGATGATGGTACGGATGCAGTTAGGCAGCCATAAGCAGCGGAGGAGAAAGAGAAATTTAGAGCCTGTTTAGCAGGGCCGTTTAGCAGAGCTCCCAGAGCAGCTTTTGTAGGCGGGAAGATGAAACCGTACACTCTCGTTACGAGCGCTGCTAGAGCGCGATTGAAACTTACCCGCGGCCGGGAGCTAGCACATGTTCTGTATTTTTCCATTCAATCATTTCTTTTCATAAGATTTTGTACTTACATATAGATTATGTGCATCGTTACCTGAGGCACCGTTGGTGGCTGCTTAGTATGTCAGGAAGAAATCACCCCACAGGCTTGGCGGAAGGTAGTAGCCTACTATCGTAGCTCCTCTGCCTTGCCGGAATGACGTGCAGAAGCAGTTGCCATGCTCTCAGTCCCACTCAAGTTTATATTTTCTTGCCAATGTTTCTAATAGATTTGTTGGTGCTTATCTGTGTTGCACTGAATATGTATTTATAGGCGATGCTGCCAAGCAACTCGTACTTACTTGTATAACCTATATAACTATATATCTCTCAACATGCAAGTTATCCACCATGTCGTCATCTACTAGACTATTATTTTATATGTTCCACTGATTTTCTGTGACTAATAGTATCTATACATCTTTGCGATGACCATGCTACAAAATTTCTACAGTAAAAATACATAGAGGATCAATCATTTAACATTTGTTCTCTCTCAACAAAATGAACATATTTGTGTAGTGTCATTTGCAAAATAATGGTGTCATGCAATCACATTAGTCTCTACTTTCAAATTCCGCAAACTATCCACCCACCATTTTCGTGTATACGAAAGGGTCAGGCACCCTTATACCTGAGCATTTTGAGCCCGGCCCGGCCCGGCCCGGCCCGTGCTAGGCCCGCCTACGAACCTTACTGGGCGGGCGTGGGCAGAGATCTTGAAGCCCGCGAAAAAAATTTTTGGCCCGAACCCGGCCCGAAATGCTGTTTTTAGTTGTTTTACACTATAAAATGTGCGGGCGGCCCGCCCAAGCCCGGGCCCGGCCCGAGCCCGGCCCGAAAATTGAGGCCCGACGCGTCCAGTGGGATGTTCATGGGCAGGATTTTTTCGGCCCAAAATAACAGAAATTTTTTTGGCCCGGCCCGGCCCGAAAAATGCTCAGGTCTAGACACCCTTTAGTACCGAGTGTTCTCTTTGCCCGGTACCAAAAGGGAGCACATTTTAGTAGGTGAATTTCAGAGCCGGTACAAAACCACACTTGCTGGTATACACCCTCAGCCTTATCTGTTGGGGCTGCTAGCTCTCTCCTGCCTCTCATCTCTCATTCTCTCTCACACTTATCCTCTCTCACCCTTTTCTCAATCGTCTCTCGCAAGGAGTGATGGGAGGCGTGAGATCTAGCGGGCGCAAGCGCTCTCACCAGGGCCGCGGGCCAGCGGGGGGGGGGGGTAGTGGCAGGGTTGCAGGCCGGCCGGGGCCGCAGGAAGCCGGAGGGAGCATGTCCCAGGGGTTGGTAGGAGAAAGTCCCAATAGGAGGAGCACCGGCGGGAGCAAGTCCCAGTGGGAGGAGCACCGGTGGTCGAGGCTGCAGACCGGCGGGACGGAGCCAGTCCCGGCGAGCGGGCACGAGCGCCAGTGGGATGGAGCGCGGAGGCCGGCCTGGCTTGGGCGCGGGGGTGGCCGGCGTAGCGGGCTCCCCTGTCGGCGCGGGCTAACTCAGGCAGGGGGGGTGCTTGCCGGCGTGGTGTTCTTCGTTATGGTGTTTTGGTATTCTTCATTTGTGAGATGAATCTCATTTTCTTGTGATAGCTATTCTTGTAAGATGTGTGATAGTGATTCTATTATTGTGATTTTACTAGGTGATTCTGTGATTGTGATTTTATTGGGTGATTTTGTGATTGTGATTTTACTGGGCCCGTGAATATTCTGTGATTTTTGTGAATGTGATTGTGACTTGTGAATATGTGACTGTGATTCTTGGAGATGTGATTGTTGGAGAAATAGTGGAAAAAGAAAACAAGAAAAAGAAAAAGGGTGTGATGGGATGGTGATGCTGGGATGTCGTAGCCCATTTAGTACCGGGTAGACTACCCGGTACTAAAGACCCTTCCCTTTAGTACCGAAAGAAGAATACCGGTTGTACACCCAGTACTAAAGGGGGTTGAGATCCGGTACTGAACGTCTATTCCTTAATAATGATCTTAAATGCCATGTCACTATGTCACCATCCACTAGACCATTAATTTATATCTTCTACTGATTTTATGTGACTAATAGTACCATACATCTTTACGAGTGTCTCGCTACAAAATTTCTAGTGTAAAAATACATAGAGGATCAATCATTTAACAATTGTTATCTCTTGGCAAAATGAACATATTTTCATGTATAATGTCGTTTGTAAAAGAATGTTGTCGTGCAACCATATTTGTTTCTATTTTCAAATTTAACCTTAAAACTTTGTTTAAAAATTTTCAGCAATGTACGAGGTATCATCTTGTTTCTAAACAATTGTGCACACTGCTAACACATTTTTTGTGAGGATGACAGCATGGTCTCTTTTTCTTCATTTCATACATGTAGTATGGGCGGTGGAAATTGGTAAGCGGATATCCAAATTATTCAAATTAGTATCCGCTAAAATATGATATATGGATATTCATATCCGAATTCATTTATAATGTAGTACCTTAAGTGTGGATACATTCAAATTTGTTTCTATATTATCCGAATTCTTATTCATATTTAAAACAAATGTGGATGTGGATGGATATCAGATATTATCCGCATTCCTATAGCATAAGCACCTCTGTAAACTAAATTATAAATAGACTATTCTAATTTACTTTGAACCACATATATTTATTTTTGTAAATTAATTCAAATAGTTTATTTTGATATTGTAAAATAATTATTATAATATTTTAAAATATGTTCAATGAATAATCTTTGTCAACCTAGCTATGTTATATTTACCCATAGTTGTATTTGTATATCTAATGTCTAACAATGATTTTGTTCTTCCAAAATTACTAGTAAAAGGAATGTATACTTGCTAATTGGTATCACCCAAATTAAATTTATTTTTCGAATAGAAATCTGAATTCGAGCTATCCAATCTCCGGTTCAGGATTACATATGCTTTCCTACTTTCCATCATTTTTCTCAGTTTGGTTGGCATCTGAAGTCAATGTACTAATCAACAAAATGAAAGAAGATTTCCAAAATAAACGTGAAAATCCCAACCAAATTAAGCTTCGACTTCCTGGAAAAAAAACGCGTGACAGCAGGAGATCGGAGCATTTCTTGTGGAATAGGAACTACACAGTTCACTCTAGCTCAAGTTTTATCATTGATCAGTTTCAAGTTCATCCACGGAGTCGAATACAACAAACAAGAGCATAAGATTCTTGTGGAATAGGAACTACACAGTTCAGTCCAGTAAGCATCAATGTTGGAAGAACAGAACACGTACACGCCTACACCTCTGTGTCACCATCTGAGCTTGACCTTGTAACGCAATCCAACCGTCGTACCAATAATTTTCCATATTTTTTTTCTTGTTCGCCTCTTGTATCACTGCTCACTTGCTCAGGGCATGTATAGGAAAGGGCAAATGCAATAGGAAATTTTTAAAGTTTAGTCAAATTTAAACCAGTCCATGATGATTTTGAACTCTTTCCTATAGAAAACGCCACATCGATGTTGGTTTGTTATTGGAAGACCGTATCAGTCGAGAGATTTCATTGATTTCATCATTGAAAAAATTTCAAACAAGTTCTAAAGTATTTTTTTAACGAACAAGCACAAGACAGTGCTTATTAAATTGATAAAGAAAATAATTATAACCGGCTAGCCAGACAAGTCTAGAAGTACTAACTACGCTCGCACCCTTAGGCGTGCCAAGCTCTTGGCTCCCGCCATAACGTAAAGTATTCGCTCGCACTGGAACTTATTACAAGCGATGTTATGGACGACTCTCCTGTTTCTCACTATCTCAGTGAAGAGCTGTGAAGCCGTTCCACTAATCCAACCGGTCATCTCACTCCATAAGTGTTGTGTGTATCGGTGTAACATCCCGCATTTTTAATACAGAATGTTTATTATAAAAATGAGGATTTAAAATTTTTTGGTGAATTATTTGAGTGCATGATAATTTAATTAAGGATGTCTTCTAATTTCTCTCCTAAATTCCTAGATTTATTTTTGAGCTAATTAAAATTTCTAGAAAATATAAAATGCTAGTGTGAGAACCTTGGAGTTTATTTGGATTTATTTTGGGATTTATTTGTGTGGGATTCAAATTTGAATTTGTATTCAAATTTGAATCAAATTAGAAAGAGGTTTAGAGATAAAGGAAAAGGAGAAAACCTTCTTACCTACTTGGGCCTCAAGGCCGCAGTGGAAGTCTGCCGGGGGCCCTTCTTCTCTTTTTCTCAACCCCGCAAAACACCCCGCACTCTCCCGGCCCAGCAAAATCGCGGCCCAGCAACGCCCGCCGGCCCACGCGCGCGCTCCACGTCCTTTTCTCTCGCTGACGCGCGGACCCCGCTCGTCAGGCCGCCACGTCGCTCGTCGTCTTCCCCTACCTTTTCCCCTTTTGCGCCCGCGCGCCAATCCGGCACCCGCCAGCGCGGCGAGCCGCCGTACTCGCCCGTGGCGAGGGCCTGGATGAGTGCCACCTCGGCCGTGTCCCATCCGACCGCCAGCAGCAGCCCGCAGCCCCTATAAGAGCACCGCCACGGCCACCCGCTCCAGCCCTAACCACACTTGGGGTTTTCCCCTTTCCGCCGCCGCTGGAGTTGAAGAGGAAGGACAGGGAGGAGAAGGAGGCGGGGAGGCCGTCCGTGGGAGCACGACGAGAAGTCAGAGCCGTCCGCGGGAGCCAATCGACGAGAAGCCGGCGCCGTCCCTGCAAGAAGCTGTGCCGCGCTCTGCTTCCCCTGCTCCGACCCGCTCCACCGCCGTCCTGCTCCACGCCTCTTCACCGCCGCTCTTCCCTTCGACCAGTGGTCATCAGGTGAGCCCGTCGTCCTCCTCTCGCCTGTGTGAGCCGGCCTTCGCGCCAAGGGAGAAGAAAGGCACCGCCTTGACCCTGTGCTTGACCTCGCCGCACCGCGCCGCCGCCGCAGACCGCCGTCGCCTGTGTTGCCGGCCATCGAGCCGTGCCTTACGCCTGCAGGTGCCGCTGCCTTCACCGACGCGCGCGCGCTCGCCGCCTTGCCCTGTTCCTTCCCTGTGTTGCACGCCGGAGACACCCGCTGCCCTGATCGCCGCGCCGCTGTGGCCTTCGCCGCACCGGTTCTCCTTGTGCACGCGCGAGCAGGGAGAAAGGCCGCGCCTTTAGGGCTTCTCCGTGCACGCCCCGCCGTCGACGCGACCGCGCAACCACGCGCAGCGTCGCCTCGCTGTGGGAGCTCTGCTTTTCGCCGTCGCGCGCACCGTCTAGGGCGCCACCATGGCCAAGCTGGCCTTGTGCGTTTCGGCAAGGGGCAAAGCCCCAGTTTTTGGCTTGTTTTCGCCTCACCTGGTACACGCACGCGCACACAGGCGCCTTTGCGCACCCAAGCGCCCGCGCCGGCGATCATCCGCACTGCGCCGCCGTGCCCATCGCCGTGCCTTCTCCGTTGAGCCCGCTCCGGCCCCAAGGTGCCACCTTTTTGGCCCAGATCGATGCACACTCGCCTCCTGAGTCGCACCCTGCAGATTGTTGGCCAACCCGCTGCACACCTCACCGTCGGCGAGCTTTTCCGCACCGGAGTCCCTCACGGGCATTCCGTCGAGCACCTGTGGACGCCGGTCCAAAACCCCCAGGGTTTAGTTGCACACACACGCCCACACGTGCGCATGCACGCAGAGGATCCGGAGGGATCCAATGCGGCGGGCCACTCACGGCCGAGCCACACGCTCGCCCGTGCTGCGCCGTGTCGCAGCGGATCGCCAGGGATCCGCCGCGCCCCGCCACGCGCGCCGGCCACGTGGGCATTCACGCAAGCACGCGCTGGCTTTAAGCCACACCGTGGCAGCCACGTGGGCGGTATAAGCTGGTCAGTAGCTGGCTTATAGCCCGGTGTGAGCTATCTAGAGATACCCTAGAGCTAGCCTATAGTCTGCAATATTGTATATGCGTATTTATTTTTCAGAAATCTATTTTATCTTTGGAAGTTCATATTAAATCCGTTTTAACTCCAAAAAATACAAAACCTTTTTTGGAAATCTTCTAAAAATCCAAACTCCGCGCTAGGCTAGAGTTTGCCTCTTTTTGGGTCTTATTTGTTCTTCATCTTGGATTTATTGCAATTAGCACCCTGTTTATTTATTTAAATACGATTCTAGGAGCCGCCGGAGCCGGAGAGCTGAACCAGGACTACCTCGGCTACGACGACTACTCGCACCTAGGTTCACGCCCGACCTACTTTGAATGCCCATTAGGCATTGCTTTAGAACTGCTAGCGCTTTTCTTATGCATGATGATGATTATGATGAAACCCTTGCACTGCCCTTTGTACGACCCTGTCCTTGATTGACCTACTACTACTACTATATTTATGCGTGTTGATACGCTGAGCTTGTTGTGCATGTGTTGGGGTATTGTGGTAGTTTTCTTGGCGTGTGTGGGGGAAAACCGGCAGGAGAAGGTGTTTTTGGGATACTTGGCAGGGGTGAGCTCAAGACAACCCGATCCGGGATCGGGGGCCAGGGATCGTCTTCTCGGGCGATGCCCAGTTTGGTACCTATGGCGGGTACACTATTTTAGGAGCACAGGTGTTGGGGTTTTTGTGATGACTTGGAGGATAGGAGCTCGCCCCGGTCTGAAATCGAGTGGGTCGCTTTGTTACACGGGACTTTCGTACACACCACCTCGCCGAGAGTGGGGATAGGGCCGTTTCAACCCTAGCAAGTGCGATGCCATACCTGCTAGTAGGATAGAGGGTATCAGTGATGAGGGTGTAGGGTGGTGTCCCTTCCCTCTTGGGCGCTCCCCGTGCGGCCACACGGGGGCTTGTTCACAGTTCTGGGATGGTCCTTTGCGAAGGACCGCATCGAGGCCCAGATGCAGGATGGAATCGTAACTCCTAGGTGTTCGTTCAGTTGGGTAGGCTCGGTCAGCCGTACACCGTCCGGGTGCTATTCCGAGTTGGGTACTGGTGTACACGCTCTGCAGAGTTTAGATCTATACGTATAGCCGCGTCCTCGGTTATGGACATGCCCGTTGTTTACTCCGACTCTTACGTTTTGGGATTTCTACCTTCCCCCTTATAGGATGAGAGTGTATGGTGAACCGTGGTTGTATTCGGGGAGAGGAGAGTTGCTCCCTCTGCCTCGCGGATCCGGGTGCAACCATTGAGGTGCGAGGAGTGGGAGTTCTCGCACTGACCCTAGATGGAGATAGTTTCTAGTGACGGTGATCTGGGTGACCAGGTGTAACCGTTTGCGGATGAGAGATGTGGGAAATGGTGGGAATATGGAGATATTATTCTTTTTATATTGATGCCGCTGCTGCATAGGAAACCCAGCCTCTACCTTGTTCCTCTCTTTACCTTTAGAAGTAGGCCACTTAAAGCTTGCATACGGTTGGTGACGTGGACCTATCCCAATCCTTGGGGATAGCCCCTGAGCTTGCAGGGTACGAGTCAGACTTCGACAACAATGCCGACGGATGGTACAACTGAGGGGCACGTCGCTGCGCTCAAGGATGCTTGTGGGAGACGAATGAAGATGGAGACACCTTTTGGAAGCTAGCTACCGCTGTGTAGGCTCTTATTCATGTTATTCCGCCGAGAGGCGTGTATTGATGTACTCCATTATTCATGATATGTAATAATATTCGTACTCTAATGCTTTATTTCGTTGTATGACTGTGATATTTATCTGTGATGAATACATGTGCGTGATAGCGTCTGATCCAGGGACTATCACGAGACAGAATGCTGGGTTTTCCGTTTCTGAAAACCCAGGGCGTTATAGATGGTATCAGAGTCGTACTTGAACGTAGTACGTGCCCTTAGAAATGGTCGATAGAGAATTAGGACTCTAAACGAATCCCTTTTGCTATATACAACTCTTGACTTATATTAAAAAAACTTATCCTTCTTTGAAAAATTCTATCTCACCTGCGCTAACTAGAAATTCTTCTGTGTCACAGGAAATGGACCGACAGGAGATCGAGCTACTCCCGGAGCACATGGAGGGACTCGCCAGTTGGGTAGACCGGGTCGTCCTCAGGCTGGGGATTCCCCCTACGCACGTCACCTACCGCGTCGAGGACATCCGCACTCTGTCTGGACCACTGATGCTTTGCACGGTGGCCATCCTACCCCACCCGGCGCGTCCAGACTTCCCCGGGATGCTCGAGCATAGCACAGGACTCAACGTCAGGAACGCTATGGACACCGCCTGCAGCCACGTACTTCGCTAGTTGTTGGATAGGTACCGCGACGTCTACAGGACGGGAGACCTGCGGCTGATCCCTCAGGACTACTACAAGGTGGCTCCGATCGTGGACGGACTGCCGGACCCTTCAGCACTCTACGAGGCAGAGGTTGTCCAGGGTCCTCTGCGCGAGTCCAACGACATGCTCGTCACTACAGGGAGCTACCTCGTGGACCTCGACACTCATGCCCGCTGACTGAGCGAGTAGATGAGTGCACTCTTCAGCAGACTGGAGTACACTACCCTGGAGTTACGAGAGCTTCAGCCCCGCTGCCAGAGTCTGATCGTGGAGAACGGTACCTTGCGCCAGCGGGTCGAGCAGCTTGTGCGTGGACTACGTCACGCCAACTCCATGGTGGTGCAGGCTGAGGCTAAGAGGGTGACCGCTCGAGAGGAGATGATCTACGCCAAGGAGGATCTATGCAAGCAGGAGGCCAGGTTCACCCGTCTCTTCACCAAGCAGGACCAGAAGGATGCACAGTTCGCCACGCAGGGACGCACTCTCGTTCGTGAGAAGGCTAGGGTGGCTGAGCTTATGGAGGACCAGTACTCCAACACCGCCAACCTCGCTGCACTCACCAGGACCTCTGTGTTCTTGCTGGACAAGTGCAAGAGGATGCTGAGGACTTGGGAGGACGCCGACTCACTTCGAGTGGACGAGCTTCAGGAGCTCAATGGTCTGCTACCTCCCGAGCACCAGCGGGCGATCCGCAAGGAGACCTTCAAGCTCCACCCGTCCGCCCTCAAGCTTCACCTGTGTCTGATGGCTGACATGCCCGCTCCGGTTGAGACCCAGGAGGTGAGGGCTGCTCACGCCAGGCTGTCGAGGATGTTCCCCCGAGCCTTCCCCGAGGAGGACCGTTACCCCGTGAGGTACAGGAAGGCTCGCTTCGAGTAGCGTGCTGGAGCATGGTCTTGCTAATAAGAGTAGAGTTGTAATATAGGTAGTTTTCATGAGTTGTTCCATGCAGCCGAGAGCCTGTTCCGGTGCATGAGGAGTTATGAGTCTCTTCACACCTAGATGTGCACACCCCCTTTTTGAGATCATGTAACGCTATATTAGATCGCTGCTGTGTGTGACCTCCAAGGCTTGAGTCAGCCTCGAGGAAACTTATGTACTCATAATGGATGCTGATTGTTTGGTCTTAATGGAGTTAATCGTTCTTATGCTTTTTCTTGTTGAGTGTTGGAATTATATATTAGAAATATTTTCATGCTTGTATATCAGACTCAATTTGTTGGTGAGTGATGTATCTAAAAGTCTTCTATATCGTTGGTCATGTTTTCAGTAAGATGTCCATCAGGAGGTCAGGACGTCTGTTGGCTCGCCTCGAGGAGGCCGAGGCCGAGGAAGAGCAGGCCCCGCCAGTCCGTGGTCGTGGACGTGGCCGCGCTCCCGCTCGTGGACGAGGACACGCTCGTGGTTGTGGACACGCGCCTGTCTAGGGACGAGGCCGAGGCATTGTGGTGCCACCACCACTGCCTCCGCCCATCGGTGAAGGCGATGCTGAAGAAGGAGAAGGAGAAGCTGAAGGAGGACCCGAGCCGCCACCAGCTCCCCAGGGTCATGGGCATGGTCGTGGCCGTGGAGAAGCACCGCCACCACCACCGCCTAACCTGGCCGAGGTGATGGCCACTCAGACTGCGCTGATGCAGAGGATGGCGGAAGCCGTCAAGAACCGAGTCAACGGTGGGAACCGCAACGTTCCGCCGGAGGAGGACTTCACCAAGAAGATCGAGAGGTTCCTCCGCCTGAAGGCCCCTACCTTCAATTACTCGAACGATCTTCTAGAGGCCGACGACTGGCTCCGCGTGATCGAGACAAAACTCGACCTCACCGCCTACACCGACGAAGAGTGTGTGGCTCTCACCGTCCACCACCTCGAGGGTCCTGCCAAGTCTTGGTGGGACAACTACTCCGATAGCCACCCGAACCCAACCTTCATCACCTGGCTGGAGTTCTGTGAGGTGTTCCGCGAGCAGTACCTACCGTGGGAACTCATGAGCCAGAAGTCACAGGAGTTCCGCACCATGACTTAGGGTGCGATGAGGGTGGAGGAGTACGAGAGGCACTTCATGAAGATGATGCGCTACGCCCCCGACGACACCAACTCCGACGACAAGAAGCAGTTTTGGTTTTTGCGAGGCCTCCACCATGGTCTCCGCCAGGGCTTGAAGGCCAGTGAGCACAAGTCCCTTCGCCACCTGGTGAACCGGGCTATCGCGCTAGAGGAAGAAAGAAGGGGGCATGAGGAGCGCATGAAGGGCAAGAAGAGGATGGGAGATCGGGACCATGGCAACCGATCCTTCCAGAGGCCGAGGAGTGGGCAGAGCAACCTGCTGAGAGGGAGCTACCGCCCGGGGAACAACCAGCCTGGACGTGGCTTCGGAGGAAGCCGTGCACCGTACCCTGGAGGAAGGAGCTCCGGCTACCAGCAGCAGGGTGGAGGCTACAACCGCCCGCAGCAGAGTGCAGCGAGACCCGGCACCGGAGGCTTCACTCCTACGTGCTACGCCTGTGGCAAGCAAGGCCACAAGTCATACGAGTGCCCCACCAAGAAGACCGCTGCTACACCTGCCAGGGCACCAGCTCCAGGAGGGAGGCCACCTCAGGCTACTCCCCAGCCGACCGCTGACCGCGGGAGGCTCAACCTCCTGACTGAGGAGGAGGCTGCCGATGCTCCTGACGTCGTGATCGGTGAGTTTTTAGTTTGTGGTACTAAGGCTTTGATTCTTTTCGATACTGATGCAACTAGTTCATATGTGTCCTCTAACTTTGTAAACAAACTATCTCTCCCCATGACTCCCCGACCGAAACCTATTGTTACGAGCTCACCGCTCGGAGATATCAGATGCACCCTGCTATGCAAAGGGGTGGAAATGTTCATCAAGGGTCACAAGTTCCTCGGAGATCTGACCGTGCTGAAGTCCAATGGGATTGATGTTATACTGGGCATGGATTGGATCACCGCTCACAAAGGGATTATCTCCTCGTCACCCCGATAAGTGACCCTGATACACCCGAAAGGGACGAAGATCACGTTTGAGCCGCTGAAGTCTCGAGAAGTACCAGCTGTGTACAACCTCACTACGAAGACAGTGGCCGATGTTCCAGTGGTTTGTGAGTACCCCGATGTCTTTCCTGAGGATCTACCGGGGTTACCACCAGACCGCGACGTGGAGTTCGTGATCAACCTTGTGCCAGGTACAGCACCCGTGGCACAGAGTCCTTAAAGAATGGGCAAGTTAGAACTGGCAATGCTGAAGGAGGAATTAGAAGCTCTCTGACAGAAGGGGTACATCCGACCGAGTGCATCACCTTGGGCTTCACCGGTGATGTTTGTACTGAAGAAGGATGGGACGCAACGGCTGTGCGTCGATTACCGCGCTCTTAATGCGGTAACCATCAAGAACAAGTACCCGTTGCCGCGCATTGATGACCTGCTTGATCAGTTGAGGAAGGCTAAGTACTTCAGCAAGATTGACCTTCGATCCGGCTACCATCAGATGAAGATTCGCCCCGAGGACATCTACAAGACAGTGTTTGTGACCCGGTACGGGCAGTATGAGTTCACTGTCGTATCGTTCGGTCTTACGAACGCACCTGCTTACTTCATGAACATGATGAACAAGGTGTTAATGGATGAGTTAGACAAGTTTGTCATAGTCTTCATTGACGACATCTTGGTCTTCTCGGAAACTGCAGAAGAGCATGAAGAGCATCTGAGGATAGTGCTGGAGAAGCTGAGACAGAATCAACTGTATGCCAAGTTCAGCAAGTGCGAGTTCTGGCTAGAAGAAGTGGCTTTCCTTGGGCATGTGTTGTCAGCTGAGGGAGTTGCACTTGATCCCTCGAAGATCGAAGCTGTGTCAAAGTGGCAGTCACCCAAGATAGTGACAGAGATCAGGAGTTTTCTCGGGATGGCAGGGTACTACCGCCGATTCATCGAGAACTTCTCCAAGATTGTGAAGCCGATGACCGAGTTGCTGAAGAACAACACGCTATTCGTGTGGTCAGAGAAGTGTGAAGTAAGCTTCCAAGAGCTCAAGACCCGACTCACCACATCTCCTGTGTTGACGCTTCCCGATGACAACAAGAACTTTGTGGTGTATTGTGATACTTCGAGGCAGGGTCTTGGTTGTGTGCTGATGCAGGAAGGCAAGGTGATCGCTTATGCTTCGAGGCAGCTTCGAAAGCACGAAGAGAACTACCCGACACATGATCTTGAGTTGGCGGCTGTTGTTCATGCTCTGAAGATATGGAGGCACGACTTGATGGGCAACAAATGTGATATCTACACGGATCGCAAGAGTCTGAAGTATATCTTCACCCAGTTAGAGTTGAACTTGAGGCAACGCAGATGGCTAGAGTTGATAAAGGACTATGACCTCAACATTCACTACCACCTGGGCAAAGCGAATGTCGTGGCCGATGCTTTGAGCCGAAGAAGCTATTGCAACAACCTGATGGTGCAAGAGGAATAGCCGGAGTTGTACAAGGAGATGGAGAGATTGAAGCTCGACATCGTCGAGATGGGTCAGCTCAACGAGTTGAGGGTGCAGTACGGGCTAGAAGACCAAATCCGGCAAGCCCAGAAGAAGTGTCCTGAGATTGAGGAAGTGAAAGACCTTCTGACGAGAGGTAAGGCCCTTGACTACCGCATTGATGAGCAAGGCACGTTGTGGTTGAAAGATCGCATATGTGTGCCTAGTGGTGAGAATATCCGGAAGACAATTCTGAAGGAAGCTCACGATTCTCGGTATTCCATTCACCCCGGTTGCACCAAGATGTACCAAGACCTGAAGTGTCGATTCTGGTGGGAGAATATGAAGAAGGACATCGCCGAGTATGTTGCCCGAAGTGACACATGTCAGAGAGTGAAGGCGGAACATCAGAGACCCGCCGGATTGCTACAGCCACTGGCGATACCTTAGTGGAAATGGGATGATATCAGCATGGACTTCGTGGTGGGTTTACCCCGCACTCAGAAGGGGAATGACTCGATTTGGGTGATTGTGAACCGTTTGACCAAGGTAGCACACTTCTTACCGGTGAAGAACAGGTTCACTGTGAGTCAGTTGGCTGATCTGTACGTGGAGCACATCCTGAAGTTGCATGGAGCACCCCGTAGCATCGTGTCCGATCGTGGTGCCCAGTTCACTGCTCAGTTCTGGAAGAGTCTGCATGAATCGATGGGCACGCGCTTGGACTACAGTACAGCTTTCCACCCTCAGACAGATGGACAGACTGAATGAGTGAATCAAGTGCTTGAAGACCTTCTGAGAGCTTGTGTGTTGACTTACAGCAATGATTGGGAGAAGAGTCTGCCCTACGCTGAGTTCTCGTACAACAATAGCTATCAGGCAAGTTTGCAAATGGCACCCTTTGAAGCTCTGTATGGCAGAAAGTGTAGGACCCCATTGATGTGGTCTGAGGTGTGGGAGAGGACTTTCTTCGGTCCTGCTTCCATAGTTGAGGCTGAGGAGAATGTGGCTAAGGTTAGGGAGAACCTGAAGATAGCTCAGAGCAGGCAAAAGAGCTATGCTGACCCTAAGTGAAGGGATATCTCCTTCGAAGTTGGTGACTACATCTTTTGGAGAGTGTCACCGCTTAGAGGCACGAAGAGGTTCCATGTGAAAGGGAAGCTAGCCCCGAGGTTCGTTGGACCCTACCAGATTGTGGCAATGGTGGGGAAACTTGCGTATAGGTTGGAGTTACTGTCTGATCTTGCCAGAGTGCATCATGTGTTCCACATCTCGCAACTCCGGAGGTGCCTCGACCCGAAGCTTGACAAGCATGTCTCCACCGATGCTATCGATTTGCAAGACAATCTGGAGTACTTGGAGTATCCGGTAAAGATACTGGATTGGGCCGAGAAAGCTACAAGAAGTACCACTACTCGCTTCTGCAAGGTACTTTGGAGCAATCACACCGAGTGAGAAGCGACGTGGGAGAAAGAATCGGTCATTAGGGGGAATTACCCGCACCTCTTCGAGACGGAGGTAAGTTCTTAATCTCGAGGATGAGATTCTTTTGAGGGGGGAGTCTGTAACATCCCGCATTTTCAATACGGAATGTTTATTATAAAAATGAGGATTTAAAAAATTTTGGTGAATTATTTGAGTGCATGATAATTTAATTAAGGATGTCTTCTAATTTCTCTCCTAAATTCCTAGATTTATTTTTGAGCTAATTAAAATTTCTAGGAAATATAAAATGCTGGTGTGAGAACCCTGGAGTTTATTTGGATTTCTTTTGGGATTTATTTGTGTGGGATTCAAATTTGAATTTGTATTCAAATTTGAATCAAATTAGAAAGAGGTTTAGAGATAAAGGAAAAGGAGAAAACCTTCTTACCTACTTGGGCCTCAAGGCCCGCAGCGGAAGTCTGCCGGGGGCCCTTCTTCTCTTTTTCTCAACCCCGCAAAACACCCCGCACTCTCCCGGCCCAGCAAAACCGCGGCCCAGCAACGCCCGCCGGCCCACGCGTGCGCTCCCCGTCCTTTTCTCTCGCTGACGCGCAGACCCCGCTCGTCAGGCCGCCACGTCGCCCGTTGTCTTCCCCTACCTTTTCCCCTTTTGCGCCCGCCACGCACGCCGGCCATGTGGGCATCCACGCAAGCACGCACAGGCTTTAAGCCACGCCGTGGCAGCCACGTGGGCGGTATAATCTGGCCAGTAGCTGGCTTATAGCCCGGTGTGAGCTATCTAGAGATACCCTAGAGCTAGCCTATAGTCTGCAATATTGTATATGCGTATTTATTTTTCAGAAATCTATTTTATCTTTGGAAATTCATATTAAATCTGTTTTAACTCCGAAAAATACAAAACCTTTTCTGGAAATCTTCTAAAAATCCAAACTCCGCGCTAGGCTAGAGTTTGCCTCTTTTTGGGTCTTATTTGTTCTTCGTCTTGGATTTATTGCAATTAGCACTCGTGTTTATTTATTTAAATACGATTCTAGGAGCCGCCGGAGGCGGAGAGCTGAACCAGGACTACGACGATGACCTCGGCTACGACGACTACTCGCACCCAGGTTCACGCCCGACCTACTTTGAATGCCCATTAGGCATTGCTTTAGAACTGCTAGCGCTTTTCTTATGCATGATGATGATTATGATGAAACCCTTGCCCTTTGTACGACCATGTCCTTGATTGACCTACTACTACTACTATATTTATGCATGTTGATATGCTGAGCTTACTGTGCATGTGTTGGGGTATTGTGGTAGTTTTCTTGGTGTGTGTGGGGGAAAACCGGCAGGAGAAGGTGTTTTTGGGATACTTGGCTGGGGTGAGCTCAAGACAACCCGATCCGGGATCGGGAGCTAGGGATCGTCTTCTCGGGCGATGCCCAGTTTGGTACCTATGGCGGGTACACTATTTTAGGAGCATAGGTGTTGGGGTTTTTGTGATGACTTGGAGGATAGGAGCTCGCCGCGGTCTGAAACTGAGTGGGTCGCTTTGTTACATGGGACTTTCGTACACACCACCTCGCCAAGAGTGGGGATAGGGCCGTTTCGACCCTAGCAAGTGCGATGCCATACCTGCTAGTAGGATAGAGGGTATCAGTGATGAGGGTGTAGGGTGGTGTCCCTTCCCTCTTGGGCGCTCCCCGTGCGGCCACACAGGGGCTTGTTCACAGTTCTGGGGTGGTCCTTTGCGAAGGACTGCATCGAGGCCCAGATGCAGGATGGAATCATAACTCCTAGGTGTTCGTTCGGTTGGGTAGGCTCGGTCGGCCGTACACCGTCCGGGTGCTATTCCGAGTTGGGTACTGGTGTACACGCTCTGCAGAGTTTAGATCTATACGTATAGCCGTGTCCTCGGTTATGGACATGCCCGTTGTTTACTCCGACTCTTACATTTTGGGATTTCTACCTTCCCCCTTATAGGATGAGATTGTATGGTGAGCCGTGGTTGTATTCGGGGAGAGGAGAGTTGCTCCCTCTGCCTCATGGATCCGGGTGCAACCATTGAGGTGCGAGGAGTGAGAGTTCTCGCACCGACCCTAGATGGAGATAGGTTCTGGTGACGGTGATCTGGGTGACCAGGTGTAACTGTTTGCGGATGAGAGATGTGGGAAATGGTGGGAATATGAAGATATTATTCTTTTTATATTGATGCCGCTGCTGCATAGGAAACCCGGCCTCTACCTTGTTCCTCTATTTACCTTTAGAAGTAGGCCACTTAAAGCTTGCATACGGTTGGTGACGTGGACCTATCCCGATCCTTGGGGATAGCCCCTGAGCTTGCAGGGTACGAGTCAGACTTCGACAACAACGCCGACGGATGGTACGACTGAGGGGCACGTCGCTGCGCTCAAGGATGCCTGTGGGAGACAAATGAAGATGGAGACACCTTTTGGAAGCTAGCTACCGCTGCGTAGGCTCTTATTCATGTTATTCCGCTGAGAGGCGTGTATTGATGTACTCCATTATTTAGGATATGTAATAATATTCGTACTCTGATGCTTTATTTCGTTGTATAACTGTGATACTTACCTGTGATGAATACCTATGTGTGATAGCGTCTGATCCAGGGACTATCACGAGACAGAATGCTGGGTTTTCTGTTTCTGAAAACCCAGGGTGTTATAATCGGCATTCCGCGTAGATGTTTCTCATCCTCCATCTTCCATCTCTGAAGATGCTGGCATCATCAAGCCTCCTGGTTAAGAGGAGCCAGGCCCGCAATCACTGTCCCAGCGTGCTGGAGGAGGGCCTCGTGTAGTAGGTTAGAGTTTTCATCATTGAGGTCGAGGATCGCGTTCATGGCAACAACGATCTGAGCCGGTAGTGGGCCGTGGAACAAGCTGATAAATTCACACAGCAGCTCCTCGAAGGGGGCCAGCTTGTCAGCGGAGAGGCCCAGCTTGCGGCACAAGTTCCTTTGCGCACATTGCATCGCCAGTATTGTCGACTTCCTTGTCAGCCGAGCGCTCCGACACATGGTCATCTCGAAGGAGCGTTTCTGGCGGGTGCGGCACACCGCCGGCTGCGGCAGGAGCGGCACGTCCAGCTTGGTGAAAAGGGCATCAACGCCATTCACGGTGCCCTGTTGCGCGATCACCGTGTCCAGGGCTGGTGTAGTGTCTTCTAGCGTCCCTGCATTCTGGTCCGCAGGTGTTGCATCTGCCGATGTCGTCGTTTGGGCCATCTAGGCTAAAGTTGCATGAAGGAGTTGTGCCTCGAAGACGTCCAACACCTGTGCCACTGTAGTGGAAGATGGCGCTGGGGACAAGTCTGTCCGAAGGGTGGCGAACACACGCGAAACCAGCATCAGTGCCATCTCTAATCAATATGGTTGTTTCGCTTTGCAGCAGTGTTTAGTCCCAACTTGTCCCCCAAGGGGGAAGCATTGGCGATGTAGTCGTCTACACCTGTGGTCGTATCATAACGAGGGGTGGGGTAGAGGTGGACACCCATGTTGGGGAGGAGGTCAGAAACGCAGTCGCGAACTAAACTTGCAATGTTGTCGGTGTTGTTCCGTCGTCACAGCCGCGGTCAGCGTCGTCATCGTTGTTCACATTGTCCTGGTGTCGGGAAGGCCCCGGGAAAGCCGCCCTCTTGTAGGAGGAGGGATCCGGCCACACCATGTCGCGGTTTTTGTCATGGCTACCGTCACTCATTGGTCGCTTGTCGTAGCTGCCATCGCCCGACGGTTGCTTGTCGCGCTCGGTGCGTGCGCCGCAGGCCACGTATATATGTCGTCTCCAAGTCTGGCCGCTCATCATGCGGATCCCCAATGGTCGTGTCTTGTGACTGCGGTGGTGGTGGAGGTGGAGGCGGGGGGATGCTCGCTGCGTCTCGACACGCAAGTGGAGGAGACAGAGGCGGGCGCAGGATTTAGATCATGGGTATTCAAAATTACATGTGGCAAAAAAATTGATGACCTAAATTGTTCATAACATAGAATTATAACATCATCATTGAATAACAAAATTGATTATAACTTCAAATTGTTCAAAATATGACTGTGGCAAGGCGAGGTAACACTCTCCGGTTCAGGTTCAGACCTACAATTGTCGTAAATTCACAACTCACGAGCACCAGAATATTGACCAATTTAGCAAATTGCTATGTGTATTCAATCCCAATCTTACAGACAATAGTAATGCTCATCTCAATCCCAATTTCTCTGTCGACCAATGGCTTGGAAGTGGAAGGAATGGATGCTCCTATGCTTCCCTGTCCCTGCTCTGGCACGGCGGCACTGCTGGACTCAGACCTGGCCAGACTGGCCGCCCGTCACGGCGCCGCCGCCGACCGCCACCTGTGCGCTGTGCGGCCTGTCCACCTGTGACGCTGCACGCGGACGCGCAGGCGCAGCCTCGCAAGCCGCTGTGCGCGGCGCACCTCTAACAGATCTCCGCTGGCCATCAGTTGGTCCAGCAACCCAACCTCCCCAACCGCCGTCATCGCTCGGAATCCTCTCGCCTTCCGGACTCCCCATCGCCGCCGTCGGTCTGCTGTTAGGATTAGAGCCCCCAGCCGCCGCTACCCCCGTCCCTGGAAATGAATCGATTCTATTGAGGATTGACCTATGCCAGACGCTGTGTGTGTGCTCTCGGACAGGGGATTGGCCATTTTGGGTCATGGGCCAGCAGCGGGTTAAGGTAGAAGCGGCCCAGGTAGATGTTGAGGTGGGCTGTTTTTTGTTTAGATTCAATTTGAACCTGTCTATTTTGTTTTTTAATACATATACCTAAGTTTAGGTTATACATACAAAAGATATACTTGCCAAAATAATGCGTATTCAATTGAATACCTATGAATACACGTGGGCCCGCCCCTGGGAGGAGATCCGCTGTGTCGGCGAGCTTCGGCAGTCGTGTTCACGGTGCCCTGAGCGGCAGTACCAAAAACAGCGAACGAGTCCCAACACTCCACCGCTATATGCCCTTTGGAGAGACAGGCAGCGGCCCCAGATGATGCGGTTAAAGGCCTGGAGCACCGCGGTGGGTGCCCGGTATGAATGCGAAGGAGCTCTGTCATACCTTGAACAGTCTTCCAGACGGACGTCATGGCACCAAGGGCAGTTTGACACCACACGGAAGGAGCGGCCTTTGCGGTAGTTGGCATATATAGGTCCATCCCGGCTCCTGCGCAGCGTCCGTCGGGACATGACGAGCGGGGAAAGCGCTCCGAAGCCAGGCGATGTTGCACGCAGTCACTAAAAAGTTCTAAAGTATGGCAGCACATATATGCCGTCTTTGATTGTCGAACACATGATAACTCGTCTCAAAATTCATGGCAGAGGAACCACTTTAATTTAAACACTCAGATCAGGTCCACAATAATTGCTCATTTTGCATCTTGTGACTGTACGAAAGGCGTTCACAATGGCAAATTGGCAACCACGACCATGCATAACAGCATAAACAACACACATAAACACAAGAGAGGGACATGTCCACAGTTGAGGCTTGAAGCATACCCTGGTTGAGATTTGGACAAATAAAGATGCCAATTTTTATTTGGTTTAGTATTCATCATAGGTCACTTTCAAGTACTGCATGCAGTGACCACCTCAATAGGAAGCGGTGTGAAAGGCAGTACATGACCGTGACTCGTCATTTTGTGGTGTTTAGTTAGTTAAATTTACGTAAATAGATAGTATTAGAATAGTGCATTGAGATGAAATGTTGTGAAAAAACTACATGTTGAGACACATACTGTGAGAAAAAAATGTGACTCAATGTGACAGATGAATAGTGAATTGGAGTCCAAATTGAAAAAGGCCTAACTATATTGAAAAGTCGTGTTAGAATAAATGGGCCTAGAGCCATTTATTTTAATAATTAAAGAATTAAAGCTTATTGTTTTAATGCTAGGGAAAAATGAGAAATACCGTACGGGTATTTGAGGAGCTTTCAATTCGACTTATGAGGTAGACTCTCGGTGCATCTCTCGTGAAGTTGAATAAAGGAGAAAGGCGTGCCACACGTGCGCGCGCTCACTCGCCTCGCCGAGCCGAGGCCGAGCCGAGACGAGACGAGACGAGCGGTGGACGGATGTGATGCGGGGCGGGAGCACCGTTTTGGTGATTTGGTTTTCTCAAATCGCAGCCGTCCTGGTTCATCCCACGGCGTCCTCTCCGCGTCCCAGATCTAGATCTGGGCGCACCCCTCCGCGCCTACTGTAACACCTCAGGTGTTTAATTACCTTAATTAGTGCTAATGACCCTCTTAATTAAGTCAACACACTGTTGTGGTCAAAGCTTGGTCAAACCCTAGCTAAAACCCTAGTCAAACCCCTTGTCACTCCTTGTCCTTCTGGAACTTTTGCCGCGTTCTCCAAATTTCACCTAAACACTTCAAATTCTACCAATATAAAAGTTGTCCAGTTTTTCGAGGGACACAACTTTCATGTTGGATGGCATTCCAAATTTTGAGTGGAAAAGGGTGAAAAACTTGGTCAACTGTAGCTTTCACTATTCATCAGCGCCATGGAAAACTAGCAACTTTGCCTGCAGTTTATGCTCAAACCATTGAGTAAAACATAGGACAGCCTTTGTAAAAGTTGTAGAGGGGTCTTTGATCTACAACTTTGCTATTTACCACTTAGTGCACTTCAGTTCAAATTTTGGGAGAAAAACGCGGTCAACTCGGGCTAAACCAAACTGAGCAGACGCGTGTCGCGCCGCGACGTCGTGGCCGCGCTCCAGAGCGCGCCCGCACGCGCCGCGCCGCGCCGTACGCCGCCGTACGCACTCGTCGAGGCGGGCCCGTGACCCCCGGTCCGAGCGCCGCACCTCTCCCGACGCGCCTCCCTGCCACGCGGAGCTCCCGCACTCGCCACCCGGACCGCGCCGCCGTTTACCCGCCGGTCCGTCCGCGTCCGCTCTGCCGCGCGCATGCCCAGGCACGGCCGCCGTACTACGGCATTAACGCTGGGAATCCTTCACGACGAAGGCTTGGAGCCGCACCCCCCTCTCCCGGCTATAAATGGCGCGGTTGCCCCTCACGCGTGCGAGCGCCGAGCCCCGCCGTCCCTGCCAGTGCGGCCGCCGCCGTGGAGCCGCCTCCTCCGGCCTCTCCGCCGCAACCAACCACCCCTTGACCCTTCCCTAGGACTCTCTGGTGCTCCTCGTGCTGCATTTCGTACAGGCCGTGCGCTCTCCGTCGCCGGAGCCGAGCTGCCGCGGCCACCGAGCCGCAGCGCCGCCGCCCCGCCCCGCCCCGCCCCGCCGGCGTCCTTTCCGCCCCGTCTCCGGTCACGAAGCAAGTCTAGGTGAGCACCCGTCGCCGTCCACCCCTTCCTCGGCCACCTGCACAGCCGGCCTCGCCGGAATTGTGGCTGAGCCGCCGCCGGCCATGGCCGAGGGCCGCATTGCGAGCCCCAAGATCTTTCCGGGGGCCTTAACGTAAAACCAGGGACCTAGCTGTTAAACCGAGGGCATGGTTGTGAAAGGAAAATTCTTCCGGGGACTTCGGTGCAATTAGATTCTTAACTCCTTTTGACTTGGATCCAGCAACTTAGAAAATTCATAGAAAATCGTAGATAATTCAGAAAAATGCAAACTCAATTTTTTTGGATTCCTGGTGAAAAACACTACAACTTTTGTAAAGCATAACCATACTACTTCTTGATAGTTTTTGCATGAAAAATAGAAAGAGGAAAAACCTAGATCTGTTGTATCTCAAAATATACAGGTGCTCTATAGCTGAATTTTGGATATGTTGTGTGTTATGTCAGGTCTAGCTCCTTTACCAAAAATGGTACAAAGTTGTTAAGCAAATATTTTATTATGAATTGTTTTCTATTTATGCAGAATCTGTCTAAATGATTTTTGTAGCTAAAAATAATTAGATTCTTGTGCCCAACTTCTGCATGTTGTCTTTTTATTCCAAAATGCACCTCTGGTGAATTAATCACAATTTTATTTTTTGTCAGAGATATTTATTCTTGAAATATGCTTGATTTTCTTTGTAATTGCATAAGTCAAGATCTATAATGGTTCTAGGTGAATACATTGCATTCCTAGCTTAGTATTAGGCCAAAGTCCATGTGTGAGAAAGTTGGAACCATTTTGATGTGTATTTATTTTTGTATGTATTTATCATGTTTGGAATGGCTAGAGTTTATTATTTTCGGTATATTAATTTCATAGCTCTCATAAGTGTACATGTGTGTGCAGTGGCTTTGTATAGGTTTGTAATGCTTCATAACACACACCACTGAATTTTATTAAGTTGTTTTGTGAATAAAAGCTATGGTAGCCTTTTAAAGCTTAATATTAAATTGAATTGGAAAATCACCAAATCACACTTAATGACCTTGTGTGTGTGATGTGAATCATGCTATGAAGCTAAGTGACACAGCCTGGCTGTTTGGTGAAATTTAAATTATTTATCTACATAAATATGTACACAATCACTATCAAAAAGAATAAATAATAAAGCACCACAGGAAATTACTTTAATAGAAAGTTTAAACCAAATGTGTGTTTGTCAAGGTGAATGTGGTCAACCATGCACCCCATGGTTGTCATTTGTTGTTTGGTAATTAATCAAATTGGAAACCGTCAATTAAATCTTGCATTGCATCCTCGTGTAGATCTTCCCGACGGTAGCCGTACGTCTGTGCCGGAAGGAGGAGACGAAGGAGCTGACGGAGACGTGCACTACGTCGCTGTAGAGCAAGACCTGGACCAAAGTCCAGAAGGGCCCAAGGCCAACCTTGCCAGCGAAGGCAAGCCCCGGATCATTAACCCCTTTCTTTGAAAATTATGCAATTTATCCTTGCTATGCTTGTGCATTTACGTTTCAGGAGTTGACTTGAAACCCTAGATGCATGACCCCTAGGTACCTATGTTCTTATACTAGCATGCTAGGTCGATAGCTGCTATGCTATAGGACCGGTACAAGTCGAGTGATGTTCGTCACTCGCGAGAATAGGCTCTTATGTTGGAATCATAAGATCTTTATAAATGGATTGCTCATGTGGTAAGAGCATGGGATTTGGGCTCCGGTCCAGTGGCTTTCATAGGCTAAGCTTTTGAACGTACTAAGCACTTGCCGGGAATGGGACCGATAAACCTAGTACCTGATGGACACGGCAAGGGAACTTTTCCCTACTACCCTTAGGACACCTGGTGTGTCCCCCTGCCTGCAACAGTGGGGTACCTGTGCGAATCTGGGCGATCCGGCGTGACGTTCCAGTAAGCCCTGTACCGAAGACTGTAGGTCTGATCCCGATCCGGAGAAAGATGGGAACCGTCTGGTCGGTGTATACCCCGTTTCGTTTTTGTTGTAGTTCTTGGGGTATGCACCCTCCGTGTGTTTAGGTCCACCTTGCAAGGTTATAAATCAATCGATTGTCGGCCTCTCACCGTTATCCGAGACTGCTTAATCAACTGGCCATGATATCCCTTAATGGTGGAACTTTGTGAATATTACTGCTTGAATTAATTGTATTGTACAATTCTTGGTTGAATTAGTTGGCACACTTAGAAATGGTAATCAACTAGAACTTGTGCTAAAATATTGAAAGTAAGGACTTACTTTTTGTTGCTTTTCAGCAAAAGAACTCCACCGGCCAAACAGCCTCTCATGTCTAGAGTTTGGTGATGTAGTTATCACCCGACGGTTAAGTCTTGCTGAGTATTAGTATACTCAGCCTTGCTTTAAAACTGTTGTTGCAGGTGTTGTTTGACCTGGTGAGATTCCACCCGGCTGGGAGCTGGAATTGGTGGATGACGACGAGTGATGACATCACGGACGGCCTCCGGTGATGTTTACCGTTGCGCTAGTTTATTTATTTTCGCTGTTTTCAAACTCTGAACCTTTAATTATTGTCATGAACAATGGTTTGTAATACTTAAACCCCTTCGGGGCAGAATTGATTTAAATTGGTGTAGTGTACTCTGGACTCGCCTTCGCGTGAGTTTTAATGCATATTTGTCGATCCTTGTTGCTATGTAAGTGATTTCACCGGGCGTTAACCCGGCAACTAACGACAGGATGATACTTTATTATTGCTTAATGACCAAAGTGGATTGGTTTAGGCGATAGTACGGTATTTTCCTAGGCGGGTTGTCACAGCTGGTATCAGAGCGATTATATGCACCAGAGTCTAATTAACAACCTTAATCACTGGTTTCTGAATAAAATTTGCCAAGATTGTTTGAATTTGCAAAATACGTTGGTCCGTTAAGGATAATCTAGACCGAGAGGCCCTAGAGGGAAGTTTTGGGTTCTTTTAGGTGGCTTAAAAATCTATGGTTTATTTTGCTAACTTCCAGCACATTTTATTCCTGTCAGAACTTACTTTCTGTACAACCATACTAGTTCATCACGTTTTGCCATATGTGGTGGTACCACAGGAAAGTCCTGTGAGGGATGGATGGGACCTAATCCAAAGGGAACCCACCGTCGCGTCTGTGTCTCGCCACGTTTTGCCATACGTGGACGTTCCGCATTGTGAATATGCGAGGCAAGGATCCGCTTCATTCAAAAGGAGCGTATCTGAGGTTGGACGCTGTCCATGCAGCGATAAACGCATGGGTGCCGTTTCTATAGTGAACGGTAATGTATGTGGACGCTTTCATGAGTGCTGGCATGAAAGGTTCGTTGTGTTCTGTGATCTTCTGCAGGTACACTAACCACGTTTCGTAAGTCGCTAAGTGAGTACCGATAGTCTCGACTAGTTATTATAGGGAGAGACGTAATTGTTGCCTTGCCACCGGCACTAACTTCGATTTGGCTTAATTGCTTAAGTGAGGACGGATAGGTCGTTCTTGCATCATGATAAAAACCTGCTGGATAATAAAAAGACCACATGTGTTGTTCACCTTAAATAATGATCATAATAACGACAGTAACAATCTGTAATTCGAATCTAAAGTGTTGTTGTTGGACCGTCTAGTTGACCCTGTTGTCGTGACCTTTTCTCAGACCCGTTCTGCAGAGTCTCCGTATAGGAGATCTATACCCGAGTGCTCCATATCTATCCAAATCCTTGCTGAGAATCTTTTCTTGATCATAGGCTTCCAAGATCTCGGGCTTGCTCAGCTAGTAAACCTAGGTCTTGCCGTCTTTTCCGGAACACGTCACTCCGTATCTTGCACCTTTGCACCTTGTTCCTAAACCATCTAGCTTAACCCTTGAGTACCAAAATCTTGGTTCCATGAACCTACCAAGTTGCCAGAAAATTGTAAAAATTTTGGGAACTTCGGTTTTGGAATTTTGGAATTGTCATTTCGATGCAGTGCGGCTGTCTCGAGTCTGACTATTTGGTCAATTTGAGTTTTCGTCGTACATGTTCTACTTGTTGAACAAGCTTACGAATGTGTGACTAATGAAAACTCAAATTTTTCAGATGGTGGGCTCGACACGCAGCACTCCGAATGGTTTCGGTGATTCCAGTGGCCGCAACCAGCCGCCACCACCACCGGACCCGACATCAGTGGCTACTCAAACCGAGATGATGCGCCAGATTCTTTTATACCTACAGCAGCAATCGCAGCAGCAGCCCCATGGGAATCGAAATGATGCCCAAAGTCAAGTGACTGAATACTAGCACTTTCTAGAGATGAATCCACCGCAGTTCACTAAAGCAGAAGAACCCCTGGATGCTGATGCTTGGATTCGGGCCATTGAAGCCATGTTCGCGGTGTTTACCTTGCCATGTTCAGAAGGACACAAGGCTAAATTCGCGACATTGCAGCTTCATGGTTCTGCCTTGATGTGGTGGGAACACTACAAATCCATGCAACAGCCTGAGTATGAAATCACTTGGGAAGAATTCAAAAAGGCTTTCAGAGACCATCACATTCCTAAAGCACTTACCGATAGGAAAATGAGAGAGTTGTTGGCTCTCAACCAAGGGTCAGACACGGTGTACCAATATGCGCATAAGTTTAATAACCTCTGCCAGTATGGAGGATATCATGTGGATACAGACATGAAGAAGATGGAGCTTTTTCGCGAAGGCCTGAATAGTGAATTGTCTGGATGGCTGAATCTGGTACAATTTGACAGCTACCACATGCTAGTGAATAAAGCTATCTCACAAGAAGATGCCATGAAGAGGGCCCAAGCCGAAAGGAAAAGGAAGGCTAACTCCATGCCCAATAATGCGCAGCTTCGCAAGTTTCACATGGTACAGAAGACTCCACCGGATTTTCAGCAGGCTTTACATTCGGGAAGATGGACGAAGCAGTCCCAGGATCGATCTCAAGAGACTATTAATTTCCCTAAACCCCAACGACAGACCCCGCAGCTTACCGGACCCACACCTCCACCTGCGAGCAGTGGACGTCGTTGTGTCAAATGTGGTGACCCAAAACATTTTGCTAGGGAATGCCCGACCCGCAAACAGAGCAAGCCAAAACAGTCAAATCAGGGACTAGGTCCTAAGCCCAACAAACAAGGCAAGAAACAGAAGATCCAATTCCAGAAAGGGAAGCTCAATTTCACATCTGAGGCTAATATTATAGAAGGAGCACCAGTAATGATGGGCACGTTCTCTATCCGGGACAAGCCGGTAAAAGTTTTGTTTGATTCTGGTGCCACTAATAGTTTTCTTAATGGGAAGACTCGAGAAAGGTTAGAGCTTGAAGCCTACTCCATTAATAAGACCTACAAGATAACCACACCAGGGGGTGAAGTTGTTTCCAATCGTATAACTAGAAAGGTACCCTTGGTGATGGGTAGCAAGACGATTCATTCAGATCTTATCATCCTAGATTTGGAAGGTATTGATGTTATTCTAGGGATGGACTGGATGAACCGGCACAAAATTATTTTGGATATTTCCGAGAGAATGGTAGAGATCAACTCACCAATTGTTGGAGCCACGACTCTATACCTACCTTTCAGAGATGGTGTGAATCCTTGTTCATATGTGGCAATCACTTCTCAGCTAGAAGAAATTCCAGTGGTTCGAGAGTTTGCGGATGTTTTCCCCGATGAATTGCCGGGTATGCCACCCGACAGAGATGTCGAGTTTGTCATCGAACTTCAACCGGGCACAGCTCCTATCTCCAAAAGACCTTACCGTATGCCACCCAAGGAATTGGCAGAATTAAAGACACAACTTCAAGAGTTGCTAGATAAAGGTTATATTCGCCCAAGCTCTTCGCCTTGGGGTTGCCCAGCTCTATTCGTGAAGGAGAAAGATGGTAGCTTGAGGTTATGTGTGGATTATCGACCTCTCAATGCGGTAACAATCAAGAATAAATATCCTTTACCCCGCATCGATGTTCTTTTCGATCAGTTGGCTGGAGCCAAGGTTTTCTCCAAGATTGATCTTCGATCGGGGTATCATCAAATAAAGATCAGGCCATGTGATATTCCCAAAACAGCTTTCTCCACCCGATATGGTCTTTATGAGTATCTGGTGATGTCCTTTGGTCTTACCAATGCACCTGCTTATTTCATGTATCTTATGAATTCCGTATTCATGACGGAACTGGACAAGTTTGTAGTGGTATTCATTGATGACATCTTAATCTATTCCAAGAATGAAGAAGAACATGCAGAACATCTTCGAATTGTTTTACAACGTTTGCGAGATCACAAGCTTTATGCAAAGTTCTCCAAATGTGAATTTTGGTTGGATAGTGTGAAATTTTTGGGGCACACTATTTCCAAGGAAGGCATATCTGTGGATCCTAGCAAAGTACAGGAGGTTATGGATTGGAAACCACCCAAGACCGTACATCAAATCCGCAGTTTTCTCGGTTTAGCAGGCTATTATCGTCGTTTCATTCCGGATTTTTCCAGGATCGCTAAACCTATGACTGAACTATTAAAGAAGGGAGTCAAGTTTGTGTGGAGCGAAGATTGTGAAAAAGCTTTCCACACATTGAGGCAACATCTGACTACAACCCCAGTGCTAGTGCAGCCGGATAATTCTAAACCGTTTGAAGTCTTTTGTGATGCTTCGGGCACTGGTCTCGGTTGTGTTCTTATGCAAGAGAATCGAGTCATTGCCTATGCCTCACGATCGCTTCGACCCCATGAAGTGAACTACCCGACCCACGATCTTGAGTTAGCAGCGGTTGTTCATGCTCTCAAGATTTGGAGGCATTATCTTATGGGAAACCGCTGTAATATCTTCACCGATCACAAGAGTCTTAAATATATCTTCACTCAATCAGATTTGAATATGAGACAGAGAAGATGGTTAGAATTGATAAAAGACTATGATCTAGAAGTACACTATCATCCCGGAAAAGCCAATGTTGTTGCAGATGCTCTTAGCCGTAAGGTTCACTGCAACTGCTTAACTGTGGAATCGTATAGTGAGACTTTGTGTGAAGACTTGAGGAAGCTTCGATTGGAAATTGTAGAGTAAGAGAATTTGAATGCTATTTCTGCTGAGTCCAATCTATATGACAGAATCGTTTTGGCTCAACTCAATGATGAAGGCGTCCAGCTAATAAAACAGAAATTAGCGGAAGAAGACCCCAAATATAGTTGTTTCCGTAAGGATTCGAAAGATGTAGTGTGGTTTGAGCAACGTCTTGTAGTTCCTGCTAATCCGGAACTCAGAAAGGAAATTTTTGACGAAGCTCATCTTTCCAAATTATCTATTCATCCCGGAAGCACCAAGATGTATCAGGATTTGAGGAAAAACTTTTGGTGGTCAAACATGAATTTAGACATAGCTAAATATGTGGCAGAATGTGATACTTGCCATCGAGTCAAAGCCAGCCACTTGAAATCAGCTGGTGTACTTCAACCATTGACCATACCTTTGTGGAAGTGGGATGACATAAGTATGGATTTTATTGTGGGTTTACCTCTGACCGCCAGAAAGAAGGATTCTATCTGGGTTATAGTGGACCGACTGACCAAGACTGCTCATTTCATCACAGTGCACACCACTTACTCCGTTCAAGATTATGCAGAGCTCTATGTCGATCAAATTGTGTGCTTGCACGGGATTCCCAAAACCATTGTTTCTGATCGAGGTACTCAATTTGTGGCTCGTTTCTGGGAACAATTACATGAATCTTTGGGAACCAAATTTATTCGTAGTTCAAGTTATCATCCTCAGACCGATGGTCAGACCGAGCGAGTCAATCAAATTGTGGAAGACATGCTGAGAGCAAGCATCATGCATTTTGATAAGAGTTGGGACAAGTGTCTATCTTTGGTAGAATTCTCTTATAACAATAGTTATAGCTAGTTTGAAGATGGCACCATTTGAAGCTCTTTATGGACGAAGATGCCGAACTCCTTTGAATTGGTCAGAAGCCGGGGAGCGAACGCTCTTTGGCCCAGATTTAGTTAAAGACGCAGAAGAGAAGGTGAAAGTGATCAGAGAAAACTTGAAGTTAGCTCAAATGAGACAAAAGAGTTACCATGACAAAGGGATAGCACCCCGACACTATGAAGTGGGTGATTACGTATACCTCAAGGTTTCACCGACCAAAGGTGTACAGAGATTTGGCGTCAAAGGGAAATTAGCCCCACGCTATATTGGCCCATATGAGATCATCGAGGTATGTGGACCAGTCGCTTATCGCATCCGACTTCCGGATCGATTCTCGACTGTGCACAATGTGTTTCATGTGACACAATTGAAGAAAGGCGTGAAGGTACCCGAGACAGAGGTGATCACGGAAGCGAATGCTTGGATCGAGCCAGATTTTTCAGTGGTTGAGCATCCGTTGAGAGTGCTAGATCAAAAGAAAAGAAAGACCAGGAGACATACCGTGAAGATGTACAAGATACAATGGAGTCACCATACTGAAGAAGAAGCTACTTGGGAGACTGAGCTTTTTCTCAACACCAAGTATCCGGGTTTTCTTCAATCGCGAAACGGTAAGAACCTTACCCTACCTTTGTCTGTAATTTCCGAATCTCGGGACGAGATTCCTTTTAAGGGGGGTAGGCTGTAACACCTCAGGTGTTTAATTACCTTAATTAGTGCTAATGACCCTCTTAATTAAGTCAACACACTGTTGTGGTCAAAGCTTGGTCAAACCCTAGCTAAAACCCTAGTCAAACCCCTTGTCACTCCTTGTCCTTCTGGAACTTTTGCCGTGTTCTCCAAATTTCACCTAAACACTTCAAATTCTACCAATATAAAAGTTGTCCAGTTTTTCGAGGGACACAACTTTCATGTTGGATGGCATTCCAAATTTTGAGTGGAAAAGGGTGAAAAACTTGGTCAACTGTTGATGTTGAAGAGAAGGCGAGAGCAGAAGACACACGTGGAAAGGGAATAACCGGTCCTTCAAGTGCAAATTTTGTGCAGAGGGGTAATCCCAAGTTCCAGAATAAGAGGAAGAAGCCTTCACAAAACCCGCCCAAGGCTAAGCAAGCCGACGGGCCAGACAAGAAGAAGAGAAAGCCGGGGGCTTGCTATACATGTGGCAGTCCGGATCACTTTGCTGCAAAGTGCCCGGATCGCAAGGATCGCAAGGGCCCGAAAACCACGAACATGGTTGTTAGCGAGGGTGGAGGAACATCGGGGTACGGTAATTTCTTACCTACAGTTCTTTCAGTGTGCTCTTCACCAGAGTGGTGGGTAGACACCGGTGCTAATATTCATGTATGTGCTGACATTTCTATGTTTTCTTCTAACCAGGTCGGGGGGGACTGGCTCCTTGCTGATGGGGAACGATGCCCATGCGCGTGTTCTTGGTGTTGGTACGATCACTTTGAAGTTCACTTCGGGGAAGACCATACAATTGAAGAATGTGCAGCATGTACCTACCATCAATAAGAATCGAGTCAGCGGGTCTCTACTGTGTAGAGATGGCTTCAAATTAGTCTTCGAGTCGAATAAATATATCATTTCTAAGTTTGGTACTTTTATTAGAAAAAGCTATGATAGCGGAGGCTACTTTTATTGGTACTTTTATTCTGAAGTTCACTTTGTCGAATGATAATAAAGTTGTGAACCATGTGTTTAATGATGATGAATCAAATGTTTGGCATTCGAGGCTTTGTCATGTTAATGTTGGTTGTATGATGCGCCTAGCTAGTTTGAGTTTAATTCCGAGATTTACCTCTGTCAAAAATTCTAAGTGTCACGTATGTGTTGAATCAAAACAAACTCGCAAGCCACATAAGGCTGCTGAGGCGAGAAACTTAACACCACTAGAATTGGTTCATTCCGATTTGAGCGAAATGAACGGTGTGTTGACAAAAAGTGGTAAATGATATTTCATGACTTTGATAGACGATAGCACTAGATTTTGTTACATCTAGTTGTTAAAATCAAAAGGAAGCATTGCATTACTTTAAAATCTATAAAGTTGAAGTAGAAAATCAACTTGAGAAAAAGATTAAACATCTAAGGTCTGATCGAGGTGGCGAATACTTCTCAAATGCTTTTGACTCATTCTCTGAGGAACACGGTATTGTTCATGAGAGGACACCGCCCTATTCACCCCAATCCAATGGGATTGCCGAAAGAAAAAACCGCACACTGACTGACTTGGTGAATGCCATGTTAGAAACTGCGGGACTATCTAAGGAATGGTGGGGTGAGGCGATATTAACAGCCTATCATGTCCTGAACCGTGCACCTATGAAGAATAAGGAAGTAACACCATTCGAGGAATGGGAGAAGAAGAGGCTAACTCTTTCATATTTACGTACATGGGGTTGCTTGGCCAAAGTCAGTGTGCCAATCACCAAAAAATGTAAACTTGGACCGAAGACGGTGGACTATGTCTTTCTAGGTTATGCTTTTCACAACGTCGGATATAGATTCTTGGTAGTACGATCTGGAGTGGCCGACTTGCTTGTCGGCACAATTATGGAGTCCAGAGACGCTACATTCTTTGAGAATATTTTTCCAATGAGAGATGAAAGTTCATCTAGGTAAGAATCTGTCGAGAAGGACAACTCCACCGAGCCGATGGAACTCGATGAGCCTACACTTATTGAGCATCCTGAGGAGGATAACGATGAAGTTCCTAGGAGGAGCAAGAGATAAAGGACAGAGAAATCCTTTGGAGATGATTTCATCGTACACCTCGTAGATGACACTCCTAAGACCATTGCAGAGGCCTACTCCTCACCTGATGCTGACTATTGGAAGGAAGCAGTGAGGAGTGAAATGGACTCTATCATGTCGAATGGAACTTGGGAGGTCATTGAGCGTCCCTATGGGTGCAAGCCCGTGGGGTGCAAATGGGTGTTCAAAAAGAATCTTAGGCCCGATGTACTATTGATAAGTACAAGGCTAGACTTGTGGCCAAGGGTTACACTTAGAAAGAAGGAGAAGACTTCTTCGATACTTACTCACCAGTCGCTCGATTGACTACCATAAGAGTACTACTTTCTCTGGCAGCCTCTCATGGTCTTATTGTTCATCAGATGGACGTTAAGACAGCTTTCCTAAATGAAGAGTTGGAAGAGGAGATCTATATGGATCAGCCGGATGGATATGTAATAAAGGGTCAAGAAGAAATGGTGTGCAAGCTGGTGAAGTCTCTCTATGACCTCAAGCAAGAACCTAAGCAATGGCATGATAAGTTCGACAGAACTTTGACATCTGTTGGCTTTGTTGCAAACGAAGCTGACAAATGTGTGTACTATCGCTATGGTGGGGGAGGAGTGATTTTGTGTTTGTATGTAGATGACATACTTATCTTTGGCACGAGCCTTGATGTGATCAAGGAAGTCAAAGACTTTCTATCTCAAAAGTTTGAGATGAAAGACTTGGGAGAGGCTGATGTTATCCTTAACATAAAGCTAATCAAGGGAGAAAATGGTGGGGTGACTCTATCACAGACTCACTATGTTGAGAAGATGCTGAGTCGGTTTGGCTACAACAATGCTAAACCCGCCTCAACTCCTTATGACGCCAGCTTGGTTCTAAAGAAGAACTTGAGGATAATGGTGGATCAGCTGAGATACTCCCAGATCATTGGTTCTTTGATGTATCTGGCTAGCGCCACGAGACCTGACTTGCATATGCAGTTAGTAAACTGAGCCGATTTGTTTCAAACCCGGGCAGTGAACACTAGCATGCTCTCGAGAGGGTAATGCGCTATCTAGTAGGAACAATGAACTACGGAATTCACTATTCCGGAGACACCAAAGTCTTGGAGGGATATAGTGATGCAAATTGGATTTCTGATCCTGATGAGTTAAAGGCCACAAGTGGATACATGTTCACACTTGGAGGTGGCGCTGTTTCCTAGAAGTCTTGCAAGCAGACCATTCTAACAAGGTCAACAATGGAAGCAGAACTCGCAGCATTAGATACTGCCACTATCGAGGCTGAGTGGCATCGTGAACTCCTAATGGACTTGCCGATAGTTGAAAAACTGATACCGGCAATTCTAATAAACTGAGATAATCAAACTGTGATTGTCAAAGTGAACAGTTCAAAGGACAACATGAAGTCATCCAGACATGTCAAGAGGCGGTTGAAATTTGTCAGGAAAATGAGAAACACTAGTGTCATAGCGTTGGATTACATCCATACGGCTAAGAACCTGGCAGATCAATTTACAAAGTGTCTATCACGTATTGTGATAGACAATGCATCTATGGAATTGAGCTTGAGACCCACGTGAGTCTTTCCATAGTGGAAACCTGTCCTATGTGATCGGAGATCTCGTGAATTAGGATGGCGAAACAAGCTATGTTTTGACTGAGAGAAGAGAATCTTTGATAAGGCTCGGTCCATGGAAAGATGCATTTCTCTTCAACACTGTATGGTAGGCTGGTATGTATACCTTAATGTGTTCCAAGTGGCTTCCATGAAACAAGGCAGTTGTTTCTTTGAAGCAAAGACCTAGTCCTACAGTATGTCTTGGAGAAGCACACCTATATGAGTCAGACTACTGGTCATAGTCTATGAGATTTGGGTGATCTCTAAAAACTCATGAAGAGGCACGGAGTATGACCCATAAACTCCAACCCGCAGGGATGCTATGTGCAGCCAAGTATCAGTAATGGACTCTGGCCAAGCTTAGATGCACAAAACTGACAATTCAAGGCATAGTCCATTGTTCAGTTGCAAATAAGTGTAACCTGAGTTCCTAGTGAATGTTCAACTTAACACCCCACCGTAGTATTGGTATATCAAAACAGAAAGGGAAAATGAGAGCATTTTCAATGTGACTTATAATTCTTGGTGGGGATTGTTAGAATAAATGGGCTTAGAGTCATTTATTTTAATAATTAAAGAATTCAAGCCCATTGTTTTAATGTTAGGGAAAAGTGAGAAATACTATACGGGTATTTGAGGAGCTTTTCATTCGACTTATGAGGTAGACTTTCGGTACATCTCTCGTGATGTTGAATAAAGGAGAAAGGCGTGTCACACGCACACGCGTGCTTGCTCGCCTCGCCGAGCCGTGACGAGACGAGACGAGCGGTGCCGTCAGTCGGTCGGACAGATGGACGGATGTGATGTGTTGCGGGGAGCACCTTTTTGCCGTTGGGAGGGAATAATCCTTTGTAATATTCTCAACGGTGATTTGGTTTCTTTAACCGCGACCGTCCAGGTTCATCCCACCGCGTCCCAGATCTAGATCTAGACGCACCCCTCCGCGTCTGCCCGCCTATATAAGGCACCCCTCCTCCTCCCTCTCAACCCGCCCCATTCACAATCAGGTACTCCTACTCAGGAGATCTCTCCCTTCTCCCTCTCTGTCTGCTGCCTTTTTTGCATTCCCATCGTCTGCACCGCGCGCACGGTACCGGCGAGAGCAGAGCCTCCGGAACCTCGTCCTGCTGCTGAGATCCTGCACGGGGTAGGTGGGCGATAAGGTTTTTGGGGAGCGTCTTGACGCGACTGCTCGCTCCCTGTACAACTACTTCGTCTACTTCCCAGTGACCGTTCGACTCCACTACGATCATCTTCCTGCACCGACCTCGTACGACTACATCAACCAAGGTCACATGGCTGATCCTAGTGATGACGGGACATCGGATGACTCCATCACCCTCCCTCCTATTGAGTACATCCTAAAACTCATATTCATATTTATTAGTTGTATATTCATGAATATGTTTATGTTTAATTGTTGTTTAAATATGAATACTTGCACATGGATTGTTTCATTCACCATCATATTAGAATATCAATTTAATTATAAAATTAAAATATATCGGAATATTGCTTATCTTCTAACAAGTCGTACATAACCATTGATAACTTTCCACAAATTCCATCGTATGGGTAGTTTCTTTCTTTTTAATAATGAATAATTTATTTCTGGCTTCAAATATCTTCTTCTTCGGGAAGTGTATCAGAATTCAGACCACACCACAGTTATTATAAAAGTTGCTACAGCTACAAAATTAAGCGCATATGTTGCAACAAGCATGTAACTAAGACATCAAAAGTTTTGATGTACAGCAGAAAAATAAACAACTAAAACGAGAAGAAGAAATTAAAAATCTCTAGCTTTAGCAATAATTCTTCTTTATTCACAGCTTTTCGTAATTAATGTCAACTCCAAACCAACCAATTTCATCACGACTCAGATGAACGCATTAACTAAAGTACGAGTCAACTCCAACATAAGAGAAGAGAAAATCACTCCATCTATTTACTTGAAGCTCTAACCACCAATCCACGACGGTCGCTATCATCACCTCCACGGAGCCATGTCAACATGTAAAGATATACCCATAATAACCGTTGAAGAGTTCGAATTTTTTTTCTCTCGAACAACGTGAAGAGTTGGAATTGGAAAAACGCAGTACATATAAGAAGTGAAACTACAACATACAAAACTCCTCCAATGTGACAGCGGTGTCCTGCAAAAGGTCCTGAACCGGTAAAAATAGCGGCTGGTGCAAAAAAAAACTTCTGCAGCGGTACCCTGGAAATAGCACGTTATAATTCAGGTTGTGCGCTCGCTCCTGTAAATGTGGCGTGCGCTCGCCTCCTCCTCCACCCCCGTTCTACCCTTTCTCTCCCCACCGCGGCCCGTCTCCTCCTCTGCGCTCTCCTCCCAGGGGCCAGCCCCTCCCTCTTCCTTCCCTTCCTTCCCCTCCTCTCCGCTCTCGGGCGCGGCAACGGGAGGTAAGCCGCAGGCCCTGAGCCGCCATCACGGCCTCCCACGCTACTCCAATGCCGCCGAGCCGCCGAGGCCATCTGCCTCGCCGTTGCTCGCTGCATCGCGAGGGTCGTCGCGAGGGCCGCCGCTCGCTGCGTCGCTTCTCCTCCTCCGGATGGCGTCGCGGGCGGGGACGGGAGGCACAGTAGCGTCCCAGTGTTCGGAGCCCCGATGACTCCACAGTGAGGAGCTCCAACGCAGATCTGCACGCCGGCGGCCAGCCGTAGAGGAGAGAGGAGAGAAGGCGTCGGTAGAGGAAGGACCCGGGGAGCAGGCGGATGGCAGGGCCAAGGCCAGCGGCGGCAGATCTGACCTGCTCCAGCGTGCGCACTGCGCAGAGCACGTCGGCGAGTGCAATGCGAGCGTGGCCGGCCTCGGCATCCTGCGCCCAAAGCTTCTCCTCGACAAGACCGAGAAGCAGGGCGAGGACACGAGGAGGTCCTCCTCGGCATCCCCGCCGCTGCCGTTGCACCTCTCGCCCACGAGGTGGACACTCGTGCGGGAGCACGGAGGAGCGACGAAGATGACCTGTCGCCGCAGGCGGAGTGAGGAGTCGAGGAGGGGTGGTGGGAGCTCGCCGTGGCCATGCGTGTCGGATCTGTCGTCCTCAGTCCCGGCCCCCGCGCTCGGTGCAGCCCGCCGCCTGACCCTGCGCAGCTGGCCGTGCTGCAGCGCCAATCCGTCGCTGTTCCCGCCCCCCGGTCGGTGCGACGGGCTTGACGGGGCCGTCGCCCATGGCGGCGGCGGCGAGGGAGAGGAAGAAGAGGTGTGGGCGTAGGTGGAGGGGAGGAGCGGGCGGAGGACGCCGCCGCTGGCGGCGGCGGGGCAGAGGACCACGGTGACTCGGTCCTCGGGCAGCGGAGGGAGGAGATGCCGAGGCAGAGGAAAACAGATGGAGGAGGAGAAATACAGGTCACCACTGCAGATAATCATGATTTGGAGGGTGAAATTTTTCCAAGAACCCTCCAAATATTGCTTTAGGGGTTGAACTTTACAGTCTACCGCTGCGGATAGCCTAAGAGCATAATGATAGTTGCCGCTGCCATTTACCGATTTGGGGCAAAGTTTCCACCAAATGACCTGATAATGGGCGGGAAGGAGAGGGACAAGCTGTGAATAGTTTAGAGTGGCCGACCAAGATTCCATTTTGGAAATTACGAAAAGGAAGCCCGGCCTTTCTCTTATATATGGGAATTTTTTTTATATTTAATTTTCGACGATTTTCCGAAAATAAATAGCCGTTTCAAACATTGTCAAAAGTAGTCTCGAACCGCCATTTAAACTGGCGGCAGGAACCTGCCGCCGCTTCAAACGGCGGCAAGCCCTGTAACCACCGTTTGAAACGGCGGTAAGGACTTGCCGCCAGTTCAAGTGGCGGCAACACTAACCGCCAAACAACGAGGCGGTTCCTCCCACCATAGCGGGCGGCAGGTCGGCAGGGGCTGACGGCTGGGGTTGGCGGTCAACCGTCACGTCACACGGCGGTAAGTCAGGGCCTACCGCCATGCGAAACGACGGTAGTTTTTTTAATGAAATGGAAATGACATCATCTAAATTAAAGATAAATCACCGACGAAATTGCAATGGCATGCACGACACAACTCTAATCCTAACATGCCTTAGGGAATTTAGATACTGGATTACATTCGAAAACTAGTTGTACGAGAACTGGCCAGAGGGCAAGGAGCCGGCGCCTGAGGACTGCTGAGACGGCATGTAGTACCCCGGTGGTGGTGGAAGTGAAGGAAGAGGAGACCAATCTCTCATCTTCGCGTGGCATTCACAAGTGCAAGTCACACAAGAGCAGCACTGGTTGTCGGCTGGACGATCTGGAGAAGCAAGTGCTTCGTCCAGGCGCCGCTGCAGGTTGTAGATGACGATGTCGTGGAGGTAGTTGATGTAATCCTGATAGGGGTCAATGGCTGGGGGTCCACCATTGCGAGAAGCCACAGTTGTCATCATCGTCGGAGAACTGAAAAATACCCAAAAAAATGTTAACAAACCAAGCATGGTTGATGAACAAATATCATTTCCATAGCTTACCCTTGCTAGTGGGCAGTGCCAGAAGCGACGACCGTAGTTGCCCCAGCCCTCGTAGACTTGCATCACGCAACGCTCACCGTGTGAACATGTTGGCCACAACACCGGTTTGTTAGGTGCGTAGCTTCTAACTTCACGCATGGAACAGAAGTCCTTCTTTTGCAAGACTGGAAATTCCCCCTTGAACTCTGGATCTTGCTCCTCCCAGAACTCAGGACCACACCCATATTCACCTCCACTCCCGGAAGCCATTGCAGTTTGTTGTGAAGAGGCATCGTAGAGAAGGGTCATATATGTAGAAGAAAGGTGAGTGGTGGGTCCTTCGATCCGTGGGAAGGGAATCAAAGCAGTGACTCTGAGGAAACACACCCTAGCAGTAGGGTACTGTAGCGTTGTGGGCCCTTAGATCCGTGGGAGAGGAAATTTGCAGTGACTCAGAGAAAACACACGAACCCCATATTCAAGCTCCACGAGGATGAGAGGTACTTTCCGTTCTACGATTTCGAGTTCACAGAGAAGCTCCTCTGGATGATTTCGTGGTTTACAATTCATACAATCCGACTACGCTGCTACTACTCTAGGTCTACTGAGTACAACGAGGGTATTTCCCCTTCCTAATGGCATCAGGTCCAGCTTCCTTGGCCCGTCGGGCCCTCTCCCTCTTCCTCTCTCTATCTGCTTCGCGGGCCGGGCCTCTTCACACTCTCTCATCTGCTGGCGAACGCGAATTTCCTCCTGTTGTTGTTTGCGTTTTTCCTCTTGTTTTTCCGCCTCAATCATGCGGAACCACCTCTCTCTTGCATCACGGGCCGTTGACTCGACGTACTTCTTGTCGTCGTCAGACTGCTCGGTATCGAGCCACTGCATGAAATCACAAAGAGGAGGTGGACTCTTTTTGAAAAAAATATGTTAGTAATAAATTAAAAAAATTGAAGAATGAATAATCGAGAATTGCACGAATTTCTTACTTTGGGTCTATCATTGCGGTTCAATGGCTTGATCGGGTCGTGTGCATAGTTGGCGCACATGAAGAACCGCATCCCGTAAGTGTACCCCAGAGCCTTGCACTTGACAACCTTGCAATTGTCACTACATTAGCACATAGGAGTGTGGATCCCCTTAGGCACCGCAACCACCTCTTTACTCGTAGTGAGCAACTCCAAGTCCAAGTCAGGACCTGAGGCAGCCATTCCCAACCTGCAAAACAAGTTATTATTTGGATGTTAGCACATGAGGAAATCCAAATATTGTAACGAAATTAAAAAAATGCAGTAAAGAAATATCATTCTAATTAAGGAATACTGGTTCAATTATTACAACACAATTAAAATAGGATCTAGTTCGTACATAACAATTACACTATTATTATAACACCATGATTCAAACGAAATAGCATTTTAGATATTACACCGCTGCGAAATAAGACATTATTACAAACAACTCAGCGAAATAAGACAACTAAACTCAATGCATTCCTTCATTGCGGCGGCTACGACGTCCACGTCCACGTCCCGAAGGTGCAGTTCCACTAGCCGAAGGTTGGGCAGCATCATCCGCGTTTGACGAACTAGGTGCATTGCAAGCGTACATTGTTGCAGTGCATTTCTTGTAGGTGTGTCCTGGGTTGTTGCACTTTGAACAGAGTGCCACTGAACGACCAGCTTCAGCTTCATCCATGTTGTTCCTGATCCTCTTCTTCTTCTGTCGACCAACGCCTTGGCACAATTCAGGATTTGGATCGGGTATGTATGTTGCATTTCCTTTGGGATCTTCAATGAACGAACTGATGAAGAGATGGCCCTCCAGAGTGTGGTTCCAAGTGTCCAGGATGGTTTGCTTCAAGTAGTACCTAGACACGTACCGACCCCAGTGCCAACCTTTAGTTCTGAAACATGCAGCGAGCACATGACTGCAAGGCTTGTGTAGTAGCTGTGGTTTGTGGCAGGAGCATGAGCACGTCGTGTTGCCTAGAACCACAATTTGCCTCCTTCTCTCATTACCTGTTTTCTGTGATTTGGCTCTGCACTGGACCAGATACTTCCACCTAGTATCAGAGGCACTTGCACGGTGTATAGGCTCAGGCTCTGCTCGGTGACTCAGAGCCTTCCTTTGTTTTGTGTCCAGGTACTCAGTCATTGCTGTGGAGTACAATTTCTGAGTATCAGCCATTGCTGTGTGTGCTTTATTTGCATGCTCATAAAAGTACTTCATTGTGCGGTACAGGAAGAACTCAATGATGCCAACTAAAGGATAACACCTGGCCCCACGCAAGACTGCGTTGTATACCTCAGCAAAATTAGTGGTCTTGATCCCAAACCTTACACCTCCTGTGTCGTGCAAGAGACACCATTTCTCCTTCGGCTCATTCTCAATCCACTGGCTGAAGGTCTTCACTGCACGTCCCCTTCTCCTTCTCACATTAGGAGCATCTAACCCAACGTCCTCAAGAGTAATTGGCTCTTGCCCCGGTTCAGGATTGACTGGTTTCTTTGCTATTTCTTCTGATGCTTTCTTTGTGAGTTCATCTAGTTTTTTCCATATCTCATTGAACTTCCTCTCCTGATTCTGCGAGCATAACCGTTTGAACTGTTCAGTCAGTTGCTTGTTCTTGAATTGGCTGTGGAAGTTTGCTCCCATATGCCTAATGCACCATCTGCTATGAACATCGGGCCACTGGGCTGCTCTGTTTCTTTCTTGGCTACCCTCTTTGATGTCATTCATCGCCTGCAAAATTCCTTTGTGCCTATCATGTATGACACACACGTTTGGCACCTCCTTCACCACCATCTGCTTCAGCCTCTCCAGAAACCAGTACCAACTATCACCATTCTCTCCCTCCGCAAATGCAATAGCCAATGGCAACAACTGATTGTTGCCGTCTGCTGCCACCGCTGTCAAGATTGTGCCCTTGTATTTCCCTGTCAAGAATGTGCCATCTATGCAAATGACGGGTCTACAATGTCTGAATGCCTCAATGCAGGGCCCCAATGCTAAGAATGACCGCTGAAGAACAAGCTTGCCTGGCCTAGCTACCAAAGGATATGTCTTGATGTCATAGTAGGTGCCAGGATTTAACAAAGCTATTGTGTTCAGCAAGGCTGGTAAATTATTGTAGGATGCTTCGTAAGTACCCCACCTCATCTCCATAACCTTCTTCTTCACCCTATATGTTTTGCCACAGCTGATCCTGTACCTAAATTTCTCCTCAATGGCACAGATAATGGACTTGGGCTCATAAGCTGGATTCTCCACAATCTGAGAGTACATGTGGTTAGCAACAAATCCGGCAGTCAAATTCCGGTGACTTGCATTGAACTGGTCAAGTGTACATGTGTGATCCACAACTATACTGATCTTCCAGTAATCTTTCCACTTGCCCTTGTAAGCATGCACTCTAAAAGGACAGTCGGGCTTCACACAACGAACATCATACACTGCTGGAGAACTCTTCAATACCCTAAACTCCCTATTCAAGGTCAAGGTGGACCACCTCTTCACTGCATCCTTAAGCTCTCCTGAATTTGCATACAGAGCTCCTTCGCACACCTCATTCTCCTGGTACTCCCAAGCCACATTCACACTAGGATTTACAGTAAGTTGTGAGAAATCATAGCTCTCCCAGTCACTTGGCATAATGGATTCATCCTCATCATCTGAGGAGTCATCTTCCAATGCACGTTCATAGTCATCGATCTCTGCATTGAACTGCCTCATTACTTCAGGGTCTTCTTCTCCCCCATCAACCACACCAATTGCTTCATCCCCCTCTTGTTCTTCCTCTGCACCACCATCTTCCTCCCCACCCTCTTCCTCCTGTCCTCCCTCTTCCTCCTCTCCCCCATCTTCCCCCTCTCCCCCATGATGGCTACTCTGGCCTAGACCCTCTGCTTCCTCATTCAGTTGTACATTCGGTAGAAACTGGACAAGCAAAACCACCGGAGCACCAATTGTGCATGCACTCCTGACATAACGCCTCCAATTTTCAGTACCTTCTAAGTGCATAAGCTCCCAAATCACTGGTTGACTTCTGTTGAACACACCCATCACCGAAAGTTTCCATTGCTCTTCATCTTTCCTGAATGCCTTGTACAGCCAGTTGGTTATGACCCCCCAAGGTCTTTCTTCGGCTCTTGTAAGGTCTCTTGTCACTATTTTAAACAGTGACAGATCAACTCCTTCGGGACCATATCTAATTTCCCCAGATCCATAAAACAATTGAACCCAGACTGTCTGTGACATCCCTGATATCATATAGTGTAAAAATACTTGGATTAACTACTAATAGTACTATGCAAGTAAGTAAAGTAGTTTTCGGCAATAAGGTGTTTCTAAATTAACTACTAAAGTAATGCAGGTAATTAAGGCATTTCCTGAATATCTACGCTAATTAAAGAATTGCTAAACTATTTTCTGAATTTCTACGCTATTTTCTGAATTTCTAAAACTATTTTCTGAATTTCTAAAACTATTTTCTAAATTTCTACGCTAATTCTAGTATTTTTAAACTATTTTCTAAATTTCTAATATACTTTCAGAAGTTCTAGAAATATTACCAATGAAACGGAAGAGCTTCTCTCCCGGATGCTCCTTCTCTTCCGTCAAATGACGAATGGACTGAGGAGTGAGTGAGCTGGGATGAGCTGGGAGGAGGAGGTGCACCTGCTTTTATAGGTGGAGGGGCACTTACCGCCTTCTGATTTGGCGGTAGGGACGGCCTACCGCCGGTTGAAATGGCGGTTGGACCTGCCGCCATTTCACGCGGCGGTTCGTCGGTCAACCGCCATTTCCTTTGGCGGTTGCTCCAACCGCCGAACCAACTGGCGGCTGGTTCACGCGCTCTACGGCCACGTCACTACCGCCGTTTCAAACGGCGGTTACAGAGCTTGCCGCCGTTTGAAGCGGCGGCAGGTTCCTGCCGCCAGTTCAAATGGCGGTTCGAGGCTACTTTTGAAATGTTTGAAACGGCTATTTATTTTCGGAAAATCGTCAAAAATTAAATATAAAAAAAATTCTATATATGGCCCAATACTCTGAGTGGCCCATCTAAACAGTTATGCCTAGTGAAAAAAGCGGGGCCACTACAGCCACATCATGAGAGCGGCAGTAGGGGTGATAGGCGAAGCCACCGATGGGGGAGGTGAGGTTGTGTCAACACTCAACAGCTTGCAGGCGGCGAGCAGAATGCACGAGCACGACGTAAGTGCGGAAGCGGAGGCTCACACATTGGGAACAAACGGCAGCGGGTGAACATGAATAATGGCTCCCATGGCGTGGCTTCCGATCTCGCGATAGACTCCGAAGGTACGTACCTGAGGAACGGCAGATGCGCGCGAGGTGCTCGACGAAATGCCTCCCAGGGCAACAGGGACAAGAGGATCATATGTCAAGGTAATCCAAGATCTGCTTAATTTACTTGCCATTGATTCAGCTGCTTAATTAGTTTATTTGTGCACCGAACAATATAATCCGTCTTTGCCCTCGCCCTAAGCGCTGGCTGTGGACAAGCAGCCTTCGTGCCGGACGGCAATAATCCTTCCAGTGCACAGCGCCGCCGGCCCCTCGTCGCCATGACCGGGCGAACAGCACCTGCGCGCCACACTGGGCCGCGGCCTGCTCACCCACGAGCCAAGGGTGTGGTGGTCACTTTAATTTATTTTAATACAATCTAACTGAATCGGTCAATTGGAGTACAGTAGATGGGAAAAGGGTGCCCCCCCCCCTCCCCCCCCCCCTCTTTTTTTTGTTGTCTGTTTAGAATCACACTGATTCCACATAGAGCATTGCAATCATATCTCTAATTGTGTGGGAAAAGGTGAATGCATCTGTTTCCTTGTAAATGTAGTCTGCAGTCCTTGCAAAATCAACAACTGTTTTTGCAATGAGCTTGGGCTGTTCTGTTGGTGCAAGGTAGAGTTTCATCATATCCTTCCATGTGTCTTCAATTAACTCCTTTATCTTCTCACACGCATCACGCATCGTTGTACTATGCTCCAACATATAACATTGTACAGTAGATGCATGGTGGACCCCAATTTGCTCACGTTGCAACATAAAAGGTAATGCATTGAGTATACTATAGTTGTGTCTTTCATTAGTTAGGTGCTTTTTCTCAGTTAAGGTACTAATTTTTATAACCTATATCATACTTGTTTGGTTACCACATTAACTTGATTGTGAAGTTAAATTTACTAAGATAATGTAGCAGTAGTGCAGAGAGAGACCTCTGTTGATTTGATGTCATTGTACAGTCGTGCGATTGTTGAGAAACAGTTCAAAAGTTCTGGATATGTTAAAAGCCAGTCGAGAATTTCCTTTGTTATGATGTCGCCCATCCCAACAAATGAAGAGCATGCCACTTGGAAACCTCCAACGGTTACTCTTGATATTTCTAAATGTTCATTGATTGTTTTTGGAACATAATTCTCGTCACGCCATTTTACCTCTTGAGAGCCTCCTCGGACCAAGATCTTTAACTGCATTCAAAATACATACGTTATTCCAACATTATATGTTCACATAATTGTGAAGTCATGTTGAATTCTTGAAGACAGCCAACAATAATAAATATCCTAAGTTAATGCAGTTTTCTATGCATGTAAGCTAATTATGGAATTCTTCATGCACAACATGTGGAATATTTGCTAATAAAGCTCAGCCTAGTATTGGAAAGTTATTAATTGTAGTTTACTAATTGGTTTGCAATTATATATGTACCTGAGATGTTCAGGTTCCATTGGACTTGTGGTCATAGTAAGAAGGATTGTGTACAAAACGACTTATTTGTGCGCCAATCGCAGCGATTAAGATGGTTTGGATATATATGCCTCCCTATATAGTCACCATTGCATAGCAACATCCTAAGGTATACCGATAATGTAAGAAGAGGGGTAGGGGTACATCAATCATAACATAGGAAGAGGTAGTAAAAAGAGACTTGTGAGGACAGAATATACCCAAAGAACGATTGTCTTTGTATAGGAGTATGTGGAAATCAGCAATCCACATACGTGAACGACCGTCAGGCTATGGTCCTCCTTTTCCTATTATTGCTACTGTTACTACTAGTGATGTTGTTTTTACTACTTTGTCTTCTTATCTCAATCATATTGCTTTTGTTTGATTCTACCTATAGGCTAACTCAGCTTGCTTAAGACTTAGCAATGATAAAGTTCAAAATAATCATGGTATCCATTTAATTTAATTTGGACAATGTGTGCATATCATTCATTTTAATTTATAAAAATTATATCATTATTTCAAAAAAACAAACATTATAAGAGAATACTCTTATTAACTTTTCCCTGTCTGTATGCAAAATGGTTAATGCACCTCCTATAAGACAATATGTAGGTACTTTCATAATATGGCACATGCATTTGCTATTTAATTAAGTTTAAGTGAGATTAAATACAACACTTGCCAATTCTTTGAGATAAAAAACTCGGAAGCTTTTCTTTGGTCCTAGTTCATTCTCAAACGAATCAAATGTCTTCAACATGTGAAAGTAGAAATTCTTCATGTACTCTGGAAGTAGTTCTGCTGCGTTCTCTTCACATCTGCATTTTACAATACATCAAAAGCATTTAATATCTGAATAGCTGCAGTGCATCTCATGCGAATTAAGTACTAATCAAATTTCACATTATTTGTATCTGAATATTTAGTATACTTGACTGACTTATCCCTCAATACTATTTTCAGAGGCGAAGCCAGCCACACAAGCCACCGGGGTCATCACTCTTTCACGATGGAGTCATTAGCTTAATTAACAATGATGAACAGTAGCTTTTCACTGGTTTTACAGAATTTTGTCGGGGTGGCCGGACCCCAATGGCAAAGGCTAGCTCCGCCCCTGACTATTTTTAAGGTTATATTTGGAGAGGTGCAACCACGGTCTCACAATAATTAATGACAGTTTTTTTTTGGGATTGGGAGGCTATGATTTTAGCTAAACTAACAGATTATGCGTAATTAAGCTACTGCCAGTGGAGATAGCCGTCACCATGGAAGGATTCTTTTTTTTTTTTTGCATATGCAATCAATGAAAAATACAGACTTATTTGTGGTACGGTTGGATTACATGTGTATCAACTTGAGGGATGGAATCATCAGTAATATCAGAACTAACACGTTTACCCTCTACTTTTTCAAGGCGAGTAATAACACTAGCCACTAGATTATTCTGATCACTAAATGCACGATCAAATTTTTTAGATATAGAAGATAATTGCGTAACTAGATCAGGTGGAGTTTGGCTTACATTGGGTATTACCTCAACCTTGTTATTGTTCAACTTGAACGCAGGCATCTCAAAGTCTTGAGCTAAGGTCACCTTGCCTGCACGATCTTTCTTGGTGCCAGAGAGAAACTGATTCTTGATGTATTCTTGAAACTCCGTGTACTTCCTCTGGTCCTCTTCGCTGAGTTCTTCGATGTTCACCATGATGAGGTTCTTGGGATCGAGTTCACAACGCGCTCCCATACAACGATTGACAAAACGGTTGTAAAAACCAGATTTGTCCCCAGCGCAGTCGCCAAAAATGTGTTGACGCTTTTTCTGGCCGAACACACGAGTGCACAAGTTTGCGCAGACGTCGGAAATCAACTCGTCGAAACACCCGGCACGGGCCGGTCTGACCGCCTGGGGGACGCGGTCTAACTGCCTTGGACAGGCACGTCGCCAAAAACCTAAGTTCGTCGCTCCGGGAGGGACCACGTCGGGAGAAACGCGCCTAGGGTTGTCCTGAGGTCGGCAAGGCCACTCAGAGCTTCCTCAACCGCCGTGGAGACGAAGGAGGAGAGCAAAGGGGTTGGAAAAGCTAGGGTTTGGAGAAAATAAAGTGTAAATTGATAATTCGATTGGATGATAGGTCTCAATCGGCCATGCCCCTTTATATTTATAGGGGGGAGGTCTTGCCCTGCAAGGAACTCTTTACAACTCGGGAATAGCTAAAAACTCCTCATTCGGGTCGAACTCGGGGAGACCCGGTCAAACCGCCTGGGGGAGGCGGTCAGACCGCCTAACGGCCTTTGTGCCGGACCGGCTACAGGGCACGCGGTCAGACCGCCTTAGCCACCCAGTCTGACCGCCTGGCCCAGCCTGATTCGGCTTTTGCCAATTTTGAGTGTCAACACCAAGCTTCCCCCGCTCCTCCCTCGGTTCCTCCGCGCTCCCACCTCGGGCCCCTCCCTTCCTCTTCCCCGGTGACCTCGCCGACAGAGAGAAGGGAAGGGAGCCCCCCCGCTCAAGTAGATCCTTAGGTTTTAGTTTTCTTTCCTAGCTTTTGTGCCTCTGTGCTTGTAGCCTATATGGCTGTCTCCGCCTTGGATTGCTGTGGTCGTCGCCGGCGTCCTCGCCGCCGGGGTTCTCCTCGATGTCGTCGCCGTTGATGTCGTTGCTCCACAGGTGAGTAGTAATAAAACAAACCTCCTCCCCTCCTTCACGGATCTCGTCCCCTCCTCCCTTTCCTTCTTCCATATTCGAGATCTGTCCTACCTCCCTCCCCCTCTGCCACCGGCCTGCTCCATGCCTGGTTCCTTGGTGGTTGTTCCGATGGTTCAGCCTCTTGCTGAGGCGTCTTCGCCGTCATTGAACGCGCCAGGAACCCCAGATCTGCCTCGCCGCACTCCGCCTCTTCAGCTGCTCTGGTTTTGGGTTGTTCCGATGAGATCTTCTCTGTGGAGACCTCAAGTTCGTCGAATGCCTCAACCACCTCCAGCTACCGCTTCCTTCGTCCTCATAGCGTTCAGGTATTCTGCATCAAGCTCCCAACAGATCCTCCGCCACCAGTTCAATAGCGAGCTACCCACCGGTGCTGGGGATGGCGACCATCTAACCGTCGGCAACTTCTCCAACTACATCTTCGATTTGCCGGCAAAGATTCGACACGACGCCGTCCTCGACCATCTCAAAGCCTACGCTTCGCGAGGCCCCTCCGCCCTGGCTCTAAGCGTCTGCGACGCTCTTGCAGCCGTACGCCGGCGAGCTGCCCACCGGTGTTTTGGATCTGTGTCCCCTATGGACCTTGTTGTAATTGGCACCTTTGTCAAGGGCCCAGTTGTAAGAATGCTGCATTAATATAATGTTTGTTTCTTGTCAAAAAAAGCATTCAAAATTTTGCTCAATATGTAAGTACTTGGGCAGTCTGGTGGACCCCACACATGAAAAAATCTCAGACCCCTTCTCCTCTCAGCCGCACGGCGCCTCCCCTCCGCAGCAAAAAAGCAATCTTGTCTCCATCCCATCTGCCGCCGTCCCGCGCCGCCGGCCAGAGAGAGCCCGGGGAGGAATAGGCTGGCCGCCGGAGAGAGGACCGGGACAGAGAGATCCGCAGCACCGGCGAACGAGTGGGTGGCCTCGGGCGGAGGAGGCGGGTCGCCGCCGCCCCAGCGGAGAAGAGGGAGCCGAGGAGGTGCACGCTGACCGCCGGCACTAGAGGGGCCGAGGAGAAGGATGAGGCCAACTGTCGAGGACATGCAGCGGAGCTCGCGAGTGCCCTCGCGGGGCCGCGACCATCGGAAGGAGAGAAAAGGGCCGGAGATGGAGCGGCGGCTCCAAGATCCGTGCCTGCCGGCTCGGCCGCCCTCCTCGCGGCACAGTCCCTAGCAGCGTTGTCCCGCTCAGAGTGTCGTCTCCCGCAGCGTCGTCCTGCTCCGAGCGCCGTCTCCCGCAGCGTCGTCCCGCTCTGAGCGCCGGAGCTCGAGGCGATACGCGGACAGCCGCGCAGCGGGGGAAGCGACGGTGCACCCGACACGACAGACTGAAAGGATCTTGTGATGCCTAGAGGGGGGGTGAATAGGATCACTTTAAAATTCTACAAAATTTGAGCAGTGGATCAGGGGCCGGATGACCCGGCTCAACAAGCCGGATGACCGGGGGGGCTCTGAGTCACCCTGTCACTTGGGCCGGATCAACCAACGCGCGAAGATAGAGTATAATAAGCTTAATAAAACTTGAATTTGCAGAAAGTATATGAATCAAAACTTGCGTATATGAACTAGAAACCACCTGCAACAAAGGATTTCACAAGTAACAACACAAATAAGTAGATCGATCCAAACCTAGCTTCTAGGGTTAGAGAAAAAGGGATGAACTCAAACAAAGCAAGAGACAAGAGAATTAATCCGAAGTTCACTCCCACAAAGGAAGCTACGTCTACGTTGAGGATCCCACAAAGGGAGGGCTATCACAAAGAGCCTCTTGCCTCACCCAATCCTATAGATGGGCATTCGGGCCACCCGGCCCAGCCCTAGCCCGGGCCCGGGGTGGCCCGCTAAACTTCGTGTCGGGCCAGCCTGACACTAATTCCTTTCGTGCCGTGTCGTGCCCGTCCACGGGCTGTGTCGACGGCCCAAGCCCGGGCCCGTCGTGCCGTTTCGTGCCGGGCTAGCCCGCAGTAGCCCGGCCCTACGCACGCGCCCGGGCGGCCCGAAGCCCGCTTCAAAGCTCTGGTTGCAGATCTCGCCGTAGGACCGGCGTCCGGCGCCGCCGCAGAGCAAAGGAGGACAGGTTGCAGATCTCGCCGTACCCCCTAATTCACAGCTCTGGTTGCAGATCTTGTTGTGGAACAGAGGACTAGTGTCCGGCGCCGCGGCCGCACCGGCGCTGGAGAGGAGATGGGGAGGCGGTGTCGTGCCGTCACGGGAAGTGCAAGCGGCCGCATGCCCGCATCTGCCTGTTCTGCGAGGCCGGGCAGGCGGCAGGCCACCGCGCCGGCGGTGACTTCGTGTCCCGCTGCCGCCACCAGAAGACAGGAGAGGCCACTGGGCGGTGAGGGCGCCAGGCCGGCGCCGCGGCGGAGGTGAGGTGGTGGCGTCCTCGCGTGGGAGGAGCCTGGCGGGGTCGCGGCCGCGCGGGTGACTCGAGGGAGGAGGACTCGGGAGGCGGCGGCATGTAGCAGGACTGGAGGTGGAGGGAGGAAGTCTAGGGCTTGGAAGGAGTTATGTGTTCATTACATATGTGGGTGGAGTTAAGCGGGCCACTAACGGGCCGACCTTTTAATTTCGTGCCGGGCCGGGCGGCCTGCCGTGCTGGGGTGACGGCCCACGCCCGGGCACGGCTAGCGGGCCGGGCCAGCCCGGACACGGTGGCTAGCGGGCCGTGCCGTGCTTGGGCCGGGCCAAAACTGCGTGCCTTTGGGCGGGCCGCCGGGTCGCGGGCCAAATGCCCATTTATACCCAATCCCCACAAAGGAAGATTGGTGCTCACTAAGAGAAATCCACAAAGGATGGGTAATACAAACGTTCCCGGGTGCTCCACATGGAGAGGGCACTCAACGGGCGACGCCTAACCGTCTAGAAGCAAGCTTCAAGATTAACAAACGAGAATCAATCGATCTTGGCCGCCACAAGTGCTTCTTGAGATGAACAAGTGAAGAGCTAGCTCAAGGAGCACACACTAGCACCTCAAAAACTCTCTCACACCCAAACCCTAAGAGGATCCTTGCTTGGAGTGGCTTGGAGAGGAGTGGAGAGAGGGGGAATGAAGCTTGAGGGAGTGTTCTTTTCGTTGGAGGCAGCAACCCTAGGAAGAAGAAGTGAAGGGGTATAAATACCCCCTCTCTTCAAAGAGCCGTTGGCTGGCTGCTGCGGCGGGGCCGGGTCATCCGGCCAGAGGGGCCGGATCACCTGGCAGTCTCCAGAGCCGTACCGGGTGATCCGGCCAGTTGGGCCGGATGACCCGGCGGGTCACAGACGGCTGGGATAAGCTTCTTCAAAGGTGTTTAAAGGATTTGTTTAGATTTTTGTGGCTAGAACTTCTCAAGATAAGCACTTGTAGCAAACTTCGATTGACCGATCTCGTCCCTCTTTATAGTACGGTGTTGCCTAAACTCAAATTCTAAATAGAAATTAAATTTAAATCGCCATTTGAGCTTCAACACAAATATAGGAAATTGAGATCCTTCCTTTCACATATGAGTTTTTATCTCTTTTATTCCTGCACACATCTTAGATAAACCATCAAATACTCAAATTATAATTGTCATTATCACCAAAATAATTAGGGGCCTAGATGCACTTTTAATCTACCCATTTTTGGTGATTGATGACAACCATAATTTGAGCTCACAAGATAGGAATAAAATTCAAGAATTGTGTCCAATTATTTAGGAAAGAACTCCCCCTAAATATGTGCATCTTCAACTAGAATGGCCTCAAATGCCAATTGCACATATTTGGAGTGGGCTCCCCCTAAATCATTGCATACAACACATGGTACATAAGTGTGATGAGCAATAAACCGTGATGCATATAACAAGATATATCACAACAGCAAAGTGAGAAATAACATATCATCAACCAACACATGCATCACACATGATAATTAAGATTCATTACATCACACTAGCATAAATAGAGTACCACAATAAGTCTTACATAAATAAAAGTTCTCACTTGGCACAACCATCCATCACACCATCACACAACTTAGTTCATTACATGTCCACTAGACTATTACATGAATAGCATGATAAAAGATAGATAGATAGATAGATAGATAATTTTGTGAGGGGCTTCCATCCTTCAAATTTCAATCCTCCTTTGGCAACAAGCACCGAAAAGGGAAGCTACTCCTCGTCATCGTAGTCCTCTTCCTCCTCACCTTCATAGTCCTCTTCTTCTTCTTCTTCATCCGCCGAGACCCAAGAACTAAGGTCCTCCCAAGGATTAGGAATGGGAGAGGGAGGATCAAAAGTCCTAAGCTCACGAACGGGAGAGTGGGGCATATCCAATTTGGCAAAGATGGCCTTTCTCTCCGTTTCAGCCTTATGAAACTCCTCGGCGTGCCACTTCCTATCCTTTTCACGCTCTCTTGCATTTTGACGACCAAGGTTGAAGCAAACAAAGATCCCTTTGGCAAGAAAATTCAGCTTTCCCTTCTTGTTCCTAGGGACCCCCTGAGAGTGAGAGGCACCTTCCATTGGAAGGGGATCAAATGAGCGCCTTGGAGGTTGAGCTTGAGAGGATGAGGCACCCGCATCACCGGGTCCATCAACAGGATATATGCCCGGATAATCTCCCTTAGGGTCAATGCCAGTCTGATGCTTGCCAAGTTTGAAAGTTTGAATGAGCTTGCCCTTACTAGTTTGATACTTCTCATGATGTGTGTCGGTTTGAAGATCAAGTTTGGTTGCATGCTTAACAAGCATAAAGATATAGGGAGCATAATGGCAACCACTAGAAGTAGTGTAAGAGCATGTAATGATCTCAGTCCAAAGATAATGACAAGCATTGAATTGAGGTAAACCTAGAGCCATTTGATAAAGCAAGTTTCTAGCTCTATGGGAGATATTATCGGAGTCACCGGCTCTAGGAGTGAGAGTGTGCCTAAAGAGTAGGTTGAGCATCTTGTAGTAGGGGTTGAGACTACTAGTATGACCATACTTGATGTTTCCATAGGCTCTATCATACATGAATTTCATCTTTGTCACTTCTAGCTCATCACCACTATGAATGCGCATAAGATCACTAGAGAAGCAATTTGTGTATGTGGCACCTCTAAGTTTGAAGATATTAGCAAACTCCCAAACTGAGACAGAGAATCTCTTACCCCAAAGAGTGAAGTGCATGGTGTTGTTGTCATTATCAACATAGAGGGTTGCATAGAACTGTGCCACCACTTCCTCTGTCCAATCACAAGATAAACCCATGAGATAAGAAACTCCCGTATGGCGGCAACGAGTATACATAGCTTGAGTGAGTTCTTGAAGAGGAGGAGGTAAATCAAGTAAGAACTGCCAATCAATCCACTTCATTTCTGTGGTGACACGCCCCTTGGTCAAGATAGTGGACTCATACCAATCCGCTTGATAAGCATGCCAAAACCGATCATCACCAAAGAAAGACCTTTGGAGCCGCCTTGGGTCTTGAAAGCAATGGGGTCTCATGTCGGTGCCGCTTCTCATGTAATTCACCATAGGAGGATCACGCCTACAACGCTCCGGGGTGTGAACAGGAACCACCATGTTCACATAGTCAGAGATGTCCATATCCGCATCATAGCGGTCCCCAACCTTACTTGAGCTTGCTCTCTTCGTCCTCGCACCAATGGAGGTGGTCTTCTTCTTAAGGATGGGGTTGCCTTCTTGTCCACGGCCACAACCTTGTGCACGAGAGGGAGGAGCTTGTGGCTTGGACCTCTTGGTATGATAGTGAATACCGTACTCCTCATCCGAAGTACGATATTCCTCTTCATCACTTGCACGAGTTTCTTCTTCCTCACTTTCTTCCGATTCAATTTCCTTGCCTCGAGCACTTCCTCTGTCTCTACCCATCTGTGGAATGAGAATGTATACAAGGAATTAAGATTGGTAGAAGTTTCGATTAGAAAGCATAAGTCTTGCAAGAAACAGCCCTTAATGGGCCGTCCAGACCCTGTCCGAGTCATCCGGCCAGAGGGGGATGAACCCTAATCCGAGCTAGGCATAGAATGAGTGGATGAATCGAAACAAGATCATTGGGTTATGTTCTAGAGTCTATATAGAAGCATTTGACCGAAGGAAATCATCTAGAACGAACCACATTGAGAGATCGGAAATTCGGGGATTTGAATCGATTTTACCGTTGGATTCCCGCGAAGTTTCCGGATGATCCGGGGAGGAAGGAGCTCTTGAGGAGGAGAGCAATCCAAAGCCCCCAAACACGTCCAAATCCCACAGTGGACCGCGAGAATCGCCTGGGAGCAAGAATGGGGGGCGGCGGCGGCTTGAGTGGAGAGAAAGAAGAGTTAGGGTTCTTATGCCTGCCGGCCGCAGCCTTTTATACTTCCTGCGACAGGTCCGGGTGACCCGGCCGGAGGTGGTCGGATGACCTGGCATCCTCCAGAGCCGCACCAGGTCATTCGGCTACAAAGGCCGGGTCATCCGGTGTGCCCAGAGAATGCCCAAAGATGCTAGAGATGAAGGATATGGGAATTTTGATAGATTTGGAGATTGAGATATATAAGAATATAGCTAGTGGACATATAATAAACTTTTAACCACAAGTGACTAGCCACAATCAACAATCCATAACAATAGTCACTTGGGCTGAAGATTGATCCAAGGATCTCAAAATCCAAATTTTCGAAAAACTCAAACAAAAGAAAGAAAATAAAACTTTTTCAACCTATCTAGGTGTCGACCGGGCATCCCTGGGCCCACCAACACATTGTGGGCCATACCCGTGAGATAAGTTACTGTACACCTAAACTACTCGACTAGTGGGCCACGGTGCCGGTACCGTTGACCACAAGGCAAGACAAGACGGATAAGGACTTGTACTAAGACTAGGATAGCTTTCCATACCTTGTATAGGCTACTCCGGGTCCTACTCGAATAGTACCCTTGTACCAATCCGACTTGTAACCCTGCCTCCTGTGGCATATAAGGTGAGGCAGGGACCCCTCTCAAAATATACGCAATCAATACAGAGCCACGCAGCATACAGGACGTAGGGTATTACGCACATTGCGGCCCAAACCTGTCTAATTGTGTGCCCCGTGTCTCACCATCATGTTCCTGATCTCGGCGAGCCCCACCGCACAATCTACTACTTCGGGTACCCTGTCGTAGGCTCGGTGTCTAAAACACTGACAGCTGGCGCGCCAGGTAGGGGATCTCGTCATTGATCCACTGGCGAACTCGATGGCTCTCGTCATCATCAAGCCGACCGTCGCTTTCCAGCAAGGCGACACCTTCATTTTCGGCTCCTGGGTTTGCGTTGCTGACGGCACCGGATCGTTCCTGTGTTTTTTAGCACCAACTCCGGAGTCAAAGCTCAAGTCCTTGACGCTTACACAAGCTTCGATGGAGAAACTCGTCGAAAATTTCGGCGAAATTTCGATCTCTGACCCGCTCAGAGAACTCGAGTCGGAGTCCGAGTACAACTCGACTTCGCCTCTTATTCAGCCTGAGCCACTTTCTTCAGCTTCACAGCTTGCGCTCAGCCTGGATAACATTCCAGCACCACTTCTCTTCGGTCATCGCCATGTCAGTGTTGCTTACCAAGCCGCATTGAAGCGCCTCATGTGCCCTAGCCCGAAGATCGTGCTCGAGTACTCTTCGGATTCGGACGTCAACCTCGACTACTATTCAGATTCATCTGAGTTCGAGTTCGACTATGGCTCGAATTCTGTTGAAGTACAACAACTATCTGGCCCTTCTCAAGGACTGGTGATCACATCGACACCTGAGGGTAGATTCGTCTACTGGCCTGAGCATGTGCCTGTTGATCTCACACTGGATGATCAGGAGCGCTTTATCGCTTGTCTCGACAACTTACCCTTCCAGGAGGGCATGTGCTTTATGACACTGATACTGAGCTCATTCAGAGTACGAGTACTTATTCATCGCATCGAGAAGGGTTCGTCGTTGATGCAACTACTCCGCAAGGGCATCGTGCCAATTATCGCTATCCGGATGATGTATCTGATGATGAACTCTCTGCCAATGCTCCTGCTGATGAAACCACAGAGGCCAAGACTGCACGTCACCAACGCAATGCTGATCGTGCAACTCTTCGTCGGGAACTCACGGAAGCTTTACCTACCCGCAATCTTCAGGAGGCTCTGCATGCGGTAGCTACTCGTGAATATCGTACTCCAGAGGAACCTATCAACGCGATCAATCTACTCGGTCGCTCTATGCCTCGTGACAGGGTGGCTGCTGAAGTCGCGAAGCTGGCTGAACTAGCCTACACTATGCTACATCAGAATACCTGTGTCCTAGTCACCATGACAACAGTGGGGGTGCTCATCGTACTACTCCCACTCCTAATCGCACACGTCCGGAAGCCAGCAACAAGTGCAGAGGCGATGATGGTAGTGTCAACAGCAAGTCGGGAGACTCTCGCTACGACGCTCGCACAACAATCAACGCCAGACGCGCTGAGCGTGAGAAGCAAAAGGATGCTGATTCTGATTCTTTCCCTGCTTTCTCACCTCGACTTCAAGCTATGTTTCTTCCGGAGAAATTCAAGCCTTACGGCATTTCTAAGTATGATGGCAAGCAAGATCCAAGGCAGTGGTTGCGCTGTTACGCTCTGTCCATCTCCAATGCCGTGGGCAATGATGATACTAAGTGTATTTATTTCCCTTTTGTCTTGGAGCAAGAACCCCTCACATGGTTTGAGTCTCTCAAACGAGGCTCCATTGACAACTGGGGACAACTCAAGCATCACTTCACCAGCAACTTCGTGGGTTCTCTGGGTCGTCATGGTACCCGGATGGACCTTGCCCTGATCAAGCAAAAACAAGGCGAGACTCTTCGCGAGTACATGCGCCGCTTCTTTGAGAAAAGGGCTACTGTTGTTGATGTCACCAAGAAAGAAGTCATTGATACCTTCCAGGATGGTTTTTATGACGATAGGCTTTTCCAAGACTTCGGTCGCGCTCGCCCAGCCAACATCACCAAGCTTAAGGAGATGATCACTCACTGGGCGGACAAGGAAGACAAGGCTTGAAATCGGTTCAAGCAAATTTGCAACAACCAGAACAACAACAACAATAACAATGCTGGAGGAAGCAGCAGTGGCAAGCAACAGCAGGGCAACCGCCAGGGTAATAACTACTCGAGCAATCCTAATCGTAAGCGCAAGTCTGACAACACTGTTGCAGCCATGGAAACTACTGCCAAGACTGAAGATGATTCTCACTGGGCAACATTGACCAAGCAGAAATGCCCATGGCACCCAGAGGGCGATCATACTACAGAGCAGTGTTACCAACTTCGTCGTGCGCTGAAGAATACACCTGAGCCAACACACCCAAACCCAAGGTTTCGTAAACACAAGGGGAAGAAGGCTAATACCGACAAAGACACTGGGTTTCAGCACCCCTCCAACACTGTCAATGTCATATTTGGTGGGATTCCAACCAAGCGCATGCAGAAGTTAGCTCTCAGGGAGATTATGTCCATCCAACCAGCAGCTCCCACTTTTCTCAAGTGGTCTGAAACCCCCATTACCTTCTCAAGGGCAGATCAATGGACTAGTTTCTCTGAGCCAGGACGATATCCTCTCGTTCTGGATCCAGTGGTGGTAGGCTCCAGGCTTACCAAGGTTCTTATTAATGGTGGCAGCGGTCTCAATGTCCTGTTTGCCAAAACTTTGAAGAAGACGGGCATGTATATCACAAATATGCTTACCAAGATCAACTCACCATTCTATGGTATCATCCCGGGCAACGCAGCTATTCCTTTGGGTTCAGTTATACTACCCATAACCTTTGGGACCAAGGATCACTACCGCACCGAGTACATCAAGTTTGAGGTTGCTGACTTTGAGACTTCTTACCATGCTATTCTCGGTAGGCCTGGTCTCGCTAAGTTCATGGCTATCCCACACTATGTGTACTTGGTTCTCAAGATGTTGAGCCCCAAAGGAGTTCTTTCATTGCAAGGGGATCTGAAGCGTTCATACGACTGCGACACAGAAGCCGTAGAACTTGCCTCGACTACTCAAGTACCCAATGCAATGATGGAAGTCTTCACTGCCGCTAAGAAGCTTGCTCCGAGCGAGCTGGAGGTTCCTGAGAAGACTGATAACAACAACAAGCATGCACCGTCTGGTGATGTCCTGCTCAAAGCCATTGACCTCGGTACTGGTGACAGCAGCAAGACGACCATGATCAGTGCACAGCTTGATCCTAAATAGGAAGACGCGCTCGTCAACTTCCTTCGGGCTAACCGTGATATCTTTGCATGGAAACCATCAGACATGCCAGGTGTGCCCAGGAGGTTGATCGAGCACTCACTCAACGTCGATCCTAACGCTACCCCCAAGAGACAACACCTTCGTCGCTTTGCTGATGACCGCATGGCTGCTATCAAGAAAGAGCTCGCTAAACTACTCGCGGCTGGCTTCATCTGAGAAGTCTTTCACCCGCAATGGCTTGCTAACCCTGTGCTCGTCCGAAAGAAGAACTCTAACGATTGGAGGATGTGTGTCGACTACACTGATCTCAACAAGCATTGCCCCAAGAATCCTTTCGAGTTGCCACTGATTGATTAAGTCATTGACTCCACGACGGGCTGTGCTCTACTCTGTTTCCTGGATTGCTACTCTGGATATCATCAAATTGCAATCAAGGAATCTGATCAAGAGAAGACCGCATTTATCACCCCGTTTGGTGCTTATTGTTACACAACAATGTCCTCCAGGTTGAAAAATGCTGGTGCTACATATCAAAGGGCTATCCAAACGTGCTTCAAGAAGCAGCTTCACAAGAACGTGGAAGCATACGTGGATGACATCGTTGTCAAGACTAGGGATCCAGACATGCTTATCACAGATCTTGAGGAAACTTTTGCTTCGCTACGGGAGTACCAATGGAAGCTCAACCCAAACAAATGCGTCTTTGGCGTATCGTCCGGAAAACTACTCGGGTTCATCATCAGCCATCGTGGCATCGAAGCAAACCCCGAGAAGATTACTGCCATCTCCAATATGCAAGCTCTGACTACTATCAAAGATGTCCATAAGCTTACTGGTTGCATGGCGTCACTCAATCGCTTCATCTCTCGACTCGGAGAATGGGGTCTACATTTCTTTAAGTTACTCAAGCGGCAAGAGAAGTTTACGTGGACAACTGAAGCTGATCAAGCTCTTTCTCAGCTCAAGGAGTTCTTATCCAAGCCTCCAGTCCTCACAGCTCCTCTGCCTAATGAAGAGCTCTTGCTCTACATTGCTGCGACTACTAATGTCGTCAGTATTGCTATTGTCGTTGAGCGGCAGGAAGAAGGCCATGGCTACCCTGTCCAGAGGCCTGTCTATTTCGTCAGTGAAGTACTCTCAGAATCCAAGGCTCGATACCCTTCGGTACAGAAGCTACTCTATACGGTCTTGATTACTTCACGGAAGCTCTGCCACTACTTCGACGAGTACAAAATTTCTGTGGTCACTAGCTACCCGCTTGGCGAGATATTGCACAACCGGGATTCCACAGGAAGGATTTCTAAATGGGCTGTAGAGCTTGGTGCTCTATCGCTCGAGTTCAAGTCTCGCACTGCTATCAAGTCTCAAGCCTTGGTTGATTTCATGGCCGAGTGGCGAGAAAATCAAGTCCCAACTCCGATTGAGCGTCCAAAACATTGGGTCATGTACTTTGATGGTTCCCTCAAGTTGGAAGGCGCTGGTGCCGGGGTACTTCTGATTTCTCCCAAGGGCGAGCAACTCAAATATGTCTTGTAGATCTTTTGGAAGGTCTCAAATAATGAAGCTGAATATGAAGCTCTACTGCATGGTCTTCGTCTTGCAGTCTCTCTTGGCATTACACGACTACTTATCTATGGTGATTCTTTGGTGGTCATCAATCAAGTCAACGATTCTTGGGATCGTAATGCTGAGAATATGGACGCATACTGTCAGGAAGTACGCAAACTTGAGAACAAATTCCATGGTCTCGAGTTCCATCATGTGGTCCGCGATAACAATGTTGCTGCAGATGTCTTGTCGAAGCTGGGATCTACACGAGCACAAGTGCCAGCTGGAATTTTCGTCCATGAACTCCACAAACCATCAATTCCGGAGCAATCATCTGCACCCACGACTACTTTAGTTCAACCTGATCGAGAAGTGCTTATGATTGATATGGACTGGAGAACTCCCTTCATCGACTACATTAAACATCAGCTGATTCCAGAAGACAAGTCAGAAGCCGAGCGCATCTCACGCCGCGTCAAGGCTTATGCTCTAGTCGGAAATCAACTCTACAAGCGAGGCGCAAGCTCTGATATACTCATGAAGTGCGTTTCTTGCGAAGAAGGCAAGGAAATCTTGGAAGAGACACACAAAGGAATCTGTGGCAACCACACTTCTTCCCGCACCTTGGTGGGAAAAGTGTTCAGACGTGCTTTCTACTGGCCAACAGCTCTTGCTAATGCAGAGGAACTAGTCAAAAAGTGCCAAGGATGCCAATTCTTCGCCAAGCAACAACACGTTCCTGCCTACAAGCTCATCACGATTCCACCAACTTGGCCTTTCGCTTGCTGGGGGCTGGATATGATTGGTCCTCTCCCAAATGCGCCAGGGGGATTCAACAGAGTTCTGGTGGCCATCGACAAGTTTACCAAGTGGATTGAGGTCAAGCCTGTCACCTGTCCCAAGGCTGATCGTGTCCTCGACTTCTTGGATGAAATTGTACATCGCTATGGTTTCCCTAACCGCATCATTATAGACCTGGGTTCGAATTTCAACTACCACCAGTTCTGGGAGTACTGCGAAAATAGTGGAATTGACATCCGGTACGTCTCTGTTGCTCACCCACGTGCCAACGGGATGATGCTCGATGCTCTCAAGAAGCGACTGTATGATGCTGCAAATACCAAGGGCGGCAAGTGGATCAAGGAACTACCCAATGCACTCTGGGTGCTGCGTACTCAGCCTACTACTCCCATAGGACAGTCACCTTACTTCCTGGTCTACGGCTCTAAAGCAGTTTTGCCTGCTGACGTCATGTGGCGTTCTCCAACGGTTGATCAGTACGAAGAAGGCGTAGCTGAAGAAACAAGACAGACAGATGTTGACAGTCTCGAGGAAGCTCGCTGCAACGCACTTGTTCAATCCGCTTGATATCTTGAGAGGATTCACCGCTATCATGACTGCAACGTTAAGGAACGCTCCTTCAACGTTGGTGACTTAGTGCTCCGTCGCATCCAGAATACGGCAGGACTACACAAACTCAACTCGCCATGGGAAGGTCCTTTCTCTGTTGCAAAGGTTACTGGCCCAGGCTCATATCGTCTTCAAACTCTAGAAGGTGAGGAAGTCGACAACTCTTGGAACATCGACCAGCTTTGTCGCTTCTACCCGTAGGGGGTCTCAGCAACCCTCTCCAGACGGCTACGGCTGTAAAATAACTCGTATTGGGTTTCATCAACCCTTTCCAGGCAGCTTCGGTTGCAACCACTCAACAGACAGCTACGGTTGTCACCACTCGTAGGGGATCAAGATAATCCTCTCTAGACAGTTTCGGTTGTATCTTCTCGTGGCTTTCAGCTGTGAGCACCCGCAGGGGGCTTCATCAACCCTCTCCAGGCAGTCTCATTCTGCGACCTCGTAGGGAGTCATGATAACTCTCTACAGATGATCCTGTATCGTATAGGGCAATAAGTGGCACATGCTATCCATGTTCCTATTTTTCAATAAGAGGCTTCGGCCTAGAGTAATACCCTTCTGGTAGGGTCTCAGTGGAACTCTCATACAAGTTGCTGCTACAGCAAGGATGAGTTCATCACACTGTCCCCTACGGTCTTACTCGTTCTTCGGAACATCCTTGCGAGTACTCTCTCACTATGCTCATAGCCTCAGAGGTACTTAAGACATTGTAAACACTGTACTATGTATTCAGTAATAAAGTTGCTACTCTATACCGACTTGTTACTGTCCTTTACTTGTTCATAACAAAGCCTTATTTCACGCTGCTACAGCTGAGGTGTTCAACTCGCTATGAATAAGTTCTTTTCGAGTACTCTCTCACTAGGCTAGTTAGCCTCAGAGGTACTTAAGACATTGTAAACTCTGTACAATGTGTTTAGTTCAAGTCGCTACTCTACATCGACTTGTTACTACTCTTAGCTTATTTCATGACAAAGCCTTCTTTTACACTGCTACAGCTAAGGTGTTCAACTCATCATGATTAAGCTAACGTTCTTCGGAACATGTATACACTTGAGTACTTCTACTCGTGTATTGTATCTCTTTTTGCAGCCACACACTCAATACCAACTCGAGTATTTGGCCAACACATAAGCATACAAGGGATCCAGATAATTGACTTACTCAAGTTTTCAATTATATTACATAAACACTTGTTCGGGATTATACTTGTTTTTCCCTAGTGTTTCTACTCTACAGGTACATCTAACGGAGATTGATGAACTTGGAGACTGCATCTGCGATTGGAGAAGTATGTTGCATCAACTCATTGAGCCGGTCGTCGGTGCAATCTCTAGATCTGCCGTTCATGATGACTGTGAGGTCTGCCTCGGCATAGAAGGACTTGATGAAGCTCAAGACTTGATTTGGGATCGAGCAGGCCAACCTTTGGGCATACTCCAGAATCTTCTTCAGCGTGTCCTTCAACCTCTCCACAAGTGGTCGAGGCTGAACTCCAGCGATTCTAGGCTCAAAAAGATTCGCCACTGGCTCGGCTGCTTCTGTCAAGGCCTTCAACTCTGAGCGCAGGCCTTCGGCTTCTTCGATCTTGGTCTTGAGCGACTGCATGCAAGTCAACAAATCATTCCAACCCGCTAGGCGGATCTCCATTTCACGCTCAAGTTCGAAGCACCACACCTTATAGTCCTCCTTAAGATCCATGTGAGCTGATTCTTTGCGGTTAAAGGCCAGCTGCCAGTCCAGCGCCTTGTTCTTGAACTTGTCCACCTCTTCAGTCAGCTCTGCAGGGGATCAAGACTACCTATCAGATGCAGTGTGCAAGGACAAAAGTACTCAACGATGATTTCAGAAAGGGAGATTACTTTTATTCTTCAGGCGCAGAGACTTGTTTTTACCAACAACGTCATCCTTCTTAGCCGTCAGCTTCTGGATCTCGTTGTGGTACTCGGTGGCGTTGGTATCAAGTTTCTCTTGAAGCTTCAGAGACAAAGCTTTCTGTTGTTTAAGCTCTTCTCTGAGCCGCGTGACTTCTTCAATGTCAGCCGCGTGTTGCTCAAGCAGCCGAGTCTTGCGTTTCGACTGCTTGACTACTTCCTGCAAGGGCGAAAACAACTTAAGCGTCAGCGACAGGATATCTTTGACTAAAAAGTACTCTACAAGAGACTACACAACTTACTGCGAGGAGTTTCTCTACAATGCGGAACATCTCGCTGTGAGCTTGCAAGTTATCTTCATTCAGGCACGAGACGTCGTACGGCATCAAATCTTCCGCCATGGACTGAGTACTTGTGCTCGCTGCGGAGTATTGCGCAGCGCTACGCAGAGGAGCCGGGTCTTCAATGAGTGGCTCGTGCGGTACTATGCGGTTCTCTAGGTTGTCCTCCAGCGCCAGTTGCGCATCAATACAATGCACGGGGGCTTCAGCAGCTGGGCTTTCTTCATGGCGCAGTTCGGCTTCTGGATCAGCTTCCAGGCCCTCATTTACCACGGCTTCAATATCTTCGAGTTGTTGAGCCCTGGGCTTGGAAGCTGCCTCCACCTCTGCCTTGACCACATCGCTCCACAGGAAGCGCAATGCCTCTGCAGCATCAGCTTCGGCGGGTACTTCTTGACGCTTTGGAAGCACATCTTCTTGCTGCTCTTGTGGATTCTGCTCTCCTCCAGTAGCATTACTTCCAGAAGCGCCCCACTTCACATCAGTGGATTTTCTGCATCAACAAGTTGGTCAGCAAAAGCAGAGCATATAATATTAATAAGTACTCGAGTACTCGGGTACTTACAGAGCAGCTCGAGGCACCGAGACTTTCAGCCCCAGCATGTCGAAGAATGAAGGCGCCGCTGGCACCTTTGGCACACTTTCCACCGGCGGCACGCTTCCTGGTACCGCGGCTTCTTGTTGCTCATGCGCCACCGTCTCCACGGCTGACACTGGAACCACCTCGGGTTCTATTATTCTTGGGGGGCTACTCGAGGGTACATTTGCTGCACTCTTGATAACCTGCGCCAGTCAAAATTTAACACATTACAGCAGAGAACAAGTATTCAATACGACATCGATTACTTAAAAGTTCTCCAACACTTACTGGGGGAGACCTGTCATCTTCTTTACGGCCCGCTTCCCCACCGTGGTCCTCTTCTTCCGCGGTGGCAGCGTCACATCATCTGAGAGAGATGATGCTGGTCTCTTTGATGCTCCTGCGGCAAGGCCACTGGGGATGGGCGCTCTAGAGTACCCGTAGCGGCGCTTCACTTCAAAATGCTGTTGAAGTGTTTGGCCGTCATCGTCGCTTGAGGAGGCGTCCTCCACCGTGACTTCTTCATCTTCCCCTTGAGCAGATCGACTACTCTCGAGGGCTTGCGCATCCGCTCTTGTTGCCTCTTCCTCCGGCACTTGTAGTGGATCCTCAGGATGAGGAGGAGGGTCGGACACAAACTTCAAGACATCCTCCTGTGAAACAAGACAAATATTAGCTACACGACTACTTATAATAAGTACTCGGGGGCTAGTTCTTCGAAACTCACCAGACGAGGAGGGTTGTCAGCACTGTACTCCGGGACAGCTGCAGGAATTCCATGAAAATTCTTGAAGATCTTCTGCAGCCTCTCCATCACAAGATCATCACTGATCTCTTCAGCAGATAGCCTGGAGCCATCATCCGCTCCAGTGTACTCGAACCCAAGATGCTCCCGCTCCATCAAGGGTTGTACCCGTCGCTTCATAAAGTTGAAGGCTACCCTTTCAGCTGTCAAGCCTTGCGCCTTCTTCTGCGCAATCTTCGCCCAGTTTTGGGATCTGGATGCACTCCTGCATCGTTGGTTCGTCCTTCCAGAGCCTGTCGTACACTGGCACAAACATGCTGGGCTTCGGCAGCTGAGGCGGGGCGTTCTCGACGTAGAACCACTTGTTCTTCCAGTCTTGATTTGAGTCAATCAAGTCGTACTTGAAGTATAACTCCTATGCCTTCTGGCGCATCTGCACACCAGCCCCACCGACTACAACTGGGAAGTTGGCGTTGGGCTGCGGCTTCAAGCGGAAGATCTTGCCCAATGCGGGCGGATTCCGAGGAAGGCTTCGCAGAAGTGCACGTACATTACAATCTGGAAGATGCTGTTGGGGTTGAGGTGTACGTGCTCCAACTTGAAGAAGTCGGGGAAGCCGCGGAAGAAATCTGATGACGGCAGCGTCAACCCACGCTCGACAAAGTGGCCGAACATCGGGATCTCATCCGGGCTCTTCTCCATCGGCCACGCATCTCCGGCAGCGGAACTCCAACCGGCAATCGCTTTCTCGCGCAGCAACCCGCCGGCTTCGAGGGCCTTGATATCTTCTTCCCTCATCTTGGACTTCTTCCAAGAGACGGCTTGGCTCGGGGGCTTCATGATGACCACGGTCTTGTACTTTGGCTCCAGCAATTGATCTTTGCCGCGGCCGGACTTCCTCTTCTGACCCTTGGAAGGCACTGGCTTCATCCTGTCAGTAACGAGAGTCTTCTTTCGCATTGACTTGAGGACTACGAGGGGGTGGAGCAACAACTCTTGGCGGCGTGGATGCTCGAACTCTGCGGCAACTACGGATGCTAAGGCTTTCTGGATCTAAGGGCGAATGGGAGCTGTGGAACCCTAAGGGATACCCCTTCGGGTATTTCTAAAACAAAAACCCTAACGGTTTGACCTGGTGACCCTTCGTATTCAACAGATTGGTTTCACACAGGCAAAATTTTGGCTAAGTCAGAGGACTAAAATCCAAGACCTGCTTGGCTCTATCTCGAGGGCTCGACTACTCAATGGGATTGGATTTCACTCAGCTACAGTTCACTGAATTCATGCCACTATTCTACAGTCAGATTGGACCCTTCAAATCGAGAAAGTACTCGACTCAAGGCTCGGGGGCTCCGTGCCACGTGTCCTTCAGTTTTTATCAGGATTTTATTAGATTATTTGATGAAGACTAACAGATTGACCCTTAGCTTGAATTGTCAATTCGAACTAAGGCTCGCATTCCTATATTATTTCTTCGGATTATCTGCGGATTTTTTCGGAGCAAGATCAAAGAGTAGAAGATTGACCCTCAGCTTGAATCTTGGATTCGACCTAAGGCTCGGGGGCAACATTCCATATGGAATGCGATTTCAGTAATCGCATTTCCATATGGATCTTTGATGCAAAGATTTCAAGAACGAAGCAGGTATTATTGAAGACCTTCAAGGGAAGTACTCGGGGATGCTTGAGACCAACTCGAGAAGACTTCAAGACTACTCATGGAGTTAGCTGGAGTACCTTCCAGCCTCGTGATGATTCAAGTACTATTGAAGATTGAAGCTTGTAGAACTCGGGGACGCTTGGGAACTACTCGTGAAGACCTTCAAGACCACTTGGAGCATCGCACTCGACTACAAAGTACTCGGGGGCTTGTCGACCGGGCATCCCTGGGCCCACCAACACATTGTGGGCCATACCCGGGAGATAAGTTCCTGTACACCTGAACTACTCGACTAGTGGGCCACGGTGTCGGTACCGTGGACCACAAGGCAAGACAAGACGGACAAGGACTTGTACTAAGACTAGGATAGCTTTCCATACCTTGTATAGGCTACTCCGGGTCCTACTCGAATAGTACCCTTGTACCAATCCGACTTGTAACCCTGCCTCTGTTGACGGTTGGATACCGTGTTCAAGTTCACCGCGAGCGTACAGGTGACTTTGTGCCTTTTTCACCAAGGAGGTTTCTCCCTAGATTTGTCAATCCAAGGATCGGTAAGCAAACTCCTAGGGTCCTCCATCTCACCTATCGAACTAACCTAACATGAAGCATTGATTGCATAAGAGATAACATACAACACAAAGGATGTATGGATCACATTCAAGCCATAAGATAACACTACCGAAGGTAAACCTAACCTATCGTCTCCTAGTTGCAGCCCCAGCCAAAGGTGAAAACCAATCTATACCGATACTTATGATAAGGAGTACACTCGATATGGAGTAACCCGATATGGAGTGGTCCGATACACGTTCACTCGGCGCTTTCTCCCTCCTCGTACTGTCACTACGATGGGATAATCATCACCGAGCGACAATCCTCGGTCTGTGCACCACTATGAGATATCCGCAAGACAAAGACTAATCACCACGATTAGATCTATTCCTACTAAAGGCATATGGTAGCTACACATATGAAGAAGCATACTCGTAGTAGATCAAAGTAAAGACTAGATAAGATTATATCACCATTGAATGTTGAAGGTACAAATGCCTTGAAGGATTCAAGGCATGGCTCCAGAACTCCACCATGGCTTCACCACGTAGGGCCAACCATGGTGGCTAGGGCATGGCCTAAGCCATCTCCTAGGCAACACGAGGACTAGCGGCGGCCGTCGGCTCCCTTCGGCGTGTCTCCTTCGATTTGGCGGCTCTCTGATGAATGGATGCGGCGGTGCTTCGGGGTGGAGACTTTAAATAGCCCGAGGAGCGTCTAGGTCAAAGGGGAGGACGAACGGAGCCCGGAATGGGCCAGGTCGATCAGCCCAGTCCGATCGGCCTAGGACCATTTTGGCCCGGCTCGGCCCGGTCTTCCTCGTGCAAGCTTCTTGCGTCGTTCCTTGTCTCTGCTGATCTTCATGTGGGCCCTTGACGTCGTTTGCTCCGTGTTTTAGATAAGGGTACTTGTCGTCCAAGCTCTCGCATCTTCCGTTTAAGTCCCCGGAGTTTCACGGCTTCATGCTTTGGTCCTTGGGCCATTTGGAGTCATGTTCACTTCGAGTCTTGGCTTGTCCCGGGCTTCATGTTCTTCTCACAAAGTGCTCCATGAACCTTGCCCGGAAGTGCTCCTTTAAGCGTGTAAATCCTGCGTAAACAACATACTCCAAATACCACATGCAAGTGCGAACTTGTTACATCATTAGTGTGCCTAGTGGCGGGTTAGTTATAAATCAAAGCTCAAACCAAAGTGTAACAAGTGCTCTAGGTTGACAGAAATCGACCGCCAACATCCCCCCATGCTTAAACCTTACTCGTCCTCGAGTAAGCCATCAATGGATATCAGTGTTGCCCTTCAATGTTCATACCCTGCGCTTGTTCATACATGAGAAAACATAATGCTCTCCAAGTTTATATTTATTAAAGTTTCATAATGTAACTAGCTTTCATCTCTATGGAGGGTAGACATCAAATAAACTCTTTCCACAAGTAATTAACCATGCTCTCAAATTTTAAACAAATCTTAGAAATTTTGAAATAAAGCGTAGGATGAAGGAAAGATTGCTTTACCAAGATCAATAATAAACCTCCTTGCATCTTGCTCATGTACTCTCATCTCATCTTGTCACTCAAGCCTACTAGGACTACTCCTTTCCTCTCTCAAGTATTTGGTGGAAGGCTTTATATGGAGCTTTGGGAAAGGTAATCCTATCAAGATTTCATAAATGGAATGCAAACAAAACAAGACAAGCTTCTCATGGAATTACCGAGCCTAGTCAAAAAGGTTATTGGAAAATAATGTTTCAAGGAGGGGGAGAGAAAAAACACACACTTTTAGATAGGTGGACATGTGCAAATGGCATAAGGTGATCTCGAGGCACAAGCGAAGTCCTCGTTATCGGATTGCACATGGTTGGAAAAAGAGTATGGGTCTTGATCTTGAAGCTCTTTAAACCTTTCAAGTGTAACTAGAGGACCGGGGAGCTTTATTTATATATATTTTTCTTTTACTTAACATCATCATTTTTTTTCTTTGTCTCTTCATACTTTTTCTCTTCTTTTTTTTCTTTCATCACACATTTTTTCTTCTTCTCTTCTCTTTTTTTTCAACTCCCCTTGAACTCTAGGCTACACTAGTACTTCCTTGGCAACCCCCCATGCTTAGATGTTGCTCGTCCTTGAGCAAAAGAGGTGATAGAAAGTGCCAAGGTGGTACTAAAATTTTTGAAATTTTCTTTGAAGAAAGGTACTCGAAGTCTTCTACGGGTCCTTTTGGAAGTCTCCCGAAATTATCTCTACTTGATGGCGCCTTCTTCTTGTAGTTTTCTTCGAAATGTTCATCCATACTCAAGTTTGGATTGGTCAAGGAGGTAAACACAAAAAGATGATATGGGTTTTGGGGGTGGATATCCGGCGAGGTTTGCGAAATTCCCAATGTGGAAACTCACAATGCACGGATAGAAAGGCTAGCAAAAAGAACGATACACAAAAATACGGAATGACCAGCTTCTTAGACTCGAACCAAAGAAACCAAATCTGAATTGAAGCACCCAAAAATTAATCTTGAAATACTAAGGTTTTTCACTCAATGTATATTTGGCCTTGGATAGGTAGAGTAAAATGCAAGTGGTCATTAGAGATAAGGCTAGCATCATTTTAAGCACAAAAATAAGTTATCCTTGATTCATTCAAAAATGGGAGCACAAAAAATACCATGGGTCTCAAGTTATCATAACCTCCACAAAAGATTAGGCTAGCATTTAGGTGAATTTCAGATTCATTTTGAAGAGAGCACTAGCTTAATCACATATAAAACAAGCACAAGAATGAGCAAAGCAGCAATGATCATCATATATCCACAAGCGAGAGCATACAAGATATCATCGTGGTGAGCTCAAGGTAATGGTGATTACTATTTATTGAAAGCAAAAACAAATCTAGGTTGTACTCCTAGTAGCCATGTTATTAACAAGAGAGAAAAATCAAGGTTTTTGAACCTATGGTTGATGGCATATATGTACAAGCATAAGAAAGAGATGGACAAAGAGAATGAGTCGGAAAGATTTACCATTCTTCAATGCTTGTGAAGAGTTGTAGTGTGGCCTCCCCCATGCTTAAGCATTGTGCTTAGCATGGAAGAAGAATCTCGAGCATCTTCTAGCGACCGTGATCCTCTTCTCGTCGGGTACTCCCCCATGCTTAGCATTTTGCTAGGCATGGAAGGAGAGGATGAGGCTTGTTCTCCGTGTCCGAGACTTGTCTTTATGCATCTTCACTTTTGTCGCTTCTTCTCTTTTCCTTTCATGAAAGCTCATCATCATGCCTGCAAAACAATTCAAGCGCACATACTACCCCCGAGGTGAAGTTCGGGAGTAGAAACAATTTGCCAACAAACCAATGACATCTCCTAAGACTCTTAACTTGTGGCATAATTATTCTAGAGATGATGAAACCTAATGGGTGTACGTGGGTGCAAAGAGTGTGTATGCTCATGAGAGGAAGGCATAAAAACAAAGACAAAGTTTTCACCTAGTTCCAAACACCATGTTTGCAATTAGGTTGCTAAATTTCTCCATAGCCATAAAGATTTACTAAGCAAGGTTAAAACACCATGTTTATCTAAAGGTTAACAATTCCTTATAGCACAAGAAAAACAAAGCGCAAAGCAATGTTTATAAACCAACAAATGCAACATGAAAACATATGAAAAGATGGCAAGGTTTAATGATCTTAACGATGATGGTCCGCAATCATGTTTAAACACCACGTTTACACAAGATCACAAAAGGGAAATGCCCTAGAAACATTAACATGGAAAATGAAGCTTTCATCATTAAACCTCATAAAACAACCCAGCCAACCATATGCAAAACATGTATATGCAAAGAAACGAACATCACGTTGATGACAAAATGCTAATGCATGCGAGTAAATAAATATGATCATGATGGTGGTTCTAAAAAGGAAAATTAAACTAGATTAATTAGCCACAAGTTAATCATCATAGGATGGTATCATTCTTTATTCTCTCTAAGGAAGAAAATAAAAACACAAAACAACGGGTTGCCTCCCGAAAAGCGCTTCATTTAAAGTCATAGAGCTCGACTTTCTCACATACCTTCTTATGGTCACGAAGCCATGACCCTTCATGCAAGAGTTGAAGGTGTCCATGCAGCTTTGATTCACTTCACATGCTTGACTTGATCTTTTGTGCTCAATCGAAGACTTGCCCAATCTCGCGTCGTCATCACCTCCTTTTTGCGCTTCATCGCTGCCTCACTTGCATAGATTTTTCTTCTTCGTCCAGATCAGAACATGTATCCGACAATCATTCCTATGCGTGGTGCATGAAATTTTCTTTCCATTGAGTCTTTGTTTGCTCCAATCCGATTCCGATTGAGTGTGTAATGCCCGTTTTATCCCAGCGTTGCAATCTGTCCCGAGTTGATTTCAGCACGTGCAGCACCTAGTGTTTTTATCATATCTCCTTGCACGGGTCTTCAAATTTGTCGGCCTTGAATGTGTTGGAACAAGGACTTGATGGAGCTTCTGAATATCCACTTTTATCCCTTCGTACATGTCTGACCATGTCCTCAAAACTTGACAAGAATAGCGACGTTGTTTGGAGAGGGTGACAATGAGGCTTGCAACTCTTTGGGCATTACCTCTATCCACTTTATTCAATTTTCTTGTCCTGCATGGTTAATGAACTTCGGGCTTCTCCCGACATGTGCTTCTTTAAGGTCATTAGCTTGACCAAGTGCAAAGCAAGATCGAGATTTACAAAACTTATCGCAAACACACACATCCATAAATACGGTCACAAGCAACAAGGTGCAATTAGAGGAAGCATATGTTTCTTGCAAAGCACTTAGCTCATCATTAGGCAAAGGTTATTTAGGCATGGGATTAACAAAGTTCAAGCACAAACATAGCATATTTATCATTCTCAAGAAATTCTAACCTCTCAACATGATCTTAATTGGAACAAGGCATAGAATTAAAGCATACTACTAGATTGACAAAGATGTGTTAAAATAAATTCATCAAAAGTAGTAGTAGCTTGAGAGGTTATTGTGTACCTTAGCCTTGGAGCTATTTCATCTTGAGTGGTCTCTTGGAGTTGAAAGCGAATCAACCTCACGATGGCGCCATGTAGTTGTCATGTCATCTCCTTGTAATGTCTCCAATTCTTCTATGCACCACACGTCGGCAAGGTTGACTTGTGTGGACTCACCCCTTCCTTCATTTGTTGGCACACTCACATCTTGGTTATGTTCTTGCGACGCAATGGTTCCTTGTGTGAGAGCCCAAAAACTTTCTCATCATTCGACGCTAGCTTTCGTAGTCCATCACGGTTTGCTTCTAATCTTCATGCGTCGAATGTTGCTCGCTTGTGTCTCCATTGACTAATGCTTCAAGGGTCCTTTAATTGCTCTAAATCTCTGAACTTATCATGTATGCTTGGTGAAGGCACTTCCCGAGCTCCTTTTCATTGTTGTCACCCTCATCTCCTTTATCTCGTCCTTGTCATGTCGCTGCTACTTCTTCTACGTGGATTTACCCCTATATACAGAATAGAACATATACCAAAATATTGTTCTATTGAAAAGTTTATAAAATTACCTTTCCAACGAGTACTCATTCGTCTTAAACGGAGTCCAAATGTGGGAGCTATGGCCATTTTATTTCCGCTCTTGCATGCTGTCCAGAAAATTCCAGAATGTGCACCCTTCGATGATTCGGTCATATCCGCTTGTAGGAACATCCGATTGCCTTGATTCTTGATTCGTTGGAGTCGTAACTTCATGGGGCTTTTGAATATCCAAAAATATTACACCTTTTATTTCTGAGGTTGTGCAGAATGTTGATGAGAACATTGACTTCCTTCGGGTTGATCCGGAGATGTTGATGATCTTGGTCTTGTTGTCCTTCGAGCATCATGTCTCCCATCCTTTAGCTTCAAGGTCACAATTATTTTGTCACCGGCGAGTTCATGACATTAATGAAGTGTCTTATCCATGTTCTTGCTCTAGCCAAAGTAATAGGATTTTTGACATGATCGCTTGTGTCATCTCCACTTCCTTGTTGTTTGCAGCTGCAACTTCTCCACTGAATTCCTCTGCGTCCAATGCAGAATATGTGCCAAACTTCTGCTCCATTAAATCCTAGATCAAATACCTTTCCATCAAGTGGTCATTCACCTTAAACAGACTTCGGATGAGAGAGTTACGCCCTTTTTGCTCCGGCACTACGTTCTGTCCCGAGCTGATTTCAGAACGCGTAGTGTTGAAAGATTTCCTCATAACTTTTCGTACCGATCTCCAAAATTAGTGATTCTTGATGGGTTGGAAACAAGACTTGATGGAGCCTCTGAATTTCCAATTTTATCTTGTTGTACACTTCTGATTTTGGCCAAAAAATTTATTGTAACAACGGCATTCAACTCAAGATGTCGATGATCAACACTCGCAAGTCTTCGGGAGTAGCTTTGGCACCTATTACTTGAACAAGCAATTCTCCAAGAAACATTAGTCTAAACAAAGTTGATTTACACAGCGGCGTACCTTGTTTATCTTGATCTTTGTGACCTTCATTGGTGGGGACTCGATAGCGGATGATGGGCCACTAACATAGTTAGCACCTACCACTAAAGAGTGAGTCTTCAAATTGTTGGTGGGAGTGAATCTCGGAACGGGGTTGGACTTGTTGAAGTCCGGATGTAGAGAACTTCTTCGAACATCTTGTGTCTAGGGTTTTACCTGCATTCAAGGACACAAACAAGAAGAGCAGGATATATGCAATAATAAAATTAGGGTTAGTCAAAAAGAAAGATTGATCACCCTAGGGTTCGAGTTGCCGATCCCCGGCAACGGCGCCAGAAAAAGGTGGCTGTTGACGGTTGGATACCGTGTTCAAGTTCACCGCGAGCGTACGGGTGACTTAGTGCCTTTTTCACCAAGGAGGGTTCTCCCTAGATTTGTCAATCCAAGGATCGGTAAGCAAACTCCTAGGGTCATCCATCTAACCTACCGGACTAACCTAACATGAAACATTGATTGCATAAGAGATAACATACAACACAAAGGATGTATGGATCACATTCAAGCCATAAGATAACACTACCGAAGGTAACCCTAACCTATCGTCTCCTAGTTGCAGCCCCAGCCAAAGGTGAAAACCAATCTATACCGATACTTATGATAAGGAGTACACTCGATATGGAGTAACCCGATATGGAGTGGTCCGATACACGTTCACTCGCCGCTTTCTCCCTCCTCGTACTATCACTTGTAAGGAATCGGATGCCCGTAGCCTAAGAGGGGGAGGGGGTGAATTAGGCAACTTAAAACCTTAACCTATGGCTTATGACTATTTGCATCAAACATAAACTAGAACATACTATCTAGATGTGCAACTAGGTTGTTCTAGTGTGAAACTCCCATCCCAAAACAAGTTTTGCAACCTATAGCCAATCCTAGCAAGATACTACTCTAGGAAAGTAAAGGCACACAAGGATTGCAAGAATATAATGCGGAAACGTAAAGGGGGATGAGAGGAAGCAAACTCTTGACACACGATTTATCTCGTGGTATCGGTAGGCACTAAGCCACCCCAAGTCCACGTTGAAGCACTCTACACAAGAGTATTGCTTCCCGGTCACCAAGTCTCTCCCAAGAGCACCACTCTACTTGCCACAAAGGCTCGCCACGAAGGCACTCGCCAAGCTCCCTTGGTCACCTTGATGCCGCCTCCACTAAGGAGCTTCTCCACCAAGGGAAGGGGGTCTCCACGTCCCCCGCACAAAGTGTTCTCGCCGCTCCACACCAAGCCTGAGGGTCGAAGACGTTTGCCGGAGAGCCACCTAGGCTCCAAGGCTTCCAGCACACCTCGTACAACTTGATCCACTCGAGAATTACCTCACAAGGTAGGAACACCTTGCACTCACTCAGCCCTAAGCTAAGCCTAGCACTAAGCACACACACAAAGCATGTGCAAGTCTATGGATGTGCAACTAGCACTTGGATGGATTGGATATGATCTTTAATGTGTCTTGAACTCCTCTGCACTTCCACACAATCCAGCAACTCCAAATGGGTGAGTGGAGGGGGTATAAATAGCCCAAGGCGTCCAAAGAGCCGTTGGCTAAAAGCTGCTGAAATTGGTACCGTCGGATGAACCGCCGCTACACTTTTTCCAGGCGTCGGTTCATCCGGTGCCCTCCACGTCACTTAGCCATTGCATTCCCACTAACACATATCCTCTGACGCTTGCACCGACGGTCCATCTTGCCTAGCCGTCAGTTCATCCGGTGCTGATAGGTTTGCTTCAAAAACCTCTCTGGTAGCATCTTCGAAGACATCGGATGAACCGTTGCTTAATCCTTGTATCCATCGGTTCATCCGGTGCTGAAGAACTTCGCGCCAGAACCTCTCTGTTAGCAAACACATGGCCATCGGATGAACCGCTGCTACACCATCAGTTCATCTGGTGCTACTGATTCCTGCGAGCTGACTGTTGCTTGGTCTCTTGAATTCATCCGGCGCATGTAAAACTGGGGGCGTCGGTTCATCCGGTCGTGCAAGCTGACTTGCGTCTTCTTCCGAAGTGTACTACTTCATCTGGCCATTGCACCAACGCTTGTTTCCAAGGTGCCGTCGGTTCATCCGACGGTAGCATTTCTTTTCTTCTTCTTCCGCGGTTTTGACCCTTGAAAAATATACTATCTTCTCATTTTGGCATGTGGTATTTTTGCATCCTTGGGACCTAGAAGTGTCTACAAAGACATGCTAAATAATATAGTTAGTCCCATTGATCATGTTGTCATTAATCACCAAAATTAACTTTGAACAAATGGCATATGAGGCCATGTTCGCTACATCACTACAATGGGATAATCATCACCGAGCGACAATCCTCGGTCCGTGCACCACTACGAGATATCCGCATGACAAAGACTAATCACCACGATTAGATCTATTCCTACTAAAGGCATATGGTAGCTACACATATGAAGAAGCATACTCGTAGTAGATCAAAGTAAAGACTAGATAAGATTATATCACCATTGAATGTTGAAGGTACAAATGCCTTGAAGGATTCAAGGCATGGCTCCGGAACTCCACCATGGCTTCACCACGCAGGGCCAACCATGGCGGCTAGGGCATGGCCTAAGCCATCTCCTAGGCAACACGAGGACTAGCGGCGGCCGTCGGCTCCCTTCGGCGTGTCTCCTTCGATTTGGCGGCTCTCTGATGAATGGATGCGGTGGTGCTTCGGGGTGGAGACTTTAAATAGCCCGAGGAGCGTCTAGGTCAAAGGGGAGGCCGAACGGAGCCCGGAATGGGCCAGGCCGATTGGCCTGGGCCCGTTTTGGCCCGGCTCGGCTCGGTCTTCCTTGTGCGAGCTTCTTGCGTCGTTCCTTGTCTCTGCTGATCTTCATGTGGGCCCTTGACGTCGTTTGCTCCGCGTTTTAGATAAGGGTACTTGTCGTCCAAGCTCCCGCATCTTCCGTTTAAGTCCCCGGAGTTTCACGGCTTCATGCTTTGGTCCTTGGGCTGCACCATTTGGAGTCATGTTCACTTCGAGTCTTGGCTTGTCCTGGGCTTCATGTTCTTCTCACAAAGTGCTCCATGAACCTTGCCCGGAAGTGCTTCTTTAAGCGTGTAAATCCTGCATAAACAACATACTCCAAATACCACATGCAAGTGCGAACTTGTTACATCATTAGTGTGCCTAGTGGTGGGTTAGTTATAAATCAAAGCTCAAACCGAAGTGTAACAAGTGCTCTAGGTTGACGGAAATCGACCACCAACAGCCTCCCGTGGCATATAAGGCGAGGCAGGGACCCCTCTCAAAATATACGCAATCAATACAGAGCCACGCAGCATACAGGACGTAGGGTATTATGCACATTGCGGCCCGAACCTGTCTAATTGTGTGCCCCGTGTCTCACCATCGTGTTCCTGATATTGGCGAGCCCCACCGCACAATCTACTACTTTGGGTACCCTGTCGTAGGCTCGGTGTCTAAAACACTGACACTAGGCAACAATCAAGTATGTGCAACAAGTCAAGCCAAGTTACGAGAATCCAAGATATTTAGTTCACTCCTTAAAGCACAAAACCTTTGCTCATCTAGAGGCTTAGTGAAGATATCGGCAAGTTACCTCTCTGTGCTTACATGACGTAGAGCAATATCTCCCTTAGCCTCATGATCCCTTAAGAAATGATGTCGAATATCTATGTGCTTTGTTCTAGAGTGTTGCACCGGATTGTTTGCTAGCTTGATAGCACTTTAATTCTCACACAAGAGCGGAATCTTACTAAACATACAACCGTAATCACTCAACGTTTGCTTCATTCACAAGAGTTGTGCACAACACGCACCGGCCGCCACATATTCGGCTTCGGCCGTGGATAAAGCAACGAATTTTGTTTCTTAGATTTCCATGACACCAAAGACCTACCAAGGAATTGGCAAGTCCCCGTTGTACTCTTCGATCTATTTTGCAACCGGCATAGTCCGAATCAAAATAGCCAAGTAAATCAAAAATGGAGCCCTTGGGATACCATAAGCCAAGGTTAGGAGTGTGTACCAAATATCTAAAGATTCTCTTAACGGCCATTAGATGACACTCCTTAGGATTAGCTTGAAATCTTGCACACATGCACACACTAAGCATGACATCGGGCCTAGATGCACAAAGGTAAAGGAGGGAGCCAATCATGGAGCGATATACCTTTTGGTCGACTGACTTCCCTTCTTCATTGAGATCAAGATGTCCATTTAATGCCATAGGAGTCTTGATGGGCTTAGAATCGGCCATGTCAAACCTCTTGAGCATATCTGTTGGCGTTTCGTAGCGTCGTCATCTTAAGAACAGATCTGGGACCGGTCCTTAGTGACAACACCAGGAAACGCCATGCAGGCACCTCTCAATGTCACAACTAATGGCGCATTTAGCATGAACATCGAGACTTGCCAAAGGTTAATCTAAACGATCATGAATGAATCCGCAAGCGCACAGATAAACCATTGTAGCATTTCCCCTAGGAAGGAGAGTATTCCAAGGGTATCGAATCCGTGGAAGGCAATGACGGATATCTTAGACTTATGCTTTTGCTCTGAATGTAAACCAAGAGATAGATATAGGGAACAACACACTCAAAGGCAGGGGTAAGATAAAAGATATAAGGGTAGTGTGACACACACACTCAGATCTACCTCTACTCAAGCACACTATGGCTTAGGGGGAACATACGAGTTAGCTCTAGGTTCTAATGTACGAAACATACAAAGCTAGAAGATACAAGAGACGGGCATGAGTATTGCATGAGAGAGATAAGGTTCAGCACCTAGGTACAAACGGGGAGCTAGCCCGCGACGACCAGCACTCTGTGAAACTAGACTTTAGACTCCTACAGCAGGTACCCCAGCGCGGAGGTTGCCCTAGGATCCAACAGGGCTGTCACCACCTGAGGACCAACCTCTCGTTACAGGGGGTATGCTCATAACTATCGTAGCCAGACAACCCAGGCACCATGCCTACGTTGCTACTAGACTCTACCCGGCCCGGGCTATTGTGACCCAGGGTGAGAGACACCAGAAGACTGGTCAACTAGACCGAGTACCGTAGCTTGAACACAGACCTCATGCAACACTCTCATGCCATCTAACAAGATCAACTAAGGCTAGACATACAAACAGATATGAACTCTATTATGTCTAATCAATAAGATCAAAGGGTCGTGTTCGTGAAGAACACGAGCCTCTAACTTATGAACAAACACATAAGGAATGAGTTTATCACCCTTCAAGTGGATCAAAAGGTAGTGTTCACGAAGAACACAAGCCTCTAAATGATGAACAGGGGATGAACTCAAGAACATATCAAACATATGATCTACCATGACTTTATATGAAATAGCTGAATAACTGAAGTAGATCAAAGTCATACAAAGAAATAAAGATAAAAGAGAACTCATACCTAGAGTTCCAAGAGGACTTGGAACCTGAATAAGAGCTACTCTAGCCTACCCCCTAGCCTTGGAAACTAAAAGTGAGAGGAGAATGAGAGAGTGGTGTGTGAGAAATGGGAGCCCCTCCCCTTCTATTTATAGGCAAGGACAAGGCTTGCTCGGAGCACCAAATGACCCCTAAACACCCGGGAGTGAGGCAATGGACCAATAGGGGGCTGCCACGTGGAGGGCCAGGATGGAGCCCCCTAGGTCGGTTTGGCCGATCCTAGGATCGGCCGGCCCCCTAGGGTAGCCCACCTGGTGGTTTTCCACTGGGTGGCTGCCCTGTGGGCCCTCTGATCCATCCCCGGTGCATGGCTTGATTTGGTATCCGAGGTGGGCCCTTTGATCCATGTGAAGTCCATGTGGCGTCCTCTGATTCGTCGGTGAGTGTCTCCCCTGGATCGATGACGTGGATTGCCATGTTTCCCTTGGTGGCAGCCACCTCCTCAGCTGAGTTGGCATGGTTTCTTCAGAGAAGGTGAGTTTCCATCTCTTTTAAGGGGTAAATCACCTACATACAAATAATCTCCAAGGACAAGTGGAACTACATTATTCAAACCAAAATGCTAGTAAATAATGCTTATGCCTCCATTTATGTGAGAATATTGAAGGTTGGAAATGGTGAATTTCAACCATCAACAATATCCTTCACATACTTGGTTTGACATAAGAAAGTTCCTTCCTTCATTTGCTTGATTTGAAACCCAAGAAAGAACTTTAACTCACCCATCATAGACATCTCGAATCTCTTGGTCATGATCCTACTAAACTCGTCACAAAATTTGTCATTAGTAGACCCAAATATAATGTCATCAACATAAATTTGACAAACAAAGATATCTTTTCCACTTCTTTGAATGAAGAGAGTAGAATTGGCTTTGCCTATCTCAAAACCGTTCTTGAGAAGAAAATCCTTAATACATTCATACCATGCTCTAGGAGCTTCCTTGAGCCCATAGAGCGCCTTATGGAGCTTGTACACATGGTTGGGGAAGTTTGGATCTTCAAAGCCCGATGGTTGTTCAACATAAACTTCTTCTTGGAGAGGTCCATTCAAGAATGTGCTCTTCACATCCATTTGATGAAGCTTGAAGTCATGATGAGTAGCATAGGCCAAGAGTATACGAATTGACTCAAGCCTAGCCACCGGAGCATAAGTCTCTCCAAAGTCCAAACCTTCAACTTGAGCATAACCTTTGCCCACGAGCCTTGCCTTGTTCTTTGTGACGACACCAAATTCATCTTGCTTGTTCTTAAAAACCCAGTTGGTGCCGATCACATTTTGCTTGGGTCTTGGCACCAACTCCCAAACTTCATTCCTCTTGAAGTTGTTCAACTCTTCCTCCACAGCAATAATCCAATCCGGGTCCTCAAGAGCTTGGTCCACACTAAGAGGTTCCAAAGAGGAAACAAACGAGTAAAACACACAAAAGTTTGACAATCTTGAACGAGTTGTTACCCCTATTTGGATGCTCCCAAGAATATTGTCAACAGGGTGATCTCGTTCAACCATTTTATGAACTCTTGGATGTGGTGCTTGAGATTGACGTTGAATAGGCCCATCATCATCATCTTCAACTTGGGGTGCTTGTTCTTGAGCTTCACCACCTTGTTCTTCCCTTTGATCAAAGCCACTTCCGTGATCGTCACCATGAACTTGACTTTCATCTTGATGAATTTGAGAACTAGGTGGTTCAACTCTTGTTGATGATGGTGGATCTTGGTTACTTATGTCAACCGGAGCTTGAACTTGAACTTCCCTTGGCATCACTTCACCGGTGCCCATTCTAAATATGGATATACTTGGATGTTCTTCATCATCTACAAGGTTTTCACTAACTTGCTATCCTTGAGAGCCATTGGATTCATCAAATTTCACGTCTACCGTGGTCTCAACACAACCGGTGGTCTTGTTGAAAACACGATAGGCATGTTCGTTAGTTCCATAACTAATGAGAAAACCTTCATCAACCTTGGATGCAAACTTTGAGGCTTTGGGTTTCTTGTTAAGTATGAAACACTTACACCCAAAGACCCTAAAGTAGTGCACACTAGGTTTCTTACCGGTGATGATCTCGTAGGGAGTCTTGTTCAAGTACTTGTGGAGGTAGAGGTGGTTGGCGGCATGGCATGCGGTGTTGATGGCATCCGCCCAAAATGAGTCCGGAGTCTTGTACTCATCAAGCATTGTTCTTGCCGCTTCAATCAACGTACGGTTCTTCCTCTCAACAACACCATTTTGTTGAGGGGTATATGGAGCGGAGAGTTCATGCTTGATGCCTTCTTCATCAAGGAATTCTTCAACTTGAGTGTTCCTAAACTCCGAGCCATTGTCACTTCTTATGTTCTTGACCTTAAGCTCGAACTCATTTTGAACTCTTCTTATGAACTTCTTGACCACTCCCTTTGCTTCACTTTTATCTTCCAAAAAGAATACCCAAGTGAAACGGGAAAAGTCATCAACAATTATTAAACCATATTTGTTACCACCGATGCTTATGTAGGCAATTGGTCCAAACAAGTCCATGTGTAGAAGCTTCAACGGTCTTGATGTTGAAAGGATGTTCGTGGCGGGATGATGCGCTCCAACTTGCTTTCCCACTTGACAAGCACTACATAACCTATCTTTCTCAAAAAAAAACATTTGTTAGTCCTAGGATGTGCTCGTCCTTTTGAAGTTTGGCCAAGTTCCTCATGCCAACATGAACTAGTCGGCGATGCCATAACCAACCCATGTCGGATTTTGCCACTAAACAAGCCTTAGGGTCCACCTTTACTTTTGTGAAATCCACATAATAAAGCTTTCCCCTTAGGTGACCCGCAAAGACAATAGAGGAATCCTCACTTCTTGAGATGGTCACACCCTCTTTGGTAAAGAGACAATTGTAGCCTTTCTCACAAAGTTGTGAAACCGACAATAAGTTGTACCCTAAACCTTGAACATGAAAAACATCTTCAATTGAATTGGTTGTTGAGATAGCAATTTTACCTAGACCAATTACATCTCCTTGACCATTATCTCCATATATGATAGTTTCCGTAGGGGTGTCATAATGTTCAAGGGATGCAAACAAGCCTTCATCTCCGGTCATATGATTAGTGGCACCACTATCAATTAACCATGCGGTTCCACCGGAGGAGTAGGCCTACAAAACAAGTTTAAACTTTTGGTTTAGGTACCCAAAATGATTTGGGTCCTTGGAGGTTAGAAGCATAAACTTTTGGAACCCACACACTCTTCCTAATAGCCTTCTTGGCATAGGCTCCAACATACTTGACCACCATTTTACCATTGTGGTCCAAGGTCACAACATAGTCACACGTGTAGTTGGGAGAAGGGTTGTGTTCCACCACATTCTTCGGTGCCTTTGATGGATAATTAACCCCCACCATTTCCTTTTATGGTGTTCACAACCTTCGGCTTCTCTTGTGTTGTGGTAGAGGTGGTTACTCCATGGGAAATATCCATAATAGTGTTGAGGTAGCCACCCTTGTTCCACAAGGGGATCTCATGCCCTTTCACCTACCTTCTATCATTGACCTTGTTGTCCTTGTAGTGCCCAAGTCCTCTTGTGTCAATTGCCTTGGGAATGGACTTGGCACCCAACTTACCTTGGTTGATCAACATGTTCAACCGGGCAATCTCCTTATTCTTGCTCTTAGTTGATTCTTCTAGCTTTGCAAGGTTAGTCTTAAGAGCATTTATATCAACATTAGAACATATAGAGCAACCTTTGCTAGTGGAGGCATTAGAGTCAAAGTTTGCTTTAGGATCGGTCTTGGTGCTTTTCCAAAGAGCACTATAGTTTGCTTCAAGATTTTTGTATTTATCCGTCAAGCATGAGAAGCTTGATTGAAGCTCACTATGAGTGGCCTTTGGGGAAGCTAAAGATTCATTTGCCAAAGAGTAGTCCTTTAGCATCCTCTTGTTAGAGTCATTGGCCAAGGACAAGCCTACGGTCAACTTCTCCACCTTAGCTTTCTCCTCGGCAAGGGTTTTCTCCAGAGCAAGGTTTCTTTCCTTTTCACGGATAAGCAAGTCTTCTTGCTCATGGAGAATCTTCTTCTTTTCCTCTAATTTGTCCAAAAGCTTTTTAATTTCTTTATGGCCTTTTTTACCAAATTGCTTTATCATGTTTGCCTCCATTTCTTTTTCCTCATCTAGGTTGTCTATGTCATTACTAGGTGTGGATGATGATGAGGTGAGAGAGGATGAGGTGGTTGACTCTTGTACCTTGCTCCCTCTTGCCATGAGGCAAAAGTGAGAGTTGTCCTCATCATCGGAGAAGTTGTTGAAGAGGCGTGGTGAAGATGCTCCTTGTGCCATGGCAAGTGTTGCCATGTCTTTCTTCTTTGGTGCTTCATCCTTATCACTTGAGTCCCATTGTTGACCCACGTGAGCACGCCCTTGGTACTTGTTCTTGTACTATTTGCTCTTCTCCTTGTACTTCTTTTCTTCCTCATTCTTGTCCTTGTTCTTGTTCTTGGGACACTCGGCAATGAAGTGTCCATACTCTCCACACTCATAGCATTTCCTTTGTGACTTCTTCTTTCTATCATCACCACCTTTCCTTGATGCCTTGAACTTCAAGAACTTCTTGTATTTTCTTATGTCAAAGGCGGTTTCTTCATCCGTGCTTCCTTCTTCGCTAGAATCTTCATTCTTAGTCTTGGAAGTCTTGGGCTTTGCTTCCACAACTTCACTAGAGCTAGCATTGAGGGCTAGACTCTTGTTCACCTTCAAGCTAAGTGACTTCTCCACATCTTGATCAACTAGCTCTTGATGCAAGATCTCACCAAGAAGTTGATTGGGAGTCATTTTGTGGTATTTTGGGTCTCTTCTTATCATGGTTGCTAGGTTTGGGTTTCTTCGGTGTGAAAGCTCTTAGCAACTTCTTTGTGACCTTTTCATCGTCCCAATCATTACTTCCTAGTGTTTTGATGTCCGAGACAAGAAGTATTAGTCGATCATACATTTGCCTCACGGTTTCTCCATCCTTCATGATGAATAGCTCAAGCTCTCCGTGAATCAAGTCAATCTTACCTCTTCTCACATGATCGGTACCCTCATGTGCTTCCTTGAGTGTGTCCCAAATCACCTTTGCAATTTGGATGTTTCGAACTTTGTTGAACTCTTGAGCACACAAGGATCCCGTGATGACTCTTGTTGCTTGAACATTGTGGTGGAGGTCTTGTTCATGCTCTATTGTCATAGCTTCACCTTCGGCGGGAATTGTCACACCTACACACACAATCTTCCAAAGAGAAGGGTGAAGCCCGTAAAGGTGCATTTGCGTATCATAAGCCCATTTGGGATAGTCTTTCCCATCGAAGTGGGGAGGCTTTCCCAAATGTACGGAATAGAATTTTTCGTTAGGATTGTTGCCCGTAGGTTGTCCATAGTGGAATGGCACTTCATAGTAGCCGGAGTGGGAATACTTTGCTTGCTCCTTCTTGATCATCTTCTTGAGGACCTTCTTAGCCATCTTCTTTGCCTTCTTCTTCTTCTTGGCTTTCCTTCTTTTCTTCACCGCCTTCTTTGCATCATTGTCACCATCTTTGACGTCTTCATCGCTTGAATCGGAGTCCGAGTCGAAGTCGGAGTCGGAATCGTCGGAGCTTGCGACGTTGGATGGTGTACGACTTGGGGCCTTTCCCATTAGCTCAAGAGCTGCGGCTTGGTCTTGAGCGGCCTTGAGCTCTCTCTCTCTTGAGCATCCTTGGCGGTGAGTTCTTGAGCGGCGAGTTCTTCAGTGGAGAGGTTACCACCACTCCCCGACATCTTGATCCCTTAGCGGTTAAGCCTAAATCAAGGGATTAGGCTCTGATACCAATTGAAAGGATCTTGTGATGCCTAGAGGGGGGGTGAATAGGATCACTTTAAAATTCTGCAAAATCTGAGCAGCAGATCAGGGGCCGGATGACCCGGGGGGTCCGGGTCACCCTGTCACTTGGGCCGGATCAACCAATGCGCGAAGATAGAGTATAATAAGCTTAATAAAACTTGAATTTGTAGAAAATATATGAATCAAAACTTGCGTAGATGAACTAGAAACCACCTGCAACAAAGGATTTCATAAGTAACAACACAAATAAGTAGATCGATCCAAACCTAGCTTCTAGGGTTAGAGAAAAAGGGATGAACTCAAACAAAGCAAGAGACAAGAGAATTAATCCGAAGTTCACTCCCACAAAGGAAGCTACGTCTCCATTGAGGATCCCACAAAGGGAGGGCTATCACAAAGAGCCTCTTGCCTCACTCAATCCCCACAAAGGAAGATTGGTGCTCACTAAGAGAAATCCACAAAGGATGGGTAATACAAACGTTCCCGGGTCCTCCACACAGAGAGGGCACTCAACGGGCGACGCCTAACCGTCTAGAAGCAAGCTTCAAGAGTAACAAATGAGAATCAATCAATCTTGGCCGCCACAAGTGCTTCTTGAGATGAACAAGTGAAGAGCTAGCTCAAGGAGCACACACTAGCACCTCAAAAACTCTCTCACACCCAAAGCCTAGGAGGATCCTTGCTTGGAGTGGCTTGGAGAGGAGTGGAGAGAGGGGGGATGAAGCTTGAGGGAGTGTTCTTTTCGTTGGAGGCAGCAACCCTAAGAAGAAGAAGTGAAGGGGTATAAATACCCCCTCGCTTCAAAGAGTCATTGGCTGGCTGCTGCGGCGGGGCCGGGTCATCCGGCCAGAGGGGTCGGATCACCCAACAGTCTCCAGAGCCGTACCGGGTGATCCGGCCAGTTGGGCCGGATGACCCGGCGGGTCACAGACGGCTGGGATAAGCTTCTTCAAAGGTGTTTAAAGGATTTGTTTAGATTTTTGTGGCTAGAACTTCTCAAGATAAGCACTTGTAGCAAACTTCGATTGACCAATCTCGTCCCTCTTTATAGTACGGTGTTGCCTAAAATCAAATTCGAAATAGAAATTAAATTTAAATCGCCATTTGAGCTTCAACACAAATATATGAAATTGAGATCCTTCCTTTCACATATGAGTTTTTATCTCTTTTATTCCTGCACACATCTTAGATAAACCATCAAATATCATTATCACCAAAATAATTAGGGGCCTAGATGCACTTTCACGGATGGGGGAGCGGCGGACCCCTAGCCATGCACGATTCTCCCACTCTTGGCCGCAGGGAGCAGCGCTCGGCACAGCTCGTGCTTGAGGGGCACACCCCTAGCCGTGCCTCCATGGGGAGCGGCGGGTCGACCGCCGGCAACGACAGCCCTGTATGCGGAGGAGCCCCGTGCTTGACTAGTGGCTGGCTGGCTGCCGGCACCATCATCCTGGGAAGAGGAGCAGCAGTAGAAGAATGGGAGTCGGCGGTGGAAGAAAGGGATAAAGAAATGCTTGGGTGAAATCGCACCACGTAGCTGCCGATGGACCTGATGCCTTTCTCTGCTCATAAATACTCAGGGGTACATGCGTCATTTTCTACTATTACTATTTCTCAATTTGAATCCTTCGAATGCAAAGTATGAAAGTCACGCATCATAAACTTCAATAGTACACCTTGGAGCGGGAAAGCTCCACTGTGGGGGTGTTTGGATCCACATGTGACTAGAGACTAAAGACTAATTTTAGTCACCAAATGACTAAACCTCCAAACACTCCTGACTAAAGGGTGACTAAAACTAGTTTAGTCCCTAGTCACCCCTGACCCAACTTCTACTGACTAAAATCCGCTCTCTCACCTAATTAATTGCTCATCCCATTAAATCAGTGGGCCCAACACCCCTCATCCCCTCGGCTCCTCCCGTCATCCCGTGCGGCCCATCCCAATTGCCTCCCCTCATCCGCATCCCGCGCGCGGGGGTGTCGACGCGCCGGCGCTCCTCGCACGCCTCTGCAGCACCCCGCCGCCGCAGGACCCCGCCGCCCCAGTAGCACCCCGCCGCCCCCGCAGCCGCAGGACCTCGCCACCGCGGAGCCCAGCCTCGCCGCCCGCCACGGGGCTGTGCTTGACACGCCTGCCGTACACGTGCAGCACCGCGGCCTTGCGGAGCGGCTGCAGCACGTCCCGCCACGCGCGGCATGCCCGGCTGGCCGCCGCGATGTCGAAGGCGCACGCGGCCGCGAGTGCCCGGTGCACGAGCTCCGGCGGGAGCGCGGAGAAGTCCGCGCCGCCCGGCGCCGGCATCGATGGCGGTGGCGGTGGCGCGGGCGCGGGCCTCTTGGAGGAGGAGTGGTGGCGCCGGTGCCGGCGGTGCGGGGACAGAGACGTGCGTGGATGCGATGAGTAGGGCGAAGGCGAGGGGGCCGGGGGCGGCCATGTCTGGCTCGCGGCCTCCATGAGAGGCGAGCAGGAGAGAAAGGGATGGAAACTATCAATTCGCGACACGGTTTTCACCAAGGGAGGGGAGGGGAGAGAAGAGAGAGAAAGTGGAGGAGGGAGAACAATTTAATGCTGACTAGTTTTAGTCACCCTCCAAACACGAGCTGACTAGAAGCTTTTAGTCTGACTAAACTTTAGTCAGGTGACTAAAGGGATCCAAACACCCTCTGTGTCTCTGCAGATTTCGTGTCCTTTTCACAAGCGTTGGCTCATTCATTACAAATAAAGGTCTTGGCCATGGAGACACGGGTGGTTGTCCTTTAAGATTAGCTTTTAATTAGACATATTTGTTTAGTCTGCCTTTTAAGGGCAGTCCCAATGGAAGAAACCGCTATAGTTTCTATAGCATAGGATATCACACCAGGAAACCAGTTCTCCTCAGTGCAAAAATTTCTCCAACTTCAGACAAAAAAATGACCAATCATCTACATTATCACAATGTCTCCTCTCTAGATCCTCTGTGCATTTCCCTCTGCTTTCCACCACCACTCTATCCTTATCCTTTCGTTACCTCCCCATGCTGATGTCTTCGGTCTTCCAATCCAGCCTTCCAATCCAGCTGGCGTGACGCTCCGACCCCGCTGGGCGCGGCGGCCCAGCGCTCGTCCGAGGGTCACGGTGGCCTGGCGCTCGCCCGCCGTGTCACGGTGGCCTGGAGCTCGCCGGCCTGGGGGCGCCCCCAGGGTCGTGGCGACCTGGAGTTCGCCCGCCGGCTCGCGGTGGCGTGGAGTTCTCCGGCGGTGGTGCGGCAGCCTGGAGCTCGCTGGCCTGGGCTTGCTCGCCGGGACGCGGCGGCCAGGAGTTCGCCCGCCGGGGCGCACGGCCGCGGAGTCCGGAGCTCCTGGCCGGGAGGGCGGCCTGAGCTCGCCCACCGGGGAGAGCGGCCACGGCGTCTGGAGCTCACTGGCCGGGGGGCGGCAGCCTGTGCGCGCAAAGGGAGCGCGAGCGCGGGGGAGGGAGGGCGGCGGCAGCGTACGGGATCCGCTCGGTGGCTCTGGAAACCGGGTCATTTCTCCCCAGTGCGGTTTGCGTCGTTTCCATGCGCATCGATCGGGTAGACGTCGTTTCTCTAGGAAGAAATCGTTTCCTTGTTTTTTCTCTCTCTTCTTAAATTTCTTTGCCACATCAGCAAAAAAGATGAGCTGTCCACGTAATTAATGCACATAGAAACCGCAATAAATGTCCCATTAGGACTGCACTAAGGGCACTCCCAATGGAGTATTAATAGTAACTTGCCAACTAAGCAAATAATGAGGAAAGAGAGCACAAATCATAGAAATGGTTTCCTATGAGCTTCTCCACCAAGGGAAGGGGGTCTCCACGTCTCCCGCACAAAGTGTCCTCGCCGCTCCACACCAAGCCGGAGGGTCGAAGACGTTTGCCGGAGACCCAATGCACAAGAAATCATGAATTTGCTATTGGAAAGAAACTACTAGTTTCTATGGAGTAAATGCAACGCTCCCCATTGGTGAAATTGGGAGAGAGAGAAAGAGAAAACAATTATTACTCTAAGACACTACCACTGTGAAGAATAATTTTATAGATGATTTCTTGTGTTATGGAAACCGTGTTAGTTTCCTCTATTGGGACTGTCCAAAGAGCTTTTGATTAAAACGGTTGCTGATGGAACTGTAATAAGGATTGATTGTGTGTAAATATTTTGGAGAGGTCGGAATAAAATTTTCTTTTTCTAAAAAAGCAAAAATGACTTGTTGATGAGTTCTCAAGTAACTGATGAATTGTCTTGTGCAAATCTGAGTTTTGTCTAGGTCTATGAATGGCTAGCTAGTGAGTGGTGTATTAAGGATTCCAAAATGAGACCAAACTTTTATCGGCCTGAGTTATAAGTAAGTTGCAAGGAGCTAGTAAATAAAATGTAGAAGAAAGTAAAGAGGTATTACAGGCTTGGTGGGCCTGCGAAGCAGCCCGTCTACGCTGGCGAGGCCCAAGCAAGGCGTTAGCAAAAGAAAAACAGAGCCACCGGTCAGCAAAGAGCAAAGCAAGAAAACTTTTTTATATTTTTTTCTTTGATTTCCAAAAAATAAATGATGCAAACAAAATTTACCAAAAATATACCACTGCCGCCATACCTCACGGCGGCAGGGATGCCACATGGCGTTAGGACCCTGCCGCCGTGTGCCACGGCGGCAGGACTGTACCTATGGCGGCACGTCCATGTGGCACGGCGGCAGGGTCCTAGCGCCGTGCCACATGGCGGCAGGGCCAACCACCCTTTTTTCATTTTTTTAAAACAAGTAAATGATAAATTTAAACATAATCACAATCACAAATTGGCATATATGAAAGAAAAGATTATAATCAACGAGTAGATGCAAAATAGTTTTTACAAGATGATGGTCAAAGTACTGCTGTGACACAAAATACTAATACATCTAAATCCGTCGGCCCCTCTTCCCCCTCATAGCTCTAGCACCAGCCCTGGTGTGGTCCTGGTCGTACGTCAAGGGCTCACGTGCCCTGATGACCCGGGGTCCGAGCTCGTCGGCAGACGGTGTCGCCATGGCCGCCTGCGACGACCCTGCAACCGCCTGCGACGAGCCTGCCACGAAGCGGTGATGTCGATAGGCCCCATCGCCTCGCCAGCACACGGGAGTCCCCCCAAAAGCGCGGCGTCCTCCAGAGTGAGCGCCATCTCGTCGACGAGCAAGTGGAAGGTGTGCGTCTCTGGTCGCCACCTGTCCATAAACGCGGTGATCAGAGGGGTGTCGTAGTTGAACCGCGTCAACCGCTCTGCGTGGGGAACCTGAGCTCGTAGCTTGTCCCCCTCGACCAACCGCGCGAAAGGCAGAAGTCCTGCAGCGCGTAGCCTGAAACAAAAAAAGAACAAAAACAATTTACTTCACGCGATTACTATTGTAAAGAAACAAAAATAAATATAACAAATGAATTGCGTACTTTGGAATCCAGCGCTGGTGTATCGGCATCAACGTGCGGGTGGTCTGGCAACGTAAACTGCCGGGCGTCTGTCCAAGAACGGTCGAGAAGTACGAGCGGTGGTGCCGGTCCACCGCCTCCTCGAACAACTCCGGCCGTACGTACTCTAACGGTGGTTGAGCCATAGCTGCAAAAAAACAAAATGTAACCAATTATTTGAATTATACCAATTTAAATGAATTATTTGAATTATAACAATTTTCTACAAAATTTATATCAATTTAAACCAATTTTTTGAATTATAACAATTTTCTAGGAATTTTATATGAGTTTAATCCAATTATTTGAATTATAACTATTTTTTAGGAATTTTATATCAATTTAAACGAATTATTTGAATTATACCTATTTTTAGGAATTTTATATCAATTTAATCTAATTATTTGAATTATAACTTTTCTAGGAATTTTATATGAATTTAATCTAATTATTTGAATTATAACTATTTTCTAGAAATTTTATATCAATTTAAAGGAATTTTTTAAATTATAACTAGTTTCTACGAATTTTATATCAACGTTAACGAATTATTTATATTATACTACTTTCTAGGAATTTTATATCAATTTAAACAAATTTTTTAATTATAACTATTTTCTATTAATTTTATATCAATTTCAACGATTTATTTGAATTATAACTATTTCTAAACCAATTTATAAAATTTCTAATATTTCTAAACTAAATTAACTAAACTACACTAACTAACTAACTAAACTACCCTAACTAAACTACACTAACTAACTAACTAAACTAAACTAACTAAAGTTAGAAACATACCTGAGTCAAAAGTGCTCCGAAGGGTTGAAAGCCGAAGATTTAGGAGAAGAGAGTGAGGGTGGCGGCAGCCTCGTGCTGCTTATATAGCCATGAGGCTGCCACCATGGGGTACGGCGGCAGGCTCCTGCCGCTGTGTGGAACGGCAGTTGGTGCCTGGCCCACTGGCAGGGCACCCGACCGTTGGCGGCACCCCTGCCGCCGTGCGTCACGACTTTAGGTCCCTGCCGCCGTGGGGTACGGCGGCAGGGGTATATTTTTGGTCAAATTTGTTTGCATCATTTATTTTTCGGAAATCAAGAAAAAAATATATAAAAAATCGCAAAGCAGTGAGGGAATGGCACATCGTCCACCGTATGTACCCAACGGGATGCCGCACCGTGCCGCGCAGCAGAGCCACCACACCAGCCTGCTGGTATAGATGTCCATTCGGGCTACCCGGGCCGGCCCTGGCCCGGGCCCGGGGTGGCCCGCTCAACTTCGTGCCGGGCTGTGTCTGCCCACGGGTTGCATCAACGGCCCAGGCTCGGGCCCACGGGCTCTTTTTCGTGGCGGGTGACCCGGCTGGCCCGGGGAGTTCGTCGGGCTCGGGTGGCCCATCGCCCGCTCCTCAGTGCTCTCACTCTCGGAGGAGTTGGAGGGGAGGTGGCAGCGGTGCGCGTAGGCCACAGAGGTGGCGTGGCAAGGCGACGACGTGAGGTCCGGAGGAGGCCGGCTGGCCATTGAAGCCGAGTGGAGAGCCGGAGCAGGGCTGCAGGGGCGGTGTCGACCGCGTCGGCCTCCGCCGCTGGGCACTGGGCAGGGCAGGGTCGGCGCCGGATGCACCGCGAGATAGGACGGTCTCGGATCCGCCGCGAGAGAGGACAACGCCGACGGCTTCAACCTCCGCCACTAGGCAAGCCAGGGGCGGCTCCGGATCTGCCGCGAGATAGGGCGACGAAGGAGAAGGGGAGCTGTGCAGGTCGCAGAGTGGAGAAGAGGGGAAGCGTCGCCGGATGAACTCCGATCGAGCGGGAACAACAAGCGACTCATGGTTGGGGAGATCGATGGGCAGCGGCTCGGTGGACTGGAGTGGGTGACGAACGTGTGGCGGCGGGGTGAACTGCAGTGTTGAGATTGAAGAGGAGAGTCTGAGAATTAGGGTTGCCTTTATGCGGGCCTGTTGCAGTTTTTCGTGTCGGGCCGGGCGGCCTGACGTGCCGAGGTGGCGGCCCACGCCCGGCCCGAACACCGGGCCGGGCCGGGCTCGGACCGGGTCGAAAAATCGTGCTTGCGGACGGGTTGTCGTGTTGCGGGCTATTTGGACATCTATATCTGCTGGCATGCCCGTGCCGACACACAGTGCCACGCAGACCACTGCTGGCATGCCCATGCCGCGCCAGGCCAGGCCGGCCACGTCCTTGTCGTGAAGTGTCATATGTCTAGTTCTAGAGACTTACAGCGTACTCTTTCGAAAATATGTAGACTATATGCAGAAAATTAATTGTCACAAGGAACACGTACGTGCTCATAGATAGAAGAATCTGTTTTAGCACATCTTCCATTGGATCGTATTGTTTGCATATAATAACTACTTGTAACAAGGATTGAAAACACAAACATATAAAAACACGCACAATATTACTTGACAGGTCTAACAATACATGTAATTACCTTATCATAACATGTTTCGTACTTTAACCATTACAACATTCTTACTCTACTTTAAATAGTTGACTTCTACAATTTTGTAAACACAAGCCTGTGGTAACCAGCCACTTTATTTAATTACAAATTTACAATCTAACTCAATGGATTAGTTATTGGAGTATAAAAGATAGGAAACGGGTGTTTTCACTTTAATTTTTTTGGTGTTTAGAATCACGCTAGTTCCACATAGAGCATTGATATCACATCTTTAATTGTGTGGGAAAAGGTGAATGCATCTGTTTCCTTGTAAATGTAGTCTGCAGTCCTTGCAAAATCAACAACTTTCTTGGCGATGAGCTTTGGCTGTTCTGTTGGTGTAAGGGAGTGTTTCATCATATCCTTCCATTTGTCTTCAATTAACTCTTTTATCTTCTCGCATGCATCACACATTGTTGTACTATACTCCAACATATAACATTGTACAGTAGAGGCATGGTGAGCCCCAATTTGCTCGCGCTGCAACACAAAAGATAATACATTAACTAACTTATATACTATACCTAGTTGTGTCTTTCATTACTTAGGTGTTTTTATCAGTCAAGGTATTAACTGTTTTACCTAAAAATCATTTTCGTTTGGTTAAGCATTAACTTGATGGTGATGTTCAACTTTACTACATAATAAGGGCACTCCCAGTAGAGTATTAATCATAGTTTCTATTTTTATTAAATAATTTGTCAACTAAGCAAATGTTGATGTGAAAACCTAATTAATGAGAAAAAAATTAAAAAATACGTAAAACCATTTTTTAAGAGAAACCATGTCGTCACTCGCAACGAGACAACAAGCTAGTTTCTATGCAGTACGTGGCTGTTCATGGTTGGTGGAGGCTGGATAAAGAAGATGATAAGAGAGGGAAAGAAATGAAAAAAGGGTAATATTTATTAGGAAAATAAATCTGCTTTGTATGGAATAGTTTCTATAGATAGTTTCTTGTTGACATGACTATTATAGAAATTGTGCGTAGTTTCTACCATTGGAACTGCCCTAATGTAGCAGCAGTGCAGTACTAAGGTACATAAGTAGACACAAAGTTCCTTTAAATGCATAAAGAGAGAGAGAAGGACCTCTGTTGATTTCATATCATTGGATAGTCGTGCAATTGTTGAGAAACACTTGAGAAGTTCTGGATATGTCAAAAGCCAGTCGAGAATTTCCTTTGTTATGATGTCACCCATCCCAACAAATGAAGAACATGCCACTTGGAAACCTCCAACAGTTGCTCTTGATAGTTCTAAATGTTCATTGATTGTTTTTGGAACATAATGTTCGTCGCGCCATTTTATCTCTTGAGAGCTTGCTCGGACAAAGATCTTTAACTGCATTCAAAATACAGATATGGTATCATTCATTGTATGCAAATTGTAATAATATTTCAAAAAATGATTAGACATTATGAAAATAGAATATTATTATTATATTTTCCTTATTTGTATGCAAAATGGTTGACATCCTAAGACAATATGTAGTTACTTTCATAATAAAGAACATGCATCTGCTATTTAACTAGTTAAGTGAGACAAGATACAACACTTGCCAATTCTTTGAGATAAAACACCCGGAAGCTTTTATTTGGTCCAAGTTCATTCTCAATTGAATCAAATGTCTTCACCAAGTGCAAATAAAAATTCTTCATGTACTCTGGAAGTAGTTCTGCTGCATTCTCTTCACATCTGTGCATTTACAATACATCAAAAACATTTAATATTTTGAGTAGATGCAGTGCATCTCATGCGAAGCATTAAACAAATACCTCATTATTTGTAACTGAATATTCAGTGTACTTTGCTTGACTTATCCCCCGATGCCATTTTCAATATTATATTTCGAGAGGTGCTACCGTATTCTCACAATGGCGACAGTTTTTTGGGATTTTTGCGAGGTTGTCCTTCTTAACTAAACTATAGTAGATCGATTATGGGCAATTCAATTTGCATATGCAACCTATGAAAAATACACAAATATATAGATCTGTGGTGTGGTTGGATCAATTTACAGTATCAATCAATAGATTGTAAAACTCCTCAATAGATTTACACTTTCATCCTCACTTCGTATAAAAAAGTTAACTTGAAGGTTTGGAGGTGCTATGTTTGGAACAATAAGGTTTGGGCTGATGTACTAATAACATAGATTGTAAGGGATGCTAGCTGCTAGTACCTGTATATTGCTTCGGCAAGCAGCGTGGCCTCCTCAGTTGTACTGTAGGTATCCATTATATCATCTAGTATGGTGATATAGGCTGTCATCTTTGTTACTATAACTCGTGTAAGAGAATACTCTGGCTCAGAGCATGCTCCTGTCATCCAGAAATGCATTTCCACTATTCTGTCTCGAATAAAACTTAAGTTTGTCTCCAAATTAAGCTGCTTCCACCACCTGTAAAATGCAAAGTCACATCATGTAATTGAATTTCTTTAGTTGAAACTATGTAATTGATATAGTGGTGATAACTTAAAATACGTGTAAATTTAAATTAACTTACAGTGTGACGGTTTTTAACTCCTCACAGTAAAGAAGTTGAAGAAGGTTAAAATTCATTTTTGCAAACTCTAATATGACTTCGTTTCGGGCAGCCTCCTTTTCATAAATTGGGAGATAGTTTCTTGTTTCCAATATTCTAACCCTTCGGAAGAGAGGTGTTTGAAGGGCAAGAGATACTTCATCTGCTAGCAGTGTTGATTCCAAAGAATTTAATACAGCTTCAAGTTTGCTTCTAGTGAATATAATGGCTTCATCAAGTACTTTCTCCCCATGAGTCCTAAGGTATGCTGCATTATATAAGCTCAAGAGACTTTTTGTATCTTCCGCAACAAAATATCCATCCATGTCTTGGAAACTTTTGAAGACATCTGCAAAGATAATCAAATGAAAAAAACAACGTAACAACTTTACAATTGGCCTAGGACCCATAACATGAAATTTTCATTTTAACTTGCATGACTTATATGTTATGAAATTTTTTTAATTATCATTTTAAAGTAGCTGGCTGATTATATATCATTGCACTACAGATGTAGTGAACTATACATATTGATATCAAAACCAGTTTATCATTTGTAATAATTACCCCCAAAAACTTACTGAACTCAGGCAAAGCATAAATATCAAAATGCCATGATAAACATTGATGGTTTTAGTTAATGACATCAAAAGCCTGTTACTATAAATTTCTCTGTGCTTGTTTGTTGTTTCACTAATCATAAATTCTGTGATTGTCTATTCAGCACTTCGTTACTGAAAGTAAGGCCTTACCAGAGGGCACATCATAACCATTTTTCCGCAGGAGATAAAATCGCACTGAGACTAAATTCAGATCTTTGTCATTGTAATCAGAATCGTGCACAAAGCGCAACTGCTCATCAATCTCATTCTCATAGTAGTTACCACTCCTAGCCGCTCTAGCGTGATAATCAGGTCTAATATTTTTGGTATTTCCTTTGCACCCTTCAACATCCTCCTAACTTCTTCTTTTAACACTTCAGTCCTTTCAGTCATGTATGCACGCTGCACAGGACAAACAAGTTTCTACAGTTAGTTTCTATGATCGAAATGTCAAGGCACCTTCACTCTGATGTCTGCATTAGTGTTACCTTAGGTGCAGTTGGCGGCTGGTATGTCAGGAAAAAATCACCCCACAGACTTGGGTGGAAGAAGGTACGATCATTTTGCAGCCCCTGAGCATCATTGACAGAGCAAACTGCAGGCGTAAGAGCCATCTTCTCAACGTCGATCGATCGGCCTTAAATTTTTTCTCTCTTTCTGATCTTTGGTCTGCAGCTTATAGTTGATTTCTTGGTGGATATCCCTGTTGCATTGAACCGGTACTTATAGCCTCAGCATGTTCTATGTCCTATGTACAAAGCATACTAGTCAGATGATGTTTGCATGCAAAGCAAATAGCGACCGCCGACCGCTGAGCTCTACAAGTATGCCACTAGTGGTACTAATTAATTTGCATATGATAAACGTTGGATGTAAGATTGGAGAAATGTGAAACATGCAAATCCGTTCTTCATCTTGAAGATCTATCATGAGCTAGGATTCATAAAGAAAAAGGTGGGCACTGTTGTTGTGTCCGTTATTCCAGGCTCAAAACCAGAAGGTTGCTGCTCAGGTTAAGCATATATGTTAAGCATATCTCACCGTTATGTGGCTCCTAATAACCTCATTAGCCAGTGAGATAAACAAACTTACTTACTCTGTAATGAGTGTCAGATTGATCCTGATTGTTTCCTGGCTTAGGATGTTCCAAGTTCTTATAGCCTTAAGTTTTTTAGGTTTTCTTCGGTACACAATACGTTCCAACGGTCGTACGGTCGTATTGTCGGTTTCTTCAGTTTTTTCTTTAAGGGTAAAATGGTAATTTGGTTGATATATGTTTTAGAAAAAAAAATACCCCGCTACCCACCTGGTCCACCCGTGCACACCTCCTCCCTCCATTTTTATATATTACAAAAATGACATTTTACATTTCCGATAATACCCTTTAACTACCAGTACGACTTTTGAATACTACCGTACGACAGCTAAAAAACCGGTCGTATAGAATTAATCTCAACCGTCCGATCCTTACATATAGGTCTTTTTCTGTTACATACGAGTCCTTTTCTAACTGGTCATACATGTCGTATTGTGTACCGAAGAAAACCTCAAGTTTTTTCTTTCTCTCGCTGATCTATGGTCTGCAGCTTAGTAGATTTCTTGGTGGATATCCTGTTGCATTGCACTGGTACTTATAGCCTCAGCATGTTATACGTCGTACAAAGCATACTAGTCAAATGATGTTTGCATGCAAGCAAATAGTGACAGCTGAACTGTAGAGTACAAGTTTGCCACTACTTGTGCTACTAAATTTGCGTATGATAAACGCTCGATAAAAGATGGAGAAATGTGAAACAGACAAATCCGTTCTTATATTGAAAATAAGGCCATGAGCTAGGATCCATTGAAGGAAAAGATGGGCACCTGTCACCTGTGTCCATTATTCCAGGCTCAAAACCAGCAGGTTGCTGCTCAGGCTAAGTATATATGACCCCTAATAACCCCATTAGTCGGTGAGATAAATAAAGTCACTCTAATTTGAGTGTCAGATCCTGATTTTTTTGCCCTGGCTTGAGATGTTCCAAAGTTCCATCCCTAACACAATCAGGATGTTATCATGATTTTTCCTTAGAATCTTGCTTGAGTAACAGTACAATGAGCATATAATGCTGTTGAGCTTACTTTATATGATTTATTAGCTAGTTGGTTATGGTTGTTGGCTTGTTGCAGTACCTATAAAATAAATATTTGCACAGATGATAATGTTTATTGATTCTTGCATGCCATGGCTGCTGGCTGCTATAAGTTGATGTGCATTAACCAAAGGCGTGCTGTTTAGAGTAGCAGTTGGGCTCTCGCAATTTTTAGAATAATCTCGTCCAGATTTAAAATGATTCATGAGGATTTCGATTGCCTTCTATCAATGGTTTTCTTCAAATGATGTGAAATGAGAAGTTACTGATCCGAGTGCTCGTTGCTTAGAAAGGGTACATCTAATAATATGAAAAAAAATATATAGAGGCAGCCACAACGACAAGTTTAAATGAAAGGACAGTTCTCAAGGGTTGAACCTCATATGTAGTTGTTGGTGCTGAGTTTTATGGCACCTTAGAAGTTTAGATGAGTGAGGAGCATCTTAAAATCATCAACATAGAGTACTCCAGGTGCGATGCAGGAGCAAAGTACACAAGCAAAACAGACCCCATTTTGATGGCATCATGATCTACTTTTGGTGGAATATTTGGAAAGAGCGGAATAGAAGAACTTTCAACCAACAGTCGCTCGCGTCAGAGGCAGTGGCGTACCTGGCGAAAGAAGACATACAACAGTTCACGATAGTGACTAGATCAACAACCCTTTTGCCTAACACTCCTCTCTAGTTTGTGGAGACCTACAACTCAGTTGCTGTTGTGTTGTGTTTTGTTTTTTTCGGTTGTTTAGTAGTTCCTGCAGGCCTCTTTCGGGTTGTTTTGGCCGTGTAATACGGTCTAGTTGTATTCTTTTCTTTTCTTTTTCTGGGGTTTTCCTGTAACTCCTTTTTCCTTCTAATAAAAATTACGGCAAAACTCATGCCGTTCCGTTCAAAAAAAAAGAGTACTCCAGGTTAACCAGTTTACACGAAACGACGAGGATGAAAATGTAAGCGAAGTGGTATGTGTATGCGGGCATCCATATGCGATTTGGACGACCATAAACAGATTTTGGACACAACTATTTATAAAATTATAACAGAAAGACGAACATGTGAACTCGACCTGTGAATAGCGTGGGGGTCAAAGCATGTCCTAGTAGATATATCGACAGATTTCTTGGTGGATATCCCTGTTGCATTGAACCGGTACTTATAGCCTCAGCATGTTCTATGTCCTATGTACAAAGCATACTAGTCAAATGATGTTTGCATGCAAAGCAAATAGCGACCGCTGAGCTCTACAAGTATGCCACTAGTGGTACTAATTAATTTGCATATGATAAACGTTGGATGTAAGATTGGAGAAATGTGAAACATGCAAATCCGTTCTTCATCTTGAAAATCTATCATGAGCTAGGATTCATAAAGAAAAAGGTGGGCACTGTTGTTGTGTCCGTTATTCCAGGCTCAAAACCAGAAGGTTGCTGCTCAGGTTAAGCATATATGTTAAGCATATCTCACCGTTATGTGGCTCCTAATAACCTCATTAGCCAGTGAGATAAACAAACTTACTTACTCTGTAATGAGTGTCAGATTGATCCTGATTGTTTCCTGGCTTAGGATGTTCCAAGTTCTTATAGCCTTAAGTTTTTGAGGTTTTCTTCGGTACACAATACGTTCCAACAGTCGTACGGTCGTATTGTCGGTTTCTTCAGTTTTTTCTTTAAGGGTAAAATGGTAATTTGGTTGATATATGTTTTAGAAAAAAAATACCCCGCTACCCACCCGGTCCACCCGTGCACACCTCCTCCCTCCGTTTTTATATATTACAAAAATGACATTTTACATTTCCGATAATACCCTTTAACTACCAGTACGACTTTTGAATACTACCGTACGACAGCTAAAAAACCGGTCGTATAGAATTAATCTCAACCGTCCGATCCTTACATATAGGTCTTTTTCTGTTACATACGAGTCCTTTTCTAACTGGTCATACATGTCGTATTGTGTACCGAAGAAAACCTCAAGTTTTTTCTTTCTCTCGCTGATCTATGGTCTGCAGCTTAGTAGATTTCTTGGTGGATATCCTGTTGCATTGCACTGGTACTTATAGCCTCAGCATGTTATACGTCGTACAAAGCATACTAGTCAAATGATGTTTGCATGCAAGCAAATAGTGACAGCTGAACTGTAGAGTACAAGTTTGCCACTACTTGTGCTACTAAATTTGCGTATGATAAACGCTCGATAAAAGATGGAGAAATGTGAAACAGACAAATCCGTTCTTATATTGAAAATAAGGCCATGAGCTAGGATCCATTGAAGGAAAAGATGGGCACCTGTCACCTGTGTCCATTATTCCAGGCTCAAAACCAGCAGGTTGCTGCTCAGGCTAAGTATATATGACCCCTAATAACCCCATTAGTCGGTGAGATAAATAAAGTCACTCTAATTTGAGTGTCAGATCCTGATTTTTTTGCCCTGGCTTGAGATGTTCCAAAGTTCCATCCCTAACACAATCAGGATGTTATCATGATTTTTCCTTAGAATCTTGCTTGAGTAACAGTACAATGAGCATATAATGCTGTTGAGCTTACTTTATATGATTTATTAGCTAGTTGGTTATGGTTGTTGGCTTGTTGCAGTACCTATAAAATAAATATTTGCACAGATGATAATGTTTATTGATTCTTGCATGCCATGGCTGCTGGCTGCTATAAGTTGATGTGCATTAACCAAAGGCGTGCTGTTTAGAGTAGCAGTTGGGCTCTCGCAATTTTTAGAATAATCTCGTCCAGATTTAAAATGATTCATGAGGATTTCGATTGCCTTCTATCAATGGTTTTCTTCAAATGATGTGAAATGAGAAGTTACTGATCCGAGTGCTCGTTGCTTAGAAAGGGTACATCTAATAATATGAAAAAAAATATATAGAGGCAGCCACAACGACAAGTTTAAATGAAAGGACAGTTCTCAAGGGTTGAACCTCATATGTAGTTGTTGGTGCTGAGTTTTATGGCACCTTAGAAGTTTAGATGAGTGAGGAGCATCTTAAAATCATCAACATAGAGTACTCCAGGTGCGATGCAGGAGCAAAGTACACAAGCAAAACAGACCCCATTTTGATGGCATCATGATCTACTTTTGGTGGAATATTTGGAAAGAGCGGAATAGAAGAACTTTCAACCAACAGTCGCTCGCGTCAGAGGCAGTGGCGTACCTGGCGAAAGAAGACATACAACAGTTCACGATAGTGACTAGATCAACAACCCTTTTGCCTAACACTCCTCTCTAGTTTGTGGAGACCTACAACTCAGTTGCTGTTGTGTTGTGTTTTGTTTTTTTCGGTTGTTTAGTAGTTCCTGCAGGCCTCTTTCGGGTTGTTTTGGCCGTGTAATACGGTCTAGTTGTATTCTTTTCTTTTCTTTTTCTGGGGTTTTCCTGTAACTCCTTTTTCCTTCTAATAAAAATTACGGCAAAACTCATGCCGTTCCGTTCAAAAAAAAAGAGTACTCCAGGTTAACCAGTTTACACGAAACGACGAGGATGAAAATGTAAGCGAAGTGGTATGTGTATGCGGGCATCCATATGCGATTTGGACGACCATAAACAGATTTTGGACACAACTATTTATAAAATTATAACAGAAAGACGAACATGTGAACTCGACCTGTGAATAGCGTGGGGGTCAAAGCATGTCCTAGTAGATATATCGACAGATTTCTTGGTGGATATCCCTGTTGCATTGAACCGGTACTTATAGCCTCAGCATGTTCTATGTCCTATGTACAAAGCATACTAGTCAAATGATGTTTGCATGCAAAGCAAATAGCGACCGCTGAGCTCTACAAGTATGCCACTAGTGGTACTAATTAATTTGCATATGATAAACGTTGGATGTAAGATTGGAGAAATGTGAAACATGCAAATCCGTTCTTCATCTTGAAAATCTATCATGAGCTAGGATTCATAAAGAAAAAGGTGGGCACTGTTGTTGTGTCCGTTATTCCAGGCTCAAAACCAGAAGGTTGCTGCTCAGGTTAAGCATATATGTTAAGCATATCTCACCGTTATGTGGCTCCTAATAACCTCATTAGCCAGTGAGATAAACAAACTTACTTACTCTGTAATGAGTGTCAGATTGATCCTGATTGTTTCCTGGCTTAGGATGTTCCAAGTTCTTATAGCCTTAAGTTTTTGAGATTTTCTTCGGTACACAATACGTTCCAACGGTCGTACGGTCGTATTGTCGGTTTCTTCAGTTTTTTCTTTAAGGGTAAAATGGTAATTTGGTTGATATATGTTTTAGAAAAAAAAATACCCCGCTACCCACCTGGTCCACCCGTGCACACCTCCTCCCTCCGTTTTTATATATTACAAAAATGACATTTTACATTTCCGATAATACCCTTTAACTACCAGTACGACTTTTGAATACTACCGTACGACAGCTAAAAAACCGGTCGTATAGAATTAATCTCAACCGTCCGATCCTTACATATAGGTCTTTTTCTGTTACATACGAGTCCTTTTCTAACTGGTCATACATGTCGTATTGTGTACTGAAGAAAACCTCAAGTTTTTTCTTTCTCTCGCTGATCTATGGTCTGCAGCTTAGTAGATTTCTTGGTGGATATCCTGTTGCATTGCACTGGTACTTATAGCCTCAGCATGTTATACGTCGTACAAAGCATACTAGTCAAATGATGTTTGCATGCAAGCAAATAGTGACAGCTGAACTGTAGAGTACAAGTTTGCCACTACTTGTGCTACTAAATTTGCGTATGATAAACGCTCGATAAAAGATGGAGAAATGTGAAACAGACAAATCCGTTCTTATATTGAAAATAAGGCCATGAGCTAGGATCCATTGAAGGAAAAGATGGGCACCTGTCACCTGTGTCCATTATTCCAGGCTCAAAACCAGCAGGTTGCTGCTCAGGCTAAGTATATATGACCCCTAATAACCCCATTAGTCGGTGAGATAAATAAAGTCACTCTAATTTGAGTGTCAGATCCTGATTTTTTTGCCTTGGCTTGAGATGTTCCAAAGTTCCATCCCTAACACAATCAGGATGTTATCATGATTTTTCCTTAGAATCTTGCTTGAGTAACAGTACAATGAGCATATAATGCTGTTGAGCTTACTTTATATGATTTATTAGCTAGTTGGTTATGGTTGTTGGCTTGTTGCAGTACCTATAAAATAAATATTTGCACAGATGATAATGTTTATTGATTCTTGCATGCCATGGCTGCTGGCTGCTATAAGTTGATGTGCATTAACCAAAGGCGTGCTGTTTAGAGTAGCAGTTGGGCTCTCGCAATTTTTAGAATAATCTCGTCCAGATTTAAAATGATTCATGAGGATTTCGATTGCCTTCTATCAATGGTTTTCTTCAAATGATGTGAAATGAGAAGTTACTGATCCGAGTGCTCGTTGCTTAGAAAGGGTACATCTAATAATATGAAAAAAAATATATAGAGGCAGCCACAACGACAAGTTTAAATGAAAGGACAGTTCTCAAGGGTTGAACCTCATATGTAGTTGTTGGTGCTGAGTTTTATGGCACCTTAGAAGTTTAGATGAGTGAGGAGCATCTTAAAATCATCAACATAGAGTACTCCAGGTGCGATGCAGGAGCAAAGTACACAAGCAAAACAGACCCCATTTTGATGGCATCATGATCTACTTTTGGTGGAATATTTGGAAAGAGCGGAATAGAAGAACTTTCAACCAACAGTCGCTCGCGTCAGAGGCAGTGGCGTACCTGGCGAAAGAAGACATACAACAGTTCACGATAGTGACTAGATCAACAACCCTTTTGCCTAACACTCCTCTCTAGTTTGTGGAGACCTACAACTCAGTTGCTGTTGTGTTGTGTTTTGTTTTTTTCGGTTGTTTAGTAGTTCCTGCAGGCCTCTTTCGGGTTGTTTTGGCCGTGTAATACGGTCTAGTTGTATTCTTTTCTTTTCTTTTTCTGGGGTTTTCCTGTAACTCCTTTTTCCTTCTAATAAAAATTACGGCAAAACTCATGCCGTTCCGTTCAAAAAAAAAGAGTACTCCAGGTTAACCAGTTTACACGAAACGACGAGGATGAAAATGTAAGCGAAGTGGTATGTGTATGCGGGCATCCATATGCGATTTGGACGACCATAAACAGATTTTGGACACAACTATTTATAAAATTATAACAGAAAGACGAACATGTGAACTCGACCTGTGAATAGCGTGGGGGTCAAAGCATGTCCTAGTAGATATATCGACAGATTTCTTGGTGGATATCCCTGTTGCATTGAACCGGTACTTATAGCCTCAGCATGTTCTATGTCCTATGTACAAAGCATACTAGCCAAATGATGTTTGCATGCAAAGCAAATAGCGACCGCTGAGCTCTACAAGTATGCCACTAGTGGTACTAATTAATTTGCATATGATAAACGTTGGATGTAAGATTGGAGAAATGTGAAACATGCAAATCCGTTCTTCATCTTGAAAATCTATCATGAGCTAGGATTCATAAAGAAAAAGGTGGGCACTGTTGTTGTGTCCGTTATTCCAGGCTCAAAACCAGAAGGTTGCTGCTCAGGTTAAGCATATATGTTAAGCATATCTCACCGTTATGTGGCTCCTAATAACCTCATTAGCCAGTGAGATAAACAAACTTACTTACTCTGTAATGAGTGTCAGATTGATCCTGATTGTTTCCTGGCTTAGGATGTTCCAAGTTCTTATAGCCTTAAGTTTTTGAGATTTTCTTCGGTACACAATACGTTCCAACGGTCGTACGGTCGTATTGTCGGTTTCTTCAGTTTTTTCTTTAAGGGTAAAATGGTAATTTGGTTGATATATGTTTTAGAAAAAAAATACCCCGCTACCCACCTGGTCCACCCGTGCACACCTCCTCCCTCCGTTTTTATATATTACAAAAATGACATTTTACATTTCCGATAATACCCTTTAACTACCAGTACGACTTTTGAATACTACCGTACGACAGCTAAAAAACCGGTCGTATAGAATTAATCTCAACCGTCCGATCCTTACATATAGGTCTTTTTCTGTTACATACGAGTCCTTTTCTAACTGGTCATACATGTCGTATTGTGTACCGAAGAAAACCTCAAGTTTTTTCTTTCTCTCGCTGATCTATGGTCTGCAGCTTAGTAGATTTCTTGGTGGATATCCTGTTGCATTGCACTGGTACTTATAGCCTCAGCATGTTATACGTCGTACAAAGCATACTAGTCAAATGATGTTTGCATGCAAGCAAATAGTGACAGCTGAACTGTAGAGTACAAGTTTGCCACTACTTGTGCTACTAAATTTGCGTATGATAAACGCTCGATAAAAGATGGAGAAATGTGAAACAGACAAATCCGTTCTTATATTGAAAATAAGGCCATGAGCTAGGATCCATTGAAGGAAAAGATGGGCACCTGTCACCTGTGTCCATTATTCCAGGCTCAAAACCAGCAGGTTGCTGCTCAGGCTAAGTATATATGACCCCTAATAACCCCATTAGTCGGTGAGATAAATAAAGTCACTCTAATTTGAGTGTCAGATCCTGATTTTTTTGCCTTGGCTTGAGATGTTCCAAAGTTCCATCCCTAACACAATCAGGATGTTATCATGATTTTTCCTTAGAATCTTGCTTGAGTAACAGTACAATGAGCATATAATGCTGTTGAGCTTACTTTATATGATTTATTAGCTAGTTGGTTATGGTTGTTGGCTTGTTGCAGTACCTATAAAATAAATATTTGCACAGATGATAATGTTTATTGATTCTTGCATGCCATGGCTGCTGGCTGCTATAAGTTGATGTGCATTAACCAAAGGCGTGCTGTTTAGAGTAGCAGTTGGGCTCTCGCAATTTTTAGAATAATCTCGTCCAGATTTAAAATGATTCATGAGGATTTCGATTGCCTTCTATCAATGGTTTTCTTCAAACGATGTGAAATGAGAAGTTACTGATCCGAGTGCTCGTTGCTTAGAAAGGGTACATCTAATAATATGAAAAAAAATATATAGAGGCAGCCACAACGACAAGTTTAAATGAAAGGACAGTTCTCAAGGGTTGAACCTCATATGTAGTTGTTGGTGCTGAGTTTTATGGCACCTTAGAAGTTTAGATGAGTGAGGAGCATCTTAAAATCATCAACATAGAGTACTCCAGGTGCGATGCAGGAGCAAAGTACACAAGCAAAACAGACCCCATTTTGATGGCATCATGATCTACTTTTGGTGGAATATTTGGAAAGAGCGGAATAGAAGAACTTTCAACCAACAGTCGCTCGCGTCAGAGGCAGTGGCGTACCTGGCGAAAGAAGACATACAACAGTTCACGATAGTGACTAGATCAACAACCCTTTTGCCTAACACTCCTCTCTAGTTTGTGGAGACCTACAACTCAGTTGCTGTTGTGTTGTGTTTTGTTTTTTTCGGTTGTTTAGTAGTTCCTGCAGGCCTCTTTCGGGTTGTTTTGGCCGTGTAATACGGTCTAGTTGTATTCTTTTCTTTTCTTTTTCCGGGGTTTTCCTGTAACTCCTTTTTCCTTCTAATAAAAATTACGGCAAAACTCATGCCGTTCCGTTCAAAAAAAAAGAGTACTCCAGGTTAACCAGTTTACACGAAACGACGAGGATGAAAATGTAAGCGAAGTGGTATGTGTATGCGGGCATCCATATGCGATTTGGACGACCATAAACAGATTTTGGACACAACTATTTATAAAATTATAACAGAAAGACGAACATGTGAACTCGACCTGTGAATAGCGTGGGGGTCAAAGCATGTCCTAGTAGATATATCGACAGATTTCTTGGTGGATATCCCTGTTGCATTGAACCGGTACTTATAGCCTCAGCATGTTCTATGTCCTATGTACAAAGCATACTAGCCAAATGATGTTTGCATGCAAAGCAAATAGCGACCGCTGAGCTCTACAAGTATGCCACTAGTGGTACTAATTAATTTGCATATGATAAACGTTGGATGTAAGATTGGAGAAATGTGAAACATGCAAATCCGTTCTTCATCTTGAAAATCTATCATGAGCTAGGATTCATAAAGAAAAAGGTGGGCACTGTTGTTGTGTCCGTTATTCCAGGCTCAAAACCAGAAGGTTGCTGCTCAGGTTAAGCATATATGTTAAGCATATCTCACCGTTATGTGGCTCCTAATAACCTCATTAGCCAGTGAGATAAACAAACTTACTTACTCTGTAATGAGTGTCAGATTGATCCTGATTGTTTCCTGGCTTAGGATGTTCCAAGTTCTTATAGCCTTAAGTTTTTGAGATTTTCTTCGGTACACAATACGTTCCAACGGTCGTACGGTCGTATTGTCGGTTTCTTCAGTTTTTTCTTTAAGGGTAAAATGGTAATTTGGTTGATATATGTTTTAGAAAAAAAAATACCCCGCTACCCACCTGGTCCACCCGTGCACACCTCCTCCCTCCGTTTTTATATATTACAAAAATGACATTTTACATTTCCGATAATACCCTTTAACTACCAGTACGACTTTTGAATACTACCGTACGACAGCTAAAAAACCGGTCGTATAGAATTAATCTCAACCGTCCGATCCTTACATATATGTCTTTTTCTGTTACATACGAGTCCTTTTCTAACTGGTCATACATGTCGTATTGTGTACCGAAGAAAACCTCAAGTTTTTTCTTTCTCTCGCTGATCTATGGTCTGCAGCTTAGTAGATTTCTTGGTGGATATCCTGTTGCATTGCACTGGTACTTATAGCCTCAGCATGTTATACGTCGTACAAAGCATACTAGTCAAATGATGTTTGCATGCAAGCAAATAGTGACAGCTGAACTGTAGAGTACAAGTTTGCCACTACTTGTGCTACTAAATTTGCGTATGATAAACGCTCGATAAAAGATGGAGAAATGTGAAACAGACAAATCCGTTCTTATATTGAAAATAAGGCCATGAGCTAGGATCCATTGAAGGAAAAGATGGGCACCTGTCACCTGTGTCCATTATTCCAGGCTCAAAACCAGCAGGTTGCTGCTCAGGCTAAGTATATATGACCCCTAATAACCCCATTAGTCGGTGAGATAAATAAAGTCACTCTAATTTGAGTGTCAGATCCTGATTTTTTTGCCTTGGCTTGAGATGTTCCAAAGTTCCATCCCTAACACAATCAGGATGTTATCATGATTTTTCCTTAGAATCTTGCTTGAGTAACAGTACAATGAGCATATAATGCTGTTGAGCTTACTTTATATGATTTATTAGCTAGTTGGTTATGGTTGTTGGCTTGTTGCAGTACCTATAAAATAAATATTTGCACAGATGATAATGTTTATTGATTCTTGCATGCCATGGCTGCTGGCTGCTATAAGTTGATGTGCATTAACCAAAGGCGTGCTGTTTAGAGTAGCAGTTGGGCTCTCGCAATTTTTAGAATAATCTCGTCCAGATTTAAAATGATTCATGAGGATTTCGATTGCCTTCTATCAATGGTTTTCTTCAAATGATGTGAAATGAGAAGTTACTGATCCGAGTGCTCGTTGCTTAGAAAGGGTACATCTAATAATATGAAAAAAAATATATAGAGGCAGCCACAACGACAAGTTTAAATGAAAGGACAGTTCTCAAGGGTTGAACCTCATATGTAGTTGTTGGTGCTGAGTTTTATGGCACCTTAGAAGTTTAGATGAGTGAGGAGCATCTTAAAATCATCAACATAGAGTACTCCAGGTGCGATGCAGGAGCAAAGTACACAAGCAAAACAGACCCCATTTTGATGGCATCATGATCTACTTTTGGTGGAATATTTGGAAAGAGCGGAATAGAAGAACTTTCAACCAACAGTCGCTCGCGTCAGAGGCAGTGGCGTACCTGGCGAAAGAAGACATACAACAGTTCACGATAGTGACTAGATCAACAACCCTTTTGCCTAACACTCCTCTCTAGTTTGTGGAGACCTACAACTCAGTTGCTGTTGTGTTGTGTTTTGTTTTTTTCGGTTGTTTAGTAGTTCCTGCAGGCCTCTTTCGGGTTGTTTTGGCCGTGTAATACGGTCTAGTTGTATTCTTTTCTTTTCTTTTTCCGGGGTTTTCCTGTAACTCCTTTTTCCTTCTAATAAAAATTACGGCAAAACTCATGCCGTTCCGTTCAAAAAAAAAGAGTACTCCAGGTTAACCAGTTTACACGAAACGACGAGGATGAAAATGTAAGCGAAGTGGTATGTGTATGCGGGCATCCATATGCGATTTGGACGACCATAAACAGATTTTGGACACAACTATTTATAAAATTATAACAGAAAGACGAACATGTGAACTCGACCTGTGAATAGCGTGGGGGTCAAAGCATGTCCTAGTAGATATATCGACAGATTTCTTGGTGGATATCCCTGTTGCATTGAACCGGTACTTATAGCCTCAGCATGTTCTATGTCCTATGTACAAAGCATACTAGCCAAATGATGTTTGCATGCAAAGCAAATAGCGACCGCTGAGCTCTACAAGTATGCCACTAGTGGTACTAATTAATTTGCATATGATAAACGTTGGATGTAAGATTGGAGAAATGTGAAACATGCAAATCCGTTCTTCATCTTGAAAATCTATCATGAGCTAGGATTCATAAAGAAAAAGGTGGGCACTGTTGTTGTGTCCGTTATTCCAGGCTCAAAACCAGAAGGTTGCTGCTCAGGTTAAGCATATATGTTAAGCATATCTCACCGTTATGTGGCTCCTAATAACCTCATTAGCCAGTGAGATAAACAAACTTACTTACTCTGTAATGAGTGTCAGATTGATCCTGATTGTTTCCTGGCTTAGGATGTTCCAAGTTCTTATAGCCTTAAGTTTTTGAGGTTTTCTTCGGTACACAATACGTTCCAACGGTCGTACGGTCGTATTGTCGGTTTCTTCAGTTTTTTCTTTAAGGGTAAAATGGTAATTTGGTTGATATATGTTTTAGAAAAAAAATACCCCGCTACCCACCCGGTCCACCCGTGCACACCTCCTCCCTCCGTTTTTATATATTACAAAAATGACATTTTACATTTCCGATAATACCCTTTAACTACCAGTACGACTTTTGAATACTACCGTACGACAGCTAAAAAACCAGTCGTATAGAATTAATCTCAACCGTCCGATCCTTACATATAGGTCTTTTTCTGTTACATACGAGTCCTTTTCTAACTGGTCATACATGTCGTATTGTGTACCGAAGAAAACCTCAAGTTTTTTCTTTCTCTCGCTGATCTATGGTCTGCAGCTTAGTAGATTTCTTGGTGGATATCCTGTTGCATTGCACTGGTACTTATAGCCTCAGCATGTTATACGTCGTACAAAGCATACTAGTCAAATGATGTTTGCATGCAAGCAAATAGTGACAGCTGAACTGTAGAGTACAAGTTTGCCACTACTTGTGCTACTAAATTTGCGTATGATAAACGCTCGATAAAAGATGGAGAAATGTGAAACAGACAAATCCGTTCTTATATTGAAAATAAGGCCATGAGCTAGGATCCATTGAAGGAAAAGATGGGCACCTGTCACCTGTGTCCATTATTCCAGGCTCAAAACCAGCAGGTTGCTGCTCATGCTAAGTATATATGACCCCTAATAACCCCATTAGTCGGTGAGATAAATAAAGTCACTCTAATTTGAGTGTCAGATCCTGATTTTTTTGCCCTGGCTTGAGATGTTCCAAAGTTCCATCCCTAACACAATCAGGATGTTATCATGATTTTTCCTTAGAATCTTGCTTGAGTAACAGTACAATGAGCATATAATGCTGTTGAGCTTACTTTATATGATTTATTAGCTAGTTGGTTATGGTTGTTGGCTTGTTGCAGTACCTATAAAATAAATATTTGCACAGATGATAATGTTTATTGATTCTTGCATGCCATGGCTGCTGGCTGCTATAAGTTGATGTGCATTAACCAAAGGCGTGCTGTTTAGAGTAGCAGTTGGGCTCTCGCAATTTTTAGAATAATCTCGTCCAGATTTAAAATGATTCATGAGGATTTCGATTGCCTTCTATCAATGGTTTTCTTCAAATGATGTGAAATGAGAAGTTACTGATCCGAGTGCTCGTTGCTTAGAAAGGGTACATCTAATAATATGAAAAAAAATATATAGAGGCAGCCACAACGACAAGTTTAAATGAAAGGACAGTTCTCAAGGGTTGAACCTCATATGTAGTTGTTGGTGCTGAGTTTTATGGCACCTTAGAAGTTTAGATGAGTGAGGAGCATCTTAAAATCATCAACATAGAGTACTCCAGGTGCGATGCAGGAGCAAAGTACAGAAGCAAAACAGACCCCATTTTGATGGCATCATGATCTACTTTTGGTGGAATATTTGGAAAGAGCGGAATAGAAGAACTTTCAACCAACAGTCGCTCGCGTCAGAGGCAGTGGCGTACCTGACGAAAGAAGACATACAACAGTTCACGATAGTGACTAGATCAACAACCCTTTTGCCTAACACTCCTCTCTAGTTTGTGGAGACCTACAACTCAGTTGCTGTTGTGTTGTGTTTTGTTTTTTTCGGTTGTTTAGTAGTTCCTGCCGGCCTCTTTCGGGTTGTTTTGGCCGTGTAATACGGTCTAGTTGTATTCTTTTCTTTTCTTTTTCTGGGGTTTTCCTGTAACTCCTTTTTCCTTCTAATAGAAATTACGGCAAAACTCATGCCGTTCCGTTCAAAAAAAAAAGAGTACTCCAGGTTAACCAGTTTACACGAAACGACGAGGATGAAAATGTAAGCGAAGTGGTATGTGTATGCGGGCATCCATATGCGATTTGGACAACCATAAACAGATTTTGGACACAACTATTTATAAAATTATAACAGAAAGACGAACATGTGAACTCGACCTGTGAATAGCGTGGGGGTCAAAGCATGTCCTAGTAGATATATCGACAGAAGCAAAAAAAAATGGAAATTATGTTTGGCTCAAGTTTTATCGACGGTCAATTTCAAATTTGCACTATCCTCCAACGGAGAACGGATACTACAAAACAAGAGTAAAAGATTTTGACCGAATAGAAAAGGGGTGGACGCAAGTCGTAGTACGATGCCCAGACCTGTCAGCATCTAAGGATCATGAACCACTAAAGCCTAGTTAGTTACGGAGTACATATGAGACGACTGTGCCTTTTTCATATGTGCAAATGTACGTGTAACAATAGGCATCAATCTTTGTTCAGGAATAGGTAAAGTCTACCTACAGCGTGTATTACCGTGTGGAGAATTCCAGGTATTTGCTTCTGGAAATTAGAGAAAAAGAAAGAGAGATACTTCTTCCTAATTTTGGTGGCAGTGTAGTGCAATGTCATTTGACCGTCGGACTGAAGTAACATCAAACATGTGTTCTGATGTTGGCATGACGCAAGCTAAAAAATGGTAGGTTTTTCGGCTCTTGCATTCCACATTTTTTTATCATATAAATGATATTAGCACGAGCATGGCTACGACAAATGTATGTGCATCTGTCATGTATAACTTCGGGCCACAATGACCTTCTAGGAGAGAATAAATGCGTACAAAGGTGTCAAAAGAATACTAGAAATAACTTGTTGTTTACTTAGAAAAATGACTTCCATTGAGAAAGGAACAGTGACGGAGGTAGCGAGTGGGGCAGGGGGAGCTCGAGCCCCCCTACCACCGTGCTCTTCATGGAAAATAAGAGAGGTTAAAAAAGAGGAAGAAGAGCCCCCCCCCCCACCTCTTAGTTTTTGCCTGCGTCACTGGAAAGGGAGAAAGTGAACTTTATCTTAATTATTACCTATTATATAGGAAGTCACACACTGGTTTCCTCCATACTATTATTGTTCAGCAAAAGAACAATAGTGTGGAGGAAATCAGCGTGTGTATTCCTCCATAACAGATAATAAAAGTTCACAGGGGAAACCTCTGACCACGACCACTGGCTAGTTTGGGTGTTGATGGCATCTTGCAGCAGCAACCTGATCGGCGAAACCGTATGAAAGAAGAGTTTGAGGTGGGAAGCACACAAGAGGGTATGTGGTACGTGTTCGGTTGAGGCTTTGAAGCATATCCTGGTTCGAGATTTCGTCGAAGCGATGTTCCATCATTGGTCACTTTCTTTCAAATACAATGGTCCAAGGGCATCATGGAATATGACAAAAATAGCGTAAATGATCCCTACCTCGATAGTAACGGGTGTGCATGTGAAAGCACATGACCAGTGACCACGACTCTGTTGGAGCTTATGAATCACATGGAAGCTAGCTGTCGTCATACATGAACTTCGACAGTAAACCTTCGAGAAAGCTTGTTACGAAATTTTGTGTGGATTGTAAATTTGCCACCAGCAAAAGCCCGCTTGGATAGTGTGAATTCACTTGGCTTGCTCTCCAACTGCGAGACTTCAGCACCTCCGCATCTTCGGTTTCCTTAGCAATTTCAGCACAATCTCCCTGCCGAATTTGCAACAGTTTGGAATTTTCAATGGCTTGGAGTTATTCATCCCCAGTTAGTTGCTCATTTCGCATCATCTAATAACGACCCCAAGAAGTTCACAACTCAGGCAGGTCGGTGTACAGTGTACTAGTGTGGTTTTGTTGACAATGGCTGAATGGCAACCACTAGTTTCTGGTTTTCATGGCACTGGGTAGAAACCCTGATCAACGAAATCAAAAGAAGAGTTTAATGGCACCGGGCAGAAATAAACCCACAAGTGAGATTTCCACAGTTGAGGGGTGAAGCTAGCATATCCTGGTTGAGATTTCGACGAAGCGAAGAAATTGCCAACGAACTACGTTTATTTGGCTCAGGCTTCATCAGCAGTCACTTTCAAGTTTCAAACAGCAGCGTTGAGAGTGGAAAATTGGAAAGAACAAAACTAGCGTAAACGATTCCCCCTCCATAGATAACTGGTGTAAAAGCTAGTACATGACCACGAATCTCTGTCGCCATCCTAGCTTTTATGAAACATATGAAAGTCATGCATCGTCATAATATTCGATAGTACACCTTCGAGCGAGAAAGCTTCACTAGTTGCAGGTTCAATTCCGTGTCCTTTTCACAAGTGTTGGCTCATTCCTTATTACCAAAAAGAAATGAAGAAAAAAGTGTTGACTAGCATAAATGACTTGTTGATGAGTTCTCAAGTAACTGATGAATTGTCTTGTGCAAATAAAATGTAGAACAAAGAAAAGAGCTATTACCCTTAGTGGGCACACTGGCGATGAGGCCCAAGCAAGGCGTTAGCAAACAGAGCCACCGCAAGGGTCACCGGCAAAGTGTCAACAGGTTGCCAAGACTCAGTTGTTGCGTTGATTGTTAGACCACCCACACTCGCCATCCTTTATTTCCTTCTTCAAAAAGGAATATTCCGTCCTGATCATCGAAATCCCCTCCTTTATACAACTCTCTCCCGCACTCGTCATCCTTTATTTCTCTCCTCCATCTCAACTATCCACGCGCGGGGCCACTCATCATTCTCTCCGTTCCTTTTTCTCCACCTCCTCGTCCCCTCCGTCCGCCCACCTACCCCGATCCGCCGGTCCGCCGCTCCCCCGGTCCGCCGCTCTCTCCCCTCCCAACGCCGGCCGCCGGCGCGGCCCTCCTCCCACGGCGCCGAAGGCCATGTCTCACCCGCCACCGAGCCTCCCTCCCTCTGAATCGAGCGCGCGCGTCGACCTTCGTGCTGCCCACCGGCGGACAGAAGACTCCTCGATTTGCATGAGTGTCTCCTCGGCCAGCGGCGGCGCCGGAGTGGAGCTCGCGCGCCTCCTCTACCAGCGGGCGGCGCCTCCTCCCTCCCTGCACCGGCCCCTCCTCCTCGAGCTCCCCGGCGCGGAGGTGCCCTTCCCGCTCCGCCGTCCTCCTCCTTTGGCTCCCAGCCATGGTGGCCGACCGCGGCCTGGATCCGCGGCTGCAGGGGCGGGGACGGGCAAGGGTCGGAGAGGCAGCCGGCGTCCGCTCCCCGTGCTCGATTCGGAGCTCGGTGGTGGCGGAGCAAGGCGGGGCGTCGGCGGTGCTGGAGGTGCTCGGGAGACGGCGGCGACGGGCCTCCTCTCCAGCCTCCTCACCTTCAGAGGTCTGCCGCCCCTCTGTTCTCCACCGCCCTGGCGCCGGCCTCCCTCCGTTCTCCACCGCGGATGTCGGCCCCCTCTCTCGATCTGCGACGGTGGTGGAGGGGGCCTCTTTCCCGGCGGGCTCCCTGCCCCCTCGACGGTGCCCAGGAGAAGCAGGGGCGTCACGTCCCTGCCCCCTCGACGACGGCGAGGTGGTGCTCGATTCGGCGGTCGGTGGCGGCGGCCATGGCTCTGCTGCCCCCTCCCCTGCTCCGACGGGCCATGGCCATGGAGCTCCCCTGCTTACTCGCTCGGTTGTCGAGCTGCCCGCCGACGGACGGAAGGCGGCATCGCGTCGGTGTCTTCTTCGACGACGACGGGGCGCGGCCCCTCTCACCGGCGCCGGTGTCTTCTTCTTCGACGACGAGCGCGGCCCCTCTCTCCGGCGCGGCCCCCACGGCACTGGAGCAAGGGGATCTCAGAGTCGGAGGCGGAGCAGCAGGGCCCCACCGGCTGCTGCTTCGCCGGCGACTCCGGTGCTGCCCCGACGGGCCTCCTCGCGGTGGCGCGGCGATCCCTTCTCTCTCCCTCTTCCTCTGCTCTGCGCGCAAGGTGGTTGGGGCCGCGGCAGGTGGTGGGCCCGTGCAGCCTGGAGGAGTCCCTCCATCGCGCCAAATCTGAAGGAAGCGAGGGGCGACGTCATTTTCCCGTCGCGTTTGACGTCCCCGCTGCAGACGAAAAAACGTCATCCGCCTCCTCCAGGAGGCTGATACAGGCGCCGGTGCGGATAGTCTTAGAGTTTTTTTTCAAGTTAAGGATAAAATCCAGCCTACTATATTTATGTGGTGGACATATAGTCATATACAACTAATTAAAGATCACAAAAAGTTCTTAGACTCTATTCCTCAACCATGAGGAGCAAAAAACATGAGAAAGAAAACTCGAAGAAAAGAAACAATTAGAAGACTAAGCTTTATTCTTTTTCTTTGTTCATGCTTAGCTTCATCCTTATAGTTAGAGACGGAGAAAAAGAGGTTCTGAGCCGCGTCCATCGTCGTGATTTCCAGCTAGGTAGCAAAAAACTAGGATAAATTCCTCGCAAAAAAAAAACTAGGATAACTAGCAAGCTATTCGTATCACCATTAATTATTTCATCACACATGCAATTTCCCTTGCGTAGTTTACAACTTGATCGTGGTTTAACCTACCAATGGCTCGGAGCCCCTCGGTGAGGACAAGCACAAGGTGATGACTCTGAGCATGAGCAAAACAAGCGCCACATTTCAGGGGAACATGCACCCCATCTTGACTTCTTGAGAATCACATCAAGATCCCATTCGTCTTTGTGATGACCCAACTTCGGAGAGAAGAATACATCAGTATGTGACCAGAAACTTTGAGCAGCCCACTACTAGAGAAAGAGGCTTTCGTCCCAGGCAAAAAATAACATTAGTACCGGTTTTTTTGCCCACCGGTACTAATGTGAATAAGGTCCGGTACTAATGTTAATTGGGTCGGGAGAGCCCCGCGAAGCATCTCAACTAGCCACATTAGTACCGGTCCGCATTAGGCCCCGGTACTAATGTGACACATTAATACCGGGGCCTAATAGGACCCGGTACTAATGTGACAGCCTCACAATAGTACCGGGGCAGGACTCCACCCGGTACCAACGTAGAGCTATTAGTACCGGGCAAAATAAAGCACCGGTACCTACTCATCACCATGATATGCTGGCTGGGACTTAGAAAATATCGAGCTGAGACCCCCGGCCGCTCTCGCCTCATCTTATCTTCACATTCTTCCTTTCTCTTCTCCTCATCCGGTTCTACTTCTACGTCTGACCATCTCTCTCTGCTCCTTCTTCTCCGCTGGATCTCCGGCGAGCCGGCGGGCGCAGCGTGCGCGGCGGGCGGGCCGGCGTGGAGGCCTCGGCGCCGCGGACGCGCGGCCGTGGGCGCGCGGTGGACGCACGGCTTGGAGGCCCGGCGCGGCTGCCTGGGGCGCCGGTGAGGTCGCCCGGCCGAGCTGGGGCCGCGGGGGAGCGGCGGAGGTGCCCGGCGGCCGGCCGGGAGGGCGTGGGCCGCCTGGATCTAGGGCCGGCCGAGAGGCGCGGCACGGCGCCGCCGCCCGTGGCCGGCGCGCGGCGGGCGGGGCCGGGAGGCCGGCCGGCCGGCGCGGCACGGCGGCGCCTGTGGCCAGCGCGCGGCGGGCGGGGCCTGGAGGCCGGTCGGCGCGGCACGGCGGCGCTCGTGGCTGGCGCCCGTGGCCAGCGCCATTCTTGTTTGTAAATTCTAGATTGCAAATTCGTTTTTGTAAAACTTGTGTTGTCATTCTTGTTGTGAATATGTGATTTGAGGCTTGTCAAACTGTGATTTGAGATTTGTGAATCTGTGATTTGAGGCTGAATCTGTGATTTAAGATTTGTAAATCTTGTGACTTTGAATATATACTCTATGAATCTAGATGAGATGAGATGAGATGAGATGTTGAATGCTATATATGTGAATCTAGATGAGATGAAAGAAAGAGAAGAAAAGAAAAGAAAAGAAAAGAAAGAAAAGGAAAGGAAAGAAAAAAAGAAAAAAGAGACCGCGGGGGCATCCAGATTAGTACCGGGGCTCTTCCCCACCCGGTACTAATATGGACATTGGTACCGGTTTTCGAAACCGGTACTAATGTGTCTTCACATTAGTACCGATTGAACAATACCGGTTTCAAAACCGGTACTAAAAGGGGGTTCTCAACCGGTACAGATGTACGTTTCCCTAGTAGTGGCCCAATGCAAGTAGCTAGGAGACACGTAGACCCCTTCAGATCATATACACGCAACTCGCAAGTATATATATATATATATATATATATATATATATATATATATATATATATATATATATATATATATATATATATATATATATATATATATACACACACGCATGCATCATGGCCATGGGATGGATCCAACTTTCATTGCTACTAGAAACTACGGCGCAGCTTTGCTGCGCCCAGCTTGATTGAGCCAATGTAGCCTGTGAACAATTTATTTATCCATGGCAAACATCAGACATATCATATTCATGAAAAGGATGTGCGATTACAAGTCTTGACAAACTTTAGTGTATTTATAGTTATAGTTACCCTCTGATACATCATGGATTCACTATAATCAATGTATGTGTTATTATCACTAAGCAGGAGGAAATAATCACTCACATATCTTACATATGCCATACAATTTTTTTCTTTGCTACCTTTTTTTTTTCACTGGTTTAAAGTAAACACATTTCAAGGAAAGTGAGCTAGTATTAAGCAAGGGAGTTGGGAGCCACACTGATCACTTCTCCTTCGGGGTCTGTATCTTGACCATAAGAGGGAAACTTGCTAGATGAGAGGCAGAGACAATTCACATTTTTCTTTCTCTCTTTTCTTTGAAATTATTCGTATGTCTGACAAGCAAAACGGACGAGATGCAGAAGCAGGAATATACCTTGAACAAACGAATTAGCAGGGAATTATGAACCACCTTCTTGACCATGATCTTGACTCTTGAGAAAGGCAGCGGATCGCCTTGCAGCTTCAGTTGCCTGAACCTTGGTGGCACTCGAGCTGGATTTTCAAGTAGCAGTTAATGAAGCTTCCTTTGCACTTGTTGGTATATCTGTCATCTCCGGCAAACTTGTTGCACAGCAAACTGCAAGGGATTCAACATCAGCTCTCATAAGCAAATCATCGATGACATTGTGTGCATCTCCTGTGTTGTATGATCTGATGGATTAAGAGGCTCCAAATCAAAAGTGCTGACAACAAACAGAATAAAATTGTTTTGGCACCTGGTGCTAAAACAAAGTCATGTTCTACTCCGACGTCTTCAACAACTGGCATGTGGTGCGATGGCCTAGGATTCGAGTTCGGATACGACGAGATCCCTGAGCTCCGCGGTACGCTCCCGGCGCTCAAACTCTGCCACTAAATGAGCAAGCGCCTCCTCGACGACAAGATACAGGCGGACTCCAGTCCGACGCTGTCTCCGCCGCCGCCCCGCCGGCGACAACGTCCGTCACCAACTGGAAGATTTCCAACCCGCCAACTTGTATCCATCACGAACTTGGCTTTCTTTCTTACTCCCTCCGTTCCTTTATATAATTCTAAGAGTTCAAACTCAACAAACAACAAAGGAAGGAAATTACTTCTATGCCCCTCATTTTACACTACACACTAACTCTCCAACCACCCACCAACCCTATTTACTTTTGTCCTATCCCTAGGAATGCTTATATTTGAACACAAATTTTGTACCCTATGAATGCTTGTATAAAGGAACGGAGGGAGTAGGATTTAGCACCAGACTGCCTTGATTCCTTCGCGTGGGAGTGGGAGCTAGCAGGCTCCGTGATGTTGCTATGCCTCTCCTGCGCCGCCACACTGCTTCCGTCAGAGGACATGACCTCGCCTCGCCGCACCGGTCGCCGGCAGAGAACAGGTCCCTCGCCGCCCGCAAGCCGAGGACGGTTGGATAGGCCCTCCCTCTCGCCGCGCTGGCCGCAAGGCGGTGCAGTCCTAGCCGCCCGCGTGGGGCCGCGGATGCGGGGCAGGATGGCCGCAGGCCACCGGTGGTGGTGGTGGGACGCCGCAGGCCACGCCGCTCGGAGGCTCTAGAAACTCAGATGATGAGCTCGCTTCTGGATGGATCGATCGAAATCCAACGGCTGGCGAGAAACAGACGACGTGGCCCTATGAGATACCTGGGTTTGGTTGTGCTTTCGTTTTGTAGAGATATGTGCATCCAAAATCAAGCTCTTGGGCTCTTGGGTGAGAACCAGCAGCTTTACATGCCTTGAAACTAGCAGCTAGGAATATTGCCCATCTTCAGGCAAGTGCCTTGTTTGAGGCTTTTACCTGCTTCTTGTCAGCAACTGAAATGAGGAGTGCCATGTTGTTTGGCTATCTCATCCTCCTCCTCTTCCTAACAGCCAGAGCTCATGGTAAATTACAGTTTAGGATTATCCAGTATCTCTGTACCCATTTCCACCTCTTTTTTGCACCCATTTCTATCTGTGTACTTTATTCTCATTTGTGTCTCTCATTTTGTACATCATGGTGAAGTGTTAAACTGAGTACTTACTGATTGTAAATCCATGTTCCACTGCATCTTCGATCTGTAGGACGAGTACTGGACATGCAGATGCACGCAGCACAGCTGGGAAAGGAGGAGAAACCATCTGACCTCAAGTTGCAACGATCGCCGCCGCCGTCATCTTCCGCCGCCGGCCGGTCGGCGGGCACGACGAGCAGCGCACCATCAGAGCGTCACCTGACGAGCATGGCTCGTGCTGCTGAGGATGGGGAGGTGAAGAAGATGAGGTCTCACCGTGAGGTAGCGCAAAGATTAACCAACCAAGATTACGCCGGGCCCAGCGGTCATTCACCCAACCACCACCGCACCATACGATGCGGCCCGTGTTAGCATTGAACAGCTAGTGCTAGATAGTGAGTTGAGTGGGTTTCAGGTTCCTATTATGTGAGGAACATGCTATCTACATGCATTTTTCCATCAGTCCATGCATGTTGTAGTAGGTCTAGAGTTCTCATCGATGCAATGCATGTAAAAGGAAATGATCTGAGCTGTTGAGATTCAACATAAATGTACTGATCAAGCTTGTACTTTCAGAAGAAATTGATTTGTTCTACTACTTCATTACAGGTGTATAGCATGTTGTATGTGTATGACAGATATAGTTTCAGGGTTAGCGCAGAAGTTAAGGTAGGTAACAACATTGGAGGAAATCCAGGCAATAATAATATGATACTCCATCCATTTCAAATTACAGAGTCTTTGCCTAATGAAGTCTAATTTTTCTAATTTTTATTGAGTTTATAGAACATATAGATTAATTTATATATAAATATCAAATAAATATACAGCCAAAGACAAAATCCCTGATGGATTTAACGTGGAAGCATATTTAGCAAAATGAATAACAACACCACATGATGATTGGCCTCTTCTTTTTGGGTGGTGATCGTCCATTGTTCAAACTTCAAAGTTTCAAACAACCAAAGCTTTCTTTAATAGGACAGGGGAAAAAAATTAAATCAAGCTCATGTACGCATCTCTATCCACTCTCCACGGAGATCAATGCTAAGCAGCAGCAGGCTTTGTTTGTCAGGTTCTTGAGCTCGACGGACATCACTGCGGGAAACGCTGCGCCATTCCTGCTTCCATGTGTGTGCCTTAGCCAGAATCCCAGATGGCTTTGACCACGAGATGCCATGGCATGCATGGACTACTACTATATGATTCCATTAATTTATTGGCACTTTATCATGAGTTTGTTTAGTAAAAGAATTAATTTGTAATTGCCTCAAGAAGATAACTTTATATGTAGTGAATATTTTTTCTATTGCTACAATAAATAATTTTAGCAGAGGCTTCTGAACAGGATGTTTCTAAACAAGAGACAAGTTTGGAGATCCTCGCGGTCGCAAGAGCACGAGCACCGGCCCTCGTTTGCAGGTACCTCCTGCTGCTACTGAGAACAAGTGTACAACAGCAAAACCACATTGAACAACACGACAGGATCAAAAGGCTCCTCGAACCAAACGTACAAATGTTGTTCTCTGTACAATCTTGTCTTGCACCTTGATGTTCCTGTATATTCTGTGTTGGACGGGACCTCATTCTTTTTATAACCGTTGGGTCCCTATTTTCTCCGTGTTGTAAAATGAATTACGAACGACTAACAGGGCACTTCTCGATCAAGTCGAATAACTCATCTCCTATACCGTAGCCGAGCATCCTGGCCATGTCCGACGTCTTCAACCTCGGCTTGGGATGGCTCTGCTGCTTAAGCCAAGCCTCCACAGCAAACACTTTCTTCATGACAAACAGCTCCAGTGCCTCTGGGTTGAAAACGACGCCGAGCCGCGTACTCATCTGCAGTTCAACCAGATAGAATTGCACATCGTGAAATTTCTGAGAAAGTGATTATAGGTGCTGGGAGACCAGAAAGATCGGATGCGTTCAATTCTGACGGCTCAGGGCCAATTTCTCTCAGATTGATTACCTGGTGAGGGACAAGCATGGCAGCATATCTGGCGAGCTCGCCAGCTCTCCAGTCAAGCACAACCGGAAACCAGGGGTAAGCAGCATCAAGCCTCACAAACCATAGCCGTATGTCGGGGAACTCTGACAGCTCCCGTGTGTCGTACTCATCATCCCTCTCGTAGTTTATCGTGAAGCCAACAGTTCGATCCAATATGTTTCTTGCATCAGCTAAATGGAGCACATGAACTTATCGTCAGAGCTTGAAATTTATGAGTAGCAACTGAAGTCACTATGTTGCTGAAGTCTAGGTAGGATTGTGAACCTGCTGTCAAGGAACTCAAGTCGCCAAGTGCCTCTTCAACAGGCGATAGGTCGAGTGCTTGGACGATGTCCTTGTTGATGACGATTTCAAAGCGGCCTTCTGTAGGTGGAGGCGGAGGTTGGACTTGTGGGGTATCTGCAGCAAAAACACAAACAAATTATTACTAACAAGCGGAAATTTCACGGAACTGAAATTTGAAGTGAAGACTAGGCAAAATCAAATAAAATTTGATCCTTTTATTATTATTATTATTCCAGGGACACAGCTGACAGCCCGTCCATTTGTATTGCATCAGGACAAAAAAAATACACGGCTTAAATGTGAAGACTGGGCAAAATCAAATGAAATTTGATCTTTTTTTTTATTATTCCAGGGACACAGCTGACAGCCCCTGTCCATTTGTATTGCATCAGGACAAAAAAAAATACATGGCTTAAATGTTCCAAGTTCCAACGTTTACAGCTTCAGACAGCATCCATGCCTCGCTACAGCGCACTATGCCCAATTTCCAAAGTTCAGTTCAGGATGTTAAGTTACAAGAACAGAAAACAACTAGGATTAAACCACATAAGAATAAACAAGACACTCAGCGTTCTCAGTGCACACTCAAGCTTATCAGGTTGGTGATCCATCTTCAGATCATATCAGGCTTGCCTGCACCCCAGCTTCCAAGCACCATCCCTATCTCCTCTGATGTTTCTTCAGTCTTCACCAGTGCTAGGTCCTTCATCAGGAGCCCCAAGCACTCAGTGCGGCAGGCATTCCAGGTTTGTGCGCACCGATGCATGCTGCTTGAAGCCATCAACACCTCTAGGCACCAAACCAGGCAAAGCAGCTCCCAGTTCCTGAGCAAGTGAGCATGCAACCACTTGCTGCAAGAGCGCACATGAACATCGGACTATTCTTGCTTGGGCAGTACCTATACTAATTGTCGCTCATAACATCCATGGATTGTTGCTTGGAGTAACTTGATAGTTTAAATTTTAAACCAACCAGCGGCAAACTCAGAGACCAATGCACTACTATTGCTTTGGCAGTGCATAACCTCTGGGCTGAATCGCTGTCAGGCACGTTTGATTGTTTAATATGACTTAAAATGACCGAAACAATCCAAGTATAGTGTCTATGACTTGTCCTGGTGGTCCCTAAATCATGATCCAATCTAAATAACTAAACAGAGAAATCTGAATATATCTGTTACTGATAAGATAAGCCTTTTCAGTATTCAGTTCATTTCAGACGTATCGAAATCGACGAACCCCACGAGAACCATCATCTAATTCAGTAATCAGTTCATTTCATATGATTGATTATATGATTTTTTTTACGTATTGCATATCACTTTGTTTAGTACATGTCACATCACATAGGATCACTTTGCCGTGGATTTATTTATTTATTTATTTATTGAAGGGGTTGCCGTGGATTTATTAGAAGGGGAAAGGGGTAAAACATCACCGTCTTGTTCCATGGAGAGGGAGAGGTCGAAGTTGCCGGAGGGGTTGAACGCGACGCGCGCGGAGAAACCGGCCGCCCTCTCTGCCCTCGCCGGCGCCGCTTGGAACTGGACGGGCGGCCTCCCCGTGACGGAGCACCGGGAGGCCGGGTGGAGCGACGGCGAGCAGCTGCTGTTGTGCCGCGTCGGGGCAAGGCGGCGGTGAGGCGAAACGGGCAGGTGGTGAGCGGTGGCGGCAGCCATGGCGGGCGGTCGGGCAGCCGCCGGCGAGCGGAGGATGCTGCGGCCTGCGGCGGCGCGACGCAACGGTCGGGAACTGCGGGGTCGCGGGGTTCACGTCTGTTCTATCCGTTTATTATCTCTTGTTTTTTTGTGCTTTGTTATTTTTTAGCAGAGAAACTGGGTGGAATAGGATGCATGCCCATTTCTTTCCTTGTGGAACTTTTTCTATTTTAATATTCTTACATATGTTATTCATCAAAGTATTTATGAAATTAGAGTAATAATTAAAAAATAAAATATCATCGTTGTCAGATATGGTACTGCACTTTCTAGTTAAAAAACAATATCAAATACTTACAATGAATCATCCTTAATCGAGAATTGTAATTACTATGAAATTACTAATTTGTGTAGCCCCAAAGTAATAGTGGGCCAAAAAGTACATGGGCCGAGTTCCCATTATATTTGCAAGGCCGAGATGCGAGCGAGCGAGCGCACCAGCCCAATGCTCAATTCCAATTCCAACTTCTGCTAAAAAAAACTTCCAATACTATTACTCGGAAGTAGTCAGAAAATTTAAGATACAAGTTTATAAGTAGAATATGGCTTTAAAACTTCAAGTTCGTTCTTTTTTTTTGTTTTAATATGTATTTTCATATGATAAAAATTAAAAAGTTGATACGAGATCTCATGATTGACTTGTGTGTAGAGAATTAGACAAAATGAGAAAAATATGACGAAGGTGATTGTGAGAGGTATACTAATTTAAAGAGTGTAAAGAATCAGATGCTCATAGCCTAAGAGGGGAGGGGGTGAATTAGTCAACTTAAAAACTTAACCTATGGCTTTCATTATTTTGCATGAAACATAAACTAGAACATTGTATCTAGATGTGCAACTAAGATTGTTCTAATGTGAAACTCCCATCCCAAAACAAGTTTTGCAACCTATAGCCAATCCTAACAAGATACTACTCTAGGGAGGTAAAGGCAAACAAGGATTGTAAGAAAGTAATGCGGAAACGTAAAAGGGGATGAGAGGAAGAAAACTCTTGACACGCGATTTATCCCGTGGTATCGGTAGGCAGTAAGCCACCCCTAGTCCACGTTGTTGAAGCACTCTACACAAGAGTACTGATTCCCGGTCACCAAGTCTCTCCCAAGAGCACCACTTGATTTGCGACAAAGGCTCACCACGAAGGCACTCGCCAAGCTTCCTTAGTCACCTCGATGCCGCCTCCACTAAGGAGCTTCTCCACCAAGGGAAGGGGGTCTCCACGTCCCCCGCACAAAGTGTCCTCGCCGCTCCACACCAAGCCGGAGGGTCGAAGACGTTTGCCGGAGAGCCACCTAGGCTCCAAGGCTTCCGGCACACCTCGTACAACTTGATCCACTCGAGAATCACCTCACAAGGTAGGCACACCTTGCACTCACTCAGCCCTAAGCTAAGCCTAGCACTAAACACACACACACAAAGCATGTGCAAGTCTATGGATGAGCAATTTAGCACTTGGATGGCTTGGATATGATCTTCTATGAGTCTTGAACTCCTCTGCACTTCCACACACTCCAGCAAGCTCAAATGATGGGGTGGAAGGGGTATAAATAGGTCAAGGCATCAAACTAGCCGTTGGGCCAAAGCTCCTGAAAATAGTACCATCGGATGATCCGACGCTGTCCTTTTTTCTGGCGTCGGTTTATCCGGTGCTACTGACCGTTGCCTTCCACCGCACTGAGCCGTTGAATCCTGCTGACGTCATTCATCCGACGCTTCAACCGACGCACTGTCGGTTCATCCGGTGCTGAAGGAAATCTTCTCGGGGCGTCTCTGTTAGCTAAAACGAGCCCGCCGGATGAACCGATGCTTGACTCCTTTTGACCGTCGGTTCATCCGGTGCTTAAGGCCTCACAACTGGTAGCTCTCTGTTGGCTGCTTTCACACTGCCGGATGAACCGTTGTTGACCCATCAGTTCATCCGGTGCCACTGACTTCTGCGAGCTGACGATGCTTCTCCTGTTGAGTTCATCCGGTGCATGTAGAGAATGGATCGTCGGTTCATCCGACGGTGCCAGTTGACTTGAGTACCAAGTACTCCGACGCATGCACCGATGCTAGCTTCTAGGATACCGTCGGTTCATCCGACGGTGACTTTTCCTTTCCTTTTCTTCTTGTCGGTTTAGCCTCAAAATATATACTATGTTCTCATTTTGGCATGTGGTATTTTTGCATCCATAGGACCTAGAAATGTCTATAAAGACATGCTCAACAATATGGTTAGTCCCATTGATCATGTTTGTCATTTAATCACCTAAATCAAACTTTGAACAAATGGCATATGAGGCCATGTTCACTACAATCTCCCCCTTTTTGGTGATTTATGACAACACAATCAAAGCAAGCATAAATTTGCAAAAATTGATAAAATTGAACTACTTACACTTGCTTGGATGCTTACCATCATCCAACTCCCCCTAGATGTGTACTCCCTCTTCCATGATCTTCTTTTTACATATAGCTTGCTATTTCTCCCTTTGGAAACATGGCTTGCTTTGTCTTCAAAATTCTCCCCCTTTGGAATAAAATCTCCAAAAAGTGTCCAAAACAAAAGAGTCTCCAAAGGTAACTACGCAAGTCCTAGCAATCATAGCTCAAGGAAAAATGTTAGATACAAGGGAGAAAGCCGCATGAGCCATGATCCATATGTATGATATCAATGAAGATACCACATGTGTGAATAACTAAGGTGGATCACAAGCTCATGAGACTAGCATGATATAAACTAAGCCCCCCCTAAGTGTGTGCACAACATGATAGTGTGAAAAACAAGTGCACAACTACAAACATACTTGTAAGATAAGGAAGCTTAGAGCATATCATGCAAGGAGGTAGCTTCAAAAACAAGAGATAACGCAAGAGAACATTACTACTTGTAGATTTTGAGCATTGCATACATCCGGGGATTGTTCCTCTTCTACCTTGTTGGTACCACATTGAGATGAGCCGCTTGAAAATGATATCACTTGGAGATGATACCACTTTGAAAGAAGCTTGCAAAGAAGACACTTGGGGTACCACAAGGATTAGGAATGTATGAGTTCATTGCCTTTGAACTTATATAGAGACATAAGCTCGCAAGGATATGACTCAATAGCATGAAGCTCATATTGCTATATTCACTCTCTTAGAGATGTTAGATCACATTTAGAGTGAAATAGCATTCTCTTATAATGAAATATCGCACCGGAACGCGTCACCAAGGGACTACACAAGATAAGCTTGAAACAATGTTAGTCCCATAAACAAACCATAGGATGAGCTCCCCCTAAATGTGTGCATTTAGTGTTTGAATCACCAACCAAATGTATGCACATTGTTTATGACAACAAAAGGGAAGCTAACCCTATAGCTTGCTCATGATGCAAAGAGATTAAATATGAAAACATGCATCATGAAAGAAACAAGTGTAGCTTTCCTACACACTAATCAAACCATGTAGGTTGCTCATGGGTTAGCACATGACACAAGTAACCTACCATATGTAAACAACTAGGCATAGCAACAAATGCAACCTAAACAAGGCAATGGAGCTACAATGATACATGAGATGAGTTCTAGTTTCCATTACCTTAACCGGGGAGCTTGGGCAACATATGTCCAATCTTGCAAGCTTGGCTTTTAGACTTGAATCTTTCTTCTTTGTGCCAAGCCTCCCATGTCCCCGTTCTCAAGGCCTTCACGTGGCCTTAGGAACCCAAACCACTTGAGGCCCCTTCATGTTGGTGATGACTTCCTTGGGCACCCAAATGGGTTGGTTCCAACCCCACTCCTTCATCTTCCCAACCTTGTGTGCAACCACCTTGCCATTAGCCTTCTTCTTGATGACATAGGAGTGCTCTTGATCTTGTTCTTGCGGTTGGGCTTTGTGTAGATGAGAGAGCTCTTGATGGTGGTGTTCATCATCTTCTTCTCACCCTTGTCCATCTTCTTGACAAATTGAGGGCATTTGTAGAACTTGTGCCCTTCTTCATGACACTTGTAGCAAGTCACGGTTGATCCCTTCTCACGCTTCTTCACTATGTCATCACGGTTATCTTGAGAAGGTTGGACTTTGCCCTTCATGTCTTGAGAGGCTTCTACTTGTCCCTCATTTTTCTTGCCCTTATCCGTCAAGCTAACCAACCTCTCTCGGAGCCATTTCGCTTCTTGCTTGAGCTCATCATTCTTCATGCTCATAATCTTAACATTCTCATGGCAAGATGGTGAGCGAGATTCTTCAATTAAATCAATGCAAGAAGTTGAAGCATCTACCTTGAAGATAGGAATTGCACAAGGGATAGATGGTTCATTAAGCTCAAAGGGATCACTAGTTTTAATCTCAATGCTCTCTAGCTTAGATTTTAGCTCATCACACTCCTTACTAAGCAAGTTGAATTTGCACAACAAATGTTTATAATTTGTAGCAAGGGTGTCACTAAGATCATTAAGAGCATTAAGTTCTTTAATCTCATTAGCTTGTTTTTCTAGCATCCCTTTTTGCTTATTTACTAGCTCAACAAGATCATTAATTGAGGTGGCATCGGATTCATCATCACTTACATTGCTTTCCATACCTTGGGCCATAAGGCACATGTGTGACGATGATAGAGGATCTTGCATGAAGCGGGTGGTGAAGTTCTTGCTTGATTCATCACTTGAGCTACAAGAACTTGATTCTCCACCACTTATCCACTCACAGATGGCGGTGAGTGCTTCTTGCTTTGGCTTCCTCTCCTTGACCACCTTCTTCTTGGGCTTGCGCTTGATCTTGGTGAACTTGATGTGTTGATGATGACGCCCTTCTCTCAAGTGGATGTTGTAGCCGTACATGTTGACTTTCTTCACATACTTGAAGATTTTCTTCACGTATATGGCAACCATTGACTCGACCTCTTCATCACTTGAGGAGCCTTCATCGTCATCACCATCATCATCTTCGCTTGAGCTTTCTTGTTGGCTTGAGAGAGCATGACTTGCGGTTGGAGAAGATGGCTCTTGGGGTGTTGGCTTGAGCTCAAATTTTGGTTCTTCCTTTTGTCTTGAGCTCTTCCTTGGAAGCTTTCTTGGACTTGGACATGATTTGCAATTCATGTGTCATGATCTTGCTCAAGATTTGAGATGGCTTCAAGTCTTCAAGCTTCTTCTCATAGATGATAGCCTTTACCAAGTCATAGTCGGGCTTCCGGAGACTTTGAAGGATCTTGCGGTTGATGTTCAAGTCTGTGATGTTCTTCACACCTAAAGCATTAATCTCATTGATAAGAACATTTCACTACGTGAAAACCTCAAATAGGTCACGCAGCATTTGTAATGGGCCCTTAACACCCGTTACATGGACCCCATCTGTAACGGTTGTTGTTTGGCGCCCATTACGCATAAGCGCGGCAGGCTCGACCCCGACCTCGCCCTGACCTCGCCATCACAACGCCTGTTACCAATGAGGACTTCTGGTAACGGACTTCTTAAACGCCTGTTACATGTTTTCTTTGTAACGAATGTCAGCATGCGTCCGTTACCGATGACTTTCCTATTGGAGACGCGTGGTTTTTAGGACGCATCTCATTTTATGACGACCCAATTAGCGACGCTTGTTTGGACCTAGCATCTCCATTGTTTTCTCACAAAAGAGACGCGTGTTGTTATTACGCGTCGTTGTCTTTGCGTTCTGACCACTCTGCTATCTCCGACAACTACACTCGCTCTCTCTCCTCTGAGGGCCCCACTCGCTCTCTCCCCGTCGTTGCTGCGGCAGCATTTTCGCGCGCTCTCTGAAGGCCCCACTCGCTGTGCACGCGCTCTCTCTCCTCAGAAAGCCGTCGCTACAGCAGGCCGGCCGGCCGCGTACGTGACGGCGTAAGGTGCCGACGGACATCGACCGCGGCGCGGCGTCCCTCCGCGCCGTACGTCGTCCTACGTCCTCCAAAGCAGCAGCTTATCCTCATCCTCGGGCTTGGCACCATCCTCCGCACCGTCGCCGTCGCCGTCTTCCACGCCGTCGCCGTCCTCCGCGCCGTCGCCGTCGCCGCGGCCGCGACGCCTCGTCCTCCTCCTCGGAAGCGCTCGCCTCGTAGAGAGTCCTCGTCAAGGTGGAAATTCCCCCCTTTTATTGAACTTCGCTGTCCTAATCCTCTTACTCATCGGTTTTAATTTGGTGATGCATTAATTATGCTCATTTGATGTATGAAAATTGCAGATGGCTGCTGCTGCTCGGGCTTAGATGTACAGTAAGACCCGAGATTGGGACAGTAATTTCTTAAGGGGGTCAATGGTTTTCTAGATCAAGCAGAGGCGGATATGAGAAACCGTAGTGTTCAGGCAATGCTTTGCCCCTGTATAGATTGTCTCAACCAGAAGAAGTTCAGACAACGGGATAACATTTTTCATCATTTGATCACACGTGGTTTCAAAGAAAATTACACGTGTTGGAATGAACATGGTGAGGAAGGGCTTAATGAAGTCGAAGCAGGATGACTAAATGAAGGTGAAGCGCGACACCATGCTACGGGCCTTAATAATGAAGGGGCAGCGCTATGCCATGATGAAGAGCTTGATGAAGGTGGAGTTTTTGATGAGGAAAATGAATCATTCCCACCAATTGTGATGAGGCCTGAGGATATCATTGATCAAGAAGTTACGAGCTTCAATGATGGTGAGTTGTTGCAACGTGTGCACAATGTTGATCAAATGTTGCGGGATGTTGAGTTTCAACGAGTGTATACAGCTTCTGAATTAGCGAGGCTGAAGCAGTTCATTGAAGATTCAAAGAAACCTCTCTATCCTGGTTGTAAGAAGTACTCTCACCTTTCTGGTGATCTAAAACTTCTGTAGCTTAAGGCAGATCATGGTTGGAGCAACAAAAGTTTCAAATAACTATTGGATCTCCTTAAGGACATGCTACCCGAGGGAAACCAAATAGCCGAGTCTGTCTATGAGGCAAAGAAGATAATTTGTCCTCTGGGAATAGAGGTTGAAAAAATTTATGCTTGCAAGAACAGTTGTGTATTGTTCCGTGGAGATTATGCAGACCTTGACAAGTGCCCCAAGTGTGGGTTCGATCGGTACAAGAGGAAAAAAGATGGTGGCGATGATAACAATGCTGATGATGACGAGAACGAGCCCATGGAGATCACAGGCAAGAAGAAGAAGAAGAAGGTTAAAGGGGCTCCTGTGTGGGTAGCATGGTATTTTTGCATCATTCCTCGGTTGAGAAGATGGTTCGCCACACAATAGGAGGCCCAACTCTTGCGTTGGCATAAGACACGAACGAAGGAAGTTGGCAAGATTAAGCACCCCGGAGATGGCCAACAATGGCAAAACATTGATTCCCACTTTGAGGAATTTGCCGGTGAAAGCAGGAACATTCGGTTCGCTATGAGCACAGATGGCGTGAACTCATTCGGTAACCAGAGCTCAACACATAGCACCTGGCCTGTCGTGCTGTTAATGTATAACCTTCCACCCTGGCTATGCAAGAAACGGAAATACATGATGCTGACAATATTGGTCTCCGGGCCAAAGCAACCTGGCGACCGTATTGATGTCTACTTGAGGCCACTAGTTGATGACTTGAAGATACTTTGGAAGCCTGGTGTGAAGGAGGTTTGGGATGAGTTCGGCCGTGAGGAGTTCACATTGCACGCCATGTTGTTCACCACCATCAACGACAACCCGGCTCATCGCAACCTTTCTGGCCAGAGTAAAAGGAAAGGTGCAGCTTGCCCACACTGCTTGGAAGAAACTTGTGCAGTGTGGCTAAGAAATTCAAAGAAATTCTCATTTATGGGGCACCGTCGTTTCCTCAGCAAGAAACATACCTACCGGGACATGTCTTGTCAGTTTAATGGGGAAAAGGAGAATCGACAGGCGCCAATGCATGTGACTGGAGATCTGCTCCACTTGCAAGTCAAGGACGTCGAAACTATCGAGGAGTTACCCAAATTGTCTGAAAAGAAACTTCGCAAAAGAAAGAAGTGAGATGATGATGAAGAAGAAGAAGATGGGCGAGGAATGTGGAACAAGAAATTAATTCTATGGGAGCTAGAGTATTGGCCGCTTTTGGATGTGCGTCATTCGATTGACAACATGCACGTCAAGAAGAATGTGTGTGAAGCTACTTTGGGAACATTACTACAACAGAAGTCGAAAGGAAAAGATCATAAAAATACAAGGGAGGATCTTAAAGAAATGGGCATTAGGCCGGAGCTCTATGCAGAGGAAACAGACACGGGGATGGACCTTCCCGTTGCTGCAACCACCTTGTCAAAGGCAGAGAGAAGAATTCTGTGAGTTTTTGCATGGTTTGAAAATACCTTCAGGCTACTCATCGAACTTCAAGAGGCTAGTGTCGGTGAAGGACATGAAAATGAATTTCAACTTGATGAAATCTTATGATTGCCATGTGTTGATGACATCTATTCTTCCTGTTGCACTAAGAGGTATCAAGACAGAACTGGTTCATGACGCGGTCACGAGCTTGTGTTTATTCTTCAATGAAATAGAACAGAAGGTGATTGATGAAGAAAAACTATTGGACTTAGACAGGAGGCATTTCGAGACCCTATGCCTGCTTGAAGCTACCTTCCCACCATCATTCTTTGATCTCATGCTGCATCTAACAACACACCTCGCGAGGGAGATCTGGTACCTTGGCCCATCTTACCTTTATCAGATGTTTCCATATGAGGGGTACTTTGGATTCCTCAAATCATTGGTACATAATAGGTCATTTCCGGAGGGAGCCATTGTTCGTGGCTATGAGACCATCGAAGCAGTGGAGTGGGCCATGGGTTATATGGACCCCCAAAACCCCATTGGTGTGCCTCGTTCACGGCATGAAGGTAGGCTTTCAGGTGTTGGGACCCTGGTGAAAAAGTCAATCACCTTGCACCCAGAGGACTTCAGGAAGGCTTATTTCACCGTGATAGAATAAAGCGTAGAGGTTACACCATTTGGCAATGAGCACAAGCAACAACTACGTGAACAAAACCCTGCCTGTACTGAGGATTGGGTTGCAAAGAGGCACATGCAATGCTTCAACAGGTGGCTCCGAGATTATGTCCAACAGAGTGGCAGCGCTGCTATAACCGACGATCTAAGAAAACTAGCAGCAGGGCCATTATTCACTGTTACAACATATCAAGCAATGGATATCAATGGATACATGTTCTACACCATGGCCCAGGATGCCAAGAGCATCTACCAAAATAGTGGTGTGCGTGTACGGGCCGTCGACAATAAGAAGAACACAGCCACATATTATGGTCAAATAGAAGAAATTTGGGAGCTTGATTATGTAGGATTCAAGGTAGCCTTGTTTCGGTGTAGATGGGTCACCAATGCGAAGAGAGCTATGATCAAGGACAAATTTGGTTATGTTAGTGTTGATCTCCAGGTCTTTGGTTACAAAACCGAACCGTTTGTCTTCGCCAAGGATGTTGAGCAAGTGTTCTATGTACCTGACCTTGCAAAGAATAACTGGAGTGTGGTTTTGCCTGGAAAAAAAGGATTGTTGGGGTTGAAAATGTTGTTGAGGAGGAGGAATACAACCAGTTTGACGAAAGTCCATCCTTTCACACTTCATACATGCCCCGAGTCTTGGGAGCTGACAAAACACCATACTTGCGAAGCGACCATCGTGAAAAGATCCATATACAAAAATCAAAGAAGAAAAAGAAGCAAGATTGATTTATGCTGAATCTGATCCTTTTTGTAAAATGCAGAGATGTCTTTTGCTGGAAATGGAATCCTTTTTGTAATATATATAGGATGTGTATTGGTGGAATTTGAATCTCCTTTCTGTAATATATGATGCCTATATATTCTACCTAAGATACTGCCTAAGATGCCTATAAGCGAGATGTGCAATTAGTAGTACCACTCATCGGAGAGTATTGATATTATTTTGTCTACATTTCGTCAAACTTCAAAGAGTTTGACTCCTCGATAAACGAGATGTGCAATTAGTAGTATCCACTCGCTCATCGGAGACGCGTCTCCTGTATCTTCTCTCCAAAATAAATAACTGTTGCCCTAACCCCTTCTTCTACCCACGAAACCACCACAGCCCCTTCATCTACCCGCGAGAAAACCACAACTGCCTACACTCCTCGTCGTGCCCCTCCGCCGCACTCATGGCATCGAGGGAGCACCTGCGGTCTCTCACGGAACTCCCGACGGAGGTGCTGGCGATCATCGTTAGCCGAGTCGGTGCGACATCGAATCGGCCTATGGAGGACCTCTGCAACCTACGGGCAACCTGCAAGGACATGCTCCACCCCTGCCGCGACAGAGACGTCGGTAGGCACCTGGCACTGGATCGGGTTCCAGTCGAGCAGATGCAGAACAACGACCCCGTCGGCTACGACGTCTTCCTTCGTAGCCTGGCTGCAGCCGGCAACCCGGTGGCCTGCTTCCTCACCGGGATGGACGACATCTTCGGCAAGAACCGCAGCCCTCAGCCTCCCCTCGACGAGCTCCACCACACTGCCAAAGACGGGCACAGAGAGGCGGCCTATGTGGCCGCCGTCTTCCTCTACAGAGCCAACAACGGGGCCGACGCCGATGCCACTGCAATTGCGTACATGAAACAGGTTGAGGGCGAGGAGCAAGGGTAGTGGCGTCCGCGTTTGATCAGCAATGTGCAATCCCTAGATTTCCGGCATCGTAGGGTCAATCTGGCTTGGCAAATTAGGAGTGTCGCCCTCCGCCATGGTCTCCGCCGGCCGACGCTGCCAACGGCGGTGGCACGAGGCAACATTCAACATTGCGCAGGCAAAGCATTCTGCGGTACGGCGCCAAGCTGAAGGGGGTTTTGCATGTATTTCTGTAGTGATGAATGTAGGCTTTGTTACGAATGTAATGTCTTCTTCTATCGTGTAAAGTATCGTCGAATCGGTTATTGATAGACAAGATTTGATTTCTCACATTCCTGAGTCAAATCCAAGGTTGCGGCGCCCTCTGCTTCCTCCTCTATTCTATTGGAATGAAGAACAGTTTGTGTGGGAAAATGAGACGAGGATTAACCATCCCGTGTCTCTAATAGGGGTGGGGCCCAGTTCTATTGGAACGAAGGTTCTCATTTCTCCTTTTAATCTGCAGTCAAATTTTGTAACATGTATTTCTCCGTTGTGCTTAGTCCAAATTTGATGATTTTTTCCTAGTTTTTTTCTAAAATCCCCATCTTTTCATTAATTTCATTGTTTAGTGTATATTCCATTTCGTGAATAATGTTTATATGCCTTATCTTGTTCTTTGTAAGTACAACATAGAAATAATATTTGTTTTCCACAACCATTAGTAATGAAACTTTGCATTTCGTGATCATAAAGTGAACACATGCTTGTGTTAAAATTTCAAATGCGTACGAGATCGAACATCTTGCAAAGTGTGGAAAACTTCAATGTTCAAGCAACATTCTAGGAAACTATGTGAGAGATGTAGCCATTTGTACACTAGTATATTCTTCCTTTATCGAAACCATTTGAATTTTTTATGACAAGTTTAGGTACCCAAATTATGTTTCCACGTAAATTTGTAGAATTTTTGGAGCAAACTAAGATGTTATTAGAATTATTATATCACAAGCATGAGATGTATATTCGAATTATAAGAATGTTAGGTATACAAGTGTGACTGTTGATATTTTATTAAAATACTAAATGTCCAAATATGAATTGATGTTATTTTTAATGAATTTTTAGGTGCTGTTTTACCAGCTCTAATATTTGATGGATGCGAGTTTCAGTTCTAAAAATAGTGTGGGGCCCACGCGTCAGTGTCAGCAGCCTATATAAAGAAGATAACCACCTGGACCTACCTGCCAACGAGGCGACGCGATTTTTCTAACCAGCGTTGGCGATGACTATCCATTGTCTCCAAGATCGAGTTCATCACAGGAGGAACAGATACTGTAGGCGACGCGGATGGATCTGCCCCCGTCTCTTAGATTGAGTTCATGACATATATACAAAATCCAACAACCAAACTAACCAGTTCATGATCGACAAACAAACTAAGCAGTTCATGATCGACAAACTAAGCAGTCCAACAACGCGACGAACAAACTGACGAACACACAATAATCACAAACACATTATTAATGGTACATGAGTGGATCAATTAGTCGGTCGCTGCTGTCGGAGTCCTGCCGTCGGAGTCGTCGTCGCCACTGTCGGAGCCGTCGTCACCGAGAAGAGACCGCTGGACCACGGGGAGCTTCTCAAGCTTTTCAGCCAACACGTGGATCCTGAAGGCGAGACCCTTGACGCTGCCATCCTTGTTATGGTCAGGCGCCTTGATCTTGAATGCTTCGCCAACATCTCGGAGCTTCATGAACGCGCCCTGGAGCAGTTCGACGGCGAAGCTGATGTCGGCGGCCTCATTCTTCTCCTTCTCCTTGGGCGCCACCGGCTCCTTCCCCTTCTCCTTGATGGTCAACTTCCTCCGACGGTGCCTTTCGTCGTCATCATCCTCTCTTCGTCCCCGCTTCGCCGACGGGTCACTCGACGCCATGCTCTTCTCGCTCGTTGTTGGTGTGATCTCTCGTTGACCGGAGGTTGTGGTTTTTTATGGCAAGGGGGAAGAAGATGAAGCTAAAAAAACGATATGATTACGGAGCAACCAGCAGTCGGGGATTTATGATGACAAGACGTGAACCGTCAGGGCGCCTTCCTCCCCACGCCCCACGTCCCCCTACGCCTCGGGAACCGTTTTTTGGGAGCAAAACCGTCCAAAAACACACGTCGCATTTCAATTTCGCGGGAAGGTGGAAGGGCAGGGGCAGTTGTCGGGCCCACGCGTCAGCAGCCGAACCACGTCGCATTTCAAGTTCCATATTATTAGTAACGGGTTTTTATAAATGGCCGCGTCGCATTTCAATTTCCAAACCCTGTCGGCTTTCAATTTCCAGATCTCGTCGCCTTTCCATTTCCTTCCCCTTTTCCTTCATGGCCGCGGTGTGCTTCATGGAGCTGCTGCCAAATGAACTGGTCACCCAGATCATCCTCCGCTGCATCAAGGGTGAGCCCGTCATTCGTTTCCTGATCCTTCGTAATCGGGTCTGCGGCACCTTCCGGCGCATCTGCGACTCGGATGAGGTACTCCTGCAGGTGTTGCTGCGTGAGCTTCATCAAGAGTGCAAGAATTGCTACGTCAGGTCCTTGTTAAAGGAGCGCTTCCGCCTCGCCAAACATCCGGAGGCATTATGCTTCGAGGGGATGGAGAGGTTGATGAGGCGGCGGAATCCCGATGAGGGTCTGGAGCTCGTCGGAAAGGCCGCTGCCAAAGATGCCGGTGCTAAGTACTTCTTAGCGATGCTGAAGTACCGTCACAACCCTGTGGACCCCGAAGCGATGGCACTGCTCCACGAAATCAGCAGCGGGCTGTCGCCCCCTGACGGGCGCTGGAAGAACCACAACCTGCACCGGCTGCGCTACCTCATCTGCCGGGATCTCCAGAACATTGCGTGGTGGTACTGGCTTCGTGACGGCGACGATAACATTCCGTTGCTGCCCGTCCAGAATCCCCACGTCTGCATTTGGGCAGCGGGATGTAGGCGCTACGGGCCAGAGACCTCAGGGATCATCCACTACTGCAGCGCCGAGTGTCGCATCCGTCATGAGTTCGACCTCTGGACGCGTGGATTCAGCATCACGGTGGAGTACGCCGTCAGCAGGATGAACATCAGGATGTAGGCGGAAGCATCAATAAAAATTATGTATCTTGAATGTAAATTATTACATATTCTGTGTTGCATCCACAAGATTTGATTTGTCACATTTCTGAGTCAAATCGAAGGTTGCGGTGACCTCATTTGCCGCATTAGAGGCCTAGGGTGCCCTCTTGGATGTCAAAGCGGGCACGGCGGCGGCGGCGGCCTCTGCTAGTCTGCTTCCTCCTCTGTTCTATTGGGTGGGCGTAGGAGACGAGGATTGGAGGGGCAAATGAGACGCGGGTTAACCACCCCCTCTTTTCTATTGGAATGAAGAACAGTTCTCATTTTTCCTTTTAATCTGCAGTCAAATTTTGTAACATGTATTTCTCTGTCGTACTTAGTCCAAATTTGATGATTTTTTTCCTATTTTTTCTAAAATCCCCATATTTTCATTAATTTCATTGTTTAGTGTATATTCCGTTTCGTGAATAATGTTTATATGCCTTTATCTTGTTCTTTGTAAGTACAACATAGAAATAATATTTATTTTCCACAACCATTTGTAATGAAACATTGCATTTCGTAATCTTAAGGTGAACACAAGCTTGAGTAAAAATTTCAAATGCGTACGAGATCGAACATGTTGTAAAGTGTGGAAAACTTCAATGTTCAAGCAACATTCTAAGAAACTATGTGAGAGATGTAGCCATTTGTACACAAGTATATTCTTCCTTTATCGAAACCATTTGAATTTTTTATGACAAGTTTAGGTACCCAATTTATGTTGTCACGTCAATTTGTAGAATTTTTGGAGCAAACTAAGATGTTATTAGAATTATTATATCACAAGCATGAGATGTATATTCGAATTATAAGAATGTTGGGTACACAAGTGTGACTGTTGATATTTTATTAAAATACTAAATGTCCAAATATGAATTGATGTTATTTTTTATGAGTTTTTAGGTGTTGTTTTACCGGCTCTAATATTTGATGGATGCAAGTTTCATTTCTAAAAAATAGTGTCGGGCCCACGCGTCAGTGTCAGCAGCCTGTATAAAGAAGATACCTGCTGACGAAGCGACGCGGGTTTACTAACCCGCGTCGGCAATGACTACCCATTGTCAGCGTCAGTAGGCAAACCTTGCGCGCGCTGTTCAAAATTTCCCACCTATATTGACTATAATGCCCATGGAATTCCAATTCCACAAGAGAGCCGTTCAAGGGCATGCCAGTAATTTCCATGAACATAGTAACGCGCGCGCAAGGGACATATACTCGGGAGTCTAATTCAGACAGATCCACCACGCCCGCACTCTCCCCGCCACCGCCCTGCTCCTTCTCCAGCCCTAGCCCGCCGCCGCCGCTCTCCCCGCCGCAGCCCTGCTCTTCTCCAGCCCCACCGTTCCCGGTGTGACGTCGGCGAAGCGGCTCCAGCCGTGACGACGGTGACGAGGACGCGGTTACTGGCGTGCGGACGGCGTCCTGGCCAACCTAGAGACAGTGACGCGGATCCGGCATCCCCAGCCACGACGACGAGCTGGCCACCTCAGGCAACGAGGCGACGCGGATCGGGCCTCTCCGACCACCACGAGAACAACTACTTCATTCGCGATAGTGGTTAGTGCTGCTTGAACCCCCAACGCCCTCTCTCTGCTCGGCCACCCAATCTGTTATTCCTGTCAAGGTGGATTAGGGAGACATGCTACTTTACGGTTGTTCACATAGGATTATTCTCCTGGAATTGCCTGCATTAGTACAGCATGCCTTAATAGTTCATTTTTAATTGATTGGCTGTGGATTTGACGCATGAATTTTGTTGCTCCAAGTCTGTTTGAATAAATTGTTGCTAACAGATGAACTTATATGAACTGTTGAAATTCTATTATGCTTCAAATGTACCAGATCGACAGTTATGCTTTGGACCTGTTAGCATACTTTAATTCTAATTGCTTTTCCTCTTGTTGCATGTACACATGGAACACAAAATTCATTGCTGCTGAAGTTGGACAAGGAAGCAGTTGATGGAATTTAGTCTCTGCTTTGATATATAAGCATATTGCTTCACCCTGTCAAAATAGTTAGCACCTATCCCCAACCTGTATGCTAATATCAACTATTTTGCCTATCAGAGAATAAGAATTTATCTTATTTTGTTTAGGTTTTCAGTCTAGCTTATGTTGCTCTACTGATGACCTGACATATCATCTATGCAGTCTCCCACAACACCAAACTCCTCTACCTCCAGTGCACCATCACAGCTCATTGACAGTGAACCTTGTTCACAGCCTATCGACGGTGATCCTTCTTCACAGGGTCACTCAGCACATACTGCTGCGAGTACTACTCGATCCCACGGGTCAAGGACACAAACCAAATGGCCAGAAGACAAGTTAACCACAACTGGACTTGATAACAATTATTGGCCTACCCCAGATGCTGCGAGGGATAGATTTGTATTGGTCTGTGGCCTCATTGCTCGAGAGAGGGTGTCAATCAACAGGGCAGTTGAAGATCTCTCACCAATTGAGAAGGAAGAGTTGTTCACAATTTTAGAGGAAAAGCTAGATTACCCAGCCAATCTGGTTGAATCTGTTCGCAAGAAGGCAGTTAAGGCAGCTATGTCAGAGATTGGAATCTTGCAACGGCGGTTCAAGACCCATTTAAGAAAAAAATATGTGAGCCAAGAGGAGACTCCCTTTGTGAAGCATGCCTTTTTGCAGCCAGAAGACTGGACCGTGTTTGTGCAGGAAACTAATTCTCCTAGATTTCAGCGATTGAGCCAGGGGATGAAAGAAAAGAGAGCATTGCATGATAAGCCACACAGGACGGGCAGAAAAGGTTATGTTCGTAAAAGGAAAGAGTGGGAGGAGGAGGATGCAAAGCTAGCTGAAGAAGGAAAACAGAACCCTTGGGACCAATTTCCTGGACGTTCGAGGCCTTATCTGAGGGCAAGGGTAGGGAAGAGGAAGACCACTAGTGAAGGAAGCGGGGATATAACATTCAGTAACCCTACGGTGGTGGGGGTACCAACTAGGGTGAAAACACTTGCAGCTCAGGCTAGCGATGGTTCTTTCGGGGTTAGGGAGAATGATATCCTCACCGCAGCACTTGAGACTCCAGAGCATTGAGGTCGGGTCCGAGGCGTGTCTAGTTCACTTGGCTGGGGTAAAGGGTTTGGTGAAGAGTTTGCTGCAATGTACAGGAAGAAGAGGAACAAGAAGGCTGGACCGCAGATGGAAGACCTAATTGGTGAAGCAGTCACCAGAATTCTCTCCATTCTAGCAGAATCAGGCTTTCATATATCGAAAAATGTACTTCATCCTCCCCAATCACCACCTGTCAGTAGCAGCGAGGAAGAAGATGTGCATGGCCTCGAGGAAGATGTGCATGGCAGTGAGGAAGAAGAAGCACGTGGCAGAGAGGAAGACCATTGGCATGTCAGCGAGGACGAAGGTAGTCAACATCACATTGTTGATAGTCGATCACCTATGCTGGACACAATAGATAAGCTGACAGAGCCAACCAAGTGCAGCCTTTTGGATGGCTCCGGGAATAAAGTGGAGCTCGCACTAGCCACTGTCTTTCCATTGCAAAAGACTCTCCATACAGTACCGGTGCAGGATGGGTATGCTGTGGTGCAACCTAGTTATGTTTGGGGCAATACGGGTCACTACCCTCTGCCTGTACCAATTGGGGGGATGAAGTAACAACCCGAGCTGAGGCTCTCTATCTAAGGATCCAATGGTCAAAGGACAGGATCCATGTACCACCCATTACGAGAAATACCAACCCTGCTCCCACATCAGGTAGCAGGGGTACAACATCAGATGGAGGTACTGCAGCTCAGCGTCAGCAAGAGAAAGCTAAGCAGCAGCAGCAGCAATAGCAGATCCGCAAAACTACGCAGCAGGAGCATCGACAACAGCAGGAGCATCGACAACAGCAGGAGGAGGACAGGCAATCTCCGCCTAAGAAGCAGCAGCAGATCAGCAAAACTACGCAGCAGGAGGAGCATCGACAACTGTAGGAGGAGGACAGGCAATCTCCGCCTAAGAAGCAGTAGCAAATCAGCAAAATTACGCAGCAGGAGCATCGACAATAGCAGGAGGAGGACATGCAATCTCCGCCTAAGCAGCAGCAGCGACAGGCGGAGGATAGGCAATCTCCGCCTGAGCAGCAGCCACCGCAGAAGAAGGGGATCAGGAAACCTCTGCCTAGAGATGAGCTTGTTGCTGTTTTTGGACAAAATGGGATCCAAAATACAAGCCTGTTGTGCATATGTTGTCAGAAGAGGACTTACAGGCTGCTGGACCGAATTGTGCCAGGTTGCATGCTTACGCCATGGAACACAGTAAGGATAAACTTAGTTTTCCAGCAAAGTTGCCTGAAGACTCCTTTCATGTTGCTGGTGATTTAATGTTAAACATTGCATTCAGTCACGTGCATGACCTTATAACCCTGGTTGCTCTGGATGAGACCTTCTTGAGGTTGTGGACATTGTAAGTGCCTTAAAACCAAAATAGATATTTCTTTAATTTTGACCACAAAGTTCATGCATGCTAACATTTGGATTTTTTGTAGGAAAATGATGGACAAGGCAGCGGAGATGAAGATCAGTGTTGGGTTTTTGGATCCACAGGTTCTCACGGCCACAAAGATTGATAAGCAGTCTACCCTTGTAACAAAAGCATTGAGAAATGCAATGACGAATGACTACGTGGTGGGTGCCTTCTGCACCGGTGGCCACTATGTAACACTGATCATCTGTATGAAGTTCAAAGAGGTTTGTATCTAGATTCTGCAAAACATCATCCCGCGTGAAAGTTCGAAGACCTCCGAGCGCTTGTGCAATGATCCGTACCTTGTAGGTTTTGTTCACAAAATTCAATCTCTTAGTGTTTCTAATCGGTATTGCTGATCATGCAGGGCCTCTGAAAATACCTGCCCAAAGGACGAAGTGATGAAAGGAAAGAAGAAAAAGCTAAAATCCAATCTGACATTCAAGCACAAGCCAAATATCACTGTAAGACCCAGGTTTTTTTTATGGTCCCTTCATACCAATTTGGTACTGCATTAACTTGTCATTTTGGTACCTCGATGCGCAGTGTGCTCAGCAGCCATTGGGGTCCTTTTTGCATGGATTCCATGTGGCATTCAATATGTTCAAACTACTCGAAGACATACCTCACATCAAGAAGGCTGCTGTAAGTAGATAATGCTCTCACCCTTGTCTCTGCTCATATTCTCCATTTGATTTTAGAAACTGATTTGTACTTGTATTCTCATAATTATTTTATTTTGCAGGATTTCAAACCTGCCCTAAATGTTTCTACAGAAGATCTAAAGCCGGTCCGGGAGATGCTGTGCGAGTACATTGTTAAGGAGATCCTCGACCGAAATGGCAACCTCTATAATGGTGCACCGTGAGTTCATTGTACGGCCTGACAAACTTGAAACTTGCTGCATTCAGGCTAGTTTAGTACTGCCTGAGAAACCTGCTTGGCTGGGGTCAGATGTTGCCTGGCTTAGACAGTTTTCTCAGGACTCCATCCAAACAAAAAGCACCGATGACGTACTTGAAACTTTAGCATGCATGTCGATCTGATGAGGAACTTGATGTGATCTCGCATTGTGTATATATATGTGATCTTTCTTGTGTATATATGTGATGAGAATGTGTTTGTGATGTCTCCTTGCATTGCTGTGGTGGCTGCCAAATCCTGGCTGTTTCCAGGATGCAGCCCCTGATCTGGTGGCTGCCAAATCCTGGCTGGTTCCGGGATGCAGCCAGAAAATGGGCAGGTTACTGTAGGTGCCCTACGTATCGGTCACGGGCGTTAAGTAAGGCACGTTACAAAAAAATGATCCGTGAGTAACGGGCTTCACTTGGAACGCCCGTTACAAGTATGACAAAACTGTAACGGGCCGCATAAAGGCCCATTACTAATATTGACCGGTGGGCCCTATAAGTTGATGCTTTCGTCGATACAGAGGAGATGCGCGTCCAGAGCACGCGTCTCCTTTCGTCCAGAGAGAGGAGACGCGCGTACAAAAAATGTGTCTCCTTTCGTGGAGACGCGTGTCCACAGCAAATGTCTCCGATATTGAACTCATGTAACGGGCTCGGTTTCTGTAACCGTCACCAAAGGTCCATGTGGGCCCAGAGAAACAGACATTTCAGGTGACCGGTAACTAGTTTCGGTAACGGTCTTTGTTAGACACCCGTTACTAATACATGTTAAGAGTAACGGGCTCAGTGTCTGCGCCCGTTACCAAAGGCTACGGTGGGCTCGGTGAAACAGCCATTTCAGGTGACCGGTAAGTAGTTGTGGTAACGGTCTTTGTTCGACGCCCGTTACAATTATGGGTCATCAGTAACGGGCAGCGGCCCGTTACCTTTGTTGGCTTATTTGTAACGCTTGATCGGTAACGGACATTTTTCCCGTTACCAATGGCCATCCGCGCCCGTTACCAATGTCTGTTTTTCACGTAGTGTTTAGGCGTGAGTACATAGATTCGGTATTTTCATTCTCAAGTTGCTTAAAGCTATTGAATTCTTCAAGGAGACAACCATAGCCTTCATTAGCAACTTCTTTTGAACCCTCATTTTTGTTCCTTGATGGTATTCCATAGCACATGAGCATTTTCACTAGTAAAAACTCTATTGAAAACGCCTACATATAGAGAGGATAAAATGATACTCTTTGCAATAACATCAAATTGCTTCTCCTTCCTAGAGCCATTTCTAACACCCCCAAAGGTGACCCTCCAAACATCAAGATCCTTAGCTTGTAAATAAGCTTCCATGAGGACCTTCCAACGAGAAAAGCCCGTGCCATCGAAATGTGGAGCCAAACCTATGGTATCCACCCCTTTCATCCTCTAAAGAGCAACTCACTAGGCGGTGAAGCCTAACCGATCCAATGAGCCGGTTTTCACAAATTGCCAATCGAATTAGCGTATCCTTGTGAAGGAAGTGAGTCCCAACTCTGATACCACTTATAAGGAATCGGATGCTCATAGCCTAAGAGGGGGAGGAGTTGAATTAGGCAACTTAAAAACTTAACCTATGGCTTTCATTATTTTGCATGAAACATAAACTAGAACATACTATCTAGATGTGCAACTAAGGTTGTTCTAGTGTGAAACTCCCATCCCAAAACAAGTTTTGCAACCTATAGCCAATCCTAACAAGATACTACTCTAGGGAGGTAAAGGCAAACAAGGATTACAAGAAAGTAATGCGGAAACGTAAAAGGGGACGAGAGGAAGCAAACTCTTGACACGCGATTTATCCCGTGGTATCGGTAGGCACTAAGCCACGCCTAGTCCACGTTGTTGAAGCACTCCACACAAGAGTATTACTTCCCGGTCACCAAGTCTCTCCCAAGAGCACCACTTGACTTGCCACAAAGGCTCGCCACGAAGGCACTCACCAAGCTCCCTTGGTCACCTTGATGCCGCCTCCACTAAGGAGCTTCTCCACCAAGGGAAGGGGGTCTCCACGTCCCCCGCACAAAGTGTCCTCGCCGCTCCACACCAAGCCGGAGGGTCGAAGACGTTTGCCGGAGAGCCACCTAGGCTCCAAGGCTTCCGGCACACCTCGTACAATTTGATCCACTTGAGAATCACCTCACAAGGTAGGCACACCTTGCACTCACTCAGCCCTAAGCTAAGCCTAGCACTAAACACACACACAAAGCATGTGCAAGTCTATGGATGAGCAATTTAGCATTTGGATGGCTTGGATATGATCTTCTATGAGTCTTGAACTCCTCTGCACTTCCACACACTCCAGCAAGCTCAAATGATGGGGTGGAAGGGGTATAAATAGGCCAAGGCATCAAACTAGCCGTTGGGCCAAAGCTCCTGAAAATAGTACCATCGGATGATCCGACGCTGTCCTTTTTCCTGGCGTCGGTTCATCCGGTGCTACTGACCGTTGCCTTCCACCACACTTAGCCGTTGAATCCTGCTGACGTCATTCATCCGACGCTTCAACCGACGCACTGTCGGTTCATCCGGTGCTGAAGGAAATCTTCTCCGGGCGTCTCTGTTAGCTAAAACGAGCCCGCCGAATGAACCGATACTTGACTCCTTTTGACCGTCGGTTCATCCGGTGCTTAAGGCCTCGCAACTGGTAGCTCTCTGTTGGCTGCTTTCACACCGCCGGATGAACCATTGCTGACCCCATCGGTTCATCCGGTGCCACTGTCTTCTGCGAGCTGACGATGCTTCTCCTGTTGAGTTCATCTGGTGCATGTAGAGAATGGACCGTCGGTTCATCCGACGGTGCCAGTTGACTTGAGTACTAAGTACTCCGATGCATGCACCGATGCTAGCTTCTAGGATACCGTCGGTTCATCCGACGGTGACTTTTCCTTTCCTTTTCTTCTTGTCGGTTTAGCCTCAAAATATATACTATCTTCTCATTTTGGCATGTGGTATTTTTGCATCCATTGGACCTAGAAATGTCTACAAAGACATGCTCAACAATATGGTTAGTCCCATTGATCATGTTTGTCATTTAATCACCAAAATCAAACTTTGAACAAATGGCATATGAGGTCATGTTCGCTACAAAGAGGTGGAGCGTAACGAATCAGTCTAACTGCATGGTAACTCGACTGGTCGTTGTGATGTCGACACCCAACAAGTAACAACAACGGCAATTCTTTTGTTTGGACGCAATTATTAGTTCAAATCTCATCTTATACTAGGCTTGGAGAAGGCGCTGCACGAGGTCATCTAAAGGAAGGTATAATAACTCGGTAGCAAGATGAATCACTATGTTGGTAATACAATTATCAAGACTTTTTGTGTGTATTCTTCATCTTTGTGTACACATACCTGACGTGTATATGTTGCATGTGCTATGGCAAGTGAAGTCATAATGATTGTACACAGTGGCGAATCTAGGATTGTAGGGTAGGGGGGCTCTTCTTCTTCCTTTCTTCTTCTTCCTCTTTATCCTCAAAATTTCTATAAAAATTTGGAGTGATTACCATGGGATCCAGGGTGGTAGGGGGGCTGGAGCCCCCCAGACCCACCGCTGGATCCGCCACTGATTGTACAGTATATCATACTAAATAATGTTGTACACGTGGAGCCAACAAGCGGGGTGGCAGGGGCCACATGCCCCCCCCCAATGTTTGATCAAACACTAACCATGTACTTAGTGGTAATTAATTTGTAATAGGTAAAAGCGCATAAATTAACTATTGGTTATTGAATAATTATTGGTTGTTAATTTATTTGTGACTTGTCAAACTGTTAGTAGTCATTTTGTGCACAAGATAAAATATATATAACCCTCAAGTAAATCTTAAAATTGAAATTAACCACTCATATTATGTGGCCTCCTATGTCAAAATCTTAGCTACACCGTACCACTACGTGGAGGGGGTCGGGAGATAATGGTATTATTATAGTGATAATGTAGTGTTAATAATTAGGGTTTGTACCATGACGGTCGATCGATTAAATTATGTAGGAGCGTGAAAGTAATTTGGAATAGAAGTTAATCTGAGAGCTTCCGATTTAGGGATGGATAATTTACACATGGACGCAACTGACAAAGAAACTGAGACCATTCTGAATATATATTAGTTATCGGATGACTTACCCGTTTGTTGCTTTCCTGCCACTTGCAGATTAATCATGCAAGTAATTATCATATACATACTGTGGCATATATATTCGATGTAACCAAGTTTAAGGAAATGATGATCCCGAAGAAAGAAGACTTCACTGCGCGGACGGTAGAGCTGACAGTCTAAAACTCCATGTGCTGATATATGTAGTGATGTTTACTTCCAATAATTAACCCATACATGCTAAATATAGTTTTTTAAAAAAGGAAAATTGTGGGGGGCATAGTAGTAGGAACGGGCCGGGTGTGACTCGACTGCATATTGTTTACATGTGATCCAAATCCAACCCGCAAGACACGCTGTTCCTGTCGACAAAAGTGGGCGCAGCATATACAGCTTTGGTTGTGACATTCGTCGTCTCAACTATACCTGTTCTATTTCTCACATTAAAACTTTTCAGATTTGGACGGAGTTCATCCGGATTGGGATCATCCATATGCATGCTTCACATATATAGGCACTAGTACGTGCACCTAGGACAGTACAAATACAATACACAGTTCGTACGGACCAGGCATGCTTTATTGTGCAAGTGGGGTGAGTGATCTAGAAGTATTTATTTATCTAGAAAAGACCATATATTTTTCACCTTCTCCTACCGCCGGCAATGGCATAAGAACCCTCTCTAAGCCCTTTGTTGACGCTTTTTCTAGCCGAACACACGAGTGCGCTAGTTCGCGCGGACGTAGGAAATCAACTCGTTGAAACACCCGGCACGGGCCGGTCTGACCGCCTGGGGTACGCGGTCTGACCGCCTTGGACAGGTGTGTCGCCGAAAGTCTAAGTTCGTCGCTCCGGGAGGGACCCCGTCGGGAGAAACGCGCTTAGGGTTGTCCTGAGGTCGGCAAGGCCACTCAGAACTTCCTCAACCACCGTGGAGACGAAGGAGGAGAGCAAGGGGGTTGGAAAAGCTAGGGTTTGGAGAAAATAAAGTGTAAATTGATAATTCGATTGGATGATCGCCTCTCAATCGGCCACACCCCTTTATATTTATAGGGGGAGGTCTTGCCCTGCAAGGAACTCTTTACAACTCGTAACTAGCCAAAATTCCTAACTCGAGTCGGACTCGGGGTGACCTGGTCAAACCGCCCAGGGGAAGTGGTCAGACCGCCTAGCGGCCTCTGTGCCGGACCGGCTACAGGGCACGCGGTCAGACCGCCTGTGAGACCCGGTCTGACCGCCTGACCCAGCCTGATCCGGCTTTTGCCAATTTTGAGTGTCAACATATGCCCCCCTATTTTTTAGTAAAGCTTGCGTGCTAAAAAATAAATCTAAGGACGATGTGACACCTCATCGGCCATTTTTTGAACTTAGGGCGATTCTTACTTAGAAATCGGCCATATCTCCTTCAAGCGTCTTGCCATACACTTGGATGGAATTTCTTCAAGTATCTTCCATTAAGAGCCCGTGGTAGCTGCTGTCCTTGCAAAGTTTCCACCATATAAGAATTTCCAGAGCAAACTCTCACAATCCTATATGGTCCTTCCCAACTTGGAGACCACTTGCCGAACTTGTTACTCTTAGATCCTATAGGTAAAATAGTCTTCCAAATCAAATCACCTATCTGAAAAGACTTGACTTTTACCTTCTTGTTGTATGCTCTAGCAACTCGCCTCTTATCTTTCTCAATTGCTTCCAAAGCCTCCAATCGCTTGTCGGTCACTTCATCAACATTGTCCATCATCAAAGCATAATATGTATCAAAATCCAGATCATTTTGCTTTGCAAGTCTATATGCGCCTAGATTCACCTCAACAGGTAAAACGGCCTCGTGACCATACACAAGCTCATACGGAGTAACTTTAGTAGCACCATGTCTAGAAATACGATGAGCCCATAAAGCTTCAGATAATACTTCATGCCATCTCCTAGGATTATCTTCTATCTTCTTCTTAATAAGCTTAATCAAAGTTTTGTTGCTAGACTCGGCTTGACCATTAGCTTGAGCATAATATGGGGATGAATTGAGCAACATAATACCATAAGAATTGACAAAATCACGCACCTCTTTAGCAATAAATGAAGTACCCTGATCTGTAGTCAAAGTTTGCGGAATGCCAAATCTATGAATAATATGCTCTGTAATAAACTCAATTACCTCTCGATGTGTCATATTCTTGAGAGGTATACTTCAGTCCACTTGGTAAAATAATCAGTAGCCACGATCATAAAACAATGCCCTTTTGACAAAGGTGGATGAATCTTGCCAATGAAATCCAAACCCCATCCTCTGAAAGGCCAAGGCTTAATAATCGGATGCATCAACGCAACAGGCACCAACTGAATATCCCCATGCTCTTGACACTCTTTGCATCCTTTGTAATACCGAAAACAATCAGCTATCATAGTAGGCCAATAAAAACAAGCTCTTCTGAGGAGCCACTTCATCTTAGGAGCCGATTGATGAGTACCACAAATCCCTTCATGAACTTCCGCCATAGCTAGCCTTGCTTGATCAGGACCTAAACACTTTAAAAGCAAATCATCTGCGGTCCGACGATACAACTCACCATCATCTAAAACAAACTTCAGAGCCCACCGTCGGACTTTTCGGTCACTTGTACCTTTAGGATCCTACAAATATACAATTAAAGGCTTTCTCCAATCATCTACTTCGTCCTCAATAGTTTTGGAAGAAACAATGGCCGAAGTGACGTTTTCCTCTGCAGGGCGGTCAGACCGGCCTGGCAGGGCGGTCAGACCGGGTAGGGCGGTCTGACCGGGTGGAGGATGCGGTCTGACCGCCTCCTCTAGGGCATAACCCTCAGCTTTGCTAAACATCGGTTCTCGTTCTTGAAAATTTCTTTTCTGAATATCATAACCAGATGCTTGCTGAGCCAGAGCATTTGCCCTTGGATTCTCTTCCCGTGGTACATGATTAATCACAAATTCATCCATACAAGATATGATGTCTAAATATTTATCAAGATAAGCATTTAAAGCATCATTTAAACATTGACATACCTTAGATACTTGTTGTACCACTAACAAGGAATCACCATATGCTTCTACATGTTTTACTCCCATATCATGTAAAATTTGCAAACCGAACAAGAGAGCCTCATATTCAGTTTGATTGTTAGTGCAATCTTGATCTAATCGGTTAAGAGCTTCAAAAACAGCCCCATTGGGTGAAATAATGATAACTCCAACACCACAACCACTTCTACAAACCGATCCATCAAAATGCAACTTCCATAGAGTAAAAGTTAAATAACCGACATCTAAATTAGGTTGCTCCTTAATTCTATGTTCTACAATAAAGTCGGCCACAATTTGACCTCTCATTGATTTGATTGGTTCACAACGTAAATCATATTCAACAAGAGCATAAGCCCATTTGCCGACTCTACCACTTAGAATAGGTTTTTGCAACATATATTTAATTATGTCGGTTTGACAAGCCACATAGCAAGTACTTGATAATAAATAATGCCTTAACTTGGTATAAGCATAATATAAAGATAAGCATAATTTTTCAATAAAAGTGTACCTCGTCTCAGCATCTAATAATCTCCTGCTTTCATAAGCAACAACATACTCCTTGCCATCGGTTTCTTGAGTCAAAACAGCCCCAATAACACTTTCCTCAGCCGCCACATATAGTCTGAAAGGAAAACCACTCTTGGGTGCTTGAAGAACAGGTGGCGTAGTCAAATAATTCTTGATTTCATCAAAAGCCTCTTGCTGTTTTGCCCCCCATGTAAATTCTGAACCAGCTTTCAACCGAAGTAAAGGAGTAAAAGCATTCACCTTCCCAGACAAGTTACAAATGAATCGCCTCAAATAATTTACCTTGCCCAAGAACTTCTGCAAATCCTTTTTACAAGTAGGAGCTTGAACCTTTTTAATTGACTCAATCTTTTTAGGATCAATCTCCACACCTTTCTCATGCACAATAAAGCCCAAAAACTTGCCAGCCGACACACCAAAGGCACATTTGAGTGGGTTCATCTTTAAGTTATATCGACGTATTTTTTCAAATGCCAATCTTAAATCGGCTAAATGAGAATTTAAACCAGCCGATTTGACAACAATATCATCGATATAGACTTCTACTATTATACCAAGCAAGTCATGAAAAATTAAATTCATAGCCCTTTGATAAGTAGCAACAGCATTTTTCAAACCAAATGTCATGACTACCCACTCAAACAAGCCCACAAATCCTGGACATATGAAAGCCGTTTTGGAGATATCCTCTTCGGCCATAAAGATTTGATTATACCCAGCATTACCATTAAGAATGCTAAGAATCTTATGTCCAGATGCAGAATTAACAAGAAAGTCGGCTATAGGCATAGGATATTCATCTTTAGGAGTAGCTTTATTAAGATCTCTAAAGTCTATGCAAACACGAAGCTTTTTAGTTCCTTTTTTCTCAACAGGCACAATATTAGAGATCCAATCAGCATATCGACAAGGCCTTATAAAATTAGCAACAAGCAACCGATTGATTTCTTCTTTCACTCGGTCATATATATCAGGATTAAAATTCCTACGAGGTTGCCTATAAGGCTTAAAACCAGGTTTAATAGGTAAATTATGCTCAACTAAATCACGACTTAAACCAGGCATCTCAGTGTAATTCCATGCAAAGCAATCGACATACTCCTTTAACAACTTTATTAATTCTGATTTAAAAACAGGATCAAGATTCTTGTTTACAAATGTCGGCCTAGATACAGTGCCATCACCAATGTCTACCTCTTTAAGAGGATCAGCCGACGTAAACCCTTGTCCTAGCTTCCCCAAATCATCCAAGTCATCAATGGCTTCACACGTATCGTTCTTATGCGCTCGACAGTGATCAATCCTTTGCTGCAACCACTCTTTAGTTGAACTCATTGATTCACATGAAGTGGTTTAGCCGATTTTCGATCGGCTTTATGACAGCAGGGATGAAACCATCCTTGGAACAACTGGCAAACTCATAATCAGTTAAATCTAAGCCAGATAGATATTTTACATCATCATGCACATTTATAGAATGACTATCAGCTACAGCTACACAAGCAGAATTATCTCCATGTACAACTTCTACCTCATCGCCTACCCATTGTATTAAAAACTGATGCAAGGTAGAAGGCACACCTCTATTTGCATGAATCTAATCACGGCCAAGGATTAAGCTGAAGTTACCTTGTGTCTCAGTGACGAAGAAAGCCGTAGCTAGCGTCTTGCTTCCAATGGTGAGCTCCATGGAGATAACGCCTTTGGCACCTATCGGCTCGTCTCCTCCCACACCGCTGATGGTCATGTTGGTCTTGATCAACTCATCATCTGAACCTCCAAGATTCTTGAACAGAGAATACGGCATCAGGTTGACAATCGCACCTCCATCCACCAGCATCCGAGAGATAGGCTTCCCATTGATGTGACCTCTCATGTACAAAGCTTTCAGATGATTGTCAGTGTCTTTAGGCTTCTGGAATACAGCATCCTTTGGCCCAAAATCAAGATGAGTGAAGTCCTCCTCCGAAGATGCAGAGCCATCCATGAATAAATGAACCACATTAATGTTAAGGTTCATATGCTCTGGAGAAGAACTGTAATCAATGAGCTGCTCGTCGTCTTCTGATGCAGACACTGACGACAGCCCACCATTGCAAACCATGGCAGCCGAAGAATTGAAACCGGGCGGCGTCTCTGGAGAACCCGGTCTGACCGCCTCCAAGGCCGGTCTGACCGCAGGGGCCGGTCTGACCGCCTGGTCAGCCGGTCAGACCGGTATGACCGCCTGTGCTGGCGGCTGAATCTCCACAGGCGGTCTGACCGCCTCCTTTGGCTATTTGACCGCCTCAGCCTGTGATGCAGCTTTAGCTCTCCACTCTTTCCCCTGTGGCACCATGGGTCTGTAGTTGTTGAACATCTCATCTCTTTTTGTTTCCATCTCCTTTTCCTTCTTCTCCCGGAACCTTAGTCTTTGAAGCTTCCTCCTTTGAGTATGAGTCAATCCGGGAGGACACCACCTTGGCAAGAAGTTGTTGGAGTTGGGCCACTCCCACTGGCCTCATGATCATTAGTAGCACATCCTTTCTGAATAGGTGTCATAACCTGATTGTTTAGCACAATCGGTCTTTTGCCACTTTTCTCAATAGGAACATCCATTGTCCCAATTTGTATGATGTCTTGGCCAGTAGTCCTTTCTGGATCAATATCCATCTTCTGAACCCCCTCCTCTCTGATCTTGGGCTTGTACACTTGTCGCGGAGGAGATTGAACATCTTTTCTGGGCAGGGCGGTCTGACCGCGTGTGGGAGGCGGTCTGACCGTGCTGGCCTGCTGGGCGGTCTGACCGCGTGTAGGAGGCGGTCTGACCGCGTTGGCCTGATGATGCTGCCCTGACCAATGTGGAGCCCAACGATCTTGCATAGGTCGTGAAATCCGATCCAGTGCTGGTCTTCTTGGCCCTCCCCATCCAGGATGGAAGGACTGCTGATATGGGACCCACATTACTCCATTGTCATCATAAACTGGACGAGGTGCCCATTGTGGAGTAAAGTGTTGCCCCTGCTGTGATGATTCACCTCTAAACCTTGTAGCTGCTCTTGGAGGCGATGATGGCCTCTCTTGATGTGGAGGTGATCTCATCCTTTTTTTAATGGCCGATCACTTGTAACGGCCTTTTGTTTAGAGTACTTGTCAAATAACATATCAAATGTGACCTTTGACTTTGAAACGCTCCCCTGATTCTTGGCAACATTAAGCTTCCAGTTTCCAATCTCCGGCCGCTTCGGAATAATCATTTTTGGCCGACCATGGGGAGGGGCGGTCTGACTGCCTTGGGGCGCCGGTCTAACCGCCCTGGGCTGACCAAGCTCGGTTGTTTGTTGACCAGACGACGTGGACGATCCTTGCCCCCCATGTCCAGAAGCTTTGATGGTGATCTTGAATGTCTCTCTGCCATCAGGGGTCTTTTCACATGAAACTTCTCTTACCAACTCTTTTCCCCTCGAGTCAGGCTTAGCTTCCCCGACTACCATGTTTTTGCCTTTAGTTGCTTCAGCTTGATGCGGCCAAATCAACACTTTGGGTTGCTGTAGATCCATGGTATTGATAGGAAAAGGCTACTTGTCCACTTGCATCTCATGAAGCATCAAACGACCTTCATTTATGGCCGATTGAATCTGACGACGAAACACATTACAATCGTTAGTAGCATGAGAGTAAGAATTATGAAATTTGCAATATGCATGTCGTTTAATTTCACCAAGTGGAGGCATGGTATGAGAAATCTTAATATTTCCAAGTTTAAGTAATTCATCGAAAATATGATCACACTTAGAAACATCAAAAATAAATTTCAATTCTTCTTGCCGACCTTTAGTAGCCGGCTTAAGTGATGCACAAGAACTAGGTTTAGCCTTAGAAGACCATACAAATTCAGCAACATAAACTTCACCCTCGTCGTTCGAGCTATCAGAATCATATTCAACCAAATGCATGTTAGACCGACGAGGTTTGTAGTTTTCTTTTTCCTTATTCAGTTTTAATTCTTGTGCCATACCTCTTACAAGAACAGTAGCAAGAGAATAAAATTCTACACCTTCTAACCTTTCTCTAAGAGCAGATCTTAAACCTTTAGCAGCAAGGTCAGCAAGGTCAGAATCAGAAAGTGCAAGATTAAAACAACGGTTTTTAACTTCTTTAAAGCGCTTAAGATAACCAGAAACTGACTCATCTTTGCCTTGTCTAACCGATGTTAAATCTGTTAACTTTAATTGATAGCTCCCACTAAAGAAGTGATCATGAAACTTTTGTTCTAATTGATCCCACGAATCAATAGAATTAGGAGCTAATGAAGAAAACCAAGCAAAAGCAGTACCAGTTAATGACAAAGAGAACAAGCGTACTTTCAAAGAATTATAGGTACCAGCTTCACCTAGTTGAGCAGTATATTGGCTAATGTGTTCCCAGGTTGTGCGGTTATCATCACCACTAAATTTAACAAAATCAGGCATACGCCAACCAGGGGGAAAGTTTACATAATCAAACTCGGCTCTATAGGGTTTTTGATAAAGCTTAGAATTACCAAAGTCAATGCCGAGTTTATTTTTCATCATATTAGCTACTTCCTCTTTAAATTGAGCAAATTCATTCCTAGCAGCTAATTGAGATTGCATTGGAGCTGACATATTAAATCTACTCACATAGGGTTGGTTAGGATTTTGAACACGATGCATGTCAGAAAACACATCATTAGGCACACCATAAGATGGAGCAACATTAGGTATAGGTGGTGATGTGTGAGCAATAGTACTGAATGCATAAGGTGCAATACCAACATTATTGCGCCCAAGAATCTGAGTATTAGGCGCAACCGACAAAGGCGTCGGCTGTTCTAGCTGCAACACCATCTGTCCGGATTGTGCGGTTAGACCGCCTATAGGGGGTGGTCTGACCGGGGTCGGCTGGGTGAACGGTGTTTGCTCAGAATAAAACCCTGCCGGCATACCGTACATAAATGTATCACCTGAAGAATTAGGTGCTGCCGACATGGTCTGGTGCAAAACCCTATGTGTGTCAAGTTGAGGGATTGAATCATCAGTAATATCAGAACTAACACGTTTATCTTCTACTTTTTCAAGGCGAGTAATAACACTAGCCACAAGATTATTCTGATCACTAAACGCACGATCAAACTTTTCAGATATAGAAGATAATTGCGAGATAGATCAGTTGGAGTTCGGCTTACAATGGGTATTACCTCAACCTTGTTGTTGTTTAGCTTGATCGCCGGCATCTCAAAGTCTTGAGCTAAGGTCACCTTGCCTACACGATCTTTCTTGGCGCCAGAGAGAAACTGCTTCTTGATGTACTCTTGAAGCTCTGTGTACTTCCTCTGGTCTTCCTCGCTGAGTTCTTCGATGTTCACCATGATGAGGTTCTTGGGATCGAGTTCACAACGCACTCCCATACAACGATCGACAAAACGGTTGTAAAAACCAGATATGTCCCCAGCGGAGTCGCCAAAAGTGTGTTGACGCTTTTTCTGGCCGAACACACGAGTGCGCTAGTTCGTGTGGATGTAGGAAATCAACTCGTCGAAACACCCGGCACGGGCCGGTCTGACCGCCTGGGGTACGCGGTCTGACCGCCTTGGACAGGTGTGTCACCGAAAGCCTAAGTTCGTCGCTCCGGGAGGGACCCCGTCGGGAGAAACGCGCTTAGGGTTGTCCTGAGGTTGGCAAGGCCACTCAAAACTTCCTCAACCGTCATGGAGACGAAGGAGGAGAGCAAGGGGGTTGGAAAAGCTAGGGTTTGGAGAAAATAAAGTGTAAATTGATAATTCGATTGGATGATCACCTCTCAATCGGCCACACCCCTTTATATTTATAAAAGGGGAGGTCTTGCCCTGCAAGGAACTCTTTACAACTCGTAACTAGCCAAAACTCCTAACTCGAGTCGGACTCGGGTGACCCGGTCAAACCGCCCAGGGGAGGCGGTCAGACCGCCTAGCGGCCTCTGTGCCGGATTGGCTACAGGGCACACAGTCAGATCGCCTGTGAGATCCGGTCTGACCGCCTGACCCAGCCTGATCCGGCTTTTGCCAATTTTGAGTGTCAACACCCTTCTTCAAATTAAATAGACATTTCAATATTCCAGTATATTTTAATTCCATAATTAAATAGATATTTCAATATTGCGGTGAGTGAAACAATCCATGTGCAAATGTTCATGTTTAAACAATAATTAAACATAAACCTACTCATGATTATAAAACTAATAAGCATGAATATTAGTTTAGTAATGTACCCCGTGGAAGGTCGGGTGACGGGGCCACCCGAAGTTCCGATATCACTTGGATCAGTCATACTGATCGTAGAGTGACCTCAGTCGATGTAGCCGTACAAATTCGGTGCAGGAAGATGATCGCAGTGAAGACTCAGCTGTAGAGGAAGTAGTCGTTCGGAGTCGATGTAGAGGAAATAGTCATTCGGAGTCGATGTAGAGGAAGTAGTCGTACGGGAGCGAGCAGTCGCGTGAAGACGCTCCCCAAAAACCTTATCGCCCGTCTATCCCGAGCAAGATCTCAGCAGCCCGTCTATCCCGAGCAGGATCTCAGCAGTAGGACGAGGTTCCGGAGGCTCTGCTCTCGCCGGTACCGTGCGCGCGGTGCAGGCGATGGGAATGCAAAAGAAGCAGCAAACAGAGGGAGAGAGGGAGAGGTCTCCTGAACAGGAGTACCTGAGTGTGAATTGGTAATCCGAGCAGGAGGAGAAGGAGCGTCTTATATAGGCGAGCAGGCACGGGGGGATGAACCTGGACGTTGCGGTTAAGGCGCCTCTAGTAGTAACGGTCGTGGTTAAGGCACCGTGGCTAAGGCTCAGTAACGGTCGCAGTTAAGGCGCCATTATTCCTTTCTAACAGCAAAAAGATGCTTCCGCCCCGCAACACATCACGTCCGTTCGCACCGCACCGCACGCTCGTCTCGACACGACACGACACGACACGTCACGTCCCGAGCAGGATCTCAGCAGCAGGACGAGGTTCCGTGCGCCGGTGCAGGCGATGGGAATGCAAAAGAAGCAGCAAACAGAGGGAGAGAGGGAGAGGTCTCCTGAACAGGAGTACCCGAGTGTGAATTGGTAATCCGAGCAGGAGGAGAAGGAGCGTCTTATATAGGCGAGCAGGCGCGGGGGGATGAACCTGGACGTCGCGGTTAAGGCGCCTCTGGTAGTAACGGTCGCGGTTAAGGCACCGTGGTTAAGGCTCAGTAACGGTCGCAGTTAAGACGCCATTATTCCTTTCCAACAGCCAACAGCAAAAAGATGCTTCCGCCCCGCTCGTCTCGTCTCGTCTCGTCTCGTCTCGACACGGCCTCGGCGAGGCGAGCGAGCGTGCGCACGCGTGTGGCACGCCTATCTCCTTTATTCAACTTCACAAGAGGTGTACCAAAAGGCTACCTCATAAGTTGGATGGGAGACTCATCAACTAACCATTTGGTATTTCTCACTTTTCCCTAGCATTAAATAAATGAGATTTAATTCTTTCATTATTGTAATAAATGACTCTAGACCCATTTATTCTAACACTCTGTTGTCCACCACCCTCCGCCCGACGCCCGCCACCGTCTGGCGCTCACACCGAATCGAAGATCGCCCCTCGTCACCCTACAACTAGGGATGCAAGCGGGGCGGGCTTTGCCGCAAGCCCGCTGGGAAAACCCGCCCCGCAAGCCCGTTGGACGACTGGAATTGAGCCCGCATAGCGATGTGGCTTTTGCGGGCTGACCAACAGGGCCCAGCGGCGCCGCGTGGCCGCATTCTCTCCAGCCGGCACTCGACCGGATCGGTCCGCGCGCCGGGGCGGGTCGGCCCTACCTCGCGTCGGTGGGCCGACGGCGGCGTGGCGGTGGGGTGCTTCGACGGCGCGAAGGTGCGGAAGGACCGGGTGCTGCTGGTTGAGCCGGCGGCTGTGGTGGCGGAGCCGGATCCGGAAGCGTTCGACTGTCGGTTCGGGCACCGCATCCTGGTGAGCACGACGGGCGGGTGCGAGGGCGAGACGGCCCCCGCGGCGCAGCAGCGGTGGAGCGACCTCCGGCCGTCCGACCTCATGTTCGTCCGCTCCGAGTTCCTCGTCACCGACACCGGCTGGTACTCCTGCTCCGCCACCGTCGTGAACTCTGGCGGCAGCAGGAACGCCATCGGAGACAGAGGAGAGGCCGTCCACCAGCAGTCCAGCACCAGGAGTCCAAGATCGGAAAGAGAAGGGGCACCGACGCGCCGCCATCCTCGCATGCGCCGCTCCCATGGCGTCGCCTTCTCATACGCCTCCATCACTTCTTCTCCCATCGTCACTGTCCGGTGCCTTAACCTCATCCGCAAGAACACCAAGGAATCGGTGGCCCAAACAGAGGCGATGTTCTGCGCCCAAGTGTAGGATCTTCGTTCCTTCTCCCGGGGCCTGCAGCATCAACAAACGCGCCTCCTCCCCAAGATCTACTGGAAATTGTCGGTCATGGTTGAGCTGATATCTTAGATTGGGTGGATGGCTTGCGTTGATGAATTGATTGGTGAACTGGACAAGAATAGCTAATCCTTGTTGCTTGCACTCCCAATTTCATAGATTCAGATTAACTCTATCTATCATTTTTTAATCCTGCCGGAGAAGAACTGATCGAATGGGTGGTGGAAGTTTAGAACAGCTTACCTGCAGGCTCAAACTTTTTGAAGAAGGCCTGAAAAGCTGAAATGAATGGATAGCATCCTATTTTTCATTTGCTGCATGTCTAATCCATTCCAATTATTTCAGATACTATCACACATGATGACATAGCTGGATGTTACTAAACAGTTCAGAAAGCTCATGTTGCATTATGTTTGTTTTAATATAATTTGTTGCTATTGTAATCAACAAATATAAATTTGTGATTGGTAATATTTTTAACTGTTGCACCGGCTGGCAGCATGTTTAATCCTGAAGCTCATGTTGCACTTCATCTAATTAGCTGCACCGCCTGACAGCAACCACGCGCGTCCTTTGAGTAGGCTCTAGCGGCTAAGACTATCTGCACTGGCGTCCGCAAAAAGCTCCCTCAAGGAAACGCTACGCTTTTTTTCTCTGCAGCGGCGTACTGGGAGGGTTCCGGTACGCAAAAAGATTCTCCCGTTCCCTCCACATCCAGCGGAGTAGCGGACATCCGGAAAACGACTGTGGCGCGGGGCCCACACGCGGGTCGTTGGTCCGCGCCGGCAGCAGGAAGGAGGGGGGAGAGCTCGATGGTCGCCGCCAGCACCACCTTGGCCCATGGTCGCCGCCATCGCGAGGCCCGGATCTGGAGGTGCTCCGGGCGGAGAGCTCGATCCACCGGCCTGGGAGCTCGATCGCTGCGGTCGAGCGCTGCGGTCGCAGTGGTGGCTGCCGTCGAGCACGGAGCCGGCGGCCCTTCCTGCTCGAGCTCCGCCTGGCCGCCGAAGTCAACGGGCTGCGGGCGCCGCCGCGCCGGATCCGGCCTCCCCTGTTCCTCCGCCGCCGCGCAGATCGATCGCGGCCTGGCCAGATCCGGCGCCGGCGCTGCCTCCTTCTATGGAGCTGCAGCTCGCCGCCGCAGAGGAGAGAGAGAGAGGACGGGGCCGGCCGCCGTTCCCACCACGCCGCCTCGCTCGAGCTCGAGGCCGCCGTTCCGCCACGCCGCCCTGCTCGAGCTTGAGGCCGCCTCGCCACCGTCCGCCCGCTGTCCTGGAACTCGCCTCCGCGCCGACGAGGGCCGCCTCCGCGCGACTTGTAGAAGAGGCCTGAGGAGGGAGGCCGAGCTCGGGCACCGAGATCTCCGCCACCACCGAGCTCCGAATCGAGCTCTAGGGCAGGAAGCTCGAGGTGGAAGGGCGCCGCCGCCTCCTGCGGCCTCGCATCCGGCGCGTACACACCACCGAGGCCGGCCGGCATGCGCACGAGCAGGCGAGGGAGGTAGAGGTGTCGTCGGACCTCTACTCCCCGTGACATGGAGCTCCACGCCGCCGCTGCTCTCCAGCTGCCCCACGGTGGGGCAGGGAAAGGGCTCCGCCCGCGGCACCTTCGACTGCACGTCCCCGTCGACGCCGCTGGCCGGCCGCGCCTGGTCTACCACGCCAGGAACCATGGGCGAGAGGAGGAGGCGCGGGAGCGCTGCGACGGCCGCTGCCGCCGCTCCCGGAGGTGGCGGTGATGTCGCGCGGGCTGAGGAGGGGCACGCCGGCGGTCTGCGCCAGCGCCGGGGAGGGGGAGAGGCCATGGAGAGGGTGCCGACGGAGAGAGAGAAAGGATGGCAGGTGGAGGGGGCGATGTGGGTGGGGGCAGTGGAGAAAAGAAAGGAGGGAGGGAGAGAGAGAGTGACACGTGGGTCCCGTATGCTGGTAGTTGGTATTGAGTAGAGATATAAAGGATGACGAGTGCGGGAGAAAGTTGTATAGAGGAGAGAATCTCGCTGACCAGACCAGAATATTCTGTTTTTGAGGAGGATATGGAGTACGACGAGTGTAGATAGTCTAACCCGTGCGAACCAGGCGGCCACGCGCGTGCGGTGATGCAAAACCCGCGCGTGCTTTTGGTGCCGGGGTCCAAAGTGTTGCGGCGTCAAGCGGGCTGCCTCAACGCCCACATAGATAATGCGGCGGAACGCGGGCAGCCGCATCGGCCCGCAACGAAGCACGCGGCTTGTGCGGTCGCGGGGCGGGCAGCCGCAACCCGCCTCGCTTGCAACCATACCTACAACTCCCACCAGTTGTCAATTTGTCATCGATCCCCAACTAACCCAATCTGCATGCGGTTCCTACTACTCGCGTATATAGTAGTAGGAAAATGTGATGAAGGTAGAGAAGAGCCCCCCTAATCTTCAGCTCTGCATCCGCCACTGAATCGCAGTAAACAGCATTCTTTTCCATCTCTGCAGAGGTTATTAGGGTTACGGTTTTGGGATTCACAGAGAGCTTAATTAGATCGAGTTAGCTAGAGCGCATGCCGACTAGGAAGACAGGTTGACTCTACCAGGTATATATATGTAGGGAGTTTGGCCATCAGTATGTCTGAATTTAGGAAGAAGGACGACCGCGTCAGAATAGCGAAGGGAGAAAGGTCAAATACTAGCCCTGGTGATCCCTCGAGTTTTCTATATATAGTTCACCACACGCATTTCATCTTCACCAATCACCACCATGCCATAGTTCTTATAGCCAGATTCCCTATCGCTTTCATTTCTCTACCGTAGCAGGTAGATCCCCGATTCCCCGTGCAGTTCTGCAAGAATTTTTGTTATAGAGGTAGCTCCAACTGAAGTCGTCTTCCCCAGGGCCATTTTTCTTAAATACGTCACACTTCACACGCTGAATTTTTCTGCCGTTTGACTATCTATGTTATCGAAGTTAACTGCAAGTGGCAGAAATTAAAACATAACAGCCGCCAGACACTGCAGAAGTCCTGCCCATAATTTCCTTTTTAAAACAAGAAATCAAGAATAATCCTATTCATAATCGCCCCAATCTGACTATATATTCATCATTTTCCTCGTCAGCCCTATACATATTTATACACATGCATATGATCATGCTTATTGTTATTGCCGACCAAATCGCACTAGCTTGATTACTAAGGCCATTCCCAATACAGATTTTACCGTAGAGTTTATCACCATTAATTACATTGTCACGTAAGCATTTTGTTGATGTGGCAATCATTTTAATGAGGAGAGAGAGGCAAAAATGTAGAAACAAAATCTAAGTTAGACACTAGGTCTACGTGCAAAACGAGACCATCGGTCTCACGTCGCAGATCTTGTGCGGCTGCCCGCATGATCACCGTGTCCGCTTACTTAATAAAGTTGGTGTAGAAGATCTGAGAGGAATACGATTGAATGATTGGATAGACTCCATGATACAAAATCTGCATGTCGTAATTTTTTTATGATAAAATCTTCGACATATAGACTTTATGAATAGAGTTTGCACTTTGAGTGTCTTGATTAATTGCTCGGAGCCTACACAGCTACAGTACTCTAATTACTTTTATCTTTCATTTCATTTCTTTTCCTTTCTTTTTTTTTCTTTTCTTTTTGCTAGATTGGGCTCCTGTCAATGTGCAGTGGCTGACGAGCACGCTGCATTACATTTGCCATCCATGGCCCCACTCCACGTTTAATTTGCTGTGTTTATCCTTCAACAATACAATATGATCATTAACCATTGATCGCGTCATGATGATGCATACGCCCACACACAGCAATGTCGTGTTCATCATTGCATGGATAATAATAATATAAACAGCTCCCTAGCTAAGCCCGGCAGCAGCTTTCTTCACTCGGCGACGACGACCGGCTTTACAGTTCATGCGTCGACTACAAAATCACATGCATGTTTCACGCTTACGCGCGAGCCGCGCCTAATTAATCTCTTTCACCTGCTCGTAACCACCCACTTGCGACCAGCAACATACTGCTAGTATATATATAGCAGCAGGTGCTGCTGCTTATCGCATCCCATGGCGGGGCTCGCCGCTGTGACCTAATTAACCAACCTGCCAGCGAGCTGCTCCATTTCTCTATATAGGCATATAGCTCGCCACCGAAGCAAGACGAAGCAGCGAACAAACGAGTGCTAGCTTGATCAGCGAGATCAAGTAGGAGATCGAGATCCAGATCACTGCTTGAGATACCGGCCGGCGAAGCAGCAGCGGCAGCAGCATGTCGCTGTCGGAGCTGCAGGCGCGGGCGCGGTTCGTGCAGTCGTCGGCGGCGAGCGCTGGCGTGCACTTCGACGAGGAGTGGTGGCTGCGGAGGGTGCGGCAGAGCCTGGAGCGTGAGGCGGCGGAGGCGCTGGGAGCGGCGGCGAAGGTGTTCGACGTGCCGCGCGTGCTCCGTGCCACGCGCCCGGAGGCGTACCTGCCGCAGCACTTCGCGCTGGGACCCTACCACTGCAACCGCCCCGAGCTCAGGGACATGGAGCGCTACAAGCTCGCCGCCGCCAAGCGTGCCGAGAAGCTCTTCGCCGAGGGACGCAAGTTCGACGACCTCGTGCAGCGACTGATCGAGGCGCAGGACAAGTTGAGGGCGCCATACCACAGGTACGGAGTAGGTGCTAAAGTGCTCTCACGTCTCATCCAGATGGACTCCTCTCACTCGACTACCTACCTCGCCTTCCGCGATCCGTCCCCGCCTGCTCTTGTTTCAAAAAACACCGAATTTCACAGAAAAAAAGACTAAAATGTATCTTTCCATGAATTATATCAAAATTTCGAGCAAATAGTAATTTGGGTCCTGACTAAAAGACTGAATTTTCAGGAATTCGTAAAATTTCGACTGAAATTAGGATAACCAATGCAATGAGCACACTGGTTGGAGTACACATGCTAAACTCAAATGGTCATTTCTTGTTTTTTTAGCACAAAATGGCCATTTCTTGTTAACAGTTAACTTTCCTCATGTCTCATTGGGCTTCAGAGGCCTAGATGAACACGCCACATGAAAACCGGTCCGTTGTTGTTTAGAGGCGGCGGACTGTGTCCAGCACAATAAGGCCCGTTACACTGATGGAAAATCAAGCCCAGCAAGCTTTCAGCCCAGTTTAAATTTGGACCCAGGAAGACCCATTTTAGCAGAATTTTAAAGATTTGTTTCAAAATTAGCGCTGCTGATCTTAATTAAGCAAGCTGCTTCGCGCAGGTTCCTTGAGCTGAGCGACCAGACGCTGGCGTGGATGATGGCCATCGACACGTGCTTCCTCCTCGACTTCCTCGAAAGCTACCACCGCGACGAGATCACGGACATGGTGTCGTCGGCAACCAACTGGATCAACGCCACCGTGCGCGACGCCATGATGCTGGAGAACCAGCTCCCGCTCTTCCTCTTCTCCCAGGCGCTCGCGCTCCGCCACCCCGCCGCCGAGCAGGCCGCCGCCGACGCGCTACACGCCGTCCTCGGCCGATTCATCAGGGAGGTGTCGCCAATCAAGACCTTCGCCGAGCTCGTCGTCGCCGACGTCGCCAGGCACGCGCACATGCTCGAGCTCCTCTACCACTTCCTCGTCCCCGATGCGTCCGTCTTCGACGGAGACGGCGACCGGGAGCCGCCGCCGATGGTTCCCGAGGAGTTCACGATCGACATGCTCGACCCGTCGCAGCAGCTCCCGGACTACGACAAGGTGAAGCAGGCGTGCTTTGCAGTATCGAGCCTCGACGTGGCGCCCGTGCGCTTCATCAAGAAGAACCTCATCTCCCGGCCGATGAGCCTGGCGTCGAGCCTCCCCGGGAAGATCATGAGCAAGGTGCCGCTCCTGTCGGCGGTGGCGCCGCTGGTGACGAAGCTGATGTCGTCGCCGGAGGTGGAGGCGCGGCTCAACCTCAAGGGCGTGAACTTTGACACCATCCTCAACTCCCCGCTGGCGCAGGAGATCATGATCCCGTCGGTGACGGCGCTGGCGCGGTGGGGCGTCCGGTTCGTGCCGGCGCCGGAGGGGATCGCCGGGATCTCTTTCGACGCCGCGGCGGCGACGATGAGCCTACCGGTTATCACGCTGGACGCCAACACGGAGGTTGTGCTCCGGAACCTCGTCGCCTACGAGGCCGTCGCCGTGCGGGGCCCGCTTGTCCTGGCGAGGTACACGGAGCTGATGAACGGGATCATCGACACGGCGAAAGACGTGAAGATCCTCCGGCAGAGCAGCGTGGTGGTAAACCATCTGAAGAGCGACAAGGAGGCCGCCGACATGTGGAACGGGATGTGCCGGGCGACGCGGCTCAGCAAGGTGCCCCGCCTCGACGCCGCCATACGGGAGGTGAACGCGCACCGGAGCCGGCGGGCGGCGGCGCGGGCGCAGAAGCTGCTCAAGAGGTACGTGTTCCGGTCGTGGCGGATCCTGACGCTGCTCGCCGCCGTCGTGCTGCTGCTCATGACGGCCATGCAGACGTTCTGCTCCGTGTACCCGTGCAAGAGCTGGTTCGGGGCAGTGTTGCAGTTGCCAGTGCCTGGCGAGGGGCGGTAGCCTACTTTGAATTTGTCGATGGTTGTATGTAGGCAGGTTTGCAAATGAAATCGCGAGGATTAATTTGGTCAGTCAAATTTGACTTACTGTTGTTTCTTTATTTTTTAAATACATCATTTTGTTTTGAATCTAAATATAAGTATATATCTAGATGCATATTAAAATGTGTGTATTCAGAAAATCAAAACAAATTGGATTAGAGGGAGTAATATCCATGGGAGCAGTTAACTGTTCTATGACATTAATACGGCGAAGGCTAAAAAAGTAGAAGTTCGAGGGAAGATCGAAGGAGGAAAAAAAAGCAGCGATCAACTCATCAACTTGGCTGATCAATCAAGCAACGTGGATGACAGTAGAAAAATACTAGCAGCCTTCAAAATTCAGAGAGATAATAACATGTGTGCACCGTGTTAGCATGAAATGCTTTGTGCCTTGCGCATAACGCAATGCTTTCTTTACCATCTTCCAGTGCTCCATGCATGGATTATCTTGATATCCACCGAGTACTTCGGTGATAAACGCTAAGTCAGGACGAGTGCACACTTGTGCATACTGTAGCTTCCAACAGCTGAAGCATATGGTACCTCTTTCATTCGATCGAGCTCATACTCATTTTTGGAACATTGAAATTCTCCAAAACTATCGCCCTTTACTATAGGAGCAGGTGATGCTTTACTCGCATGCATACTATACTTCTTTAAAATCTTTTCCAAATATGCATTTTTGCGATAATTCTAAAACCCCATTCTTTCTATCTAGGTGAATTTCTATGCCTAAGACATATGAGGCTTCACCAAGATCTTTCATATCAAAGTTTGAGGACAGAAACATCTTTGTTTCCCGTAGTAGACTAACATCATTGCTAGCGAGCAAGATATCATCCACATACAAGATTAGGAAATATATTTCCCATTTTTAAACTTTGCATAAACACAGTTGTCCTCTACATTAGGTTCAAAACTCAAATCTTTTAATTGTATCACCAAACTTTAGATTCCACTATCTGGATGTTTGCTTTAATCTATAAATGGATTTCATTAGACGGCATCCCATATGTTCTTTTTTTCACAACAAAAACTTTTGGTTATGTCATGTATATACTTTCTTGCATGAATCTCTATTAGGAGATTATTGCTTATACATCCATATGATGCAATTATATATATATAGTGGTAGCATACCACCAAGATCATTATGATTCTAAAGAATCCTTTCATGAGACTGCAGGAAAATAAATCTCATTTTAATCTGTTCTTTCTTTGCACAAAGCCCTTTGTCACAAGACACATTTGATTGCTTTTATATTCCATCTGGAGTCACATTTAATCTTGTAGACCTATTATAGCCTACTGTGTTGGCTCCTTTAGGAATTTATACTATGTTCCAAAACAAGTTTGAAACTTTTAGGTCTCATGACATTTTCCATGAAGGATGAATGAACACCTCTCATGGCTTCTCCAAATAAGGTGAAATCACCTTCATTTATGAGCTATTCTGTATTGTAAACTTTATAACCATCAGGAATAGCTGATGTTTTAACTCTTTGAGACCTTCTAGGGGTCTCTACTGTTGGCACATCATGTGCCTCAACATGTGGCACATCAACGAGATGTGACTGCTGCTCCTCATCCTCATGTGCAACAATGGGTTCAATCATCTCCTGAAGGACAGGTTCCGAATTTTCACTCATTGTTGCCACAGGTGGAGTCACTATAGGCGCTTACACCACAACCTCAGGAACTGTAGGGGCAAACATAACAGGTAGGGAGGTAGTGAGAAAAATGACTCTTAGATCATCGGATTGGGTACATACACCCACTTCTCCTCAAGATCAATTTTCGGCACTACCGTGCTCTCCCTGATCATGTCATCCTCTAAGAAAACAACATGTCTCGTTTCTATAGACTTTGTATGTCCGTCTGGATAGTAGAAAAGGAAAACTTTTGACTTTTCATAATACTCAATTAAATAGTAACTGACAATTTTTTGGAATCTAACTTTGCAATGTCTGGGTTAAATACTTTGCCCTCAGCTGGGCTCCCCCCCACACACAAGTGGTGTAGAGAGGGTACTCTTCTCATACACAGCTCGTACGGTGTTTTGGGCACCGACTTGCTTGGTACTCTATTGAGCCTCCATCCACAATCCTAATGGCAAGGTGAAGTAACTCATCATACTGCGCACCATATCCGTCACTGATGTTTACGCCTTTCAGCTACTCCATTTTGCTGAGGTTTGCCCGACATTAAATACTGGGCGACTGTGCCATTCTTCTGTAAGAACCTTAAAAGGTCCTGGATCTTGGCCAAATGGGGTGTTCCAACCGTAGTACTCCCCCACGGTCAGATCTTACTATTTTAAAGTTGATTTACAACTTCAGCTTTGAGTATCTTAAATTTATCCATTGCTTCCGATCTTTCTTAAATTAATTGGATAAATTTAATCATAACGGGAGTAATCATCTGTGAATGTTATGAACGAGTCATAGCCATCCACATTTTTCACAGGAAATAGTCCACAAAAGTCAGTGTGAATTATCTCTAAAGTTCCTGTGCTTCGTTTTGCAACTTCCTTTTAATTTTGTTTACATACTTTCCTTTAACGCATTATACGTATTACTATAAGTCGGAGAACTCTAATGGAGGAAGATTTTTACTTTTAACGAGGCTCTATTTCTCCCCCCCCCTTTAAATATGGCCTAAACGATAGTGCCATAATTTCGATGACTCTTGAGTTCTCTTTCTTTTCTTTGCATATTATTCGACTCGGATACTTTTCATTCAAATCAAACACGGAATTTACTTTTCACATAAGGATAGTAATTAAAACTTATTATGAAGGTATGCAACACCAACACAAGCTTTATTACACCAAATGGCACATTTGCCATGTCCAAAATGACATCCAAAACTGTCTTTGTCCAAAATGACATGCTAATCAAATTTCTATGTAAAGGGGAAAACATGAAAAACATCCCTAAGTAGAAAGACGAATCCATCAGCTAGCTCCAGGGAGACGTCGCCAACAACTTCAACTTCTACTTGGATTCCATTTGTCACCTCAATACTTCTTTCACTTCTTAACGAAGTCTGGGTCGAACCGAATCCCTATAAAGAATTTTGCAACATGAACAGTTGCACCCGTCAATCCACCAAGTAGATTTCAAAAAACTGTGTATACAAGGATTCACTTACAAAAGAAACTATGTTCTTTACCTTTAGCTCCCATGAGCTCTTTTAGCCAAATGTGGCAGTCTCTCTTGAAATGCCCCATCTTTTTGCAATATTGACATGACTGAATAACATTAACTCTTGAAGAGCCAGTGAACTGTCTCTTTATCTGTTCAAGATACTCCCCCACAGAGGCACAATCTTCGATTGAGTCCAAAATAACACTCTCAACCGTGTTCTTTATGAGAGTCATGCACTTTTTATTTGCATTAACCCACCTTTTATTCTCAATGGAATATGATAACTTTAAAGAAGCATAATACTCCTTCTTTTTAGCCCATGTATCATCGTCATCTTTAGTATTTCTCACCAATTGTGGTGGACTCATGGTCTGCATCGTGTCAATTACCCAGTCAACCTCGGCATTAACGAAAGCCAAGTCAATCATCCTTCTCCATTCAATGTAGTTACAACCTTTGAGGATTGGTACATCCTTGATGCACTCCATCAAGTGGTACCCTCCTGAAATCATAATGAAGAAGAATCCATAACAACAATTGCATGCATTATTTCAACGTTGGTCAAAATTAAAACATACAACTGTTTATGCAATTAAATCTAAATCACCGTTGGGAAGAAAATAGAAATAAATGCACAAAAACAACCTTTTAATCATGATGATATTATTAACAACGTTGGTCGGTAAATAACAGCACCATAATTACCATAAAAAATAACTTTAACATGCTCTTTTTAATTTAATTTTCTCGTTGGTTCCAATTAAATTTAAAAAACAAGCATCACTTTAAACTATTCGCAGCGGAAACATGAATAAAATTCATGAAAAAATATACTATTCAGAAGCAATATCTTTGTTAACTTTACTTTTATCCAAACAAATTATCCCGTTGGTTCAAATTTGAATAGATTTCAAAACCATACACAATTTACCAAAAACATGCTTATGAAAATCAACAAAAAAATTCAAAAACTTTACTGTTCAGCCCTGTTCATCTCGGTCCGCAGAGAGAAACAGCCTGCGGCCGGCCTTCAGACGTCCGCCTGGGCCCGCGGCCTAGCAGTCGATGGCCAGGACGCCAAACTGGCCTGTGCCGCGCGCTTACCTGGGCCAGAAGCCAGCCTACCAGAGCGCCCGACCCGTCGCGGGTCGAGCTGCGCCAGCACACGACGGTGGCCGGCTCCCCCTTCCTCCTTCTTTCTATCCCTTCTCCACTCTTGCAGCGCAAAACGCCGGTGTGTGGTGAAGCCATGTCCGGCAACGCCAGCGACGGCGAGAGGACAACACCGCCGGCACGCGGTAGATTCCGACTCCTCCCTCCTCTGTCCTCTCTCTCTCCCCTCCCCCTTTTCCTCTAGCCCCGCACAACACGAGATCCAGAGTGGCCATGGCGGCCGGAAGAGGGTGGCGCCGCCGCCGGGATTCCCCTCGCCGGCGAGTGCGTTCTCCACGAGGGAGAGCGCGTCGCCGTCGAGCGGTTTCACCGCAGCGTCCTGAGCCCCTTCCCGCACGGTGTCAAGACGACGGCGAGCAGCGGCTCCTGTGCATGACCCGCACGGCGGCGGGTCCTTTTCCCGCACAACGGTGGCGGCATCGATGGTGAGGTAGGCCCCAATAGGTAAGTCCTCCCTCCCGGTCGCCCTTTGCAACTTTCTGATCTAGGGTTAGGGTTACAATTTGATTTGCATTTTCGATTCGAGATCGACTTTCTTCTCTGTTTCTTCTTCTACCCGTGCAAGATCTACAACCTAGACCCAACTCTGGTACCATTGTTGGACTCATTCCTTCATCTAGGTGCATATCTAGCCGGGCATGTCCTTTATTGTGTGTGTGAGAACAAGAATGTGCACTGAGAGAGAGAGAGAGAGAGAGAGAGAGAGAGAGAGAGAGAGAGAGAGAGAGAGGAGAGGGAGTTGAAGAGTAGTACCTTCGCCGGAGCCGGTGGCCATGTAAGAGATCTGCGCTAGGCAGCGACGCGAAGTGCAGTGGCCGCCGGGGAGGCGGCGGCGGGCTTCCAGTCACTGCTGCGACCCTCTCTGATCAGGATAGGGTTTTAGGTGGGGTCTGGCACTGGCGGCGAACCTCGTTACTAGTGCCTGCGGCCCCCACCTTCTTTATATACGCAGTGTGACAGGGGCCCGCCAACCCGTTAGGGTTGGGCGCCCCCGGTCAGGGCGCAGATCCAGGGTCTAATGGGCCGTTGGGCCCATTGGTGGAGAGCTCAATCTAACACACCAAACTTTGACATATTCTGCTTTCTGCACGGCTTAAACCAACACCAACCAGTCATCTAAAATAGAATAGAGCGATTGCTGACTTCTGTGCTTGGAACCCCATTATTTCACTATATTCATTTGGAGTGCTCGAAAACTTTGAGCCTCGGTTCTTAATATCAAATTGCAGGAACAGGGAAAAAAAGAAACTAGCCAGGGACTTTTTCAACAATTGTTGAATTGGACCAGCGACTGGGAGGAGGACTATCGCAAGTTCGCAAAATCACAACCAGGGGTTAAGAAAAATGATGTGCTGGCGCTCGTCAACCTCTTTGTTTGTGTTAGCCAAAGCCCAAAGGATTACGATTATTCTTCCACTCGATCGAGTAAGTGAAAGAAGCTACTACTACCACGGTGACCTGTTGAGGAAGCTGCAAAGTGGCGAGCCCGCCAGGCCTCCTTCTTCCTCCCTGCCCCGCAAATTGGGCTGTGAGAGACAATGCAGGCCAGCTTTGTGGATTTTGATGGGTCAGCAGCCTGCTAATGGTCCGGTGGGCGGGCGGTGCCGTTCGGCTTGCTAAGTGAAGGAGAAAAACAGCGATCCAACTTTCTCTTTTTCAAACACTAGGAATGTGCCCGTGCGTTGCTACGGGCAGAAGATCATACAAAGTCCAATTTTAAAAAATCCATAGAAATGCTTAATGCAAAATCATGGTCAAATCTAAAATTTATGTGTTGAGGTTCTTCATTTGACAATTCTATACATTAACTAAATCCTAGTGCATTTCGATCTCTAAGTACATCATGTCACTAACATATTTAAGTTTTGAATAATTAATATTAGTTCAAGATGATGTGATTTTGGCACAACTCAGCTTCATGAGGCAAACCAACTTTTTATGTCAAAATAAACAGACTCCGCTCTGGTTCTTTCTCGCAACAGACCATACAACAATCTCCTCTTCATCTTGGCATCAACAAATATTGAATTGGGCAAAAGAAATAAAAACTGTCGAAGAAGAAAGAATGGACCAACTACAAACCTTTCACGAAAAAATTGGTAGCATTCTGTGATTTAAAGTATTTTACATACATCATATCTGAACATATCTGAAAAGTATTCATGCAAATTATTTAATTACTACCTTCCAGCTTCCACACAGATATAGAAAAGAGAGGAGTGACACTTAGCTTTTGATGTCCACCATACAAATGAATCCCCCTACACTTAGGCAGCAAAGACAACTGAAGTCAATGCGCATATGCATGTGTATTTTAATTTAGTCAGAACTGAATAGCATTAGTAAAGGCTTCACAGTTGGTCTAAGCATTACTGTGAATCCTTACTTTTGTGACGTATGCCTCATCATGAGTCATGACACTACCACAGTTGGTCTAACTTCTAAGAATTTTGAACTGATTTACTTTCCAATCAGCTTAGAAATTCATTTGTAAGGATAAATGCCCTTTTATAGTAAAAGCCTGCATGAAATGTCTCCTGAGAGCATTTGTTTTAGAGTATACTAAAAATATAGCAGATATTAAATTTTGAAAAGGAAACCATTTTAACTCATGACTAATTAGAACACAAACTATATAACCACATGTGACATGTTCCATGGTTCAGAGGGATCTTATTAATCAAACTTTTCATCATATCATACAAATTAAAGGAAAATAAACAAATAGACATCATACAAATTAAAAGGAAAGAAACAAATAGAAAAGGATTAAAATTTGTTTGTTTCCAGTTGTTTGATGGCAATCTCTTGCCTGCAGACATGAAGCATATCAAGATTACCTGGCAATCTGATCACGTGAGAGAGGAAGGCCTTGGTAGAGGTTGTACTGTTCCATAGCAGCTAGCAGGATCTATCATGCCTTTTCATGTTGAAAATATCAATCAGAAAAAAATAGTTGATATCCCGCTTCTTCATACCTCCAGTAGTCCAGTTTAGGAGTCTTCATATTGAATTTTCATGTAGAAAGGATAAACGAACTATTATGAAAAGAATATTCAGGAAAAAGCACATTGGCAATAGAAAGAAGTAAGGTCGTTAGGAGGGGAAACAAATACCTAGCATCCTTCAATGACTTTCTAAAACAAATTGCTTCTTAGCAATAGAACACGTCAGATGGCAAATCAAATGCAGAACACATCAACAGGGGATAATACATCCGGGTAGGTGTCATCCGGTGTGAGAACTGAGAACACACCAACAGATATTCAGTCACCAACAGGCAACATGCATTCAGTGACCAACATTCCCCAAATTCAAACCCGGTACAGATTATATGAAACAAGTTAGATATATTTTTCTCGATGCTTCTACTGTGGAAATCTAGAGCTCTTCATTGTACACATTTGATATACAATAGATAAGTCCTCACGACCAGTGACGGATCTAGGATTAATTTTAGGAGGGGCTTTCCTCTCATTCTTCTTCCTCTAGCCCCTCCTTTCATTCTTCTTCCTCAAATTTACAGAAAAGCTTAAGAGGAGTTCCATTGAATTTCCAGCGGTATGGGGTGCTTGAGCCCCGCCCGTCCCACTGCTGGATCCGTCCCTGCTCACGACTGGCAGGAAACCACTAAAAAATGGAGAATATTAAATCCCTACTAACTGAAGTACATGAAAGAACCACTACTTTTGGAATAAAAGGGAGCATGACCGGCTAACAAAATGAGTGGTTGGATGGTATGAACTTCCTGACGACAACATGAATTCAAAAGAAATCCTGAAGCATCAGCAAAAAAATGTTCACACGTCCACTGAAAAAGAAGATGCTCAGGCCAATCCACAAAAATGAAACCTGAATTGAACACTCTAACACAAGTATACTTATTGTCGGTCCACGCATTCACAGAGAAATCATAGTTTTGGACCTGTTCGTTTTTTTAGTTAGCTGACAGAAAGAAAATGATCCTACCAAACTATGATTTGGCTTGACAGAAAGGTTACAACACGATAGATAAAGCTGCTATATGTTAATTTCTTTAGTTGGCTGACATGATTCCTATTTGGCTGAGGGTTTGGTATGTTGCCAATGCTTAGGGACTCCTATTTTTCCTGATGCGTTCACTGGTGAAACATATACACCCTTGGGACTGGCCAAGATCACAACCATGACAGAGATGATAAATTAAAAAGTTGTAGGTTTGATGGGTAGGGAATACAAATTAAGAAACATTAATAATATTTTGATTAAACAACACCAAAAGGATACTTGTTTTGAAATCCCATATCATTGAGTTAGTTCTAGCCTACTGTCAAATATGCAATCAGAAAAAATAGGTTGGCATGTGTATATTTCAGTAATTCAACAAAAAAAAGAAGTCCACAATATAAGCTATGACTAACCTCCCAACAATTAGGTGTGAACCGTCTGCAATCAAAATTAAAGATGCACTGCATAATGTAACCTAGGAACTCGATGGCTGCCTCCACTGCAGCCTCTAGCCACATTCATTATAACAGGAATAATGAGGATGGATCAACAAAAAACTATCCTACGACTGCCTTAGCTTGATTGAATGTGTCCAGTCCTACACAGAGTGGCACAATAATACATGTCAGAATAAAAATGAGATCCTACAAATAAGCACTTGAAGAGTAGTAACTATACAACAATCACCTCAATGGTGTTGTCTTCAAAAATAGAGATCAGATTTGTCTAGAAGCGCTAAGACCATCTCCCTGAGCTGTTTAAAAGAACAAAGATGATTATTTAATTAGGATCAATCCAATGCAGCGTCAACAAAGACTACTACCTGTTGTATGTTGAGGAAGAAAAGAGAATGTTCACGTCTTCTTTGGCCCTACTTGAGCATGACACTAGGCCAGAAAAGATTTGTGCTGACGGCTAAAACGCCTCTATGCTAGCGGGCGCAGCACCCGCCAGCAACTTAGAGTCAGCACAAATGACCCTCAGTGGTGGCGGGCGCCTTACCTCACCCACCAGCACAGAGGACCTCAGAGCTGGCGGGTGCCTTACCTCACCCACCAGCACTGAGGTTTTCTGTGCTAGCGGTGTGGTTATGCCACCCGCCAGCACAGAGCATTTCTGTGCTGGCGGGTGGTTAAGCCGCCCGCCAGGAACTACGTTTTTCCATTTCTCATTAATTTTTCTGAATTTGTTTATTATTTGTATTTATCCACCATTTCACCCGTATTCATTAGTATTCATATTTGTAGGCCAAATTCACCTGTATTTATTTGTGTTTGTCCGGCAAATTCAAATGTGTCTATCAACCACATAATCCAAACTAGCATATAATACTACATAAGTCTCACATATTAATCCACATTTAAAATAGATAATCCTCTACTACACCCATCGACGTAACTTTTCGTGCTCTTCTAGAATCAACACTCCTTCGTTATCGAAGAATTCTCCCAGCTCGTGGCAAATCTCACGTTGGAGGAACCTCGCTATGTCTGCACAAATGTTCTCGATGTCCTTGTCTCTCAGGTTCCCCCACGAAGTATCTATAGTAGGGAGCTGCACATACGAACAATAATTGAAGATTATTATGCATAATCATTAGGAAGTTAATTAGCACATGGTTGTGTACCAGAGGCTTACGTCTTCAGGATTCGTCCGATACCTTCCATTATTTCTCAACATCTCACACGCGTAATATCCACATAAGATACTGCCAGAAGGTTGCTTGTAGCACTGCAAACAAATAAAAAGTGATGAGAAATAATTGACAAACTGCACAACTACGAAAAATATCAATTTGTTATGTTCTTACGTATTTGGCATGTCGTAGTAACATCTTTTCCCTATTTGCAGGGTGCTCCCCACCATTTAGTATGTATAGCCGATACGCGCTTTGAGGATACAAAGACAAAAGTTAGTGATACAATTTCAAGTACAGTCTATACATGCATTATTAAAGTACTACAATGGGTTGCCTTACTTTTTTAGAATGTTAATGAAATCCCTGTAAATGTTCTCTTCGTAGTGTAATGAGTCCAAGATCCCTGCTTCTCCAAGCTTTGGATAGATACATAAGACAATGAAATGGTCTCTGAAAATAATTATGTTACAATAATTAATATAAATAAACCACATATTAAATATATTTATATATAGTAATTAGAAATAGCTTACTTAAAATTGTAAGCACACATGATGTGGCTCTTGTGCTTCATCCTTTTTTTCATTATCTTTCCAATGCATACAGTCACTTCATGTTGTCTAGCATCATGGAATTTCTGTATTACAGCTTGTTTCTCCTCTTCTGTCTCTGTTTCTTGTTCGATTTATTTTTCAAATGCTTCCCTGATTATGTACGTGTGTGCTGGCTCGCTCACTTGTTGCGGGTCAAGGTATGCTACCTTCCAAGTCCCGCCGGTCTTCCTTTCATCCAATGCTTGCATCCTACAAAATAGATCGCTTAGGATGGTTATACCAAAGTAAAACTACACATATGGATTTGAAAATTGGTATGGGGTACATGCATGTTGACTTACATGCACCAAACGGTGACGAGATTCATGTCAAGGCGTTAACGACGAAACATCATGTGCAAATCCCGGAGATCGATTACCAACTTTCGCGGTATCGGGCTACTGAACACCCACGTTGGGACATTCGCGGTAATAGTATGAATGCCTTGCTTCATGGCCAACATGATCCATCCATGCAGCTTATTCAGTTCCGGCGGCCCCTCCAACAGTTGCTACCTATAACAGAATGGTTTGCCATACACAAAAACCTGGGGCACCTCTTCCGAATCAAATAAATTGAGTTCTTGCTTTTTCTTTCGAATAGAGGAGCGAGTTGCAATTTTATCACTCATGCCTGCACCTTTTTTCGTCTTCAGTACTTGTAAGAAGGTGTCAACTTGTGGTGTTTTCTTTTTTGGTTCGTATGAGGTTATCATACGGGGTACCACTTGCCTCTTGGTAGGTGAAGCTGGCGGGGAAGGTGAATTTGGTAAATTAACTTCAAAATTATCCACATCTGCATCCCTTTCTTCATCGTCATGGACAATTTCATGGATAGGTGATAGCACTGGCTGCTCGGTCTCATTGTTACCTCCCTGCCCAACATCCATAGTCGTCCGTGGTTCCGTGTTCTCGACTACAGGCTGCTGTGAGGGATTTGGCGATACATTAAGAATGATATCTCGGCGATGCCATAGTATGTATTGGTTCCTCACATCACCAAGGAGCTCGATCCCCTCATCGGTAGGAATATCAATCTCGCAAGCCTCATCAGACACCGAGACAACTTGCACTCATGCATACTCTGGTGGGGGTGGATTCAGAAACGTATGACCCACGGGTGCCATGGCCATTGCAACCTCGCGAAACTTATCTTGTTTCCTTCCATAAGGTATAACCAACTTGAATGGGGTATCCTCTGTTATGTCATCAACAGGATACTTGACATTGGCAATAGACCCATCACTACTTGGAGGAACGACGACGGTTCCACTCTAGGCAAGTAGCAGGTTTGGTACTCCATGTCCTTAAGCATCGGTTGCAGCCGATCCGGTGGCCTGTTGTTGGGATACGAAGAACTGTACCAGCTCTTGTTTGGTGATTTCTCTCATCTTGTTTTCAAGATCTTTCTTATAACGGTCGTGTTTCTTGTACCTTCCTCTATCTTCAGGAAATGCTTTACCCCACGGTAAGGTAGATGACATCCCTCGAACACGGCCAGTGTGTTCAGGGGTTCCGATCACGGTGGTTAGCATATCTTTCTCCCTATCGGGCTTGAAATGGCCATGCTTTTGCAAATCGGCGAGTTCTTCCAACTTCTCATAAATCTGTTCTGTTGTGAGTTTCTCGAATATAACCTTGCTGTCAGGTGTTATTGTCAGAATTCGAGCAAGGCACTAATGCTTGCTACGCTCATCCATGCCTTCAAACAATTCTGGTAAACCAGCTACCCTCCTCTCTTCTTCCATTTGCCTCCTTTTTTGTAGCTTGGCAGCATATCCTTTCGAACCCAGGCGATGGGGGTTCTCAACAGCTTTCTTAGCCTTCTCTATATATTCTTTACTCTTATTGACAGTTGAAATTCACCACTTTCAACCCTCAATATTCTCAAATAAATGGAGGCATATGCATTATTTACTAGCATTTTGGTTTGAATAATGTAGTTCCACTTGTCCTTGGAGATTATTTGTATGTAGGTGATTTACCCCTAAAAAGAGATGGAAACCCACCTTCTATGAAGAACCCATGCCAACTCAGCTGAGGAGGTGGCTGCCACCAAGGGAAACATGGCATTCCACGTCATCGATCCAGGGGAGGCACTCACCGACAAATCAGAGGATGCCACATGGACTTCACATGGATCAAAGGGCCCACCTCGGATACCAAATCAAGCCATGCACCGGGGATGGATCAGAGGGCCCACAGGGCAGCCACCCAGAGGAAAACCACTCCGAGTGGGGGGCCTAGGGGGCCGGCCGATCCTAGGATCGACCGAACCGACCTAGTGCCGCCCCATCTCGTCCCTACACGTGGCACTCGCTCATTGGTCACTTGCTGCATCCCGAGGTGTTTTGGAGCACTTTGAGCCTCCGAGCAAGCCTGGTCCTTGTCTATAAATAGAAGGGGAGGGGCTCCCATTTCCCACACACCACTCTCTCATTCTCCTCTCACTTTTAGTTTCCAAGGCTAGGGGGTAGGCTAGAGTAGCTCTTATTCAGGTTCCAAGTCTTCTTTGGAGTCTAGGTATGAGTTCTCTTTTATCTTTATTTCATTGTATGACTTTGATCTACTTCAGTTATTCAGCTATTTCATATAAAGTCATGGTAGATCATATGCTTGATATGTTCTTGAGTTCATCCTTTGTTCATCATTTAGAGCCTTGTGTTCTTCGTGAACACTACCTTTTGATCCACTTGAAGGGTGATGAACTCATTCCTTATGTGTTTGTTCATAAGTTAGAGGCTCGTGTTCTTCACGAACACGACCCTTTGATCTTATTGACTAGACATAAGAGAGTTCATATCTGTTTGTATGTCTAGCCTTAGTTGATCTTGTTAGATGGCATGAGAGTGTTGCATGAGGTTTGTGTTCAAGCTACGGTACTCAGTCTAGTTGACCAGTCTTCTTGTGGCTCTCACCTTGGGTCACAATAGCCCGGGCCGGGTGGAGTCTAGCAGCAACGTAGGCATGGTGCCTGGGTTGTCTGGCTACGACAGTTATGAGCATACCCCCTGTAACGATAGAGGTAGGTCCGCAGGTAGTGACAGCCCTGTTGGATCCCTGAGCAATCCTCCGCGTTGGGGTACCTACTGTAGGAGTCTAAAGTCTAGTTTCGCAGAGTGCTGGTCGTCGCGTGCTAGCTCCCCGTTTGTACCTGGGTGCTGAACCTTATCCCTCTCATGCAATACTCATGTCTATCTCCTGTATCTTCTAGCTTTGTATGTTTAGTACAATAGAACCTAGAGCTAGCTCGTATGTTCCCCCTAAGCCGTAGTGTGCTAGAGTAGAGGTAGATCTGAGTGTGTGTGTCACGCTACCCTTATATCTTTTATCTTACCCATGTATTTGAGTGTGTTGTTTCCTATATCTATCTGTTAGTTTACATTCAGAGCAAAAGCATAAGTGTAAGATATCCGCCATTGCCTTCCACGGATACGATACCCTTGGAATATTCTCCTTCCTTGGGGAAATGCTACAATGGTTTATCTGTGCGCTTGCGGATTCGTTCATGATCGTTTAGATTAACCTTTGGCAAGTCTTGATGTTCACGCTAACCAGGCGTCGTTAGTTGTGACATTGAGAGGTGCCTACAAGGCGATTCTTGGTGTTGTCACTGAGGATGGATCCCAGATCTGTTCTTAAGATGACGACACTACGAAACGCCAACAACTCTCAGCTTTTGTTTTCTCTGTTGTCTTCTGTTCTTTGAATTCTTCCCACACCGCTAGCGGGATGTTACCATACACTGCCCTAGCATTCTTGCCTTTCTGAAGAAATTCTGTATTAAGTGTAGACCTCCAAGTTTGTAAACATCTTCCGAGGAGGCCCTCAGCAAAACGTCTAGCCTCTCGCTCGGTCCCTTCTGGAAAAACAAACCTTTCCTTCAGTTTGGCCCACAATACATCCTTTGTTGCCACCGCCACTTTCTTCCAGTTAGTTGTTGTGATCCAGTTCCCCAATTGATCCCTGACAATTGCACTTGCGATGTTCCGAAATTGAGCATTTATCCCTTCAGGAAGGACGGGCTCGTCTTTGGCACCAAGTTATTCTATCACATATTGTCCTCTTTCAGGGATCTGGTTTCGTTTGCGTTTTCCACGTCCCTTCTTGGGGTTACTAGTAGAAGTAGTAGTAGCCGAAGGTAGTGGTCCTGAACCTTCTATCTCCTGTGCAGAATTAGTCAATGCTCTACGGCAATGTGGCGGGGATCGATCATCGTTCTACACACATACAAATTATATTCAATCTATCTGAATGTGAACAACAAACACATCAACAACATATGAATGTGTATGCAGACCTGTTTATCTAGGTTTGGATTGTAATCAATTTCATCATCATCTGCACACCTATGAGGCCGTGGTACGCTGGGTTCGTACTCATTTGGAGTTAAATAGTCTTGAAATGCTTCTTCATCTTCGTCCTTGGAGGATTCATGACTGACCGATGTAAAAGTTATCATTTAAAAAATCCAACTATCCACCAACAACTATTTATCTAATAATCCTCAAAAATTTCTATTCCAAACTCCAGTGTACACGTTATCGTGACTAGTGAAAAATATTTTATGAATTTTTTATCATTATTTTGTCAATATTTTATGAACTCTAGTGTACAAGTTATCATGTAGAAATAAAAAAAGGCACTCCTCAAAATATAATATTCCCCGAAATATAATATTTCTCAAATTATTTATACATTTTTTACAAAAAATAGACCGTAAACCATATCAAAATTTCACACATAATAGATAAACATTTCTAATTTTGTCAATTAATAAAGATAACTAATATTTAAGTACACACAAATTTTTTCACACTTAATAGATAAGTATATCGAAATCTACACCATATACAATATGTTTCACAAGTTTACCCATCTATTTAAATTAAATTCAAAGTCTTATGACATAAAGATAATGGAGACATCTAAACACAAATTAAGCATTTATAAATATTTATAATAACACATTTAAACACAAATTAAGTATTTATAAGCATTTCTAATACTACATTTGCAAAATTTTTTTAAAAAAACCCACCGAAGGGGAGCATCCGAATCCGGCTACTGGGGGGAGGACGGCGGCGGCAGGCCCTTGCCGGCGGCGGCGGCGGGCGGGGAGGTGTTGTCGGCGGCGGCGCTCGGGTACGGCGACGTGCGTGGTGAGGACGGTGGCGGCGCGCGGGGAGGGGTTGTCGGCGGTGGTGAACGGGGCGGGTTCTCCAGTCACAGACAACGACAGGTCTTGGGGGGCGCAGGAGACGATGGTGCTTGGGGAGGATGCAGCGGCCGACATCTTCGGCGGCGGCGCGGCTCGGGGAGAAAGACGGCGGGAGGCGGCGGTGCTCCAAGGCCGTACGGCGAGGAGCGGCGGCACGTCGGGAGTGGGGGATGCGGCGCGACAGCGCTCGGGGAGGAGGACGGCGGCGCGGTGGCGCTCGGGGAGGACGGCGGCGAGGGGAACCGGTGCGAAAATTCGGCAGCCTGACGGCGTCGTTTTGTTTTCGCACCGTGACTTGGAAAATTTTCAGCCCCGCGGGCCGCTATATGGTTCGAAGCACCGCTGGCGGGCGGCATAAGGCGCCCGCCAGCACTGTTAATTTCCAAAAAAAATCAAAAAATTGAAAACAGCCCTAAATGTGTTCAATTTAGTCCCAAATTTCTAGAACTATTGTAAAATGATTCAAATTAAATTAGGGAAGGTTTTTTGCTCATAGAAAAGTTATAGTTTCAAAATTTTAGTTCAAATGAGTCTCTTGGGTGAAACACCCTATAACTCTTGTGGTGTTTCACCCAAGAGTCACATTTGAACTAACTTTGAAAAATCTTTAGTGTTATGTGTCAAATAATAATTTCCATAGTTATTATTTAACATTTCAGTAAACTTGTAGAAGTTTCAAACAATTTTGAATTAGTTTAGGCACACTTTTATTTTTTTTATTATTGGGGAAATGCACAGTGCTGGCGGTCGTCTTAAGCGCCCGCCAGCACTGTTAATTTCCAAAAAATCAAAAAAAATTTAAAAACAACCCTAAATGTGTTCAATTTAGTCCAAAATTTTTAGAACTATTGTAAAATGATTCAAATTAAATTAGGGAAGGTTTTTTGCTCATAGAAAAGTTATAGTTTCAAAATTTTAGTTCAAATGAGTCTCTTGGGTGAAACACCCTATAACTCTTGTGGTGTTTCACCCAAGAGTGACATGTGAACTAACTTTGAAAAATATTTAGTGTTATGTGTCAAAGAATAATTTCCATAGTTACTATTTAACATTTCAGTATACTTGTAGAAGTTTCGAACAATTTTGAATTAGTTTAGGCACACTTTCATTTTTTTTATTATTGGGGAAATGCACAGTGCTGGCGGTCATCTTAATTGCCCGCCAGCACTATGAATTTTCAAAAAAAATTAAAAAAATTAAAACAGCCCTAAATGTGACATAGGGAATGTTTTTTGCTCATAGAAAAATTTTAGTAAACTTCATTATGAATTAGTTTAGGCACACATTCATTTTTTTGATTATTTCGGAAATTTCAATAAATTTCAAACACTGCAGTGAAGGAAATTTGACATTAATTCAAATTTAGCATACTCAATTTCATTACCAACATTGCATACATGCTTACAACACCATTGAAAGGAAGCATGCCATTACAACAGAAATACACAACAAGATACATATGCAACTAAGTTGTTCATTACAAATGGCTTTCAATTTGTGACATTCTTGTCTTGCCTCTTGTCTGGAACCAAGCAAAACGTCCCATTGCTCATGAAAATGTTGCACAAGCTCTGACAAACTTCCATTCATAGACACCAGGTCCTGAATCACTTGATTTGCTCTCCAAGAAAATTCAGGGTCAAGCTAGTACTTGAAATCACAAGGATTATATACATTTGAGCATTGCAAGAACCTTATCCCTGCATCCACTCCAGACCAGCAGCAAGCCAATAGTGGGTACTGTCCATGGCGGCAAGTAAGCCCCGTCCTCACCACCATGCCTTCTTCTGAGTGTTGTTCCAGCAACCACTCAAGCTGGCATTTACCAAAAAATTTATCATAAGACGCAAACAAGAACAAAATTGATTCAAATACCAAATTTGTGGTTGAATGGATGCCTCGCCCCCATCTCTCGAAGCCGGTGATCCGATTCATCATCATTGTGGCTAGTTCTTCCCTCCATCCCATGCCTTGGCGTGCTCCTGTGCCTCCTTCCACGAGCCATCTGGCCGCCGGGCCGGAGCGGTGGGAGCAACACAGCTCTAGGGCGGGGCTCTAGGTCGGCGAGGCTCTAGGCGCGCGGTGGGAGCAGAAGCTCGTCGAGGTTCTAGGCACGATCGGCGGGATCGCAGTAGCTCGGCGAGGCTCTAGGCGTGGGCGGCGGGAGCAGCAGCTCGATCTAGGGTGCGGCCGAGGATAAGGTAGCTTGGTGGATATGTGGCTCCGGGGGCCTTAGCGCTGGCCTGCGGCCTTAGTGCCCGCCAGCAGTCAAGGAGAGCGCTGGCGGGTGGCCTTAGTGCCCGCCAACAGTCACTGAGAGCACTGGCGGGCGGCCTTAGGCCCCGCCAGCAGTGAGCCTTAGTGCTGGCGGGCGGCCTTAGTGCCCGCTAGTAGTTTAGTTCTTCTATATAGCTCGCCGAGTGCGTGAAAAATTTCTAAGTGCTGGCGAGACCTCGAAGCTATACCGTCAGGCTGTCGAAATTTCTCCCAACCGCAGCTCCTCCGCCGCGTGCCGCAGCTCCCTCCGTCGCCGCAACAGCTCCCTCCGCCGCCGCCCGCAGCTCCTTCCCTCCGCTGCCGCAGCTCCATTCGCCGCCTTTCCCATCCTCAAGTACAGATCCCCTTGCCGCCGCCGCCGCAACTCCCTCCCTTCGCCGCGCCACCGCAGCTCCCTCCCTCCGCCGCACCAACTCTCCCTCCCTCCACCGCCACCGCCACCTCCACCGCCGGCTGCCTCCCCCGAATCCGGCGACGCCCCAGCCCACGCCACCACCAGATCCGGTCCACCGCCAGCCAACGCCACCGCCACCGGCCAGGGGAGAGGAAGTGAACGAGGAAGAGAGGGAGGAGGCCAGTGGAGAAGGAGGTGAAGGAGAAGGAGATGGAGGAGGCTGAGGGGGAGGGGTAGGAGACAGCCGAGGGTGAATAGGAGAGGTGTGGTCTGGCCGACGCCGTCCTCCATTCGACTGAACCCATGGTGAGTGGTTTGAGAGCCTCCTCACGATTTCAGTTTTTTAGTTACACGTAGTGATCAATTAGTGATGTTGGATTAAAATTTTGTTGAGTTTGTGATGAATTAGTGATGCTAGATGAAATTTGTGATGAGTTTCTTGAACTAGAACAATATAATTTATTACCGACTCTGTTTTGACCTTTGTGATGAACTTTGTTGAACTAGAAAATTTTTGTGTGGCCCGCCCTTCGTGTCGTGGCCTTTACTTGCAGTTGCAGGTTTCTGGAAACCTCACCGTACCGGGGAGGTGATGTCAAAAATTTTGAATATACAAGCATTGGTTTATTTTTGCAGGGAAGGAGGAGTAGGTGCTGTTGTTGCCTTGGAGGCCCCCGTCTTGCTTCTGCCACCGGCTCCTCACAGAAGGTGAGTTCAAACACATGCAACTCAGTGCAATCATTCTATGATCGTTACTCTGCCCTAATACAAATGTCAAGTTTTATTGTTACTATACCCTAATACACTCGACTCTTATTTTGCAGGAGTAGAGGCCCTCAGAGCTGATGGCGGGGAGTTTCCACCGTCTAAACCTCATTCTCTTTGAGGAGGACGAGGTCAATGCGTATGATGCATGCTACCTTGGCATCATGGTACTTTTTAAGACCAGACGTAACTTTGATAACATCAGTCGCATGAAGATACAGACAACCATTCATGATCAGATGGGTGTGGTGGTTCCGCTAGAAAATATCTGGCACTACCTTAATGATTATGTGGCTGTGACCACTTCAATGGATGACTTGGACTGAATCTTGAACTATACATTGCTTTCAGTTGATGGATATAACCTCCAGATCTGGCCAATGACGGCATTTTATGGTTCAGCTGAATGTTCCCTTGATTCCACAATACCCATCGTCGCAACGCCACCGGTTGCAGTCCCACACCCACCACAATCTGTGCAACCACTGAGGATCACCATGCATGGAGTGCCACCAATATTTTGGAACATTCCTATGTTCTGTGCAAGAGTCTTCCAGAACATATGTCAGGTTCACGTTGTGCAGAGGAGGAGGACCGATCTTGCTATGCTGTTTACCACATATGCAAGCCCATCAGCTATACCTAGCTATGCAACTGTAGGCATCCGCAGAATAGCAACAAACGGTGATACCATTCTGAACATGTGGGGTATTTGGATTGAAGTAGAATCAGCTGCACCCGGTGAAGGATAGAGATTTGCTTTGGGCAACGGTAATATCATTCTGAACATGTGACCTATTTGATTTCATTCTGCAGCAAAACCTTACTCTGATAATTTTACATTGTTCCCTCTAACAATTATCACTCTTACTGTAGATAATCGCAACCAACGACGTCGGTTTAGGTTATATCCTTGAGCCACAGGTGGCGACAGTTCGGAGCCTTCCGCTGCACAAGGAGGTCGAGTTGCGGGAGGTCGTCAACATGCAGGTATGATACAAGCAGTCCATACATCGTCTCCATCTCCAACCCAATGAGGGTACTACTACATGTCATCACAGGACTCCGGAAGCTCTTTTGGCTCTCTGCTCTCCGGCCAGTTCTCGAGCGACTAGATTAGGAATGTTGTAATTGTTTTCTAAATTACCTAAGACATGTTTGGAGTACCAACGTCACATGATCTAGGTAGTTGTGGCGTACATGTCATTTGCAAATTTAAGTATGAAACTTTCATGTGTTGTAGCCTTATTACTTCTGACCATGTTGGAACCTGTGATATATTTGGTTGTGATGTCTTAATTTGATACATTTGGGACTGAGTTGTTTTCTAATTTGCCGAACACATGTTTGGACTAGCAACGTCGCATGATTAAGGAAGTTGGCATTTGCAAATTTAAGTGACGAAACTTTCATGTATTGTAGTATTATTTCTGGAAGCTGCACCCATCGATTCATCAAACGATGGTTCAACTGATCAAACTAGAGAGGACATGCCAACATCTACCAACAGTCCGTCCATTGATCACGATGGTTCTACTCCAACTAGAGAGGACATGTCAACATCTACCAACATTGTATCTGCCTCCACTGGTGCACTTGAGGACGATGCTAGCACCGAGATTTGAGCTTCAGTTGTTCACTTCCAATCCATGATGAATGTATTTGTATCTGTGAAAAACTATGTCATGAGATGCTGTGAGCTTGCTTGTGAACTGTTGTTGTGAACTTCGCTTCTGAAGGTGGTGAACTTGTGATATTTGTGAACTTATGTACCCTGTTTGAACTATCGACGTACCCTTTATGTCTTGAGTGGTTATTAGTTGTGATATATTCAGTTGTGATGTCTTCAATTTGATACAGTGATATATTCGGTTGTGATGTCTTCAATTTGATACTTTTTTTATTGCAGCAGTGGAATTTGAAAAACCATCTGAATACTTTATGCTGGCGGGCGTCATAAGCGCCCGCCAGCGCTGACCGTTACTGTTGGCGGGCCTCATAAGCGCCCGCCAGTGCTGAGGCTGTAACCGCAACAAAGTCGGAGTGTGTAAAAGTTTTATAAGCAAAATTTTGTTAGACTTGTGATTGTGTAGAAAATTTTAATAAAATATCATGCATATTTTAGGGATAATGATGAAAAGTCGCTTTGTATTTTTTAGAGATACATCATCAAGCCAGAATAATAAGAAATGCTAATTTATCCTTTAACAGTTCTTCCTTCGCAGTCTGTACGTAACCATGGCTTCTCCGATTTAGGAATGCTGCTTTCAATTTTTTTGATTCTTTTTTCATGATCTTTGAACAAGACTAATTCCTCATACTGATTGTAATCCTCAACGTCATCTACACCTTCAACTCCAAGAATTCTTTGTTTTCCGAAGACAACAATGTGCTTCTTTACATTCATAGGATCAGCTATGTAGAAAACTTGTGCAACACGCTCAGTGAGTACCCATGGGTCATCTTTGTAAGCTACATTGGCAAGGTCTACAAGTGTCAGCCCATAGTTGTCATCTGTAATGCCCTTCGGGTGTTTGACCCATTGGCACCGAAATAAGGGGATCCTGATATTTGCTCCATAGTCAAGTTCCCATATTTCCTCTATGAAACCGTAGAAAGTGTTGTTGCTTCCGTGAGCATCAATTGCATCATAGCGAACACCACTATTTTGGTAAGCGACACTCTTGTTGTCTTTTGCCTTGGTATAGAAGGTGTACCCATTAATTTCATATGCTTGCCATGAGGTGACATTGCTTGATGGACCAACCGCCAACCTGCTCAATGTTGCGTCGTGTATGGAATTTCCTTCAAATAGATGTCCATGTTCTTTTAACCATGATGGGAAACGACGCTTTTGCTGTTTGATGACCCAATCCTCGTCCCAATCATTATTTTCCTCACGAATGTCATTTTCCAGTTGCTCAATGAATGGCTCCACTATTGCAAGTTGTTGTAGAGCACTTGCATGTGCTTTCTCCAATTCTTGGTTGTCCTCGTTAATGAATCTTTTCCTTCAATGGTACCTTGCCTCGACAATCTCACTTCGTGTCGAGATTCTGGTAAACCGACCGCTTTCTTATCTTTTATGTAATCTATGCAACAATCAACACTCTCTTCAGTATGGTAGCTCTCTATCATGCTGCCCTCCGGAAATGCCTTGTTTTTCATCCATCCATTGAGAAGTGACATGAACCGTTCGTACGTCCACATCTCATGGAAGTACATAGGTCCTAGTTTAGTAATTTGCTCGACCATGTGGATTATTAGATGTTCCATGATATCAAAAAAAGGACGGAGGGAAGCACATCTCGAGTTGCGCTTGAGTTTCCGACATAAAAAGCTAAAGCCTTACCAATTCTACAGAATCGATGACTTTCTGCGAAATGACATTGAAAAAGTAGCACATCCTTGTGATAACCATCTTAAGGAATACTGGTTTGACAGCTCGGATCGCAATCACAAGAAAAACCGTGATCATCACATGGCAATCATGAGAGTTATAATCAGTAAGTGTCATGTCCTTCAACGAGACTAGTGAACGGATGTTGGATGAGAATCCGGTAGGCACTTTCAGCCCGCGCAAGCACTTGCACATAGCCAACCTCTCATCTTGTGTTAAGTTGTAGCTAGCAGGGGGAAGGTACTGCTTACCATTAGGACGTTCTTGCGGGTGGAGCTCTGGCCTGATTTTTAGGTCATCAAGATCCTTACGTGACTTCAATCCGTCCCTTACCTTGCCCGTTAAGCCTAAGAATCTGATTGTGCTATTAAACACATTCTTCTGAAGATGCATCCCATCAATGGCATGGCGTACAGCCAGGTCTTTCCAGTATGGAAAATACTTAAAGAATATTGACATCTTCTTGAAATGCACATCATTGGCCTTCTCTGTAGTTTCAGCCTCCTTCCTTCCAACACCATCTTTATCTTTTGACTTCTTACCGAGTTTGAACTTGACCTTCTGACACATTTCAAATACGGTTTTACCCGTGGCCGGTTGTGGGGCAAAATTTCCCTCAATCGTTCTATCAAAAGAGTTCGCCATCTTCCGGTACTTGTGACTCCTCAGTAGCCAGCGTCTGGCCCCCCATATACACTGTCTTTGTAGATCCTTTTAGGTACACAGATATTGTACCATTAACACAAACTACACAAGCTGTCTTTCCTTTTATCTGACCCAACACAGAAAATAGGGCAGGGTAATCATTAATGGTAACAAAGATAATTGCATAAAGTGTGAATTTCTCCTGTCTGTACTCATCCCACATCTCAACCCCATATTTCCAAAACTTCTCCATATCTTCCATCAATGGCTCCAGGAAAACATCTATGTCAATACCAAGTTGCTTCGGCCCTTGGATTAGAATGGTTAGCAAAAGGAACTTTCTCTTGTGACATAGCCAGGGGGGAAGGTTGTATATGGTCAGCAACACTGGCCATGTGCTGTGCGTGCTGCTTCTTTCACCAAATGGATTCATGCCATATGTACTTAACGCGAATTGTATATTTCTTTTTTCATCTCTAAAGTCTGTATGCTCGGAATCAAAGGTCCTCCACTGGCGAGCATCAGAAGGATGTCGAAGATTCCCATTGGACTTCTCTGGGTGATCAGCATGCCAAGTCATTAGTTTGGCGGTCTTTGGGTTCAAGAACAATCGCTTCAGACGGTCCTCCACCGACAAATACCACATCACCAAGGCAGAGACTTTACGTTGACTAGCCGTGTCAGTGGTACCAATACTAGACTCATCCCCCACTTGAGCACCGGCACTTTTCTTTCCACCCTTCTTCCTCTTCCCGCCTTTTGTGCTAGCGACACGTTCTGCGTCGAAATCAGCATTACTTTTGTAACGACTAGCCTCACAATTAGGACACTTCTTCATTTCTACGTAGTCACCGCGGTACAATATGCAATGGTTCCTGCATGCGTGTATTCTTTGCACCCGCATCTTCAATGGGTTGATGATCTTCTTTGCTTCATATGTGTTTTTTGGCACAAGGTTAGGCTTCGGGAGCAGGTTGGCCAATAAAGTAAGGAGTTCGTTAAAACTATTGTCAGACCATCCGAATTTAGCCTTCACAATCAGAAGATTGAGGATGAAATGCAACACTGTCCACTCCTTCCCACAACCCTCATACATACGGTCCTTTGCTGCCTTCTTAAGTGTCTCGAAATTTTCTAACCCTTTAGCACTCCCTACCAACACCTCCGGTTCAATGTGGCGCAACATTTCCTCCATATCAACATCACATTCATCGTCCACCTGTGGTGCATCTGTTTCATTACCATTTTCATTTTCATAGTCAAAAGCATCATCCATCATGACATGATCATTTTCATCTTCGTCACCCACTTCATCATACCCGGTGCCAATGTCTGCATTATTGAAAGTAGACACTGCCTCACCATGGTGGGACCAAGTTGTGTATCCTTACATAAAACCTCGCTTTATCAAATGCATCTTGATGTCATTAGGATCCTCCCATACAAGTTTGTTGCAACAATCACTACACGGACAACGTATTTGCTTTGACTTGCAAATGTGAGTGTGCTTCTTCGCAACCTCGAGAAACTTTGATAACTCTGTCATGAATGTAGACGAATGTCTCTGTACGCCATACATCCATGCTTTGTGATCCATGTTAAACAACCTATGAAAAAATTCTACATTTTAGAAACTAATTTAATCATATAGTATTAATAAATGAGTCACAATAATTAAAAACTTAATTCTACATTTTATTTAATGAAACTAATTATATTAATGACAAACATAGTGAATCTACAATTAATCTGCATAACACTATACTTAAAAAATTAATCTACAATTAATTTTCTCTCTTTTCACTCCTCTCTCTTTTTTATTTAATGAAACTAATTATATTAATGACAAACATAGCGAATCTACAATTAATCTGCATAACAATCTACTTAAAAAATTATTCTACAATTAATTTTCTCTCTCTTCACTCCTCTCTATTTTTTATTTAATGAAATTAATTATATTAATGACAAACATAGAGAATCTACAATTAATCTTCATAACAATCTACTTAAAAAATTAATCTACAATTAATTTTCTCTCTCTTCACTCCTCTCTCTCCCTAGCTAGCAAACCCTAGATCTAGAACTAAATCTATAATGAAGCTAGAAATGATGGATAAAAGGTAAAAAAGAAGGTTGGAATAGCACAAACTCACCTTATATAGCCACCTCCTCCAAGGAAATCAAGTGCAAAACCTTCCCCCCATAGATTGGGTGTTTTTGGAGCTTTTCCCGAGCTCCTCTTGGGCAAAGCTCCAATGGAAGGTAGCTGGGGAAGAAGAAGCTGTCGGGTTTTATTGAGGGGCACAGTGCTGGCGGGCAACATATGGCACCCGCCAGCAGAAATCGTCCCCATTTGTGTTGGCGGTTCCTTATGTTGCCCGCCAGCACTGTTATGTTACCGCTGGCGGGTGATGAACCGGCGCCCCTGCAAACCACAGTGCTGGCGGGTGCCAATTGCACCCGCCAGCACACTAATTTGCAAGTGTCAGCACAAATCGTTTCTGGCCTAGTGTGACTGCATTAGAAGACAAGCAATCAAAATTGCATGATTGATGGCTTGCTGCCCGCAGGACAACAATGGACAAAGGTGAATAATGCTCATTCACACTGTTAGTAAAGAGATATGTTTTGTTGTTGGTTCTGTGCAAGGCGAGCTATTTCCATGCGAGGCCATCTTTGTTGATGGAAAAAGCTCACCATGTACAGTTGATCTTTGTTGACGGAAAAAGCTCACCTTCTTGTACAGCTTGTACAATACCTCGAGCTTGTGGACACCAGCGTGGATGCTTTTTGCCACCGCTTTACGCCATTCTTGGTGGAGTTGCTGCACCTCCAGAATCCATATCAGCGCGCGAAGGCTGGCAGCAGCACCTCATTGACGCCTGTGAGATAGCTGGCCCGTCCCCACTTCCATCGGAGGAGGCAGGGCAGTTGTTGTGATGGTGGATTGGGGAGAGGAGATCCTGACAGTGTCGGGTGATGGGGCGGCGGTGGCCTCAGCCTTGGTTTCAGTGGTAGCAGCGTTGGGAGATGGTGCAGCGGTGGTCTCGACTGCGTCGATTCGGCGGCAGCACAGCCCCATCATGACCCCGATGTTAACGGAGCCAGAAGATGGGCAGTGGTGGTTCGATGACGTCAAGGCAGAGGCGGGGATTGGAAGGTCCATGGGCGCCCCGTCGTCACACCAGAGCTGTGGGCCAGACGCCGATCTTGGATGCGAGGTGAGGGCGTCGGCGTGGAGGGAGGTGCGTGGCGGAGTTGTTGCTGTGGAGTCGAGGGTCGGAGGACAGCCTTCTCCTACGTCGGCGTCAGGGCCGACAAGGCACCGGTGGAGGCCCTTCTCGTGCCGCCCACTCGATCCGAGCCACGTGGGCTAGTGGACGGAGGAGGGGAGAGGGTGTCACAGTCGCAGGGGAGGCTGGGAGTGACGACGCTCGAGGGGAGCGAGAGAGAGAAAACATGTTAGGGTTTGGGTTGAGAGGGGCGGCAGGAGCGGATCCTGGGAAGTGCAGAGGCGCCGCGAGGGAGTGGACGTCGGAGTGATCGGGTGCGGATCAGACGGTAGGAATTGATTGCGTAGAGAGAGGAGCGGAAGGCGCGGGGGAGGGCCGCGGAGCGGAGGGACGTAGAGCGACGTTTCGTGGATACTTCATTCTTTTTAGTAGTAGAGAAAATGGCACCAACTTCATAGCTGCTTCAGGGAAAGAGGAAGCGAATGTTTGCCACTTCCGGGAGGGATCCCTGAGTTTGTGATTCGAGTAAAGATCGTTGTTTGAATGCCAACCACTGCCTACTGCACCATTTAGAGCATCTCCAGTAGTGTTGCTAAAATTGGAGACCTAAAACTAGTTTTAGGTCCAGGAGAGAGAAAAATTTAGGTACCACAAAATTGTCTTCTCCAGCAGTGTTGCTAAAACTGGGTACCTATATTGCATTTAAGGACTAATCTGTAATGAAATTATTTTCAAAGGGTCCATTTGCAAAATGGCATCATCCTTATCCTCTCCTCCCTCCTGCCGGCCTCTTCTCCTTCTCCCTCTTCTTCTCTCCCGCCGGCCTCCTCTTCTTCTGCTCCACCATGGCCAGTGCAGTGCAGATCTGGTAGGCCCACCGCCTCCGCCCCTCCGCCTCCTCACTTCGACCACCACCTCCACCTGCGTCACCTCCACCACCCTGAGCGACGCGGTGGGGCGCGGCCTCGCCCGTCGTCCGATGGCGTCGTGGTGGCAGGTCTCCGCTCTTCCCCCTCCCTCTACTTCCCTCCGGCTAGAGGGGCGCGGTTTCGCTGTCGATGCCCGCCGTCGCTCTTCCCCCTCCCTCTTCTTCCCACCGACCGGAGAGGTGCGGCCTCGCTGCCGATTCAAGGTCGGTGGGCATCAAATCGAACTCCGACGGCCCACAAGTTTGCCTCCTCCGACAGCACGTCAAGCTTGCCTCCTCCGGTTGTCGCAGCTGCTCGAGGAGGTTGGTGGTGACGGCAGCCTTGACCACGTCCAACGCCGCCCCCGCAGCGCACTACAGGAGGTTGATGCCTTTCTCGTTGCCCTCCCGGTGGCGGCTCGTGTCGTCACCCGGAGGAGGAGCTGTTGAGGGAGAGGATGGCGGCGGCGAGGTACGGCAACCGGAGGAGGCAAGGTTAGGGAAGAGGACGGCCGCTGATGAGGTCCAACGACGCGGCTGAGGGTGGACACGGCGGCGGCACAGGCGCAGAAAGGTCCACACGCAGCAGTTGGACTCTCCCGCGCGAGCCTCTGAGTTTTCGGTCCTGCGAGGTGGGTTGGTATTTTTTGGTCTCGAGTAGATGATTTTAGGTCCGGACCTAGAATAGCAACTCATATAGGTCCTCTGCTGGAGCTGATTTTTGGGTTGTTTTTAGGTCCCGAGGCAGTTTTTAGATATAGAAACTCGGTTTAGGTCATCTGCCGGAGATGCTCTTACACACTCTCTGACTCTCCCATCCACCATTGTTGCACTCATTGGCTCCCATATGTGTAGGTTGACAACATAATTTTCCTTAGGGTCCGTCCTCAAATATCCTCAATCGATTGAAGAAAAACCACATACCCCTCCGCATCGTCTCCCTCGAGGTGACGGGAGGGGCGACTCCACCTCCACCCCACAAACTCCCGTCGACAGGCCCCTTCGGTCGCTGCCGCTGCAGCCTGTTGAGCGGCGACGGCAGCCCGCGGTGGAGCCGAAGTTGGTCCCATTTGCAACACATCTCCTCCCTCTCTTCTGCCCCCCAATTTCGCTCTTCCTGTCTGTGTTCTCTGTGTTGACTTGGAGCTTTAGTAGCAGCCATGGCAGCCGGCCAAAGGTAGCAGATCCGGGTCTCCCGACCTAGATCCGGTCCCTACCCTACTGGATCTGGGGTGCTGACGACGGGATGGGGACGTGGCTGCTGGCGGTGGCGGGTCTCCTATTCCCCGTTCTGATGTGTGGCACCCGGACTCGGTGCCTCACGACGCTTGACCTCAGCGTGGGGGGCTGTCGTGCTCGTGCCCCTGGCCGGTGGTGGCGGGCCTCGAGCTCGTCCGGCCGGCGGAGACACAGCTGCGCAACCTGTGTCGTTCGAGCGGCAGTATGCGGCCGTGTCGCGCTCCCGCCAGGGGCTCGGCCAGCTGCTGCAATCTGCCCGGGGTGAGTCCGGTTACAGCGGCCACTACCACCGGCATCGTGCGACTCCCCCTAGATTTCCGGTGTTGTACGGCTGGTGCTGCTCTGCTACGACTGTTATTGTGGGTTGCAACAAGTTCTGCATCATGTCCCACCTCGTTGCCGCCTCTGTGAGAGCCAGGTGTGGTTCGAGGACCGGTGGATGGTCGCTCCCTGGTGTGATGAGTGATTGACAACATGGTATGGACTGATTCTTGGCTAAGTATTGCAGGTGTAGGTTGCGGCTTGACTGGTGCAGGTGCAGGTGAAGAACAAGCGTGAAAGGTCGTTGTCGGTGAGGCCTCCAGGTGTGGAGAAGACAAGTAGGCTTGGTTCGAGGGACCCGGTGGCCAGCGGGGTCAAGTGCGGGCCGCATGGTGGCAAGAACGGCAAGTTGAAGTCATGGACGGTTTCTTGGTTGAGCCTCAAAACCAAGGTCGAGCCGGGACTACGTGGGAGCCGAGTCATGAGTTAGCTAGTAAGGGTATTTTCGTCTTTCGGTTGCCTCCATATAACCCAAGTGGTGAGAGGATGGCAGCCATCTCTTGGAACCCTAGCTCATTTGGTTTTCCTATTTTCCTTAGGATTTTCGTAGGACTAGCTTGAGAGCTTCATGGTGAGATCTTGTGAGAGGGAAGGATGATCGGGCGGCAAGCTAGACCTTGTATGAACCTCTTTGGTATGTATAGATGATTCGGCGTGGTTCCTCAAGGCTTGGATGTGTCTTTCCCGTTTCTCCTTTTTGGTGATTTTCGGAGCCCTTTCTTGGCGATTTTCTTGGAGCAATTTCGAGGCCTTTCTCTTTGGGATTTGGTGGGGGATGTATGCATGAACCCTTCGTGGTTCTTTTCCCTTTGATTCTTCTCCCAAATCCGTGAGCAAAGGGGCTCGATTTTGGGGTTTTCATGGCTCTAGGGTTAGAGGCGTTCTTGGTGGGATTTCTTCGATTCCTCTTGATTTGACAAGTTTTGGTGGACCAAATCTTGGCTATGGAGTGCCCATGAGGTGTTCCTACTATCCCCAAAGTCTTGTGCAAACCCGTGGAGCGATTCGGGAGATCGGGAGTTGGATTTGGGGGAGTTGACCCGCGAGCGCTGTTCATCCCGAGAACTCAAGTCACACCGGTCTGACCGGTGCCTCTCACCGGTCTGACCGGTGCAGACTCTTTGTTGAGTTTTGCTCGGGTGAACGTCTTGGTGAGTTCCCTGTTGCCCCGTGTTGCTGCTGTTTCGAGTTTGGGTCAGTTTGGAGCTCGGTAGGCCTATTTGGAGGATTTGGGGTTTCCTGGCTTGAACCGGTCTGACCGGTGAGCTACACCGGCCTGACCGGTGTAGGGGCCTTCTGTGGAAGTTCCCAGGTTTTGCTAGCAGGGACCGGTCTGACCGGTGGTGCTCACCAGCCTGACCGGTGTAAGTCAGTAGCGCTCGAGTTGCTAGTTCCGCTGCGTTCTCGAGTCTGTGAAGGTGGTTGTTGGTTCCTAGGACTAGTAGCACTCCAGTGGCTGTGTGGTCTTGGCCAACTTGGGTAGTTGGGTCGGAGACGTGATTTGGAAGCCGTGTTCGTCTTGTTGGAGTTCTCATCTCCTTCGAGAAGAATTTTTAGCGGCTCCCATTCACTCCCCCCTCTCTGGTTCGCCTAATCGGTCCTTCAATTGGTATCAGAGCCGGTTCGGGTCTTTATTGACTCTTACCAGTCTAAGATCCAAAATGGTGTACCAGGAACGGGGTTCGGGTCCTCCGCACTTCGATGGGAAGAACTACCAGATGTGGCAAATGCGGATGGCGGCGTTCCTCCGCGGAAAGGGTCAGATCCTTTGGGATGTCACGGTGAACACAGCTTATGTTCATCCGATGAACTTCCTTGCTCCAGGATCGAGGGATATGTTCGAAGCCAACAACAAGGCTGTCGACTACTTGTTTCGTGCTCTGTGTCAGCCTGAATTCGATCGGGTTCAGACAGAGGACTTAGCTTGTAGGATTTGGGAGCAGTTGAAGGATGCTCATACTGGGAATGCTCAGGTTCAGGCTCGGATGTACGCGACTTACCGGAGAGAGTACGAGAACTTCACTCATCTCCCCGGCGAGTCCGTCGATGCCCTTTTCCAGCGGTTTACGGTCGTTGTGAACAACATGAGAGCCAATGTGGACGTCCTCCCATACAATGATCATGATAGAGCCGTGAAGCTCTTGCACTCATTGGATCGTACCGTATGGGACGGGAAGTTTGAGGCTATTGTTGAGTCCGAGAAGTATGACACCTTGACGGTGAACGAGCTGTTCTCGAAGCTCAAGTCGGCTGAGTTGGACCGTGGTATGACAGCCAAGATCGAGAGCCCGACTGATTCTCATAGTCTCGCTCTCGTTGGTAGCAAAGGAGCTAAGTCTAACGCTAACGCATCCTCCAGGATGTACTCTCTGTCTTCTTTGATGTCTTTGCCAGACGAGGAGTTCGACGTGCTTGGAGAGGACGAGCTGGCGTTGCTGACCAGGCGGTTCGAGAGGCTGCACGAGAACCGGGTGAACACGAGGAGGACAGCACAGACGTGTTTTCAGTGCGGCAAGCCAGGACACTTCGTCGCCGACTGCCCGGAGAAGACGGAGAACAAGGACGGCTACAAGGACGGCTACAGGCACCAGTCGAGCAAGGACGGCAAGTACCGATCGAGGCGCGATCACAAGCACAAGAACAAACACAAGGACGAGCGACGGTCGAGGAAGAAGGACGGCCGCGCCAGGAAGGCCCGAGCGATGGTCGGAGCGAGCGACGTCGACTCCAGCTCCGCCTACTCTTCCTCGAGCTCGAGTAGCAGTGAAGATGAAGGTGATCGGCGCAAGAACAAGAAGTCATCCAGGAACTTGAGCGGGTTGAGCTGCTTCGCGGGAGATGGCTTCTGCGGCATGGCTCGCAGCTCCGGCAGCAAGAAGAGTCACCAGAGCGACTCGGACTCCGACTCCGAGGATGAGGTATGTGATGAGCTCTCCTCTTTGCTCAAGGAGAATGATGAGTTGGTTGACTTGCTTGATAACCGCGATCACATGCTTAGAGAGGCCAAGAAGATGAGGAAAGAGCTTAGGGCCTCACTAGAAGATGCTAGGAACCGTGTGGCTGAGCTAGAAACCCAGAACCTAGATGCTAAGCTTGAGATTGATTCGCTTAAGGCTTCTCCTGTGGTTTCTGATGAGATTGATTGCTGTGATTGCTCTGTGTACCTAGCTGATCTTACTGCTCTTAAGGATAAGCATGCTTCTACTTGTGATGAACTAGAAATGCTTAGGGTTGAAGTGGCTGAGCTTAAGTCTAGACCTGTTTTGCTAGGTGCTTGCACTTCTTGCCCTGTTTTGCATGGAAAGATTGATGAGATGCATGCTTACACTGTTTCGCTTGAGGCTAAGTTGAAAGAGCCTATTCCCACTTCTTGTTCTACTTGTGAATTGCATGCAGTCAAGAATTTGGAGCTTGCACATTATGTTGATCGCTTGCAGGATGAGAATGATGAGCTGAGAAAATATATGAGCTGGTTGTCGGGTCAGGAGCCTCAGCTTGGTATCATGATAGCGGCTTTCAAACGCTATGATGGTCAGGCACTTGGGGCTGACAAGCTTGGAGAGAACAGTGGTGAGGGAGTTGAGAGAGTTGGAGAGATTCCTATCCCACCACCAAACAGATACAAGAACAAGTTTGAGCCCAAGCCTAACCATCTCAGAAACAAACTTGACACTACTCCAGATCCACCCATATTCCCTCACCCAACAAATGATTTTCAGAAACCGGTGAAGTTTGTGAGCCCAAAGGGAGTTGAGGAAGGAGAGAAGAAGGGTGAGAAGCCGAGTGGGCAGCCCCAACCCAAGCCAAAGCCTAAGCCACAGCCCATAAAGTTCCATTGTGGGTATTGTGGGAGAGATGGTCACAAGGATGAGTTTTGCTTCAAGAGGAAGCGTGAGGAGAGAATGGCTAGAGAGTGGGCTAACAAGGACAGGTACCACCCCTCTAATGGTGTACCTGAGCCTCGTATGCAGATGCCCAGGGCCAAGGCAAGTGTGAGGACGGTTTCGGCTTGGGGAGACCGGAAGGCTGCAGGTGCTGCTGCTGGCCGAGCTACACCGGTCAGACCGGTGTACTACACCGGTCAGACCGGTGCAGGTCTGGGCAGACAGCGAGTCGGGTTTCGTGCTCGTGAGGATGCTCGGTTTGGTTCTGGAGGTCGTGGTTCTGGTGGTTGGTCTGGAAAGTTTGCAGGTGGTAAGTTTGCTAGGCGTTCTCCACCTCGTGCTCAATACGGGGGTGGGAGGAGTCATAGCTTTGAGATGGAGAGGAGGAACGATCCACGGTTTTCCTTTCGTGGCTTTCGTCCTCCTCCAGCTAGAGAGGGCTGGTTCCCTCGTAGTGGTTACCGTGGTGGTGTTCGTGGTGGTAGCTTTGATAGGCGTGATGATTTGGTTTGTGCTAACCCCACTTTGGAGCAAATGGCTCGGCACTGGTTTTACTCTTTTGGTACTAACCCCAGTGCTGAGTCGTTTGTTCACTCACGTGCTCGCTTTTGAATTTCAGGTGGGAGACTTGAGGAACGTTTAGTTGATTGACTCTGGTTGCTCGAGGCATATGACCGGAGACAAGGGGTGGTTCTCAAGTCTCGTCCCGGTGGTGTCCAAGACATACATCACCTTTGGGGACAATGGGCGAGGGCGTGTGCTATCAGAAGGTGAGATCAAGGTAAGTGACAAGGTCACTCTCAGGTGTGTTGCTCTTGTTCAATCGCTGGGGTTCAATTTGCTTTCTGTGTCTCAGTTGTTGGATGAGGGCTTTGAGGTGTTGTTTCGGCCTGGTGGTTCTCGGATTTTAGATTCTCGAGGGGACCTTGTTTGCATGGTCGTTCCCGAGGGTCAAGTGTTTCGAGCTGATTTTTCTCAGTCTTCTGGTGTGGAGCGTTGCTTTTTGGCTGGTTCTTCGAGTGAGTTGTGGAAGTGGCATAGGAAGTTGGGTCACTTGAGCTTTGACCTTTTGTCTCGCTTAAGTAAACTCAATTTGGTCCGAGGATTGCCACGGTTGAGGTTTGAGAAAGAGTTGGTTTGTGCGCCGTGTAGGCATGCCAAGATGGTAGCCTCTTCTCACCCGCCCCTCACCGATGTGATGACTGAGCGTCCATGCGAGCTGCTCCATATGGACCTTGTTGGCCCAGCTCGTGTGCGATCTGCGGGTGGGAAGTGGTATGTCCTTGTTGTGGTGGACGACTACTCTCGGTATGCGTGGGTGTTCTTTCTTGAGGAGAAAGGGAAGACGTTTGGTTTTGTTCGAGATCTTGTCTCGAGGTTAAGAAACGAGAGGCACGGAGATGCCATACGAGCGATCCGCAGTGACAATGGCTCGGAATTCAAAAACTCTCGCTTCGAAACTTTTTGCCATGACTTGGGTCTTGAACATCAGTTTTTGAGTCCGTATACGCCTCCCCAGAATGGCGTGGTGGAAAGGAAAAACAGGACCTTGTGCGAGATGGCTCGGACGATGCTCGACGAGCATAGGACTCCGAGAAGGTTCTGGGCTGAGGCGGTCAATACCACGTGCTATGTGTCGAACAGGATCTACCTCAGGGTTCACAAGAAGAAAACCTGTTACGAGTTGATGCACGGTCGCACACCCAAGGTGAGTCACTTCCATGTCTTTGGTTGTAAATGCTTCATTCTGAAGAAAGGGAAGAAGTTGGACAAGTTCGAGGCTAGGTCCGTCGATGGCATTTTCTTTGGTTATGCATCTCATTCTAGAGCATTTCATGTGCTCAATCTTGAAACTAACCAAATCGTGGAGACTTGCGAGGTAACCTTCGACGAGACACAGCCACGGAGTCAGCTTGTTTTTGAGTGTGCAGGTGACAACGAACTTGGCGAGGAGATCTTTCAGGAGGAGGAGCATGAACATGGAGATGATGAAGATGGCGGTGTGGTGCCCGCGGCTGAACATGTACCTACTACTTCGACGACGATCGAGAACGGACCCTCTCCCACACCTACAACGACAAATCCAGATCAAGGCGAAGCTGCTGTTGAGGGGGAGGTTGCATCAAGGCGAGAACCTCCCCGGTGAGTGCAAGTGGATCACCCAGCTTCGAGAATCATCGGCGACATGAATGAACGTACTACACGGTCGAGGGTTCGGAACAATTCTCATTTCGCTCATGCTGCTTTTGTTGCCACCTTTGAGCCCAAAGACATTGGACACGCGTTATCTGATCATAATTGGGTTAATTCGATGCATGAGGAGTTGGAGAATTTTGAGAGGAACCAAGTTTGGGTGTTGGTTGACCCTCCTCCAGGGTGTAAGCCGATTGGGACAAAATGGGTGTGGAAAAATAAAGAGGGAGAGAAAGGAGAAGTGGTGAGGAACAAGTCAAGACTTGTTGCTCAGGGGTACAGTCAGAAAGAGGGGATCGACTACGAGGAGACTTTCGCTCCTGTAGCTCGTTTGGAGGCGATCAGGATCCTTCTAGCCTTTTCCGTGGCTAAAGGGTTCAAGTTGTACCAGATGGATGTGAAGAGTGCTTTCCTGAACGGTGTATTGGAGGAAGAGGTGTTTGTGAGGCAACCACCGGGGTTTGAGAGTGAGAAGTACCCCCACCGGGTGTACAAGTTGAGGAAGGCGCTGTATGGGTTGAAGCAGGCGCCTAGAGCTTGGTATGGTAGGTTGAGGGGGTTCCTGTTTGAGAGAGGGTTTGAGATGGGGAAGGTCGACCAGACCTTGTTTCTCCTCAGGCAGGGCAGAGATATCCTGATTGTGCAGGTATACGTGGATGATATTGTCTTTGGTGGCTCGTCTAACTCTCTTGTTGCAAGGTTTGCAGAAGACATGAGCAGGGAATTTGAGATGAGCATGATGGGCGAGTTGCAGTTCTTCCTCGGGCTACAAATCAAGCAATCAAAGGAAGGAACATTTGTGCACCAAGCTAAGTACACCAAGGACATTGTGAGGAAGTTCAAGATGGAGGACTCCAAGGCCATGACGACGCCTATGAGTACGACTACAGCTCTTGATGCGGACGAGGAAGGTGAACACGTGGACCAGAAGGAGTACCGGAGCATGATCGGGTCACTCCTCTACTTGACGGCGACGAGGCCGGACATCCAATTTTCGGTATGTCTGTGCGCTCGTTTTCAAGCGTCTCCGAGGACTTCGCATCGGCAAGCAGTCAAGCGCATTTTCAGGTATTTGCGACACACTCCCGACTTCGGCCTTTGGTACTCTGCGTCTTCTTCTTTGGCACTTCATGGTTTTTCAGACACGGATTTTGCCGGGTGTCGGTTGGATAGGAAGTCCACTTTTGGGACTTGCCAGTTCTTGGGTTCTTCTTTGGTGTCTTGGTCTTCCCGCAAACAGTCGAGTGTCGCTCAATCCACTACCGAGGCAGAGTATGTGGCTGTAGCCAGTTGTTGCTCTCAGCTCCTTTGGATCACATACACCATGAGTGATTTTGGTGAGGAGTATACCCATGTTCCACTTCAATGTGACAGCACCAGCGCCATAAGTGTTGCAAAGAATCCAGTGCTCCATTCCAAAACCAAGCACATAGAAGTGAGGTATCATTTCTTGAGAGACAATGTAGAGAAAGGAAAGATAGCTTTGATCCATGTACCCACACATGACCAACTAGCCGATATTTTCACCAAACCCCTAGATCAAGCAACTTTCACTCGTTTGCGGGGGGAGCTTGGTGTCTGTTTGATTTCTTGAGTTGGTGTGTGGGAGCTCCTTTGTAGCATATGTATAGCTTTCCTTTGTGCATTTCTTGCATTTGGCATGGCATATGTAACATGATGTATAGGCATCTTTGTATCTTAGGTTGCAATGCATTTTGTATCATATGCATTGTTTAGGAAAGGCTTCTCCTATATACATTGTTCACCATGGAATGACATATATGTCTTTGTGAGCTAATTTGGTAAGCTATGGTTAGTTTGGCTTAGCTCTTGATAATCTTGGTTTATATCCATGGTTGATGGCTATGTTTTTGAAAAATTTCATATATATATGCTCTCTTGTGAGTAAATGCCTTTACATGATCTAGACATGCTTTTGTGGCTTGGCTATGCTTAATTTGTGGTTGGATAGCTTATTTTGATCATATGGGGCCAAAGGCTCATTTGCCATCATGAATGTATAGCCCCCATGCTTCATCTTGTGGAGGGGCATAAGTTCCTTTTTGTCGCAAAGACATTTCATGTACCAATTATAAATCTGAAACTGAAATGTAAATTGCTTGGAAAATGTGCTCCCATGTCATATGTGCTAATTTTAATTTGCTTTGGGTGCTAAATCGTTGCATGATGCCTACCAATGAGAAGTCTCATATATAGAAGTAGGCACATGGCCCGGTGGCTTTGACATGACATGAGGTGCTTGTGGGTGTTTATGATGGTCTTATGCTTAGAATGGTTGTCCTAGCATGAAGTTTGTGTGACTTTGCCATTTTGACATGTTTTGCTCATGTTTAGGACTTTGCTCATGAGAGGGTGATTTTTCGCAAAATTGCTCAATTCTATCTTAGCTTCGCCCAATGGTTGTGAAACTTGGTGGTCTTGTAGTTGATGTCATTACGAAGCTATAGAGTATCTAACTTGCTCATTTGGACATGTGTAGCATTCTTTGTTGAATTTTGTCTATTTGAGAAGCTCTAGGTTGCATTTTTTGCATTTTTAGCTTGATTCATGCATTGTCAACAAAGGAGAGAAGTTTGAGCATGTTTTGGCCTACTGAATGCATCTAGAAGGTTTTCAGGTGGTTTCGAGCCATTTTTGGGCTCTGTTGTGCACCGGTCTGACCGGTTGAGGTCACCGGTCTGACCGGTCAGAGTGCTGGTCCTGTTCACATGTTGAGCACCGGTCTGACCGGTGGTGTCGACCGGTCTGACCGGTCAGAGCTGAGCTGTTGCAGCTGCTCTGTTTCGTGAAGTGGCTCGCATGCATTCATCCAGGGGGAGTTGCATTGGTTCAGGGGGAGCTTGCATGTGTGCAGGGGGAGCTCTTTGTGGTTTTCGAGCGTTGGATTGTTGGTTTGTGCTCTTTGCTTGAGCATGTTTTGTCTCGGATGTGTCGAGCTGTTGCCCTTGCCTAAGGGGTCCGAGACTTGTCTTCTTCAAGTGATCTTGCTCTTTGCCTTTTCTTTGGCTTTCGATCGCTTGTTGGAGTTTCTTTTAGTCGTTTCTTTTCTTTTCCTTTTCTCTTGGTTACCAAAACGTGTGTGTTGTCAATGCACTCATCAAGGGGGAGATTGAGAGCCAGGTGTGGTTCGAGGACCGGTGGATGGTCGCTTCCTGGTGTGATGAGTCATTGACAACGTGGTGTGGACTGATTCTTGTTTAAGTATTGCAGGTGCAGGTTGCGGCGTGACTGGTGCAGGTGCAGGTGAAGAACAAGCACGAAAGGTCGTTGCCGGTGAGGCCTCCAGGTGTGGAGAAGACAAGTAGGCTTGGTTCGAGGGACCCGGTGGCCAGCGGGGTCAAGTGCGGGCCGCATGGTGGCAAGAATGGCAAGATGAAGTCATGGACGGTTTCTTGGTTGAGCCTCAAAACCAAGGTCGAGCCGGGACTACGTGGGAGCCGAGTCATGAGTGGTGATTGGCGGAGGCTACACCGAGTTCGCGGAGTTTCCGGTGGTTCACCAGAAAACCACTGGGTTCCTTGGTTGATCCACAAAGCCAAGACCGAAGAACCGAAGACGGAGGTGCAGCAGCTCCAGACCGGTCTGACTGGTGGGTCTGACCGGTCTGACCGGTGGGTACCGGTCTGACCGGTGTGCGATGACGCAGTCCGGAATCTTCGAAGCGGAGGACACGCGTCGGGATCGCAAGGCTTGCGTCGAGGCTAAGCAAGTTTGCGGTCGCTGGGCATCCGTCCGATGGAGCGAAGACAAAGATTTCCGAATTCGCCCTTGAGGGGCATGTATCCCTAGTTAGCTAGTAAGGGTATTTTCGTCTTTCGGTTGCCTCCATATAACCCAAGTGGTGAGAGGATGGCAGCCATCTCTTGGAACCCTAGCTCATTTGGTTTTCCTATTTTCCTTCCTATTTTCCTTAGGATTTTCGTAGGACTAGCTTGAGAGCTTCATGGTGAGATCTTGTGAGAGGGAAGGATGATCGGGCGGCAAGCTAGACCTTGTATGAACCTCTTTGGTATGTATAGATGATTCGGTGTGGTTCCTCAAGGCTTGGATGTGTCTTTCCCGTTTCTCCTTTTTGGTGATTTTCGGAGCCCTTTCTTGGCGATTTTCTTGGAGCAATTTCGAGGCCTTTCTCTTTGGGATTTGGTGGGGGATGTATGCATGAACCCTTCGTGGTTCTTTTCCCTTTGATTCCCCTCCCAAATCCGTGAGCAAAGGGGCTCGATTTTGGGGTTTTCATGGCTCTAGGGTTAGAGGCATTCTTGGTGGGATTTCTTCGATTCCTCTTGATTTGACAAGTTTTGGTGGACCAAATCTTGGCTATGGAGTGCCCATGAGGTGTTCCTACTATCCCCAAAGTCTTGTGCAAAACCGTGGAGCGATTCGGGAGATCGGGAGTTGGATTTGGGGGAGTTGACCCGCGGGCGCTGTTCATCTTGAGAACTCAGGTCACACCGGTCTGACCGGTGCCTCTCACCGGTCTGACCGGTGCAGACTCTTTGTTGAGTTTTGCTCGGGTGAACGTCTTGGTGAGTTCCCTGTTGCCCCGTGTTGCTGCTGTTTCGAGTTTGGGTCAGTTTGGAGCTCGGTAGGCCTGTTTGGAGGATTTGGGGTTTCCTGGCTTGAACCGGTCTGACCGGTGAGCTACACCGGCCTGACCGGTGTAGGGGCCTTCTGTGGAAGTTCCCAGGTTTTGCCAGCAGGGACCGGTTTGACCGGTGGTGCTCACCGGCCTGACCGGTGTAAGTCAGTAGCGCTCGAGTTGCTAGTTTCGCTGCGTTCTCGAGTCTGTGAAGGTGGTTGTTGGTTCCTAGGACCAATAGCACTCCAGTGGCTGCGTGGTCTTGGCCAACTTGGGTAGTTGGGTCGGAGACGTGATTTGAAAGCCGTGTTCGTCTTGTTGGAGTTCTCATCTCCTTCGAGAAGAATTTTTATCAACTCCCATTCACTCCCCCCCTCTCTGGTTCGCCTAATCGGTCCTTCACTCTGAAGTTTGTCAGTGAAGCTCACCTACAGGTACGGCTCCCCTCTGCACCGGGGGAAACCCCAGCCAACTGAATGCTGGCCGGCAGTGATGGCACTACAAAGTGTCATTGTCCTCCTTGGAGACTTTGTCAAGATGCCATTGGTGGTGGTCCTTTTCTTTGGCGTGCACTGGGAGGCAACAAGCGGGGTGGGAAACCGCATTGGGAAACCTTTGTCCAGCCAGGTACTGGCATCAACAATGGCGACACCTTCGGGTGCCGCTCTCCTCCTTGGAGGTGTAGTTGAGTTTCCGTTCCATGTTTTGCCCTTGTTGCTTGGTTCCCTGAAGTCTCCAACACGTCATTCATCTACCTACTACTACGACTCATGGATGAGGCTGGCATTGGTGGTTGGTTGTGGTGTGGTTTGAGAAGTCTCTACCATCGGCGCCTATGCTTCGTCGACGCTCTTCTTGTTGGTGGTGACAGTAAATCAATTGTCGGGTGGTGACCCACTGCTTCCATTAATCCTCTTCAAGGATTCCTCCTCTTGGATGGCATTAGGTGATGTTACGTGGAGCCCTGATGTGCTGGAGGTATTGTCATTAGCTCCAAGGAAGGTCGTCGTCTTCGGTGAAGCTTGGCTTGCACACCCTTTGCCGCCTTTAGTCCCCATTACGCTTGTTGAGCCTCAGATGGAGGGCAGCAGCAGGACGGCGTAGCTACGAGTGGCGGTGTAGGGTGCCAAGGCCATGAAGGAATCGGCAAGTACGTTGTTCGATGGTGGTGCTAATCAACAATTAGCAGTGATCTACCAGTTGCGTGATGTTTTGTTTGTGAGTTGTGTGCTATGTCTGTTGTTGTACTTTCCTCTTCATCTCTTCATGTATTATTGCTAAAACAATTAGTGTAAGCCTGTTTGGCTTTCCACAAAATCCTTCAATGGAATTGAGGTGGGGATGCTCCCCGGTGACCGTAAAAAAAACTTAGTTACCTGTTCTTACTGTTACGTTTTAAGTATCTCCATGGATTGGGAATTCGTATCTTACCACTCTGATTTTGTGTCGAATTCCTGATGTTGATGATCGCCATGGACTTCTTGCCTATGATCACCTCGTTGTCTTCTTGTTGGACGATATGTTCCTTCAGGGGTTGTCGTGGTGGCGATCGCCGGCAACTGCGAGGACGAAGAAGAACTCTAATTTTTCTTTCCAAGCCTACTGCCTACCCTACGCTCCGGATCATAAAAAACTATCATCCATCAATCTACACTTGTTTATCCAATGCACGTCATTTTCAGACATTGAAGTGCTCTACCACTCTCTTGCAGTCCGAGACCGGTGGCAGACCTGATGAACCAACAGATGAAATCATGAAAGTGAAGACGGCCCGTCTGCACCACCCACAGTCGTTCATGGCCTCCAGTCCTCTGCAGCCCTTCTTTGAACGTGTTTAGATTTCTCTCCAAAAGTTTTTGAAAAAAGGAATTTTGTACATGAAGTACTAAATGCAGTTTATTTGCAAAACCTTTTTTCAGATGAGTGCACCTTTGCGTGATGAATCTATCGAGCATAATTAATTAATGATTTGCTACGGTAACCATCCTCTAATTGTATGGTCAAAACTCTCATTTGATTTCTCTCGGAAATTTACATAGATGTGTGAAGGTAGTTTTATAAACTGTCTTTATTTAATACTTTTAATTAATGGTCAAAGTCACATTTAATACTTTGAAAACTTTTAGCACCTCACAGCAACTGCCAAGACGCTCCAGGATCGGTCAGGCTACCAATGCAAGCTCCCAAGATGGCGCATTGGTATGGGATTTGTTTAGATGCAAGGGGTAAATGTTTACCTCAAGGTAAATGTTTTGCTTCTTTCATTACCTCTAATCACCTCGTGATCGCGTCGACCGCAAGCTACCAATGCCGGTACATGGAGCCATGAACTCGATCTTAACTCCTCCAATGCGCGCACACCTACCTGAACTCCCTCCAGCCTGTTCAACCAGAAGAAGATTCAGATAGAAATCGTGTCAATTTGCATACAGACGCTGGTTTGAGGTGCGCTCATCTCGGCGCCGTGAGATCGAGCGAGACGCTGGCAGAACCTACGTACTCATTAATCGATCCACGTTCCCTCATCCTGCGTGCGACGCTGGCCTGCTCCCCACGCCCCGTGACACGTACAGTTCCCCTCTCAGGCTTCGTTTGGCATATTGGGGTTCCAACTCCCAGGTGGTAGGTTCCACTGGTGGATTGGATGATTCCACTTCCATCACCCAATCCAAGGACAGGGGTATACCTCTTCTTTCGTTTGGCTTCACGTGGTTTGCTTGGAATTTGGGTTGCTTCTACTAACTACTCATTAAATTTGAATACAATTAAATAAAAAATAAGATAAAATAGGATAAAATCGAAAAATGTAAAGTATTTTTAAAAATCATAAAAATACTATTAATCTTGCGAAATTGAACACAGGTAAAATTTCAAAAATTGTACACAGATCCTTAAAAACTGACATAATGAAACATTGCTGACAAAACCTCACGAAATTGACTAAAATGAACCAGCTCTTAAGTAGCTAAACACGATCTACATATAGTTGAATCTCTCGTAACCAACAACACTGGGAGTCTGGGAATCAACACTCTACATGTCAACTCTGTTTTCTTGTCTTGAATTGAATACCATCTTCAACAAGTTTCAGCTCCAATTAGGACTGTTGATAAAGCAAGTAGCAAAGCATATACTACTTTCAATCCAGCACATAATCATGAGCAAAGACCCCACTAACAAGTCAAGAGAAAATTAGGGAAACATGAAAGGAAGAAATGAATGCTGTTATAATTGTCATTATCACGAAGCGTACATTTAATTATGCAAAAAAAGTTTTTGGTTCTCTACTTGTTCAGAGCACTGCTCAGCAAACATAGACTGAAATACACTTAAGATGACACGATACTGATGTAAAAAAAGTTAACAGCTTGTATCAGCAAGACCCTTGGAGACTCGGTCCATACCAAAGAACTCGTAATTTGCCCCCAAACCAATCAGTGCATGAACCTACACTGGGGATAACCAAAAAATTATAAAAGGACAATTTTACAAGGAAAAAGTGAATGCAAAAAGTAATAAACACCATGTGTTCGACAAAGCAAATAAATCTAACTGTGGAACTGAAACCAGAAGCTCCAATTGGATAAACTACCCACTATAACCTAGGAGTCACATGATAAAGTCATTGAGCCAACTACCTAACTTTCGGTCATTGCCATAGAGCCAAATGTTTCAACCTGATAAATAGCTTGTCAGTCCATGACCAGGAACTGCATGTCACAGTACTAGAATGACAGAAACTTTGTCACAGATTATGGAACTACATGTCCTCAATTCTAGTCATCTAGTGCAGTGAGAACTTACAACAGCTTCTTGCATCAAATCAGCAGCCTTGTCGATCTTTTCCTGCTCCTCTTTGATTTTTGCAAGTCTTTGAATCAATCAACCTTGCTCTCTGAATCTCGACATATATCTACAATGCACATAATGCATGAATACGATAAATCTTAAAGGAATAGAAAATTATCAGGATGGAAAAAGCCTCAATGTGTGTGTCCATGGCGGGGTGTCAAATCAATGTACTCAATTGCTCTCTGAACCATGGGTAGTAATGGCCTGCAATAAATAAAATGACAATGAGAGGGTCATTTGTGTACAACTCCACCAATTGTGTGTCCAAGCAACAAAGAATCCACTGAATACAAGGATACCAAGAAAGATCAAAGATAACTGCAAGTAGATAAACAAGAGCATTGTGGTTGTTGACTAATGTAAATACTCTTAACTGACCCTAGGAAAATAATGGTCAAAACCAGTTCAAGAGAATTGCATCAGCAATTCAGCATACATCTAAGCATAACTATGGCACTTAAGAAATGTACAGCAAAAATCAGACGAGCCTAAAATCAGCAGGTGCTATGTATTTTGCAACAGCTCACCTAGTTATGGTTCTGAAAGTGAGACTTTCAAAACAACTTCCTGACGTTCGTCAATGCGATATGCTTCTGGACAGAATACACTCCTGATTCTCTTATTGTACACATTAACGAAAAAGAACATATGAACAGTCAGAATAATGAGAGAAGAAACAAAATGTGAGGGTCGTCCATTCAATTTTAGTGTCTAAGTCCAAGTCATCATTCTAGAAAATGCAACAAGCTCTCGATGAGTAGTACTGTTGACTGATTTCCAATTGTATGACTGGCACAAATTCAAGCAGAATATAGTATCCTAGTTCTGTAAATGAACAATGCTCCAGGTTATACAATCCAATTGAAATTAAACAAGCAGAAAGGATGTCGTTATCTGAGCAATTGATTATGTTGGTATGTTTCAGTACCCAAAGAAACGAAACTGTAATAGTTTTGGTTCTTGCAGCTATTTAGAATTAATTAATTCGTTATAACAACTTTGTTCGTGTCAGTATCAATGCCTGAGACAAATAAATTACATGATGAGGAAAGTCTTGAGCTTTAACATGAAGAACTGCCTGAATTTTGGAACGAGAAAAAAAACCAAAAGACAACAGAGGTAGTTCTAATCTTGATGAATCCAATTGAACAACTAGTAAGAAACTTTGATAAATTTAAATATCGACCTAGCACGAAGCCCTCTCCTGGCGGATCTAGGATAGCACATGAGCATGTGGTTAACCTAGCAACAAGGGAGGAGAAGGAGGGGAGGGGAGGAGGGGGATATGCACCTGGAGGAGCCGAATCGAGACCAGAGTTTGAATAGAAGTCGTTGTTGCCGCTGCTGCGCCGCCACCGCTACTACCTGACGAACCCTAGCAAGAAAAAAGGATTGAGAAGGGGATGAGGTGGAGGAGATGGAGGGAGGAGAGGAGGAGGAGGCGTACCTGCCCGTTGTAGTCGGGCTCGCTGTCGGCGCAGCGAGGGAAAGGTGGTGGCGGCGTCGCCTTCGCGGCAGTGGAGAGGATGCACGGCTTCTGCGTGTCACCTTCTATCGGGAGCGGAGCAAGCAACGAGGGGAAGTCGTTCCCGATCTGAAGCAGTGTGGAGCGATACACACGTGGGTTGAAGGGTTTCGGATCGGAATCGTTCCAACCCCCGCTTTGCCAAATGCAATTTTAACACATCACGTGGGTTTTCCCACGGCGTGGGTCTGCTCCCCCGGTTGACGGGGTTTCACGTCCGATTCCTGTCATCACACAGCTATCCAAACGAAGCCTCAATTGTGATGCTCCTTCACCGTCTCCGGCAACAGCATCGTGAGCACCCAATACGACTGGAATGACACTTCCACGACACCGTCATGAAGCCATGAAGGTCGGCAGCTACGACTTCTGGGAGAGGTGGCCATGTGCCGCGTCTACTGCTCGCGTTCTCTCGGTGGCCGCCACAGGGAGAAGCCCGCCATGCTTTCCTTGGCCGACGGCACCATGGTCAGGATGGACACGAGGAGATTAAGGGTGTGTTTGGTTGGGCTGTGATTGTGAAAAAACCTGTTGTGAGCTGTGAGAAAAACTGTTGTCTGCTGTGAGATGTGAACTGTGACAAAGCTGAAAGTCATTTGGCTGGAACAGGTGTGAGCTGTGAGAAAAACTGATGTTTACTGAAAAATGTCTATAATGCCCCTAAAATGCTGAGGTGTTGATATTCAAATTGATTGTAATTATTAATTTATTCACTGATCACATACAAATACAAATTTAGAAAGCAAATTTATTTTTTCTAAAAATGTTTTGCATTTACCATTATACCATTACTAGTTTCTGTACTCCAACAAAAGTACAGTTTACACTATACCGGACCATCACCCCATTATGGTTATCTATTCTCCTTCGTTCCTTTTTTATCTTATTAATTATATTATTACTCCCTCCATTCTTAAATATATGACGTTTAGGACAAAAAATTTAGTTCATTTTGAACTAAAATTCTTGTCTTAAACATCATATATTTAAGGACGGAGGGGGTATCTCTCAGCCGGACCACACAAAAAAGAAGCTGCTCCTATGTGCTGTCCACTCATGCTCCTTCTACCGCTTGGAGATGCCCGAGGAGCAGAGCAGGGAGATGCCAAGGAGGCCAGGACGAGCAGAGCAGGCAGGGGAGGCGTCGTTCTCTCCAGCTTGCGCCAGGGACAGAAAGGGGCACCGCCTGGCGCCGGCGAGGCGGCAACCATCACTTGCGCCTCCTGCTCGATTGGTGAAAAGGGTGGAGACTCGCCGGAGCCGAGGGGGGGCATGAGCTGTGGGCACACTGGAGAAAATGGGAGGCAGGAAGCATGAGTGGTCGCGTGCGCCGTCCCAGGACAGGGCAGGGCCGGCGAGGAGTGAGGGAAAGAAGGAGATGACCAAAGCCCGGAGCTTGAAGGGAAGGTTGCCGGCGGGGGGCAGCCGGCCAGAAGCTGCACCGCCGCCGCAGCATCACCTAGAAGACAAAGATATATAGGGGGGCACTAGAGATTGAAGAGGAGCGCCGCCGAAGCTTGGTTGAGGGGGCCTCCGTTGAGAGCTGCTATCCACTGGGCAGCTGCCGTCGTTGGAACCTTGCGACTTGGGGTGTCGCGATGGGAGAGCAAGAGGAAGGAGGAAGGGGTGCCAGGGAAATAGATTCAATCGGTACGCAACTAATCCGTGAATTAGTGGGTAAATTTGTGGAAGTTTGGGTCTCACAGCCAAAAAAAGCAAGGGGGAAGCACTTGTAGAATTTGTGAAGGAAAAAAGTTGATTTTACCTGTAACTTTTGTTGGCTCTCAAGCTCTTTTGTTAGATTTTTGAATTTTTAGAAAAGTTACAGCTAAAAAAGGTCAAATGAAAGGCACCCTGAGTTCGTGTCGGCGTACTTCGCTCTCGGCACATGCGTGTGGATCTCCGTGAGTCAGCAAGCACGACGCGTGGTGGATGGAGGGAACCTGGCTGCTGCCGTTTGAGCTGGACTCTTGGAGCGTGTTTGCGACCCTGGCTACATGAAGAGTATCTTGGCCCCCTAAGTGGGTTTTGGTGATTTAATGACGGACCATTAAGCTATTAATAATGTGTTGAGTATATGAGCAGGTACTAAAATTCTAAGATGGCATCTAAGCGCTTCATTGCTCTATAAAAAGGAAGTAATGCTAAAAGAAGGATTCCTTGGAGGTTTATTTATTTTATATTTTGAAATTGAGTCCTAGGAATGCCGTACTATTAAGAGGGACATGGATTGTATCTTCCAAGAGTTGAAAAGGTGCTCTAGATGACTAACCAAAATCCTATGAGAGACACCTTGCACTGCACGTTCACCGAGATATCTCTTGTGTGCTAACTCTGGAAGGCCGGACATTTCGGGTTTTATCCCGGACAGTCCGGACTTCCCGGAGTGTCCGGGCCTTGTCCGGATACTCCGGGTCTTAGAGCTGTAATGGCTCTTTTCTGGGTGAGGAGGTATTTATACCCCCTCAACCCTATCCATTCTCTCTCTCTTGCCTCATTTCGCCCTGTAGCATTCAGAACACCTTCTCCCTCCTCTTTACTCCCCTTGGCACTTGGTTGTTGAGCTTTGGTAGGGATTAAAGGAGGAATTCAAGGCTTGAGCAAGTGAGAGTGCTAGTGAGCTGATTTCCCATCTCTAGAGCACCTCGTTCTTCGTTTGGTTGGCAATCTCGTGTTTGTTACTCTTGGAGCTTTGAGCTCCTAGCCGGCTAGGCGTTGCCTTTGAGCATCCAAAGGATTGTGGCTGCCCAAGGAAGTTTGTATTACCCCGTGATTGAGTAAGTAACCCTAGCTCGATCTTTGTGGTCGCTAGGGGGAGGAAAGTGACCTAGGTGCAAAGGTCTACCCTTTGTGGGTTCCTCAACGGAGACTAGAGCTCAAGGTGTGAGCTTGAACTCCGGTAACAAATCCCTTGTGTCTCTTGTGCTTGTTGCTCTTGTTGTATGCTTGAAATCCTCTTGAGTACCTTTTTAGGGTTTGTGGCCGATCTACTCCGTGGTGAGGTTCCTACTGTTTGTAAGTGGTGGAACAGGCTTATATCTCTGTATTGCATAACCTATTTTCACAGATCTGAGTTTGGACAAGTCTGATTGCAGTTGATTTAGTCACCCCCCTCAAAGGCCGGACAATCTGGACAGTTTCCCGAATACTCCGGATTTCCCGGAGTATCCGAAAAAATATCCGGAGACTCCGGGCCTTGGACTGATAAGTTGTGATTTTTCAAGAGTGACTATTCACCCCCCCTCTAGTCGACCTCTAGATCCTTTCAATTGGTATCAGAGCCGGTTGCTCCGTTTGAATCTTAACCGCTTGGAGAAGAAGAGATGTCGACCCCAACTAATCAAGCAACGCCGCCCGATGGTGACTTGACCAACCCCGGTGGGAATCAACCCCCCGTGAACACACCCGAAGGTCCTACGAGTGCAGCGGGAGGTGCCGGTGGAGCAAGCACAAGTCATCATCCAAGAAATGAAGATGGTGGATCATCTTCATCAAGTGATGACGACTTTGATGATGCAAGATCAAACCGCTCCACTCGTCGGCCTTCGGGAAGGGAGTTTTCTAGAATCCCTTACGATTACTCCAATTTAATCTTTGATAAACCATTGAGTTCCCACCATATTGGAAAGATACCCCAATTTGATGGAACCGGCTATTCCAAGTGGAAGAACTCGATGGAGGAGTATTTGATGGCGGTAAACCCCGCACTTTGGAGTGTTGTGAACAGGGGAATCATTTTTCCTAGTGGAGATGCCACATTGACACAAGCTCAAGCGAATGAAATTCAACGCAACTATCAAGCCATTCGCATCATCAAGAGCTCTCTCACCGCCGAAGAATATGACAAGGTTGATGGCTTGAAGTCCGCCAAAGATGTGTGGGACACTCTTTATCAACCATGAAGGAACTAGGCAAGTTAGAGAAGAAAGAATTCGAGCTCTTGAGAGTGAGCTCAACCGCTTCGTCATCAAAGAAGATGAATCTCCACAAGACATGTATAATCGCTTGAACAAGATCATCAATAAGATCAAGTCTCTTGGAAGCACAAGATGGGGAAGAAAGGAAGTTGTTGATAAGATTCTCTCCGCTTACATGGCTAGGGATGTTCAACTCCCTACACTTATTAGAGAGAAGAGAGGCTTCAAGAAGTTCACTCCGGCGGATGTGATTGGTAGAATTGAAGAACATCTTATCACTGTCAAGGAGTCAAAGCTCTCACAAGAAATGTCAAAGATGCATGAATAAATTGAGAAGAACAAGGGAGTAGCTCTCAAAGCTTCAAGCAAGGACAAAGAGAAGAGGGCAAGCTCATCATCCTCCAAGACCGTGGTCAAGGAAGATAGTGATGACACCTTGACTCCCGAGCAAATGGCTCTATTTGTGAAGAGGTTCACCAAGGTGATGAAGAAGGGTGGCTTCTTCAACAAGAACAAAGACAAGGACAAGATCAAGACCAAGAGAACATCCAAGAGGCCATGCTTTGGGTGTGGCAAGGAGGGTCATTTCATTGCGGAATGCCCCAACATCAAAGTGAGAAGAAGAGACACCAACAAGTATGACAAGAACAAGAAGAAGGAAGTTGGTGAAGCTCATTTGGGTGAAGAATGGGATTCAAGTGATGATAGCTCCGACTCCGATGATGAAGCGGGGCTTGCCACAATATCCATTGCTCAACCCATTGACAAGCCATCACTCTTTAGAGATCTCACCGACGATGAAGATGACTTCACCCACACATGCCTCGTGGCTAGGGGCACTAAGGTAGACACTAAACCTTCTCCCCTAGATGTTGATGATGATGTTGATAGTGATGATGAATTTGAAAGAATGATCACTAGTTTTGGTAAGAAAGCAACCAAAAGAATCATGAACCTTCTAAATGAAATCAAGAATAGAGACGAGACTCTTGAGGTGCAAGAAGAGCTTTTTAGACTTGAGTGAGAGAAAACCATTACCCTTGAGAATACCCTTGTAATTGAAAAGAAGGGTTTCAAGGTGCAAGAGGGCTTGCTCAAGGAAAAAGAGGAAGAAATTCTTAGCCTCAAGAACTCTCAAGCTAAAGAGGCTGTTATAGTAGATGAATTAACTAGGGAGTCTTTCCTAGCTAAGGATGCTTGTACTAAACTTGAGAATGAAAAGGTTGAACGTCAAGAGAGCCTAAAATGCTTGAAAGCTAGTCACATTGCAATTGAAGTTCAACTTGACAATCTTAAGAATAGTGCTAAAACAACCTCTAATGATGCTACCTCTAACTCTAATGCTTCTACAAGCAATGGTTGTTCTAGATGCTATAAACTTGATATAAATGCTTATGCTACTAACATTGCCGAGATGAATGCAATGAAGAAAGAAATTTCTCGGTTGTCAAACTCTCTTGTTGAGGAAAAGAAGAAGGAACCTAAGAGAGGAGAGTTTGAGAACCATACCAAGGGCTTTGGTTCAAACTACATGAAGAAGTTTGGCTTTGAGAATGGGAAGGGGCTAGGTAAGAATGAGCAAGGCTCCAAAGACCCTATCCCATTCATCAAGAACAACCACACAAGGGGTGTGGGAACAAGAAATGTGGTGCATGGGATGAAGCAATTGGGTGCCAAGGTTGAAGGTAAACAACCTAGGCTCAACACTCTCATCAAGTTCAAGAGCTCCAGTGGCACATCCCATGAACCACAAGTCAAGACCAAAGTGGTGCAAGCCAAGCAAACCAAGAAGCCCAAGGCACATGCTTCACAAGACAACTTTTATGCCGATTATGTGTTGACTTGGAACCACAAGGGTAAGGTGGTGGCCAAGTATGTGGGACCCCGCACACAAGGCTCTATGATCAAAAGGAATGTGTGGGTGCTCAAAGTTCTTGTGACTAACGTAAAAGGACCCAACTCTCATTGGGTACCTAAAAACCAAGCCTAATTTGTTTTGTAGGCATACTCCTCTGATGGATCCAAATGGGTGATTGATAGTGGGTGCACTAATCATATGACTGGGGAGAAGAAGATGTTTATGTCTTGTGAAATGATTGAACATCCTACGGAAAAGATTGCCTTTGGGGGCAATGGTGGTGGAACGGTTGTTGGTCTAGGTAAAATTGCTATCTCAACCAATCATTCAATTTCCGATGTTTATTTGGTTGAATCTTTGGACTACAATTTGTTGTCTGTGTCACAATTTTGTGAGATAGGCTACAATTGTTTGCTCACAAATGAGGGTGTGACCGTCTTTAGAAGAGGTGATGACTCCGTTGGTTTTAAGGGTGAACTCAAGGGAAGGCTTTATTTGGTGGATTTTACATCGGAGAAAGCCCAACATGATACATGCTTAATATAACACCCTAAAATTCCATCATTAAAATAATATAAGCAACATGGTGTTTAGTTTTTGTTTTCTAGGAATAAATAAATTATCAAATAAATTTGGCTCTAAAATATTTAAATATGATTTGATTAATTTTAGAGGCAACAAGTGCTTGAGCATCATCTTTTGTTTGCATGGTGTTTAAGTGTGTTTGTGTGAGGTTTTAAAAGTTTATAAAATTTTGTGAAAAAGTTTGGAAAATTTTGTATGAGTTTGAGTTGAAAAAGTTTTGAATAAAGGTGTTTGAAAAAAAAAACAAACCAATCCTTCTCCTCTCCCCTTTCCCCTTTCAGCCAAGGACGGCCCGAGGCCCAGCTTCCCCTCCTCCTTTCCCCGCGGCCCACCTCCTTTTCCTTCGGCCCAGCGCCTCAGCGGCCCATTTCTCCCTCCCCTCCCTTCTTTCACCGCCACCCCGGGCCCGCCCGTCAGCTCCTCCTCCTACCTCCAGCACCCCCTTTCCCCTCCCCTGCTCCGCACAGCTCCGCACCGGCCGGCCGTTTCCCTGCGTCTCCCGCGCCTCCCTCCTTCAATTCTCTCCTTCAATGCGCAGTGAAGCCCCACCGCTACTCTCCTCCTTTACTCCCTCTTCGGTTTCTCCTTCCCCTTCACGCGCCCCCCCTTGAATGCAATCAAGGCCGCCGGCCCGCCATGCCATCAATGGCCTCTCCGCCCCGGCCGCCGGTTCTTCTTCCCCCTCCTCGTCCTATAAAGGTCGTGCTCGAGCCCCTACGCGCACCCTTTTCGCACCCGTGCACGCCCTAGCACCCCTCCCATCCTCGCGCGCGCACCGTCGCCCCTCGAAGTTCTGGCCGCCGCCATTGCCGGCCGTGCAAGCTCCTCGTCGTCGGTGGAGTACCCCTAACCCTCTCTCCCTTCTTCTCCTTCGCGTGCAAAGCTCATCGAGCTCTCCCTGTCTCAGGATCGCCACCAGGACCGCGCGACGCCCAGGAGCCCCTGCTTCCTTCCCGGAGCGCCGCCCGTCCTCGATCTCCGCCGTCTCTGCATCATCGTCGTCGTTCTCTTCACACGGAACTCCGCAGCAAGGTGAGGACCCCTCCCGTGCGCCGGTTTTCTTTTTTCCCCGTGCGCACGAGCTCGCCGGCCATGTGCCCGTCGCCGCCGTCCGCCGCCGGCCGTGGCACCCCTAGCCCGCTGCCCTAGCGCCCTCCTCAAGCCCGTGGCTGAGTTCGCCTTGATCACTGCTCCATGTAGGTGCCATCCACGTCGCGAATGATGCACCGTAGCGCCCAAACCGCCATCTCCGGCGAACTTCCGGCGAGCCCTCTGCCGTGCGCCGCCGCCTCCGGCGTGCTCGCCGCCGCTCTCTCGCTTGCAGGCCACCTGGGCCGTTTGATCACACGCGGGCGGTCCAGATCTTGTCGGGGTGATACCCCTTGGCCCGGTCCACCGTGGACCCATGAGCCGAGTCCACGGCGCGGTCCACCGCCATCTCAGCCGCCGGATCTGAGATCGACGGTCCAGATCCAGCCAGAGCCCGGGTCAATTCCAGCATACCGGTCAGCGCCCGGCATTTTTGTTTAAGAGCCCCTGGGTTTCTTTGTTTTCGCAAGCCGGTCCTTCCACCATCAAGAACCCTTACGATCAGGTCCTTGTTTTTATGATCTAGCCCCTGAACTTCCTAGATTCTTCCACCAGAGGTCCTTTTCACTCCTTTTTGCATATAAACCCCTTTGTTTATATGTGTAATCATGTTTTAAGTCCTTGGTTTCTTGCAGTTAAGCCCCTGAAAGCCCTGTTTCTTCACAGAAAAGCCCCTGAACCTTGTTTTAGCCATATCTTTTCCGTCTTTTATCCGTTTTAAGTGTTCTTGGTGCCCACGCGACCGTCTTTTCAAGCCTGTCAGTTTTAGAACCTTGTTTTGGCCGTATCTTTTGCATTTTAGCTCCGTTTCCACCGTTTCAAGTTGCGTTAGGTTCATATCAACTCAAACTACGTGATAGGACCAATGTTGAACATGTTCTTTGTTTTATAATTTGTTTAAATATTAAATATGATTAAATCCTTATACACATGCTGTTCTAATTAAAATCTAATTAGAGTTTAACACGTGTTTTCATAAGAAAGTTAATATGATTAATACTATTTGAATAATTCTTTCAATTAAAAGCTAATTAGATGTATACCTTGGTTTTCATAATCAAACTTAAATTGATTAATGATTATGCAATTTGTTTCCTAAATAAAAGCAACATAGGTTATATCCCGAGTTTTCTTAATTAATTGTTAATTTGATTAATATGAATATAAATGTGTTTTTAAGTTATAATTTTTTAGTACAACTCGAAATATAAAGATGAACGCCTAGATGTTTTACATGCTTCTTTTAAATTAAATGTTTAATTTGCATAAATCAAACTTGAATATTTATAAATAAAATTGGACTAGGTTTACATCGTCTTTTAAATACAAATATAACTTGCTTAATTATAAATAGGGTATTTCTCTGAGATAACCTATGCACATCTTTATTTAATTAAAATATATCAAGCTCATAGTCTTTGGGTGATATAATCCAAATATCTCGATAGTTCCGCTCTTAGCGTTTCTTGCGTTCGCGATCCTAACCAAACCCTACTCTCTTTTAAGGCCTCTCTTGATTGGTGTATTGTTCTTAGTTGTTCTTGTTTGTCTGCTTTGCATGTTTGTGCCCGATGTTTGCTTCGAGTAGAAGATCGAGCTGTTGATCGGAAGTCCGGAAGTTTCAAGAGAGCAAGATCATAAGAGTAGCTTTTTGTTGGAGAAAGGCAAGTGGACTTCTCCCCCTGCATATTCTATTTTTGTCCCACACAACTTTCATGTTAACTAAAATTTACATTTAAATATTGTATTGCATAAATTTGATGGGAAATCACCTTTTTAAGGACATGACTAGATTTTATCCCTAATACCTTGGACAACCCTTTTAAATCAATGTTTTGGGTAGAAATGCTTAGTTGCTATACTTTGAGTTGGTTCAAATGAATCCTTTGCAATATGATGAATGTTGATCATGATAACTTTGGTGATATATATATATATATGTGTGTGCTTATGGTTAATAACAAGATCATATGGTTTAATCGGAACATGGAGAACCACCCAGGAAAACAGTGCAACCACAGTCCATATGGCTCTGGCTTAGCCAATTAATTAGGAGTGTGGAATTATCTGACAGCCTTATCCGAAAGGAGCATAGGGGGCTGGAGTTGAAGGGGTATAGCCCGGTCCTCTTGGCCGCAGCCTTTGCTAAGGTGTTGTCCACTAGGGAGGGTTATGGTCCGCTTCGCTGCTGTAACTGTCGCGGGTTGTTGGTCTTCTGCATACCTTTGTAAAGGCTTCGTAGCGTCCCTATGCAATCACACCTCGGAAGTGTGGTATTGTGCCTGATCAGCACATGCGTGGTTGGGTTCAAAGTTCTTCGGGACTTTTACGCGAGCTGTGGT